>JAUDYJ010000002.1:69774402-70374402 GCA_030761175.1 Masticophis lateralis
GGTAACATGGATTAAACTTGTATTCCTTTGAACAACCTTGGTTTTTGATATTTGGCACCTAACATTAACACAGAGATTTCTCTCTTTCCCTGAGACGTGTGGTATGTGTGTATGTGCATGTATGAATATGTGTGTGTGTCTGTGTGTGTGTGTGTGTGTGTGTGTGTGTGTGTGTGTGTGTGTGTGTATGAGTGGTGCAGTGGCCTAGAACGAAGACATTCACCTCCCACTCGGAAAGTTAAGAGTGCAATCCTAGGCAGCTGCAGATGTTTCTCTATCAGGGTGCAAAAAGAAAACATCTGCTGTGAACTCTGCGTAGGCGTCAGGAAGAGCATATCCAGCCAATAAACTCTCAATTCCATTCAGTCACCCTGATCCTACTCCAAATAAAGGGATTAAAGGGTCATTATATATATAAAGAGGTCATTTTATATATATATATATAAAAGGCCACAGGCTTTCCACTACAAGCAAATTGCTTAGCTCCCTTCTAGATATCTTCCTCAGAGTCCAGAGCAAAATATTCCATACATTTTATGGAATGGCTGCATTGATAATAAGAGGCAGAAATGATTCTCTGATTTCAGCCTATTTCAGAGTTAGGGGTTTCTTATTAGCTACATTTAAAACATAAAGAAACAAAAGGGAGAAGTGCTGAAAAATGCTGGTAGGGAAATAGTTACCAATTATATACTGCAATATATGATCACAGCCTGCGTATACCAATCAATACCATTTATGAAATATAAATTATTTTACAGTTGGGGAATATTGTTCTGGGAGATATAGTAAATTATTCACCAGAAAACAATCATCATAGGAGTTTTTCTCACTTGGATTTTATTTACCATACTTAACTACTCTGTTTCCCCTAAAATAAGACATTCCCTGATAATAAGCCCAATCGGGCTTTTGAGCGCATGCACTGAAATAAGCCCCCGCCCCAAAAATAAGCCCTCCCTGAAAATATTTAAACGCATGCACAGCTGGTCCCCACCATTTCATCTGGTTAGGGTTAAGGAGACAGAGCTAGAAATCTGGTAAGATGGCAAGAGGAGCCCCATCTTGCTCCACGCACCCCAAAGTAATAAGACATCCCCGAAAATAAGGCCAGGCACTTATTATGGGTTTAAAAAAACTATAAGACAGGGTCTTCTTTTTGGGAAAACACAGTATTGGATTTAGGCACTAAAACTCTAGTAATCTTAGGCTGTCTTCTGGCTACAATTAGAATAGTAATTGTAGGAGAGATGCTCAAGGCTGAATGGCAGTACTAAATCATATGGACTTTTCTTCCTGAGTGCTAAGCAGTGGTGGGCTGCTACTGTTTCAGACTGGTTCAGGTGAACTAGTAGTTGCGACCTGCGGGTGGGTTGTGTGAGTGAATTGCCATGTTTTTTGATGACACACACATGTGTGGATGGCACACACAAGCGAATTGCCATGTTTGACATATGCTCACATTTTTGGTGCTGGGAGAACCGGTTGTTACAGTATATGACTCCCACCTCTGGAGGTGCAAAGCTTTGAAAATGTGCTTTGCTTCACTGAGGCTGTGAAGTTGTTTGATGGAGCAACAGGGCCCTCCCCTAGCCCCCCTTTCTAAAAAATGAAATGAACCTTCCATGTTGTTTTGGTTCATGCTGCTCTTTCAGCCTCCTTCCGCACTTCCTATAGCCCAGAAAATACTAGAGAAGTCTGCCAGGTCTATGCACATTTCCTCAGTGGAGCAAACAGCATCACATTAAAACATTTGAGAGAAATGTAGGGTTCACATCTGGCTTGGGATTCTTTAGGTCACCTCTGACTTAGGATTCCACACAACAAAAATAGCAATACCAGCTCAGACCCAGAGTGTGCTCCTTACCGCTCTACAGACAAAACAGGACAACATTCCAGGAGTATAATGCACATTTTTAGGTTAAAAGCTCCTCTCCTTCTCCCAATAGAAAAAAGGCCATGGCAAACCACTTTTGAAAATACTGCCAAGGAAACTGCAGGGATTTATGCAAGTAGTTGCCAGGAGTCAAAAATATTTCAAACACACACACACACACACACACACACACACGGAATCACTTCACCCTGAACTCTATATACAGTAGTTAGCCTGTTTGTGCTGATCCAACATAACTAAAGTGCCAACATGCACATGCATTACACATCAACTAACTGTGTTATTGCCAGCACAGGACAGGAAGTGATCAGCTAAAGTGTGATAAGAGGACATGGTTATATGCTTGACTGCCATTAATTTCGCACAGTGACAAAGTCTATGGATACCAAATCTTCATAAACCTTTACCTTTTCCATTACATAATTCAAAACACGGTTAAGAAATGCAGTGAAATCCAATTGAGGAAGTTGATAAGAAAAAAGGCAAGACTTCATACTGTATCTTTTTTGCAACTTGAAGGATTAAATCTGGTTACAATGTTTTATAAGCAAACTCACTATTTTCATGGGATTAATCATTTCTCAGTCCTATCTTGAAATGGTCCATCATACAAGAATATGAATATAATCTATGATCTCTGCAGTGGTAAAATAAAGACTAATTAAATAAAGTTTCTTATTTCGCTCTGATCTTTAAAGACAATTTGAAGTAAGAGTTATTTCATTCGGACAAAAAGCAAATTTCACCACATTACAAAGCAATCCAGATCATACTCTTTGAATCAATAGCCTGAATAAGACAATTGCATTTAAGATTAGGAAGAATTTCATTTTCTGATGGTAAAATTGGACTAAAAGTAATGTAATATAATACAGTATAATTTCATGGTGGCTTTTATATAAAAATCCTTACTTCATATACAAGTGAAAGGGTCTGTCTGAAATCTCAGTTTTTCCCTTTTCTTTCTTAAAGATAAAATTTCTTTCAAGTAAAATTGAATTCCTGATCTCTTTATTGATTGTCCCTATAATTAGTTTGGCAATAATTCAGAAGTGTTTTGCCAGAATCTTCTTCAAGGAAGTGTTTTACATACTTCCTCACAACGCCCACCCGAGGACTATTCATGGCTGACTCTGTATCACTTCCAAGTACAGACAAGATCAGCAGGTGAGTTGCCATTATTCTAGGTGCAGTGAGCAAACAGACTTTACTCAAACTTAGTGCTGAATAGGATTGTGTTGTTAATTAGTCATAGATCACAAAAGATACCTTCGTTTTTTGCTTTGCTTTGTTTAGAGGGGATGGGCCATAAACACCATTCTGGGGCAAGCACCGGTATTATATAGGCCAGAAGCCTGAGGTTTGGTTTGTAAAATATTCAGCCAAATATTCCAGTGAATATTCCTTGAGCCTTTGTTGTCTTTTGTGCATCAGGTTTTACAGAAACATATATGTATACAAAGTAAAAGAAGAAGTGAATGGGACAAAGTGACCCAAAGGACATTAAGGAGTACATGAAGTACATTTGGCTGAAGTTCACCTGTAGCCTTGAAGACAGAGGATCCTCACTTCCTGTTGTTGAGTCAGTCCAGATCAGCAGATAATTTGATTTCGGAACAAGGTTGTAATGGTAAATTTAAATATAAAACATCACAACAGTATTGTAATCGGCCTATAGTTTTCAGAAATAAATAGATTGAGTGGTTATTACAATCTGAACACTGTTGTTCACTTATATACATACTTTCATGAAGGCAAATGCAATTCATGTGAAAATGATAACATGGTGAGGAAGGAAGGAAGGGAGGGAGGGAGGAAATCAAGCATATGGGCATGTCTGGTCAGGTGGCAACTTTATACCTGGATTATTGTCCTCGCTTATCAGAAGAAGAGTGCTTTGGTGGCACAATACAGCTGGCTTATGTCCACCAGCACTTTGCCTCTTTCTCTTAATGAGCTGTTTGTACAAGTCACTTTCCAAACACTCATAGCTGTATGGTAAAGGTCAGTGAAATGCAAAAGGAATAATGAAATGGCACAAAGCTGCTGTGCTAGGCCAGAAAAACCAACAGTATGCCAAGGAAAGGAAGACTTGGAAATCTGTAACCCAATTTATGAAAAGAAAGCAAAGGGAGAGTAACTGTTGAAGCTCTATGTCTATGGAGATTCTCAGCCATCCAGGTCATGGTTGTCCCAAAGGTGCTTTTTCAAGAGGCAACTGGACTTTTCTGGTTTGTTTGTTGTTGTTGTTTTTCTTTGAACTTCTCATCCAAGAAGCTTTTTCAGAGCTCTCAGCTCTGTCTCCAAAGAAAAAAGAAACAGAAAGTCCAATTGCCTCTTGGAGAAGCACCTTTGGGTGTTTGCACCTCTCCAAAGCTAAAGCCCATTGGAGCAGGAGGGGAGCTCAAAATTCTCCTTGCCCCATTCAGCACAAAGGGGCCTGGATAAGGGTCTTGAATCAGAGGTCTACATAGAAAATAAGTGTGCTGTGGCTAAGCGTGGCTCCTCACAGAATAGCAATGAGATAGCCAACACAGAGATTGTTTTCTAGGGCAACTGCTGTTGTTGTTAAATACTGGGTAAATGGAATTTCAGGTAAGCCGCACCCAGGGTACTTTCCATTGATGCCTTCGTGTTCTTGGGAGTGTGAGAATCTTGCAATAGCAACACACATGCTTATCGCTATCCAGCTGAACTTCTTGTATGTGGAGGACTTACAGAACTACCAGGAAATCCAGTTGGTACAAGATGTGGCAGCTCACTTACTGACAGGAGCCTCTTATACTGTTGCTGAGTCCTCTACATTGGTTACTCAGAGACTTCCAAATTCACTTCGAAATGCTGATTTTTTAACCTAAAGAAACCCATATGGCTTGGCACCAAGGGACCTTCAAGACCACAGTAGGTTCACCTTGGGAGAAGCATCTGGGATTAAGGCCAGGAAATATTGTTTCTTTGTTGTAAAACTGACATTCTAAAAAAAATCTCTGTTGGCCATATACACTCTTTAGATTCGCACGTTGTAAAGAAACGTTGGCTCCCGTGCTGATTGTCGTTGGAAGTTGGTAATTGTAGAAAGCCTTTAGTGGCTTAAATGTCATTGTATATGTGAACTGAAATACGGGTAGCCCTCGACTTACGGTCATAATTAAGCCCAACATTTATGTTGTTAAGTGAGACATTTGTTAAGTGAATGTTGCCCCATTTTATGACAGGGCAATGATCATAAATATAAACCAGTTGCTAAGCATCTGAATTTAGATCACATGATCATGGGGATGCTGGAAAGGTCATAACTGTGAACAATGGTCATAAGTCATTTTTTTCAGTGTCATTGTAATTTTGAACGAATAGCTGTAAGTTGAGGACTACCTATATATAATTTTAGGATGTTTCTTACTGTTTCATTGATTGAAATGCAATAGCTACATAAACCTCCATAACAATATTCTACAGGGATTCTGAGATGCTGAAGTATATTGAAAGAGCTGCGTATCATTGCCAAAAATGTTTTAATTTGGAGTTCCAGAGCTAGGTCAATGCTGGGCCCGAGAACAATTTATGGGTTAGTATTGTCTTTGTTTTTAAATAAAAAGCAGAGGTCATCAATCTTGGGGTCACTATAAGCTGACTGAATGGGACTAACTGCAAGAGCCCCTCTGTGAGGGAGATGGGCAGTTAAGAGGATAGATAGATAGATAGATAGATAGATAGATAGATAGATAGATAGATAGATAGATAGATAGATAGATGATGGACGGACGGGCAGACAGATGATAGACAGGTAGGTAGGTAAGTAAATCAGGGGTGGGTTCTACTTACCTTTACTACCCATCTGCAACAGGATCACATGTGCAGATTGCTGATGATGAAATCCCGGGCAGTAGGCGGGGCCTCCTGCCAGTTTTACTACCGGTTCTTGCAAACCAGTCCAAACCGGGGACAACCCAACACTGAATTAAATGAATAAGCGCCTGGAATAGCTCAGCGGACAAATGCACTGTAATTTAACTCCAGCTGTCTGCAATTAGTAAGTTTGAATCTCCAGGCTCAAGGTTGACTCAGCCTTCCATCCTTTCTAAGGTAGGTAAATTGAGGACCCAATTGTGGGGGCAATAAGCTGACTTTGTAAAATATACAAAAGTATGAAGGCTATTGCTTAGCGCATTGTAAGCCGCCCTGAGTCTCCGGAGAAGGGCGACATATAAATCAAATAAAAAAATAAAAAAAATAAAGATTGTCATTCATTCATTCAATTTCAATAGCTGCTGTTCTCAACCAAGACTCTGGCATCTTACAATTGCTATACACTATTTATTCTCTGTGTTTATAATATGATGCATAAATGTCTTGTTAAAGAAAGGAACTTGTTAAGGCAGCACAGATTTCAATATAAGTAGTTCAGCAACAAGAGGTAAAGCTTTCATGATGTCTGAATCAACACACCAAGTTTTCTATCAAGTTTATTCCTGCACAAGTGACACAATGTTCTAAGTTGTGTCTGATTGTTAAATCTTAACCAGAAAAAAAAATTAAGTGAAAGAGTATGTCATCAAATTGCTTTTTTGCTGCTATAACATTGGAACTATGCCAATGATTCACTGGCATAGAATAAATAGGAAAAAATGGGTCATGCAGGAGTTTGATTTTCATTTATTACTTAAGTAACATATAGATAAGACTAATCTCAGATGTACTTTGAAGAGGAAAGCAACATTAGCAAGGAGATGTTGATTGTGGCATCAACTATTTGCATAGCACACAGTAAACAGTGTTCTGGGTTCAAACAATACCCTGAGCCATACATCAACCAACAGAGCTGCATTTTCACAAGATGATAAACTATGAAAAACTAACTAACTAATTAATTAACAGACAAGCTACCCATAATACATTGAATAAATGCATTTGGTTAGACACTTTATAAGAACATAACTCTGTGTTTATAGCAAACGGTGATAGTAACAGCATCTAGTCACTAAAATAAATGCCATTCAGAAATGTAAATACTGTATTGTTGACTAGACATGTAGTGATTATGCTGTCCTAAGAAGGCAAAACAGCCCCAGACAGGACAATAGGAATAGGTTTGCAACTATTTTATCCGTAACGTTTCAAAGAAAATCTCCAATATTCCTTTAGTGTCTTATGAATGTTCACTCTTCCCACTATAAATCCAGTTGAACATGCGTCCAGTCCAATTAAGTACAGTGGGGCAAAAAAATATTTAGCCAGTCACCAATTGTGCAAGTTCTTCCACTTTAAAAGATGAGAGAGGCCTGTAATTGTCATCATAGGTAGACCTCAACTATGAGAGACAAAATGAGAAAACAAATCCAGACCATCACATTATCTGATTTGGAAAGAATTTATTTGCAAATTATGGTGAAAAATAAGTATTTGGTCAACATCAAAAGTTCATATCAATACTTCGTTATGTATCCTTTGTTGGCAATGACAGAGGTCAAATGTTGTCTGTAAATCTTCACAAGGCTGGCACACACTGTTGCTGGTATGTTGGCCCATTCCTCCATGGAGATCTCCTCTAGAGCAGTGATGTTTTGGGGCTGTCACTGGGCAACACGGACTTTCAACTCCCTCCAAAGGTTTTCTATGGGGTTGAGATCTGAGACTGGCTAGGCCACTTCAGGACCTGGAAATGCTTCTTACAAAGCCACTCCTTCGTTGCCCGGGTGGTGTGTTTGGGATCATTGTCATGCTGAAAGACCCAGCCACATTTCATCTTCAATGCCCTTGCTGATGGAAGGAGGTTTGCACTCAAAATCTCACAATACATGGCTCCATTCATTCTTTCCTGTACACGGATAGTCGTCCTGGTCCCTTTGCAGAGAAACAGCCCCAAAACATGCTGTTGCCACCCCCATGCTTCACAGTAGGTATGGTGTTCTTTGGATGCAACTCAGCATTCTTTCTCCTCCAAACACGACGAGTTGTGTTTCTACCAAACAGTTCTACTTTGGTTTCATCTGACCATATGACATTCTCCCAATCCTCTTCTGATCATCCAAATGCTCTCTAGCAAACTTCAGACAGGCCCGGACATGTACTGGCTTAAGCAGGGGGACACGTCTAGCACTGCAGGATCTGAGTCCCTGGCGGCGTAGTGTGTTACTGATGGTAGCCTTTGTTACGTTGGTTCCAGCTCTCTGCAGGTCATTCACTAGGACCCCTCGTGTGGTTCTGGAATTTTTGCTCACCATTCTTGTGATTATTTTGACCCCATGGGGTGAGATTTTGCTTGGAGCCCCAGATCGAGGGAGGTTATCAGTGGTCTTGTATGTCTTCCATTTTCTAATTATTGCTCCTACAGTTGATTTCTTCACACCAAGCTGCTTGCCTATTTGCAGATTCAGTCTTCCCAGCCTGGTGCAGGTCTACAATTTTGTTTCTGGTGTCCTTCAACAGCTCTTTGGTCTTCACCATAGTGGAGTTTGGAGTGTGATTGTTTGAGGTTGTGGACAGGTCTCTTTTATACTGATAACAAGTTCAAACAGGTGCCATTAATACAGGTAATGAGTGGAGGACAGAGGAGCCTCTTAAAGAAGAAGTTACAGGTTTGTGAGAGCCAGAAATCTTGCTTGTTTGTAGGTGACCAAATACTTATGTTCCATCATAATTTGCAAATAAATTCTTTCCAAATCAGACAATGGGATTGTCTGGATTTGTTTTCTCATTTTGTCTCTCATAGTTGAGGTCTACCTATGATGACAATTACAGGCCTCTCTCATCTTTTTAAGTGGGAGAACTTGCACAATTGGTAGCTGACTAAATACTTTTTTGCCCCACTGTATATAAATATTGATACTGTGGCAGGAAGAATGCACCCGTATTAAATCAGAATGACAAAAAAAAATATCTCATTATCACGTAGTGGGATGTTTCTGGTATATACTGTATCTCCAAGCTCTTATTTGCATCTTATTGGAGGGTGGTCCTTGAGAAATGGCAGTCAATTTTCACATGGCATTTCTATCTGAACAGGAATATTGCCCTGTGGTACTATACAGGGGTGAGTTCTACTTACCTTTACTACCGGTTTGCAATGGGGCTGTGTGCAAGCGCAGAAGAACCAGTCTGAGCCAAGGTGGGGCAGTGGTTAGAGTGCAGTGGTTAGAGTGCAGTGGTTAGAGTGCAGTGGCTACTTCAGCAGGCTGCTAGCTACAGTTCAGCAGATCGAATCTCACTGGCTCAAGATTGAGTCAGCCTTCCATCCTTCCAAGTGGGTAAAATGAGGCCCTAGATTGTTGGGGGCAATAGGCTGACTCTGTAAAACTACTTCAGAGGGCTGTAAAGCACTATGAAACAGTATATAGAACCGGTGCGAACTGGGAGCAACCCACCACTAGTACTATATGAGGAGATGAAGGATTCTTCTCATGTTGAAGCTAGTCCTTATGCAAGGGAGAATCTGAGCTGCTGAAATGTAACCACCAGGCAAAATGGCTAGGTTTCTTCTTTCAGCAAATTGACGTTGCCTAGTTATCAGAATGATCTGTCCAGATGTTTGTCTTCTTCCATTTGCTCACCTTGTGCATGTATGAAGAGACATGGTCAAAGACACTGTCTTATTCCCAGCTTTTTCTAAACCCAAAGGAAACAAATTATCTGGGCATTCTTCTGAGAAAAATGATGAAGTATTATATAACATAAGCACAAAGCTAAGGTTATTCTGCATGAATGTGTATTATATACAGTGGTGGGTTGCCCCCGGTTCAGACCAGTTCTATAGAACTGGTAGTAAAACCGGCGGGAGGCTCCACCCACTGACCCAGACACCATCAGAAGTGATCTGCACGTGCGGGCACGATGCAAACCGGTAGTAAAGGTAAGTAGAATCCACCCCGATTATATATTAATTTAATGTCAGTTATATATATTGCATCCATGTTGCATTCTATAGCTATTATCGCCTTCTGTGTTTGGTCTTCCGCATGTATGTTTCTAAGTACACTTCATTTCTATCCTGAAAAGAATGTTGATGCCTAACAATTTACAGGACAATAAAAAATGTTTATGTGGCCTTCTGCATCCCAGTATCTTCCCCCAATTTAGTGCCTTTCATCCCTGATATTGGTGACATAGTAGTCTAGCACATTTCTAAGGCACTTCGCTAGGAATAACTAGTTCCTAGATTATTTGTTTCACCCAGCCTTAAACAGAAATATATTAATAGAATCAGAAAATTAGAAAGCACAGTTTGGGCCGTTAAATCCAAACACTTACTTAGTGTTGGCTGTTTCTTTTCCTCTCCTCTGGTTACCCTTCTTTCCATTTCCTATATGTGATGTATTTTTTTGTTTCAAATATCCCTTAAGATTTTTGGGTGTAGCCATTCCAGGTTTTGGTTTTTTGTTGGGGGTTTTTTTTGTTTTGTTTTTGTTTTGTTTTTGTGCTGCCTCCTGTTTTTTCTTTCATGGGAAATGTTTGTTTGCAATTCTGCTTCTAATAATTCTCTTTGTCTCTGTTTCTCTATTTCTCTCTCCCAATAGAGTTCCTATTTACTGTGTCTTATACCTTAACTAATAAGAAGGAAAAGGAAAGTTTTGGCACTTAAAAGATGAGTAGGCTTGTGATGCTTTTCATACACTCTTTCTTGAACCACTTTCTTCTGGAACTTTCCAGATATATTAGACTTTCAAGTCACAGAATATCCCAGCCAGCCGGAGTCATACTGATTTGGAATTCTAGGAAATATTTTCTCTCTCTCTCTCTCTCTCTCTCTCTCTCTCTCTCTCTCTCTCTCTCTCTCTCTCTCTCTCTCTCTCTCTCTCTCTCTTTCTTTTCTTAAATTTATTGGCTGTCCATCTTACCACAGGATTAATCTGGGCAGCCTACAATGTTAAAAAGGATAAAACTGACCAAAACATATATATAATGTGAATAAAATACTATTTAAAATATAAATTCAGACTACAAATATAGTCACAAAATGTTGGCAGAGTATCTAATTGGGAACCACTTTTCTGGGTGTTTCCATGACTTATTCTCTTAAATCTATATCTTTTAACTTTGCATTATCATACTCTTCTTCTTGAAAACAGCTTGATTGCATCCTGCCATCATAAATTCTGCATGGAAACAGTTGGGACAGATTTATAGAGGATGTGTTGCTAGAGCTATCGATGATTCACAGCACGTTGTTCTCCAATGTGTTTTGCCCAGAGGAGATAAGATATCTTCTGGTAAATCATTTATAGATATTTGGCAGCCTAGATTTCCAGGGTTGGGCAGTTATATTGAAAGTGAATCTAACCTAAGAAAGCATGATGTGAAAAATTATGATGGTGTGCCTGCCTGGAAATCTTTGTTAAGGAAGAATAAGTTCTTCCTTCCTTTCCCTTCCTTCCTTCCTTCCTTCTTTCCTTCCTTCCTTCCCTCCCTCCCTCCCTCCCTCCCTCCCTCCACACACACAAAATGCCAAAAAGCTAAATGTGGAATGAGTTCACTCCTCTTATTACTCATATTTTATTAAACACCAGCTATGTATATAATATATACTTGTGTATATAAGCTTTTTTCCATAACATGAACAGAAAATTTGTCCAGATTTCTTTCAAATCTTCTCTGTATATTTATTGGAGAAAATAATTAATTCAAAAGTTGATGAATGACACACATTTTCTGCTTCATGCCACTTCTGCAAGATTCCACAAAAAAGTATTCTAGAAGTAATATTAAGACATGGTGAGAGCACAAAGTCACAGATATTTATTTGCTCTACTGCTCACCCATGAAAAATATTCCTAGCTGTTGCTGTTAACTAACACTGCTAGAAGATTAAAAATCATGGTGGCACTATTGCATTTTTGTATGGACTGAATTATTACAAATGCATGCATGTTCTACTCCATACTGTCTCACACATTTCTTCTATTTTTAACTATTGGGGTTACTGACATTTTTTTCCCTCCTTTGAACTGGTGAGATTTAGTTTTTCTAATCTGAATCAGGTAAAGTTTACCAGATTTTCAACCCTTGTATTGATCCTGCTGATTTCTACATTTGCAGATGTAGTCTGACAAGCAATACAAGAGGCTTTGCTTAAGCTTTGTTTTAACTTTAAGAATGGACCTCTGTGCCTTTTTGCAATGCAACTGTTATTGCAAAATACTGGGGAGCGGGATTAGCCGATGACTCTCTGTTTAGAACATTTCATGGCTCAGAAAACAACTAGGCCATGATTTTTATTGGGAAATGTGTGAAAGACAATCTCAAGAAAGTATCAGTATATACATATCAGCACTACAAAGGTTTCAGGTGATCTTGAGTTCCAATTTATTTGCGTTCAGGGTTTATGTGATTTATAACTCTCTTGATAGTTGTCTAATCCATGGCGAGTTGTATGGTTAATGGCAAATACCTATAGCAGATCTGAGCTAAAACATTGAGAGGGCACTAGGCTGACGGCCTCCGGGCCTGGGTTAGGGATCAAAGCACAGATGAGTGAAAACTTCAGCTCATCTGAATAGCTAGATCAACCAGGAGTCCTCTAAATATTTGAGAGAACCAAGAATCTGCCATAATTCAGACAGTGGCTGTTAAGGTGAAGAAAATGCCACTATTATATTTCTTTCCCTCATTCTATCACTATGCAGTCTCTCTGGTTGCCCCTTTTTATGAGGTCAAAGAGTTTTCTTATGATGTCTTTCTTTTTTAATGCGATCGCAATCAGGAAGGTGTAGAGCAGTGTTTGTCATCAACCTTGGGCAGTTTAAGATGGGTGGACTTCAATTGCCAGAATTCCCCAGTCAGCATGGCTAGTTGGAGAATTCTGGGAGTTGAAGTCCACTCATCTTAAAGTGGCCAAGGTTGAGAAACACTGCTGTAAAGTAATAGGGAGATGAGCCCATAATAAAAGGCAGAATGCTAATGCAAGTAACTTGGATAATGCAGAAAGCATTATCTAAGGGACTGGATTACCGTAATTAATTAATTATCTTCCCTCTGGAAACAATTTTCTTATGTCCTGTGAGATTGAATGTGAAGGGCAAAATGAATGCGAAAGAAACTTTTCTCAAAGCATGGGTTCCAGGTGTTCCAGGTTTGCCATGAAAATAAGCGGAAATACTGGTAGAGATTATTTCTTCTGAATACATGGACCATGGATCCAGATACAATCTATGCCTTGCCAGGTAAGAAATTTAGCTAAATTAAATGCACAGAATTGCCCATACTCATTAAGGCTCAGCATACATTTCTAAGGAGCAGTTTAGAAGTGATCAATTCATGATCAATGACTTGATGCTTGCAAGGAAGTATCAAAGTTTTTTGTTTTGTTCCCTACCTTCTAGATCTGGACCTGCGTAGTATTTCAAAGGGAGGCCACTTGGCAATTCCAGGGCCTTAGACTAGACTGGAAATACAAACTCAAAATATAACGGCAAAAATCACCGAAAAATTGTTTCCAAGAAAATTATATGGATGTTTCCATATAAATCATTTAAACCCATTCTAGGTAGTCTTTATCTTGTAATCCAAAATGATCTGGCCACTGCTATTGTATCCTGATCTGCTAGGCATGGAACAAATTCCTACATTCTCGTGCCGGTAGTTGTCCCTTGTATCCTCTGCTTTAAGGAATGGTCTATAGGAGCTCCAGCCATCTGCATGAGGCCCAATAAGACCTCTGTTCTCACAGTCATCTTCAGCCCTTATGCAACAAAAATTCCATAGGCTTTGGCTGCTGAACTCCAAACAGGGCACTATTGTTCCAAGCTCTTCCAGTAATCACTTGCTTTCTTCTTCCTACCAAGAATATCCCACACGGTTCTTTGCACTATTAATCATCTGTGCTTTGTTTTGTTTCTGTGCTTTATTCAACATGAGTCATATCCCGTTGGGCCTGTGGCCCCAGTCCTCAATACACTCGCTAGTGTGTTCTGCTGGCTGGAAATCACACTGAGGCTTTTCTTATGAAGCTTGTGGCCACACTTTGATGAAAGGAATTAATTTTACAAAGTTTGGATGATCTGGAATAGTTTCCCACTAAATTCTGCTTCCACATTTTTATTGTGGGGAAGAGAGCCTGCAGCCCAGGAACTCCCAACTCCAAGTGTTATTACTTGATGAACGTTATGCCAAATCTTCAATCTTAAATTCTAAAATAGATTCTACATGTTTTAAAAGCAAAATAAATACCAGAGTTCCCTTCATAAAACATAGATTTTATGACACTTCCTCACTTAGCTTTAGGATCCCCAAAAATACAGTAAGTGCATCTCTCAGCCACCCACTAAGTTGTTCCTTAAGAAAATTTAATGACAACAATAATACAACTACAGATGACTTGTTGGATCTGTTGATCCAACAAGATCCATCTGATCCATACCCAGATCCAGCAATGATAAAGCAGATGTCTAGAAGATGAGAAAATTATTTTGATATTTTTTGTGAATAAACAAAGAAACCTCGATCCTAAACCTTATCCCACAAAAGAAATCCTTAACAAATGTTTTTATTTGTTAGATTTGCTGTCTTTCTTTTGGGACAGTAATAGGCAAATTTTGGGTGCCCAAGGGCTCTGCTGAATATTTTTGGAGGGACAATATTTAGAAAATTATGCAGCCATTACAGTTTGAAGAATTTCTTTTTTTTTAATTTTGATTTATATGCCGCCCTTCTCCGGAGACTCAGGGTGGCTTACAATGCGTTAAGCAATAGCCTTCATACTTTTGTATATTTATACAAAGTCAGCTTATTGCCCCCACAAACTGGGTCCTCAATTTACCCACCTTAGAAAGGATGGAAGGCTGAGTCGACCTTGGGCCTGGTGAGAATTGAACTCGCAGTAATTGCAGGCAGCTGGATGTTAAATGCTGCCTTAGTGGAGGCATTAGCCTCCTACGCCACTCAGGTTCCTTTTGTTGAAGCATTGGAAGTTTTTTTAAAACTATAATTCCCATCTATTTCCCACTTCGAAATAATGGAAATTATGTCTTTGGTCTTCAGCAATGATATTTAAAGAAGCCTTTGTTGGCCACAAAAAGGGTCACATCCTTTTTGGGGCCATAGATAGCTCAACAGTTTCAGTGACTGAGTACAGGTTCCTTCCTAGTCCTAGTTCAATCCCATAATCAGTATATTATCTTGGATCTCAATAATAACAATAATAACAACAATAGGAACATTTTCACTGAAAGTTCCCAGTCTTCCTTCAGCACATATAAAGGTATGCTCTTCCATAGGCTTATCTACATATCAGCTTATGGAAGCATCATCCTGTCCTTCTCTGTAAATTGACAAAGACAGAGATCAGAAGAGCGAATCTGGCATCATTAGAGGCAGAACTGGCACCTGTAATCCCTCCCACAGCTCTTTAGCACATCATGATACTTTGCATCAACGCTATACTTAATGAGCACTCTCTTTTAGCCTTTCTTAATGAAACTACAGAAGGATTCCGTCCTAATCATTTTTTCTCTCTGCAACTAACCATTGGCTTTCAAAACATTTCCCTCTTGGAAAATAACTGTGTTGGTGTTTCAATATAAACAGCCCACATATTGCACTGATAATATGGTATCTTTGATTTCCAAGCAACTTGATAACAATTGCTTACCTTGTAAATGAGATGCTTATTTGTATCCTTTCCTTATATGTTTAATAAACTGTGTTTCTGCCTGAGGCTGCTCCATGCATAACCCATGGCAACAATTCATTTAAGCAGAAGAAACAGGAGCTATTATTGTTCAGATATGGATGTGGCTGCTAAGTAGCTGGCCAAAGGTACTCAGTGCCACGGAAGTCAACTAGTCTCTTGTGACAATGCTGAAACTGGGCTGTGAATCTGCTCACTCAACCATCCTCTAAACCTGACAACTGCCAGCTAACAAGCTCTCCCTCTAGTCATGGATAATACTTATATAGGAAATTGCAGAAAGGCTGTCACTGATCAGAGAACAGTTGCCTGCATTATCCTGCCATTTGGATAAATGTGCTAATTGCTCAAAGAAGCTTTTTTTTTTTTTTTGGACATTTGGAGATGCTTTCAGCAGCAGCAGCATTACTACTATATCCTGAAACAGCAAACACACAGAGGCCCATTCCCACTTCACTTTTAACAGGATCAGTCGGGGATGGAGACTTACTATAGAAATCCCCAGAACGGGATTAACTGATCAAAGGCAACTAATCAAAAGAGTTAGATTTGGCCCTAAACAAGTCCAAACCTTTGCAGAGTTAAACTAACATCTTCTGGTCAGCTGGGTCACGGGAACAAGCAGCCATGGACTTATCTAACCCAAGATTGAAAAGAATACCAGAGTTGTACAGAAACTGTAAAGGGATCCTTAATTATTGTGAAGGGGGGGAACAAATCGGTGGGAGGCAGACAGTGGTGAAATCCAATTTTTTTTACTACCGGTTAGGTGGGCGTGGCTTGGTGGGCATAGTGTGGCTTGGTGGGCGTGGCAGGGGAAGGATACTGCAAAATCCCCATTCCCACCCTACTCTGGGGCAAGCCAGAGGTGGTATTTGTCAGTTCTCTGAACTACTCAAAATTTCCACCTCCGGTTCTCTGAAGTGCTCAAAATTTCCACTACCGGTTCTCTGAATTGCTCAAAATTTCCACTACCGGTTCGCCAGAACCTGTCAGAACCTGCTGGATTTCACCCCTGGAGGCAGATAAACATTTCACTACCATAGGTTGTTCCTTAATGCTTGTGGGGGGGGGGCGGTGGAGAAAGAGAAACAGTCTCGTTGCTTCAATCACCATGGTTTGAGTGTCTGTCCATCTGTTGGCTGGAGAATTCTGGAAGTTGAAAGCCATACATCTTAAAATGGTCAAGCTTGAGAAAACCTGTTTTATCTTACGTTGGTCTATGACTAATAAATATTTGATTTGTGTGACGATCAAAAGGAAGGCAAGCCAACCATCCTTGATCAGCAGCTGCTGGCACCTGATGATGAGTCTATAAACTGGAAAAGAAGATGAGTGAGTTATTTGTCTTGTGGGAACAGAGCCAGTGAAGAGTACAAGATTGTAGCTTAGTAGGCCAGAAAGAATGAGATATCAGCACATGCCTATAATTTTGAGGATCTTTTTCCAAAAAGGAGCGTTAGCAAAATTTTAAAAAATCAGCTCTTTGAAGATTGTTTTGGGTGAGAAACAGAGGAAAGAGTTGTGGAAGAAAAATTGCTGGAAGAGGGCATGACTGACTAACTGGCTCCTTGTTTAGGAGCATTCTTCCTTAAGACATTTTGTTGTAGCTCCCATTTGTTCCTTCAGATTGCAAACTCAAGTTGCTGAATACCAATATTTTAGTAATAAACAATAGTTTACACGTATTTGGGTTCCTTAAAGGCCATAGAATAAATCAATGTGTAATTTAAAAGAAAATGAGTGCTTAGCATTTAGTTATTCTGGACTAGCAATTTCCAAAGGTTCTAGTTTCTCCCCCACAGAAAGGACATGCTTAGCTCTCTTTTGTGTAGTAAAACTTACTTGGAAAAAAAAGGCAAAAAATAGAATGAGCTGATGATGCTTTGAAATCAAGGAGAAGCTGGTGATATTTCAGGTGCACAAGTATTCACTAAGATTGAGAACTGATTTAGGGGCAGGGGTGGGATTCAGCTTATTCGGTAGCTCCGACGATCAGCTGAGAGCAAACTGGTTCACTCTGACAATCAGGTGGGCCCACCTGCCCCTGAGCTATACTGACCTTTATTTCTTTTGTTGGAAGCCCAGCTGATTGGCGCGGCAAAGCAGATTGCTGTGCCTCAGCTGTTTTACTCACCGGGGCTGCAGTAGAAGGTAAGTTTTAGAACTGTTTTCAAATGCACCACGAAGCGCACGCTCAGCGAACCAGTTGTTACACTGGTTGAATCCCACCTCTGTTTAGGGGCCATCACTACAACTCAGCCTATAGGCCTCTCTAGATTATATCAATAAGGAGGGAAAGGGAGGTGCATTTAGGTAACCTTTAGAGCTCTGCAGCGGTGTGGCCTAAGCAGCAGAACTTTCTTTAGAAAAGAAGTATCTGAACCTGATGCCAGGCAATGGGTTGATATCTTTCCTCTCACATTTGTTTCTCTTCTGTGAGCACAGACTATTGGAGGTTGGAATGTCAGAATCCATAACTGGCCTGGATCCTGTTTCCAAAGCCAAGCCCTCGGCCTTGAGAGTCCTATCTAAGCAACATTTTCCTTAAAAAAAAAAACTAGATAACTTCTAGGAAGAGATGGCAACTGCCAAGCCTGTGTCATACTTTTATTACTCGCTTGAGGCATTTTTTTCCTCTGTCTTCTGTTTCAATCATGTTGGTACATGGTTGGGAGTTTGCCAGCAAGGCTTATCAAGTTAGGTGCACATAAGCTCTAATTGGAAGAAGAGGCTCAGCCTACCACTCAGCACTCTGCTAAAAGAAAATTAGATGAGCATTAGGAATAGAAACCTCTGTACGTTATTTGTTACTTGTTTACTTACTTAGGTTATGTCCTACTTTACTTTTCACAGAACCTCCATGGCACCAAAAACAGTTTTTTTTAAAAAAAATTAAATAAAATACAGGTCTCCAAAGAAAGGAGATAATGATAGTTCATTTCAGATATTGTAACATAACAGAAGGCCAAGACCTTTTTGCCCTTTTTCTAAGAGAGATAAAAATCATGCATTCAGATGGAAGGAAGGCAGATTCTGATTGAAAGTTGGGGAAGTTTTTCTTACGCTATAAGCAATTCAACCAGTTAACCAGCATAACAGGCTGTAAGAGTAAGCCCAGAAAACAGGAAGGAGAACCAAAGCCAGAGGAATGGTCAGACAAGAGATATCTCAACCCAGAGAAAGATTGGGGAAGGAGAAATCATCTCAAAAGGGACCCACCCTATTTCTCTGGAAAGTAAAGGCAAGGGAAGGGAGAAGTGTGCTGCCAGAATTGCAAGAGTTATTCTGAGAAGCAGCAGAAGTACTAGCTTCAACTTTATTATAAGATTCATTAACAAGTTATTGCATCTCTTTCCCCCTCACTTTGACAATCCAAGAAACTAGGGAAGGTCCCTTCTGAGATTTGCCATACCCCCCAGGGATGGGTTCTACTTACCTTTCCTACTGGTTTCCAACGGGGCCACGCACATGCGCAGAAGCTTCCTGATGATGTCAGGGTCAGTGGGCGGAGCCTCCCACCGGTTTTACTACCGGTTCTATAAAACCGGTTCGAACCGGGGGCAACCCACCACTGATATCCTCATTCTTCAGCTGCTGCTTGTCTATTCTGACCTTTTTTCCTGTTTCCCAAGGTCATTCTCACATACCATTACAAGTGTAATGGTACAAACTTGCAAGATTCTGTTACTGAAACTTTACAATAAAGAAAGTACCAGTACTCATAATTTTGATTTCCTTCCTGAACTAGGCCAATAACTAGAGAAGGGCTCCCCTTCTCTGGATGTGTTCAAATAAAAGCTGAATAGGCATTTGTCATGGATTTAGCTTGGATTCCTGTTAGAAGTAGGGAAGTGCATTCAATGAATTCAAATGATCTCTTTCAACTCTATGACTCTCGTTCGGGAATGAGAAATGATTTTCAGTTCTAGGGAATAGGAAGAGATACTTCTTTGGTTAACTAGAAAACGCTTGTATTAGCCTTGGTGATTTTGCTCCACAGTAGCTATAAATAGCTCATTGCGCAGGTATCACGGGGGTACCTGCGGGGAAAGAAACATTGGTCAGTTTCATAGAGAGAAAAGAATGGTTTTTGCATCTGTCTAGCAAGAAATAGCTTTGAGGTTATAAAATCCTCAAGATGGAGAGAAAGGTCTGATGTCCTATCTTTAACGTTTGATGGATTATACTTCCCATCTTGGTTCTTCATCACTCTGCTAAACAAATAATTCCCTCAACACTGTCAAACTATTTACTAAGTCTGCACTACTATTAATCTTCTCATCATTCCCATCACCCATCTTTTCCCACTTATGACTGTATGACTGTAACCTTGTTGCTGGTATCCTTACGATTTATATTGATATTGTTTCCTGATTGCTTATTTGTACCCTATGACTATCATTAAGTGTTGTACCTTATGATTCTTGATGAACTTATCTTTTATTTTATGTACTCTGAGAGCATATGCACTAAGACAAATTCCTTGTGTGTCCAATCACACTTGGCCAGTAAAGAATTCTATTCTATTCTATTCTATTCTATTCTATTCTATTCTATTCTATTCTATTCTATTCTATTCTATTCTATTCTATTCTATTCTATTCTGATAAGTATGTGCATGTGGGGGGTCATTAACCAAGCTTGCTAGAAGGTCTGGGAGTTGGGAAGGATGATGTAGATTAACAATTTACCCAACATTTGTCATCACTTCTTTGAAGCCTTTCTGAAATAAGAATTTCTAAGTTTAGAAAATTGATCCTAGAGGTGAACTGGTGAAAGAAAGGACTTGCTTGAAAACAGTTTCTCTCCTGATAGTTGGAGGTTTCTCTCTGATCATGGAACAGGGAATTAATCTATCTTGGGATGCTTTCCCAGAAGCACAGGATCACACATTCATTGTGTCAGAAAGTGACAGCTCAGAAAAGTGAAGCCAAGAGGTCAAGGAGAGCCATATATGAATTAATAATGGGTTTTGAGGGCAGGGGGCACTATTACCTTGCACATATGAATCACTATAGCATTCCACTTACAAAAGATGAATTCAGATAACTCTTTTCTTAAATACTGCTATAGGATGGCTGGAGAGAGGAATTTAAAATATAGCTACCAATCATACTTCCTGGTTTTCAGCAGTTTTTCATGCAATTGTTCCTCTTCCACAATAGAGGAACAATTCCTCTTCTTCCATGCATGCAAGTTGTAAAAGGGAAAAGGGAAAGGAAAATGGACCTAAAAGGCCATTGTAGCTGCCAAATTGTGCTAAAATATGTTTTTTGGACTTTTTCAAAGGCTGAGTATAATTGTTTTTTTTTTCAAAGAAACGAAATAACATCTATGATGTTGCAAACAACCATAGTTCTGACAATGTTTAAATTGTTGTTGGTTTAAATTCACTCCCGCCCCCCAATTTTATCACAATTTATAAAACTAAATTAAGTGTGCATAAGAAGTTCAGCAAAGATCCAAATCCACTATTCTAACATTCTTCAATCCATGAGATCCCATTATCCCAGTACAGTTTTTAAGTGGAGGAATACATTCTTCACTTTACCCTTTTGTGAATTATCTTCATCCTTCTAAAAATAATTATCACTGTGGGTCTATTGAAGGACTTTAGAAAGAGGGGCTCTTCAGACGGCAATTGCTACTTGGGTGGAGGGAGGCTATCTTTTTTCTTTCTGGGTGACCAACCGTCTCCCCTTCTGAAGCTGTCTTGCATGTTGGGAATAACATGACAATCTGCACATATAATTTATCTTTAAGGACGAGAAAGACAAATTGATATAAAGGGTCAATCAACTCCTTCAACTAATGTTAAGAGAGATCATTTAGGAGACCTTTCTTTTAACATTAGTGTTCCTGTCGACCATGGCTACAAGTTCCTTTGTTCATGGAAGCATGTTTCTAATAGGTTACAATCCTGACATCAAACAAGTCACAAGTCGTTAAGACTCAGGCTAAGGCAAGTTTCCTCAATTAAATGATGTAGACTGTATCAACCACCATTTCTATCAAGTTTAGGAGACCATCATTTGTAATCTACTATAGATAGAGTCACTGCTTGAGAAAGGTAGATTATGACTACGCAAATAGTTATATAAGATATAGCTACTGTATATAATGTAAATTGTTGTTTGCTGTTCGTTGATTTGTTCCGTTCTAAGTGAAGCTATGATTCTATTTTTTCCTGGGTTTCTCCTCTATCGGGGCTGGCAATAGTAAATTAATGAATGCTGCTTATTTTTGATATTAGTATTTTTGTGTAATGATAGTTCCTTCATTTTAAATGGAAAGATGTTGCCATTTTAAATGGAAGGATGTTTAAATGGAAGGATGTTGCCATATCTTCTCATCAACTTGTTGAAACAAGTTGCTTGATGTGATAATCATTATTCTTTCCATTTTATCTGCATTCACTTTGACTCACCTCAGTTCATTTGAATTCAATTCCTAAATATGGTTCAAGCTAGCATTTCCCGGACTGCTGATTTCTATCTAGATGTGTCAGACCACCAGTCTCATACTTCTAGCCATTATTGTTCAAGACATCTGTTGAAAAAAGTTGGGTTAAACTGTTTTGCTTATAAACAGTTAATAACATTCAACCAGCATAGTAGATCAGTGTGTGTATGTGTGTATTCTCAATTTGTGGTCTGGGTTAAAACCAAATGTCTACTGGTGGTTTGGGGAGAGCTTTGATTTGGATTTGTTTGTGCAGAACAGCCAAAGTACATTCCAATGCTCCTCAAACCACATAAATGCTAATAAAGCAAACAATTTGTGAGAACTCTCATTGCCAGAATCTATATGAAATAGTCATCAGTACTGAGATTTCACATTTTCACATTCAGAAATGTTTTCATAAGTAGCCATCAGGTTCATGTAGCCTCTGTGTAAAATAACTGAGCAGCATCTTCTTAGCTCATCTGTTTCAGATTGGGTAATTGCCTGTATGAAAATAAGGGTATAGATTTTGATATTTTGGTTGTCATTAATAGGAAGCAAAGAAATGTTGGCTATGGCACTATCAATAGCACTTGGACTTATATAGTGCTTCATAAGGCTTTACAACACTCTCTGATGGTTTACAGAGTCAGCATATTGCCCACAATATTGCCCATTTTACTGACCTCAGAAAGATGGAAGGCTGAGTCAACCTTGAGCTGGTCAGGATCAAACTCCTGGCAGTGAGCAGAGTCAGCCTGCAATGCTGCATTCCAACCACTGTGCCAACATACGTTTTTAAGCTTTGGGTTGATATAGTAAAAAGGCTCACCTTTTCAAAGAGCTGCCATCTATCTTCTCAATGATCTGAACTGAGCCACTGGTTGTAATTTCCAGGTACATCATATCCTAGTCTAGCCATCACATCTGTTGGTCTTCTGCTTTCATAATTCCTAGCCAGCCAGGTCTCATTTGTAGGAATTATGGAAGTCACTCCAATAAGAATCCGGAAAGCACCAGCTTGGAAGAACTGGTCTTTTTCCTCACACCTGTTTGCTCCAAAAATTCATTTTGAATGTGTTCTTTCTTACTATTGTTCTTGTTATGTCGCATACTAATAGTTATTTGAAAACAAGATTGAAAAAAAACAAAATTATTAAATAGGATCTCTGTTTTCTAAGCTGAAGCAAAATAACATATTCATAGAGAATTGTTCTCTTGACTTTTATACTGGACATTTGAAGAGTCATTACATCTCCCTATATTATCCTCTCTTATTACAATTACTTCCCGTTTAGAACAGACATAATCCTTTTCTATTTCTTCTCTAAGCCGTGATTACTTCCAAACCAGATGCTTCTCAGCTCCTGCCAGCTTTCCTTTCACCTTCAGATTAACAACTGCTCTGCCTTCTTTTTAATTTAAGTGCTGGTATTTGGTCCCATTCTGGTTCCGGTAAAGCCCATCCCTCCTGTACAGTTTTTCGCAAAATGTTTTCAATGCCTAATAAACAGGATATCCTCCTCTTGGCACCAGTATCTCTCACGTACACTGAAACATTTTAACTCTGCCTGCCTAGCTGGTCACATGCATGGAACAGGCAGCATTTCAGAGAAAGCTACTCTGGAGATCTGGCTTCCAGTTTCCAGCCTAGCAGCCTGAATTTGGCTTCCAAATCCTCCCAACTGCACTTAAAGATGATGTTGGGGCCCACATACTGTAGACCATGACAGCTGACAGTTCCCCAGGATGTCTAGCAGCCTATGTAAATGGTGTGTGACATCTACAAGCTTCACAACAGGTAGGCAACTTACCATGGGGTCAGAGTGCCCACCAGATACTCAGATTTCTGCATTCTTAATTACTGAATCACCTATACCCAGAAGCCCTGCTTCGACAGGATAAGAATCCTCAGTGTGAGAGGAAACCTGTTTGGCCATAAGAAATAAGAAACCTGTTTGGCCTACTGAGGAAAAACTTCCCTTTTCTTCAGACTGACATTCTCCTTCCCCAGGAGCCTCATTTTCTGTAACCAGCCAAAGAGCTGTCTCCCTGCAACTAGGGCTGTGCTATGATGTCCCTGAGAGCACCATCCACCTGTTTCTCTCTGTCTCTCCTCCTTGGCCTCAAAGGATCAGTCTTCTGGGTGCCAGAAGTTCCTTGCATCATGCACACAACCACAATTTCTGTCCAGAGACCAGATGTATGGGTCAAGAAATGTGAAGGGTACTTTATATTCACCTGCATCCATTAGGTTTCTAATTGGTGTCCAAATGGTTCAGCAATACTTTCTCACGTGTTAGCTCAGTAGAACTGGGAGGAGACATCCAGCATTCAAGCAGCAACATGTCATGAGCTGGCACTCAATGTCTTCATTCCACGTTGTATCACAGCAGAATCTAGATTCTTACTAATGTTGACAGATATTATAGGGAGGGCTCCTTTCCTCTGCAGATTAGTTTCAAGCCAGAATTTCATCAGTATGAAGATAGGCACAAATCTCTCTTTAAGCTATCTCATGAGTGGAGAACCTGTCGCCCTCAAAATGGTGCTGAACTTCAATATCCTGCATGCCTTGCAGGCATGTTCATGCCAGGAAAGGGTTCCTGAGATTCATAACACAGCAATATCTCAACCCAATGGTTGATAACGCTGTGCCATGTTACATTGACCAGCTCTTAATCTATCATAGTTAACTAAATAGAACTAAAACCAGGAATACAAATTTGAACTCACTAGACTTTCCCATACTTTTAATACTGTTCTGAAGCATATGCAGGTTTTAAACTACTTGCCATCATAGTGGCCATAAAGCAGCAAGATCCACAGAAATAGAGGATAAGATGCTTTTATTAAATGTTTGTTCATATAGAAGCATCTATTGGTTTCTATGTGGATGGCCAGGAAAGCAACAATTTTCAGAATTCTCTCTCTATTATGATCAGCAGCCCAGTGTCTTTTGTTAGCCAAAAGGAGACAACTATGTTAATTTGTGCACATGAAGAGCATTCTTGCATTTTTAATGGTGTGACTGTTATCTGGCCCATTTGACATGAAAAGAGGTAGGTGAGAAATGTCTAAGCCAGATAACCTCCAAATGTAAGTTCCAGAATTCCCAGAGTTCCAATTTAGGAATACCTGCTTTAACATTTTAAAAAAATGGCAAGTTGGAGTGAAATGTGTGTTAAAAAGTTTATGAAGGAGCAAGTCTCCTTTGGAGCTGCTAAGATGCTGCTAATGCTATTTCAGAACTAAGATATCAGGAATATACATTTATCTGGACCTCTGATATTTTTGCGGGAAGCAAGCAAAATGTTTATCATTCATTTTTCTGTTGGTTTCACTGACTGATTCTATAAGGTATGTGTGTGATTTTAATCATCTTCATGTTTTTTTTTGTTACCATTTTTTGTATTTTGCATTTTGTATTTTTGTTGATGTTTGCCACCTTAAGGATATTATTATAAATGAAAGTCTGCATTGTAAACTGAATAAATAACTCATGCATAATCCTGGAAGCTTCTTTTATGTAATTATTTGTGAAAAGAGACTTTTCTTACTTGCCAATTACTTGTGTTATGCTTAGATACACGAGTATACTTTCAGCCATTCGTGCCTTGCCCCAAACATATCCAAAGAGGCTTCTGATATGATAGCTTTCTCAAGATTGTCATCACTGGATTATCCCACACGATTCTCTTTTGTGTTTTTAAAAGGTGTGGGGGATCTCACATTCCTTTAGTGTATAATTTCAAAGTATGCAACCGAATACCCTGCCATGCTGCCTAAAGGGACAGTGAGTGTCCTGTTTTTTGATGAAGAATATCCTATGGTCTGATGTTTATTTGGCTTCCTATTGGCTTTAATTATTCCCAACAGAAGAAATTGGATGGAATCTCTTCCAACTGGACTCCTTTCAATCAGGAAGCATGGGCAGCAAGAAAAGCTACAGAGTGATGGAGAATAACATCAACACTAACAAAATAGATGAGGAGGATGCAACAACCTCTAAGCAACAATGCAATATGCTCAGGAATACAAACTGCCAAAATGATTTTTAATTAAAATTCTAAAGCTTCTTAAGCATCGGATACAACATTCAAGAAATAGGACAACATAATATAGGTACAGTAAAGCAATTTAAATATAAATACTTTCATAAAACACCTGTTCATAAGTTAATGTCAAGTTACCTACTCATTACAGAGAACCTTCACTAGTTCTCTTCACCCATTACTAGTTTTTCCATAGGCCTAAAGCATGGACTCTTTTGGACCACAACTCCCATCACCCCAGCTTGGGTGGGACCCCAGGTCATTCAGAGGGCACTAGGTTGGAAACCCCACTTTACAGATTACTAGACAACCTATGATGTGTTGGATCATCACTTCAGAGATATTTTCTTACTTAAGCAGAGAAACAGAATGACCATGAGTGGACAAAAAAGTAGTAGGAAAGGAGTAACTTCCAATTTACCACTGGTTTCCCAGTGACACTCTTTGTAGGAAGCTGGAAGGGAGCATTTGAAATTACAATTATTTGACTATGATTGACCACAATGGTATAGCATTGTGGAAGCACTGAAGCAGCCATAACTTTGCCAAATTTCAATCCCACAGAAATCATGATTCCCACTTTTCAGACATATTCTGTAAGTTAGCCCATTTGAGCTATGTTGATTCAAAACTTGCTGCCCTGTGATGCTCCATTTCTCTCATCAAAGGTTACAAACTATCAAATGACATGAGAGTTTTAGTCGTATAGGGATGGTTTTCTCTTCACCATATCTCTTTTCTGTGTTACACAACCTTAGAGGGAGAGACGAGACTACAAAAAGTGAGGCTCTGATGATCTCACTGCTGGCATGTTTTGTTCCATGGCTTGTTTTAACTTGTGAAGAATTTCCCCTAGGCTCCTACCCGTGAGGACAAACATAAACACAAAGGGAAGGGGGTGTTCTGACGTTCATACATGGTATGAACACTTATTCAGCTGGAATAAGGTGTGGCAGTGCTTAGGACAAATTCAGAGAAGCCTGTGGTAATACTAGTCAGATAACTTGGAGTGAACACATTTGAAAGTTCATTGATTTCCATTCACTCATTACCCAACAGAAGACAGTATTCATGAAGCAATGAAAGATGAAAGAGCTGAATGGCACCAGAGTGCCCTGAAAAGATGGGAAAGGAAATTAGAACAAAAACATTTAACATAGCCAAGGTTTCATGGGGTAATTACTCACAGCTTACGTGTGAAATTCTTACAAAAGAAAAAAGCCTTTTGCAAGCCAAGCTTACATGTAGATGCCACTTCTCTATATTTTTTTTTCCAAACCTGTAATACTACAAGCTGCCTATGTCAGCTTCATTGATCTTGCTGAAACAGACAGTCCTATCTAAGGTTCCTATTGTTACAATAAGGTAATGCATCCATATTCTTGTACATTCCACCTCAGAGACAATTCAGGGAAAAAGACATAGAACATAGCAGTAAAAAGGGTGAGAAAGTATATCAAAGTATTTGCTTCCACTCGTTTTTATGATGGTGGTGGCAGACCACTCATCAATCACAATATTATAGATGACACAGTTAATATCAAAAGGAATATTCCTGAAGGAGAAGATGGACAAATAATTCATAATAATTGTCTTCTCTTCTTAAATACTCAGATGATAATATATTGAGCAATCACCCATCCAAAATGCTACCAAGCCTGAGGGAGAGAAGGGGAGAGGATAGAATCTATGGGGCAAGCCTGAGGGAGAGAAGGGGTGAGGAGAGGCTTCTGTGGGGCTAGCCTGAGGGAGAGAAAGGGAGAGGAGAGGCCAATCGTAACTACTCATTAATTTTCAAACTCTGCAGGTATTCAGCTAGTTGTTTCATATTACTCAAATAAAAATCTTCATATGCTACTATATGAAATAGAAGCAGAGAATTAAAGTTCAACAGCAATGTCAGAATTATTTAAACTTTGCTCAGGAAGCAAAGTTCAGCAAGCCAAGAGCAATCAAGTTCACAAGATAGTATGTTTGATAAAATTTGTTCCAGCATTAGCTGCTGGGAACTGGAGGCTTAGAAAACCAGAGGTTCAAAAACAAACAAACAAAAAAACTCTCTAGGCCAGAGATGAAGTTGTCAGGTCATTTAGAAGAAATTTATCTTGGCAGGTAGGATCCTCCTTGAAAGGAAACATTTACTCATGACTGAACCTGTTCCTTAGTTAAGTGCTGTATCTCTGGGCTGAAACTCAATCATCTCTCCAGGGCTTGGTAGTACTTTAACCTCTCCTTTCATATCAGATGCTTGGTGGATCAGACACAACTTTGGACAAAGAGTCTTCCAGAAATCACATGAAAGCTCCAGGGAGATGGAATTGCACTTTGTAGAGATAAATGAATGTCTTGCACAACTGTTGGAGATCTTAGAATTGGGATTTGTAGAATCAGTGCAGAAAAGCTAAAGTATTTATGGGAATTTATTATGAGCAAGGATCTTTATAAGCTGTACTGAAAATGGAAAACAACTTTCAAAAAACTTTGAAGAACATCTATGGTTTTACCAAGGAGAAACAAATCCCTTCAATGTTCAGTGTCTATATTAGGAGGAAAGTAAGGTATATTAATTTTGCAAAAGCTAAAACACCAACATAGTCACTGTTGCTTGAAGCAAGTATGAATATGTGCTACTCCGTTATTAAAGCAATATTGTTTAATTAATCCACTATGCATATACTAAAGTCCCATTTTGTTGTAGAATATAATGAAAAAAATATACATTGTTCTACATAACAACATGTGTTCATTAGCCTATTTTCCATGAAATATGAAACATTTATTTTAAACATTTATCCAGGACCAAGAGAATGGTGCCTTGTCTCTGAATCTTCAAACCAGTTGTGATTGAATCTGCTTGGATTTTTCTGCTTCACAAAAAGAGGAATCATGCTATTTTAAGGATGCTGGAATGAACAAAAACTTCCTTCTTAAAAATGAACAAAATGAGCATCCACCCAAAGTGAACAAATATGGCATACATTCAGTTATATTGTGATAGCTGCCAGGAGTGTCTCCACAGAGACAGATTTTAGGATGGAGTGTGGCATGCCTAACATGATTTAAGAGTCCAAGAAATACTTAAATAAAGCTTTGTGTGGAAAAGAAGGCACCCAGATATGAAAAGCAACCACAGATCATCCCTGGATCAAGAGTTAAATCAAGCAAGAAGCAATCTCACCCAAGGTACCTCTTGCTTGGTTGCACCATTTCATAAGGTAGATGGAGTCTGAAAACAGAATTACGGGGCTGTCAGCATTCAGAGTTTTGAAGGCAAAGGAGGTTAGTCATCATGGAAAGCATAGAATAATAGGAAGTTGTGAATAATTTATTCTCTTTTATTTTTGTGAAGTGGGTAGAGATGTATGTTTATACACAAATATGAAGGGACAAGAGGATGCACATAGTTATTGCCTAGCAAATGAGCATTGATTGGATGATAGCTATTTGGGCTTAGATGCTGCCAGAAAAAGCGAACATGGGTTAGCTGATAGTTCGGTCCCAATTCTAAGAATACACAAACATGTATATATGCTGTTCTCAAAGAATCTTTGTGTTCACAATGATCAGGAAACAGTCAAAACACCTGAGGTGAACTTCAGGTGGATCCAGAAAGGTTGAGAGACTGGCTGTTTGGAAATGACTGAAGTAAAATCAAACATACACTAGAATAAGTAAAAGATTGTTATCTTTAAGCAAGAAAAAAGGGAGAAAGGATGAGAATGGAAAGTTGGACAAAATATTTAAGGGGAATGGGAATCTTTTTAAAAAATCAAAAGAATTGTCATCATTATACTGTACAGATAAACAGAAGACATCCATGGCAAAATGAAGGTGGGACTGCAGTGATATTAAGAATATTTCTCCCTCTACCTTATAACCCTTAGAACAATTACAAAAAATAATAATTGATAGCAATAGCTAATCTGCTTTGAGGATGGGTCTAACAAGACCTAAATCTAACATGTCCTTTTCTACCAGAATGTTAGATGAGCAAGCATCAAAGGGCATCAAAACACATGGCAAACAGACACTTTTATAGTGCAGTATTCTACCTGGTGTGATGATTCCCAAAAGTATTGCAGAGGTAGAAACCAGATAAATTAAAGATATACATAGATGTATACCTCAAAAGAATTAACTATCATTCCAAGCTGGAGAGCAATCCTAGTCACTAGGATCTAGGATAAATCACCACGGCCACCAACAACTCATGTCTGCCAACAAACCACCATCAAGTCGCTGCAGGACAACTTCACACAGCCAACTTGTCACAGGGACAACTCGCCATGGGTGGCCAGAGGGATGTATTCACTTCTAACTTTTTTCTTGAGTTCAGTGTGCTTGACAGTGTCCAAGTGTTTCTTGACAGCAGTGTGCAGCAGCAGCCAAAAAAGCTAATACAATCCTTGGTTGTATAAACAGAGACATAGAATCAAAATCATGTGAAGTATTAATACTTATTAAGGCCACACCTGGAATTCTGCATCAAGTTTTGGTCATCACATTACAAAAAAGATATTGAGACTTTGGAAAAAGTGCAGAGAAGAGCAACTAGGATTAAAGGCCTGGAGACTAAAACATATGAAGAACGGTTGTAGGAATTGGGTATGGCCATTCTAGAGAAAAGAAGAACTAAGGGTGATATGATAGCGGTGTTCCAGTATTTGAGGGGCTGCCACAAAGAAGAGGGGGTCAACTTATTTTCCAAAGCATCAGAGGGTAGGTCAAGAAACAATGGATGAAAACTAATTAAGAAGAGATGCAATCTTGAATTAAGGAGAGGCTTCCTAACAGTGAGAACAATTAACCAGTGGAACAGCTTGCCTTCAGAGATTGTGGGTGCTTCATCACTAAGGGTTTTTAAGAAGAGACTGGACAGCCATTCTTGCTTGAGCAGGGGGTTGGATTAGAAGTCCTCCAAGGTCCCTTTCAATTCTGTTCTGTTCTGTTAAGTTTATTGCAATTGCATCTCGTACAACAAATTAGATGCCATCTTCAGTGTACATTATAACTATAAAAATAAAACACAAACACACATCCTTCACATTCTATACAATTGAATTGAAAACCCGATATTGCATTAGTATTGTACTACACAGTAAAATTCAGTATAGTTACTGCCCTGGGATAGAAGCTGTTTTTCAGCCTATTTGTCCTTGTTTTTATTATCCTGTACCGTCTGCCAGATGATAAAAGTTCAAAAAAAGGGTGCCCAGGGCAAGATGGATCTTTAAGAATGTTTTGAACTTTCTTAAGGCAGCGGGAGCTATAAAGCTCTTCCAAAGAGGGGAGAGGGCAACCAATGTTCCTCTGGCCAATGATGTTAACCCTCTGGAGTGCTGTCCTATCTGCCACTATGCAATTGGCAAACCATACACAGATGCAGTAAGTTAAAATACTCTCTATGGTGCAGCGGTAGAAGGTCACCAGCAGTTTTTCATTCAGTTGTTATTTCCTGAGAAGTCTCAGGTAGTATAATCTCTGCTGGGCCCTTTTGACCAGTGCTGCAATGGGAGTGCCCCAGGTCAGGTCCCCTTTTATGATAACACCCAGAAACTTAAAACTAGCCACTTGCTCCACTCAGTCTCTGTTGATAAGCAAGGGCTAGATGTCCAAACTATTCCTTCTATAGTCCACTACAAGCTCCTTGGTCTTATTGGTGTTAAGGACCAAGTTATTGTCTCCACACCACAAAAGCAACCAGTCGACTTCCGGTTGGCGTTCTCTCCATCGCAGGGCGGCTTGTTTGATCGGTCGCCGCCCCTGCCGCCTGTAGAGCCGCTTTTTCGATCGAAAAGCGGCTCGGAAAGCTCCCCTTTGGAATTAAGGGGGGGCTAGAGTGGGCAGCTTTAGGTTGAGCCCCAGAAGCGCTACCAGGGTGATTTTTCGTGCCCTGGCAAGCGCTCTGTGTCTGGGCTCCCTCTTCAAGCTGCTGAATCTCCGAGCGGCGTGGGACCTCTGCAAGACAGAGCGAGACGGAGAGGGTAACCCCAACTGTTACAACATACTTCAAAACGAACTACAACGAATTTGGTGAGACCTGGAATTTTTTATGAGAATTATAACTATCTTAAATGGACTTTTTTTTAACTTTGGAAAGCAAGCTGTCTCTGTGTGAAAGTGCTTGAAAATGGCGGCTGATCAAAGCTGAGCTAGTGAAAGGAGAAAGCGCAGCAAGAAAGTGAAAGTGTGCCTGCCTGTAACTGTAATTGTACTGAGTCTATTTGCAAGTTTTATAAGTTCTTTCTAACTGCAAAAAACAACGGATTTGACTCTTTTTTTGTAAAACTGGAGAGGACAGGAAAAGGAGGAAGATTTTTTTCTGTGTTTCAAAGATTTAAATCCTGCTCAGGCATGGCTTCAAAGAAAACGGGGGGGGGGATTCCCCCACACATCAGACAAAGGAAAAGTCAGTGTCAGCTTCAAAACAGTCACAGGACAGCGAGACAGAGGATTTGAAAGCATTTATATTAAATATACACAAATCCTTGGGAGAGCTTTCTGGAAAAATGAGTAAAATGGATGAAAGGATGGGGAAAAATCAAAAGGAAATGAAGGAGATGGTGGAGGAAGTGAAGGAGTTGGTGGAGGAAAAAACTGATGGATTACATCAGAGTGTAACTAAAGTAGCTACAGTTCTTACTGATGCCCTACTGGCTGTTGAGAAAAAAGTGGAAGACTTAAATTCTGAAGTGGAAGCTAATAAGAAGGAAGCAAAGGAACAGATGTTTAAGGTAGTGGTGCAGAGCCAGAGGCTTGAAGAGGAGATCACGATGTTGCAATTTCGGAATATGGAGTATGCCATAAGACTGAGAGGTTTAAGGGAGAATAATAGAGAGAACTTGAGGGCAACTTGTGTGGAAATTTTGGCCAAGATTTTAAAAGCTGAACCAGATGTGATTTCCAACAGAATTGACAAGCTGTACAGAGCTAACTCACGTATAGCGAGACAGAGGAATTTGCCAAGAGACATGGTGATTTATTTCACTGAGAGAAAATTGAGAAATGATATTTTGCAAAGTTCTTTCCATACCACTGTTCAACATGAAGGTAACCAAATTGGTGTTTACAAAGAGCTGCCACCAAAAATGTTAAGAGATCGGAAAGATTTTGGCTTTCTTGTAAATGAGTTGAAAAAGCATCAGATCCCATTTAGATGGGATGCTCCTGTTGGTATCATTTTGCGACATGAGGATGTAAGATATCGTATTAATTCTGTGGAAAAGGCGGAACAGTTTTACAACAATGTGCTTAAAAAAATTTCAATATCACCTCGTTCATCTACACTTTTACCTATTGAAGATATCTCAGTTGAGAAGGTTCCTGAAGAGGGGATTCAAGAAGTAATTCTGCTAAAAGAAGGACAGGCAAATCAAGAAGCAGCAAGGGAGGAAACTCTAGGTGCTGTAGGAGGTCTCTCAGAGGATTCGCTAATAGAACTTCTTGAGGTTAAACCAAAGCAATCCAGAGCTACAAGAGAGGTGGAGCCTGATCTGGACTTACTGATGCAAGAACCAAAAGATCAACGTATAACTCGAGCCGCAGGAAAGCAAAGATTAGAGAAACATCAGGGGAGGATACCACAGGAAGAGAATGGCACAAAAGGGAAAAAATTATACTCTGAAGCTGTGGGAGGGGCGAGACCGAAGACATCGGCTGTTGGAGAGAGTCTTCGTCAAATGCTCAAAGGGCTTCATTCATTTTCAGAATGACACTCAGATTCTTATCATGGAACATGAACGGTTTGAACTCACCACAGAAAAGAAGAAAAATATTTCATTATTTGAAGCAATATAAAAATGATGTCGTTTGTTTGCAAGAAACTCATATTAGAACCCAGGACCAAAAATTTTTAACTTCAAAACTTGGATCACATTTTATATCTTCTAGTTTGGTGAAAAGGAATGTACTTGTTTTTTATATTTCTAAAAGAATACCAGCTAAACTTATAGAAGCGGATGATGAGGGGAGATACATTGCAATCGAAATAAATATACAGAATGCTTTGATACTTCTAATTGGCATTTATGCCCTGAACCAGCAGCAGGAAATTTTCTACAAAGTGCTGAACAATAAAATATTGCAGTGGAATTATAAGTCTTTTTTGATTATGGGTGATTGGAATGGGGTGATTGATGCAACGCTTGATAAAAAGACGTCGGCCAAGAAAGGGAATAAGTTACCACCGACTTTTTTTTCATTGAAAGAAGAATTGGATTTGAAGGATGTTTGGAGAATTCATCATCCCAAGGAATTGGATTTTACCTTTTTCTCTGATAGACATAAATCCTTTTTGAGAATTGACTTTATGCTGGCTACTACTGATTTACTTACTATAGTGACTAAGACAAAAATATTTCCCAGAACTTTAACAGATCATAGTCCGGTGTGGATGGAGACAAACTTTGGTAAAAGAGAAAGGAGATCTTGGCGTATGAATGAAAATTTATTTAGATATGAAAAGAATATTATGGACCTTAAGAAATATGTTAAAGAATTTTTTGATATTAACTTGAACAAAGGTACACCTATTGAGATTGTATGGGACACATGCAAGGCTTATATGAGGGGTGTACTGATTTACATGAATTCTAAATACAGATTAATACGTCAGAAGTCAAGAATAGAATTGGAGATAGAGATAAAGGAGAAAGAGCAATTGCTTATTAAGAATCCGACTGATGAAAAGGTACAATTAACGATAAAACTCCTGAAAGATCAATTTCAAATATTGATGGCGGATCAAACAGCAACTAATCTGCAATATGCTAAACATAATACTTTTTGTAACGCTAATAAATCTGGCAGATGGTTGGCTTATACTTTGAGGAAACAACAAAGTTCTCGTATAATAAACACTATCGAGTATAAAGGGAAACAAGTGCATCAACAGAATTTAATACATCAAGCCTTTCTAGCTTATTATTCTAAATTGTACCAAGCTGATAAAATTAAAGAGGACTTTATCGATGATTATCTGCAGAAGAGAGTTACAAAAATCTCAAGTACACAAAGTGATAGATTGAATCGACCTATAACATCTGAAGAGATTTTATATGCAATAAAACAACTGAAATTATCTAAAGCTCCTGGGACAGATGGTTTGACGGCAGTATATTATAAGACTTTACAAGAGGAATTGGTTGAGCATCTTAAGGATTTGTTTTGTAATATTCAGCAGGGGGGTGAAATACCCCCCTCGTGGAAGACGGCTTTTATTTCACTGATACCTAAAGAAGAAGAATCTGTAAAACCCGAAAATTTTAGACCAATATCTCTCCTGAATACGGATTATAAAATTTATGCTAAAGTATTAGCCAACAGACTGATGCCAGTTATTCAAGATGTGATTCATGAAGACCAAGCAGGTTTTATAGAAGGTAGACATATGAAGGACAATGTCAGGCAACTCATAGATTTGTTGGAATATCTTGAGAAAAATAAACAGACCTCTGCGGTGCTGGTGTTTTTGGATGCGGAGAAGGCCTTTGATCGAGTCAACTGGGATTTTCTAAAAAAGACTTTGCACAAAATGGATTTTGGGGAACAGTTTATACAAGCGATTTCGGCAATTTATCAAGAATAGACGGCACAAATTATTATTAACGGTAGTTTAACTACCAATTTTAACATACAGAAAGGAACAAGACAAGGCTGTCCATTATCCCCATTACTGTTTATTTTGACTTTGGAAGTGCTGTTGAATGCTCTACGGGACTCGGACAATCTGAATGGAATAGTTGTAAGGCAAAGAGATTACAGAACAAAGGCATTCGCAGATGATCTGGTTGTTACCCTAACACGACCTTTGGAATCAATCATCCAGATGAAAAACATCATAGAGGAATATGGTCTGGTTTCAGGTTTTAGCCTGAACCAGAAAAAGACTAAGATGATAGTTAAAAACATGTTGGAACCACAAAGGAATGAACTTGAAAGGTTGGCAGGCTTTGAAATAGCTACAAAGGTGAAATATCTAGGGGTCCAAGTTGCAGCATCCAATATAAAACTCTTTCAAAATAACTATGAGGAACTCTGGTATAAGATTCAAAAGGATCTTGAAATATGGAAGAAGCTGCAACTATCTTTGCTTGGTAGAATAGCAGCTGTTAAGATGAACGTTCTACCTAGATTTCTGTTTTTGTTTCAAATGATTCCGGTGCTTAAAAATGACAAGTTTTTGATGGAATGGCAAGCAGGTTTAAACAAATTTATTTGGAATGGGAAAAAACCAAGAGTTAAACTTAAAATTATGCAAGATGTTCGTGAAAGAGGTGGCCTTAAAGTTCCAAATCTACGTCTATATTATGAAGCTGCAGTGCTGACACAAGTTGGAGATTGGATTGGAACAACAAAAATAGAAATTTTGAATATAGAAGGCCATGACTTGCAATTTGGATGGCATGCATATTTACTTTATGAAGATAAGAGAGACAGTGTATTTAATAGTCATATTTTAAGACATGCTTTGATGAGAGTTTGGAAGAAGCACCAGCTTCAATTGGATTACAAAATACCTTTGTGGTTGGATCTTGGGCAGATTATGCCAAATATAAAGTCACTCGGGGGGTTGTTGTATAAAGAGATACTTCTTAATGATGGGGGCAGATGGAGCTTGAAATCTTTGAATACCCTGTTGGAAGAAGGAGTGAACTTAACCTGGTTGCAGTATTTTCAACTTCAAGCAAGATGGAGACAGGATCAGAAAATTGGACTAATGTTACTTGAAGAAGATTTGGTGACTCAGATAAAATGTAAAGGGCCGATGTATATTAAACAAGTGTATAATTTACTGTTAGAAGGAGATTCAGAGGGGGAACTAGTTAAAGATTGTATGATTAAATGGGCGCAAAATTTTGAAGAACCTGTAATGTTGGAAACATGGGAAAAGATTTGGGTCCAGAATGTTAAATTTACACAGGCACAGAATTTGAGGGAAAATTTTTATAAGATGTTTTACAGATGGCATTTAGATCCTAAGAAGTTATCATGTATGTATCCAAATGTTTAACCTAAATGTTGGAGGTGTGACTGTTTGGATGCAACATATTTCCATATTTGGTGGACGTGCAGAAAATTGAAAACATTTTGGATTAAACTTTGGTGGGTAATGCAGAACATTTTGAAGAAGAAGCTTGAGTTTTCTCCTCAGTTTTTTTTTGTTGGGTATAGTTAAGGGTTGTTCAGCAACTGACACTAGATTAATTTTACACATGATTACTGCAGCTAGATTACTGATTGGTCAATATTGGAAGAAGGACAAGGTACCTACTATAGAGGAATGGATACTGAAGATGTCTAATTTTGTAGAGATGGCTAAAATTTCTGCATACCTAAAAGAAAGGACCCATGAAGTTTTTGCTAAGGAGTGGAAGAAATGGGTAGACTACATGAAGAATAAATATCAAAGTAAGAAGTTTCAATTAGCATTTAACTGAATTTATATTTTCCATATTTAGAATTAATCTAAAAGAGAAATGTATTGAATTTGATAATTTTTAATTTTTATTATATTTTATGTAATTGAATTTATATTTTTAATATTTAGACTTAATTTTAAAGAGAAATGTACTATGTACTGTTTGACTTTGACTTTGATATATGGAATATTGGGAATTATAGTTCATGTTATATATTTACATTATTTATATGATACTTCAATTTAAATCTTATGATGCTCAAAACTATTTTACTAGATTGATAAGAGTTAAGAGTTTTTTATATTTGATTTATGTTGTCATATATTGGTTTAAAAGAAAATTTTTTTATTACTTAAGGTTAAAATTGGTTATAAAATAAGGTTATAGCTTTTTCTTAGTTGGATCTCACCTTAAAAAATTGTTAGATATTGAATGTTAATGTTTGTTTAATAGCGGAAGTCAAGGGGGGGATTGAGGAGGGATAGGGGGGATAGGGTGGGGGTGGTAGGGGGGTGGGATGGGGAGGGGTTTTTAAAAATAAACTGTAAAAAAAAAAGCAACCAGTCCACCTCATCTCAATAGGCAGACTTACCCCTCCCCCAGAGATGAATCCCACCACTGTTGTATCATCTGAGAATTTAGTAATAGTATTACTAGCGTGTATGGGAATGCAGTCATGCACATAAAGAGCATAGAGTAAAAGACTCAACACTCAACCCTGTGGTGTATTAGTGTTAAGAATAAGGAGAGACATGAAGAGATATGATTACCTAATCTGACCTTCTGAGAGCGGCCAGACAGGAAATCCATAATCCAAAGGCAGAATAAATAAGAAAGTCCAAGATCCATAAGTTTAGACACTAGTCTATGTGGAAGTATTGTGTTAAATGCAGAGCTAAAATCTATAAAAAGCATCCTCGCATACACCCCCCCACCCCCCACTGTTCCAAATGAGTCAGAGCAGTGTGAAGAGTGATGGCTATAGCATTCTTTTTAGATCTATTTCTTCTGGTGTTTATCAAATGTATGTGGAAGACCAGAAATAATGTGCCAGCAGACCAATTTCTCAAAGCACTTCATGATGATACGAGTGAGTGCCACTGGTCTGTAATCGTTGAAGTTATTGATAGGGAACTTCTTTGGCAGCGGAACAATGGTGGAAGCCTTCAAACAAGATGGAATAAAGGACTGGGATAAAGACCAATTGATGATCCTGGTAAAGACTCCAGCCAACTGATCAGCACAGTCTTTAAGCACTCGGCCAGAGATACCATCAGGACTGGCAGCCATTCTAGGGTCCACAGCCCTCAGAATGCTCCTCACCTCCTGTTTCTCCACAATGAGGTAGAGGCTATAATGGGCTGATGGCTGTATTTTAGCTGTCTCTGATGTCTCCACTTCAAAGAGAGCAAAGAAATGATTCAGCTCCTCTGCCAATGGATTATCCTCCTCAACACGGATGACATTGGTCAGTTTATTGACCAAGGGATTCAATTTGTTGAATCCCTTGCCACACCTGCCTCATGTTATTACTATAATAAATATCCTCAGTCTTCCTCTTATAATCAATCTTGGTGTTATTCTATTCTATTCTATTCTATTCTATTCTATTCTATTCTATTCTATTCTATTCTATTCTATTCTATTCTATTCTATTCTATTCTATTCTATTCTATTCTATTCTAATTAAATGCTCCTGAAGGTTAAAGATATAAAAAGCCATTGAAAGATCCAGGAATATCAACTGGGACTTGCACACTCTGTTTCACTAATACAGATCATCCATCAAGTTGAGCCAATCCACATTTATGCCAAATTCTTTCCTAGTTCAAGACTGCAAATGATCTGGATAATCCATTAATTCCTGAAGCTGCAATATCACAACTTTCTCAAACAAGATTGCTAAATTTGAAACATTAGCTACTGGCTTACACTTTTTAAAAATATGTGGCTCTGAGGAAAGATCTGATATACAGTACAAGTAGCAGTAGATACAGATCTAAGAACCTTATTCATTTCCTTAGGATACAAGCACTATAACTGGCTCACATATATTATTAGATGATAAGATGGACACTTTAGGTACAGTGTTGTCAGATATGGCATCAAGGCTAGAGGAAATTGATTTTATAAGACTATTCCCAATGGAACTCAAATGGTAATTGGGAGTTGTGATTCCACATAACCATAGGCTCTTCTCCAATGATGTCTAAGAAAGGAATGTGTCTTTTTATGTCTTCCATGCTAAACAAAAGAAGCATTCTAGATTTATCTGGTTTTTGGAATGCCAAAGAACCCTTTGGGGTTTTGTGTTTGATGAAAGAACAAACTTAAATTGTAATTGTGAGATGGTGATCAGATAAGCAAACCTTTTGATACAATTAAATCCAGGCCTACATGAAGGCTGTGTCTGAATGGGATTTATGATATATCAGGTGGCCAATCTGAGTTTGTTTCCAATGGTAGTGATGTGAAATTACAGCACAGAAAAGAATTTGGGAGTGTGGCTTTTGTGCCTCACACATGAAAGAAGCATCTGTTCGTTATTGTAAACCAAAAAATCAAGTTACAACAAATCCCTTCTTCTTCGTTGTTATTGTTACCTGCTGGGAAAAGTTGCTGGGAAAGAATATTCTGCCATCAACTGAAAGTCTGAAAGCCAGGTGGGGGAGGAGGTTGTGAACACAGCTTCTCCATCTACGCTGTCTTTTGTTTTCTGAAAAGCAGCAATGTAAAATACAATTGGTGGGAAGGGGATGTTTTGCTTGCTGAGGTCAAAATATTCTTGCCTTTGTGCAACATATTCTTGGTGAATTGCACTTGCAAAAACCTTCTACTTGTCTCTAGTTCTTTTGCTTGATATTTTTTTCCTTAGATGCCTTCCTTAGCTGGGTTGTCATCTAGAATGGAAAGGTACCCACCACGCAATGGTGGGATTCAAGTAATTTAACAACCAGTTCTCTGCTCTAATGATTTCTTCCAACAACCAGTTTGCCAAACTGCTCAAAAAGTTAACAACCAGTTCTCCCGAAGTGGTGCGAACTGGCTAAATGCCACCACTGCTCAGATTTGTTGCTGCTGTAGGCTTTCTGAGGAAGAAGAGAAATTAATTGAATAGTGCCACAGAAAGTAATTTATTGAGATTCCTGCCCAGCTTTGTCTTGGGTGGAGACTACAGGAAGACTATAATGAATTATAATGGTAGACACACCAACATCAGATGGCTGATGAGATCCAGAATGCACTGCAGCTATTCTTAGCTTTGATAAGTTGCAATTAATTAAAACTTCCCTCAACGGACACACAGTCTAGGACACGAACAAGATAATTAGCTCTCAGATTTTAATAAATTGCTTAGCGATTTCTCCAAGTTATTATTTTGTTCAACTCTGTCAAGTGAAGGATGAGTAATAAAGAATTCTTCTGAGCACAAAACTTTTAAAAATAATATTAAAAGTCTCCGGCTTATTAATAATCAGAGGCCACCACCCTGATGTACAAAATGATAACCAGCTTCTGTTGGCATACTCCAATTGCTCTGATTCAGCCCAAGACTGCAGACATGTTTGAACTAATTTTTTTCAGAGTAGACTTAACAAAGCTATGCAATGAATAATGGCTCTTTTACGATCCAGACATGTTAGGAATTTTTAACTGAATGCGTCTGAATGCACCTGTAGAATTGTCTCTATCTCATGTTTTATCTGAAAACCTGAACAGCATTTTTTAAGTATCAATATATTTCTTCAAGAATATTCTCTAAACCATGGCAAAGTTCAGAGTAGCATGATGATTTTAACTATTGCTATTATCTATGAACTCTTATTATAATGGCAACCTCTGCACACAATATACAATCCCAAGGTTAAAAGGAGAGGAACAATCATAGCATCAGAAATATTTTTCACTGATTAATTTTACTAAGCATAATTCCTCTGTTTACCTAGCACATTACAAATAAAATTGCTCTTAAACATTATTACAATCACTACTTTTGTTTCAATCACTTTTATGTTCCACTATATATTTCTTAACAATAGCGTATAAAGTGCTACTGCTTAAGAGCCAGCATTAACCAGCATTTTTCCAGGGTACTCCACTACAGAATATCCAATTCATGATTTTTATTTATTTTTATTTTTTTTTACTTCTTTCTTCTCTTTTCCTCTATGGGAATCGAATAATGAGCCTATTGTTAAGTGTTATTAAGTAAGAAAGCACCCCACTGAATTCAGTGATGTTGAGTGGTAGTCTAGAAAATGCTCTTCTTTTGAGTCAGGCTTTCATCTATCTATCTTGGTATTGTCTATGTTCACTAGCAAAAGATCTCAAGGGTGTACCAAGTGGAACAGAGTCTATTTCAAAATGTTGAGGTTGGGGGTTGAATGTAGAGATTTGGCATGAAAACTAGGCACTATACACTGGGCGACAGCCCCTTTCTGATGGAATACTATTAAAATTTGTTATTTCAGATTGTGTTATAATATTCTGTTCATTCAAAAACAGAGTAAAGAACAGCTTTCAAAAATGTACATTGTTAAAGAAATGTAAGTATCATTGTAGCAAATAAAAAACAGACATTATATTATGGGGGAAATAAACTCATTTGAATTTAACCACCACCCAGGTGTAAAATATTTAGAACTGCCTGTGAGAAAATTCACAGGCCAACTTCTGCTGGGAAAACTACTTTTATTATACAAAATGAAGTTTTCAGATCAAATACTTTGATATTCTATTTACAATGAAAGAAACAACATACACACTTCTTAATTGTATGTCTATTTTTTCTATCTCCTACCACATTGTTTCTTACTTAGTTCATACTAACCACCTAAATCCCTAGGGTTCTATTTGTAGATATCTTTTTTCAATTGTCTTCTCTTATTTCTACTTTTTATTTCTACTTAAGAGAGAAATAGCCTATTTGATTTGCATTTCAATCCCAGACCTTGTCTTTCATTTTTCCTCCGCCATTATTCTTTGATTTTATTCTTGGATAATTTTCTTTTCTTTCCCCCCCCCCCCACTTCCAGTGGTGAAATCCAAATTTTTTTACTACCAGTTCTGTGGACGTGGCTCAGTGGGCATGGTGTGGCTTGGTGGGTGTGGCAGAGGAAGGATACTGTGAAATCTCCATTCCCTCCCCACTCCTGGGGGAAGGATACTGCAAAATCTCCATCCCCACCCCACTCTGGGGCCAGCCAGAGGTGATATTTGCCAGTTCTCTGAACTGTTCAAAATTTCCGCTATCGGTTCTCCAGAACCTGCTGGATTTCACCCCTGCCCCCTTCCCTTTCTTCCCCTAGCTATCTAGATCTCCTAGGAACCTAATTAAGCTGGCCTTGTCAATCTGCCAACTATATCATAGAGGAGAAATCAAGACTCTTGCTCTCTGCTAGGTTCTACCAGACAGTCCTGTCACCCATTCTTCCTTCTGCTATTATTATTGAGGGCTATCACTGGGATGTTTGTGAATCCTGGCTCATATTTGTTGCTTTGAATGTAGCAGTTGTTCTGCTGCTTCAAGCTGCTTGTGTGAGAAAGGAAGGAAGGAAGGAAGGAAGGAAGGAAGGAAGGAAGGAAGGAAGGAAGGAAGGAAGGAAGGACAGAAAATTCATGGGTCCCTATTGACACTCACCCTACAGGCTCTCCTGGCTACCACTAATTGCTTTCTGCACCACATATATTTCTTTTTTTTTTTTTTTTGGTAACATAGATGATTTCCCCTTGCTACTCTTCAGCTGACAATAACACTGATTAAGCAGGTAGAAAATGATCCAACCCATTGATGATAATTGTTTACCATAGTTTAGGATTTTATTGGTTTTTATTTTATTTTTCCTTGTATTAGGTTTTCATTTTGTACGATGCCAAAAGCCTCCGAAGAGGCTGATTTATAAATCTTATAAAGAAAGTAATGCGTACATATATGCATGTATTCTTTAGCATCTTTGATAGACTTACATCATTCAACTCAACATTGAGTGCACATTAATATTTATTTATTTATTTATTTATTTATTTATTTATTTATTTATTTATTTCTGTTTATTTAAACATTTTAAAAAACATGTTAAAACAATAAAACAATATAGCCTTGAATCTGTCAGCAAACAGCAACTACCTCTCAAAAATAAAGAGAATCACAACTTTATTTAAAAGTGTTGTGTCTTTGGCTTATCTTCAACAAAGGTAAGTGTATACATGTGGAATGAGCTGGATGTGTGAAAGGGAGGTGCAGGCAGTTTTGCTGCTTCAATTATCATTTCGCAACATTATTTCAGATGGATGCTAAACTAGATTGTGATCTTTGTGGGCAGGAAGCAACTGGAGATGGGAGAATAATAATAAGCAACAACATATATTCATAGCTTAACTCACTTAATTTTTCACCCAGCCTCAGCAATTCTGTGGTAGAAGAAAGACTTCAAGCAATAGCTATTGCTTAGACTATTGCTTAACGCATTGTAAGCCGCCCTGAGTCTCTGGAGAAGGGCGGCATATAAATCAAATAAAAAAAAAAGACTTATATACCGCTTCACAGTGCTTTACAGCCCTCTCTAAGGAGTTTAGAGTCAGCATATTGCCCACAACAATCTGGGTCCTCATTTTACTGATCTCAGAAGGATGGAAGGCTGAATCAGCCTTGAGCTGATGGGAATTGAACTGCCCAACTGCAGCCAGAAGTCAGCAGAAGTAGCCTGCAATACTGCATTCTAACCACTGCGCCACTCAGGGCTCTAAGGCTTGAATTTCATAAGGAAACAGTGAATAGCCAGTAATTTCAGATGTCATCATGCAACAAGGCTTCTATCGTTGCTGATTTGCCAAACACATACCAGTATTTGAAAAAGTCAGCTGAAAAACCACCTCTGATATGGTAACAAGTTAGGATTTTATGGTGTATCCCTCAGTTGGAGATGAATGCACAATAGATGAGAGAGAGATTAGAGAGAGAGAGAAAAGAGAGAGAGATGGTGGTGGTGATGATGGTGATGATGAAGATGATAGCTATCTAACTAGATGGCTAGTTAGATAGCTAGACAGACAGACAGACACTACCCTACTTCCACTCTGGAAAGCTAGAAATTACAAAATGGATCCTTCATTCTGACAGTCCCAATAATTCAGATTTTTGGTGGTTTTACAATCTTGAAGTATCCATGGTCAATATTAAAACAATAATAAAAGTTCTAAAAATATGCAACCCTTCTCCATCTCAAATACAAAATCCTAAACTGTCCTCTGTAATTATGCATCTGTTTTCAGCTGCTTCCTGAAGGCGTGAGAGGGTAGCCATCTAAATTTTCTAAATAAATACATGAAAAATAGGTATCGTCAGCAGGGCCGTAAGTAATGTAAAAATATATACGGAATATCAGTAATATCTGACCCTGAACTGCTGGATGAATTGCCCTAGTGGGTCCATATAGAATCTTGATGGATTTGTAGTCAGATTGTTGGAAAAGTCCTCACATGCTCACTTATCATGGCTGCACTTTGGACAACTGAAGCCTTCAACTATCTTTAAAGGCAGCCCTATGTGCCATGCATTGCAGTAATCCAAAGGGAATGGTGATGAGGGCATGAATCACAATAGCAAAGTCTTGTCACTCCAGGTAGAGCTCCAACTGGCATTCTAGCCAAAGTTGACCAAAACCTCACCCTTTCTGTGGTTCCTGTCAGTTCAAGCAAACATTGCAACTACAGGAAAATCCCCAAGTCATTGAACTGCTTCTTCCCCAATAATGTTTCCCAATCCAGACATGCCACTGGAGAACATCAACAGTAACTCTGTTTTACTCGGATTCAGTTTGAACCTGTTATTTGCCATCCATGCCCTGATCATTCCATACACTGGGACAAGACTTCAGCATTATTCTAAATTGTTTTATTTGGCTGATTGATTTATAGTGGTTTATTATATTGTTCTTGTTATTATTCTTAGCTGCCCAGTGTTCACATGTAAGATGGTTGGCCGTATAAAATTTCTAAATAAATAAATGAAGAAAGAGCATCAACAGCATGGCCTGGATTGGTGATATAGGGTTACATTTAAAATGTCAATGATATCTAACACTGAACTGCTGGATGAATTGTCTTGGTGACTTCATGTGGAGCCTTGATAGATTTGCCTGTCAAATTATTGGAAAAGTTCTCTGCATACACCAGAATCCATGAGGAAACTTGGATGGACTATCCAAATGGGTCCAGACATGCAGAGGTCATAGACAACTGTCCATTACATCTAGACCAGGAAATGATCTGACCACAATAAAGGGGTAATAGCAATGCCTCCCATACCTAGATCACATAACAGTTTTCCACTACAAGGTCTAATACACCAGCAGGTAGAGCTGCAACTCTACCTGGGACAGAGGTTTTTGCATGTCAGGTCTAAATTACTGGGGACAAATCTAAAATTTTGAGCCTTGGTGGCGCAGCAGTTTAAAGTGGTGTTAAAGTGACACCAGCTGCCTGCAATTACTGCAAGTTCGAATCTCACCAGGCTCAAGGTGGACTCAGCCTTCCATCCTTCCGAGGTAGGTAAAATGAGGACCAGGTTTGTGGGCACAATAAGCTGACTTTGTATAAAAAAGAACAGCGCTTGGGGGGGGGGGGCGCGAAAGCCCTACTAAGCAGGTATATACAAAAGTATGAAGGCTATTGCTTAATGCATTGTAAGCCACCCTGAGTCTCCGGAGAAGGGCGGCATATAAATTATTTTTTTAAAAAAAAATTGCCATGGAAGCTATGAACCTCTGGTTTCTATTAGATCTAACCACCACCACATGGATTATTGCCTAGGAATGCAATAACATGGGATATATTTAATGTTTAGCAGGCTATAATGCATTACATCATTAATGTATTTAACTTGCTTCATAGATAAGCACTCTTAAATATTTTTAAGAAATAACAGAGGCCAAGGCAGAATAAAATTATATTCATTCATTTGCTCAAATCATCCTTCAATAGTCTACAAGAACCTATCTCAGATTCTATTCAGACCATTCTGAATCTAAGCAGCAATCATACTGCTGAAATCTGTTTCCTGGTGTGAAGGACTGACTATTCAGATACAGCTTGAATAGTCTGAAGGACTGACTATTCACATACAGCTTCACCAGAAATCTGCTCTTCAAGAAAATTGCCTTTCGCCTGATACTCAGGTAGAAACTAACTAATTTTTTAAGCCAACAATCAGCAGGAATTTGATGAAAATTTACATTTCATGCTAAAACTTGATATTTTTTCTTCTTGTTGTATGGATATTTCCATACAAATGTTGGCATTGGTATTAAGATTTAATGAAACCCATTCAGTGCTTGGCAGTAATGATCAGACAGTAGGGACAGCAAGATGAATAAGGAAAGAAGGACAAAAATGAAATTTATTTCTGAAATGGATACACATACATTCAAGAACACACATGCCCATCCAATTCAAGAAAGTCTGGGACATATTATAAACTGTCTTATTGTTGGCCTGCTGCTTCTTTCCTTGCAGGCAATAACAGGAGCCTCATAGCAAGGGGCCAGAGAAAGGGTTTTTTCTCTGGCAGCTGCATAAGCTTTTCTGCAAAGACCCCAGTTGGATGCTTTGCCTTGTTCTTCAAGCTCAGGTTAAGCTGAAGTCACCTCCTCTCCAATCCCTTAATGCAGAGACAGCGTTGCCAACAAAAACACACGTGCAAAAGGTCACCCCTTGCTCCTCCGAGCTCTGTGTTTCATTTATTCAATTAACATGCAATTAATGCTATGAATGTATATGTATATAGTCGTGACTATTGAAACATAATGAAGGAAGAGAAGAGAGAGAAAACAGCTAAAAGTTTGATGTTAAACATTTAATGGAATGACATATTTTCACTGTGCTGAGCCCACATGTTAAAAAATGCATTTACTGGTTTTTTTACCTACTATATATTCTATGCTCATTGCTTTCTCTAGTTTCGTACATTCACTGATCTATTCATCAGAATATATACAGTGATCCTCTTAAGGTTCTATTCCCCTTTTCTCTGTTGTTGTCTTATTCTTTATTATTATATTATATTTACACATATACACACACACAAACTAAAGCTTGGGAAAAAAAATTAACCTAGTATTTATACTGTGTGTAAAAATATTCCCATTACAATTGATACCTTATTTTCAGATTCATGTTAATAATTGTAGGATTACCACTTGATGAAGTAGAACAATCAATGCAATTTCACCAGTCTAATCCCTGTCTTTTACTACCACCATATACTGTAAGGAATTGTGCAAATTGATCTCAACTGCTTCAGACTGTTTAAGGACATCTGATGAAATGATGGGGGGTGGGGGTGGGGGGCAGTTAAAAGTTGTTACCATTGCAGCAGCCCTCTCCAGAAGTTCTGTGGTGATGGAGTGGGTGGAAGAAACAAAACCTTATCAACATTATTATGTGGGTAATCCAAATCCAAATCTTATTGTTTAAAACAGGCTGGTTAGTGGTCATATAGATTTTACAGCCCAGAGATGGTCACCTACCCCATGATTAATATTATTACTGGGTCAAAATATCCAGCCTGAGAATGAACAAGACTGCATTCTGCATCTCAGTAGCAGAAAAATTTATCAATATGTGTCCCATAGGAACATCAAGAACCATATAAATAAAAGACAAACAAACAAAGGAATAGGACCCTGAAGGAGAAGTAGTGCCTTCAGACACTGAGGAAGGTTTTCCAGCAGTAACTGTTTCCTCATCTTCCTTTGAAACATACATCAAATGCTGGCCAGTTGTTTCAGTGCAAAAAGAGAAGCAGCAGCTGTGTGATCTCCCTCCTTCCATCATGTTAGCCAACCTAAATCTCTGAAACTGGTGAATATTGGCCCCTGAACTCTCCTGCCAGAATGAGGTCCTGGGGCCTCATTCTCAGAGTCTCTGTGGCATTTTGCAAAATCTGCCTCTGGAGATTCTAGAGAATTGGGGGGCGTCAGGTACAAGGAGAAAAATTATATACCACAGATTTGTATTCAAAGTGGCAAGAAACAGCTTCGGGATTGTCTCTGGAACACAATGTAATTAAAATTGTCTGGGCCTTTGGTAGAGGTTAGCATGGTTTATAAAGGCCTTTCTTTTCAGTGTCTCTCAATCAGGGGTGAAATCCAAATTTTATTACTACCGGTTCTGTGGGCATGGCTTGGTGGGCATGGTATGGCTTGGTGGCGTGGCTTGGTGGGTGTGGCAGAGGAAGGATACTGCAAAATATCCATTCCTACCCCACTCAGGGGCCAACTCGAGGTGGTATTTGATGGTTCTCCGAACTACTAAAAATTTTCGCTACCGGTTCTCCAGAACCTGTCAGAACCTGCTGGATTTCACCCCTGCTCTAAATGCAGTTTTATATTAGCTACCGGTAGCAACCAAACTAAGAAATAAGAAGGGCTTTTGGAAGGTATGCCATTATCAAGGTAAATGTCCTCCTTCAGTCACCAGCTCCTGTAATTTCATCATTGGCCATCTTGGCCGTGGACAAGAATTTATTTCATTTTATTTTCTTTATTGTAATTTGTCAAACAGAAACAAAAACAGGAATAATATAAAAAATACAATGAGAGCGACGGTTTGGGCATTATCTCCAGGGCATTGCCTTGGGGAAAGATGCTTTCCAGGGCTTTGTGTCTTGAACAGGCACATATATTTTATAGCTTTCCCTCCCCCTTTTAGATCTCCCAGGATGGGTTATCTTAATATTGTTCATAGTATTCAGTGTAATTGGAAGCAGCCTTGGAATTTTGGATTGGATGCTCTTTGTGACCTTTGTCAATAGAACTGCGTGTATGAAAGAGGTTTTGTATAATAGCTAGTTCACTGATTTGGGTTTTGTTTTGTTTCTTTGTGGGTTTTTTTTTTTACTTACAGTTATGCGTGATTAAGTCTGCTTGCCAAAGTAATCATATCCTGAGGAATGAGATTTTCTCATCCAGATACCTCCTGTAGCCCTGGCATTTATCCAGACAGTAAGCAGCAATCTAAGAACATTTTACAAAGCTGCGACAATAAAATACTGGTGAGAGACTTCTGGAAAAAGATGCCCATCGTTTTTTATCCATTTTATATTTTTCAAAGAACTCCTGAACAATCAAGATTTCAATTTCAATAAGCCTGACTAGGTGGCTCAATGGCTAAGACACTGAGCTTGTCAATCAGAAAGGTCAACAGTTTGGCGGTTCAAATCCCTAGTGAAGGTCTCCTGCGTGAGCATGGGGTTGAACTAAATGACCTCCAAGGTCCCTTCCAACTCTATTTACTGTAAAGTATCAATCCTGCTTCTGGCTAATATATGGGACTAGGGCAGAGGTGGGTTTCAGCAGGTTCTGACCAGTTCTGAAGAACCGGTAGCGGAAATCTTGAGTAGTTCGGAGAACCGGTAATAAAAATTCTGACTGGCCCCGCCCCCATCTATTCTCTGCCTCCCAAGTCCCAGCTGATTGGGAGGAAATGGAGATTTTGCAGTAACCTTCCCCTGAATTGGGAAAGGAATGGAGAATGGAGTATCCTTCCCCTGCCACGCCCACCAAGCCACACCCACCAAGCTATTCTATGCCCACAGAACCAGTAGTTGAAACCCACCACTGGACTAGGGCTATTTTGTAGAAAGTAAGAAACTGGAAGAGGGATCCTCGTAGTTCTCCAGGACTTCTTAACTACCTTTTGTATTCTTGACCATGAAACTTCCCAAACTATTTGTCAAAACAGAGTAAGTATTATCTCACTTCTCATTCTTCCTACCAATTTATATCCAAAAGGTAGAGCTGAATTTTGAAGTTCAAAATCTCAGAACTTTTAAAGTATTTTTCAAATGTCTCCATAAATATAGGTCTGTACGGAAGAAGTTCTTCTCATACATCCATACATTCCAAAATATAGAATGTCTTTCTCAGAAGTCATGGTTGATGTATTTATAAAAAGAAGATGATGTACCTCTTTCCCTCTGCATGGTTTGAATATTGGATTTATTAATTGTGGATGTGTTTAATTTTTCTTTAAAAAGATGTGTTTCACTTAGTTGTTGTTGTTGTTGATGATGATGATGATGATTCAACTTATACACCGCCCTTCTCCCCAGGGGGACTCAGGGCAGTGATTTTTTCTTTTTCTTAATTTGATTTATATGCCGCCCTTCTCCAGAGACTCAGGGCAGCTTACCATGTGTTAAGCAATAGCCTTCATACTTTTGTATATTTATACAAAGTCAGCTTATTGCCCCCACAAACTTGGTCCTCAATTTACCTATCTTAGAAAGGATGGAAGGCTGAGTCAACCTTGAGCCTGGGGAGATTCGAACAAGCAGTAATTGCAGGCAGCTGAATGTTAATAACAGGCTTTAGTCTGCACGCCACCAGGCTCTATGATGTTGAATCTCCTTTTCTGAACAAGAATGAAGAAATCCAACCAATAAATAAATAACTAGCAGCAATCAATCAATAACCAAATAGCAGAAAAAACAAACCAACAGCAGCAAGCAAAACATTCTTCAGTAAATGAACAGGAATACATGTGAAATATTGATTTCTTTAGTTTTTCCAAAATCATTGTTCTGGTTCATTTACTTTCGTGGGTGTCAAAAGGATTCTGGATTTTGTTTTATTGTTTTACTTCCTTTCAGTTACCCTGTGGATCGTTTACCAAATGGAAATTGTGGGTGATTGAGAATACAATTCTTACAAGATACAGTTTCAAAGTTGGCACCAGCCTTAAATCAGTGATGTCTATTGGTCCTGGCATCTTTTCACACTGATGTCAACAAACCTAAAGAGGATCAAATCTAGTGCTGAGCAAAATAAGGCAGCTTATCTCATTGCACTGGCAGGATTTGGCTGTGTCTGGGCTGTTTTTATCCCATCTCATCTTCCAGTTCACAATAAATAGTATAGAGAATAGCAGTGCTACTCTAGATTAGAGCTTAATGACAATGGAGAACGACAAGGGATCCCTAGCAAGAAGTACACTAGCCAGGATGTGGCCTGGATAGCATTGATCTTCCCCCCCCCCCAAAAAAAATCTGTGAGTTTTTATTAGGTGGTTAAGGGGTCTATTGTTCCTCATGCCATTGGCTACTGAATCTACTTGCCTAATCTATTTACTTGCCTTAGCTATTTACAAATAAAGGCAGCTTGGCTTAATAAATAATTGTTTCATGTCAGCATTCAGTTTTGTCTTGCTAGAAGTGAGCGATTTTGTATATGTATACAGGAATAGCACCAAAGCTGTTGCCTTCTTGGTTTCAAGTAAGTATAACTAAATTTTACTACCAGATTCCTTGTTGTTAGACACATATATTCCCTCACATATGCATAAGTACTAATGTTTGGAAACAACATACAATTAAATATACATATTTATTTGTTTTGGTTTTAAATGTGTCATCCCTTAAAATCTGGCAGGCCAGTTAAAGAGATTTGAATATATATATATCTGTTGCCCTTAGCAAAGTTTCTTAAGAAATATAAGAATGGGAAAATAAATCTCTGGGTACAAAAGAGCCCCCAACACTGGACTCTTTTCTCCCTGTCTAACTCCACAAACAAAAAGACGTGTTGGAAATAATCATGTCATCTTTCCTAACCTTTTGTGCCAGAGAACTGGCTTGACTGCCTGAATTTTTGAAGCTTAATAGATAAGACGAAGGAAGAAATTTTACCTCCAGCAAGTCTCTTAGGCACAAAAAAAAAGCTGTCTTTGTGTTGAGCTATTTGCTCAATTTTGGCTTGGACTCCATTTCCTTAGTCTTCTATGTAGTGTCTTATGTTACTGCATTTCCCTTTCCCCAAGGCCATCAAGGGGGCCAAAATCAATTTTCCAAAGACAAACAGGCCCAAATATACAATGGGATTGGAGTTCTGAATGCAGGATAATTTTACAGAGTGGCAAAACATATTGGTCACACTTGGCCTTCTATGGAGACCTCATCAGAGTGTAAAACAAACACCAAGTGGTTAATCTCAGAATAAGCATCTCCAACAAAGCAGCTTTTGCATAAGAATCCATGTAAAATCCTGCTGGATCAGGCTGAAAACCCAGCAAAGCATCTGTTTCCCGCTTTGATCAACAAGATGCATCAAAGAAATCTGTAAGTAGGATATGAACACTCTCAGTCATATACCTTAAATGCAGTTTTGTTTTTGCTTTTTGTTTTTAAAAGGATCTACTACTGCTGGCTACATAGATAAATGCATACAATGTTCTTGGTCAAAATACACAAATGATTTGCCATTGCCTTCTTCAGAGGGATCTTGTCAACTTTCCCATTTAACCTATAGCCCTGGTATTTCCTAGTAGCCTCCCATCCAAATATTAACCATGTGTGACCTTACTTAGCTTTGGGATCAAGAAAGTTTATACTTATTGTAGTTAATCTATCATATCAAAAGCTAATTTAGGATATGCAGACATCATTAAGCAGCCATCATCAAAAATGTTATCCACTGAATTCCTATGATAGAGAATTCCATAGTTGGTCTACTATGTCATGCAGTATCAATATTTAGCTCCCCTGGATGATCTTACCTATTTGAATTAAGAATTCAAAATTGAAATAAGATCAATATTTCTCTATTCATTTTATCCACAATTTATGTACTTAAATACAAGTATCATGTTCCCATTCACTTTCCATTTTTCAAAACTAAATAATCCCTAGTATTGGATGTAATAACCACAGAGTCCAAGCTGGGAACCTCTCAGAGAAGTTATTTATTCCTTATAAATAAAATATAGGTCCTGTGGGAGAAGGTTCAACATAATTTCTGGAAAGATAGGTCCTGTAGAACAACCCTTTAGAATTCTTTGGATGTCAAGAAATTATTGACAGATATTGTTTACCTGAACTTTCAAAATCTTTTGATAAAGTCCCTGACCAAAGACACCTTTACAAACTGAGCAGCAATAGGACAAGAGAATAACCCTAAAAGAAGAAAAAGCAGAGAATAGCAATAAATAAATAACAATAAATAAACACTGAAAGGATGTGACTTTGGGGAGTTGGCCAAGGATTAATGAGTTTGGAAAATGTGCTAAAGTCAGCAATATTAATGTTAAAATAAACAGTGGTAGGTTCCCAGAAAAATCTCTCCAAAGTGGAGAATTAACATCAATATGGAAAATGCAAATCAAAGTAAGCAAAAAAACAAACAAAAAAACCCCCAAAAAACCCCAACCCAACCCCATTAAATCCCAATTTAACTTATATGTTTGTGGAGACAAACCAAGAGATCTTGAGGTCATGGCTGCTGCTTCTTCTTCTTGTGCCATATCCATCACTGGCGATCCTATTTTTATCAAACAACTGCACGAAAAAGTGCTGTTGAGTTTTGTCCAAATCAGTCCTTAGATTTTGAAGCCATGATGTTCTTCTTCTGCCTGGACCTTCAATCTTTCCTTGGAGGATTAAGTGAAGTCATGGTTGCTAGCTTCAACAAATGTAGAGTGTAGACCAATGGTTGACTGTGGTAAAAAAACAAAAACAAATTCCAAATTGGAAAGTATTGACATTTATGTAAGACTTCCATACAATTCTATATTATGAGTATGGTTGGAATACAGAGTACAGTTCTGATCAGTTTGATTCAGCTGCTGAATTGGAAATGATACAACAGCAGTCTATTTAACAAGGATAAATCACATTAGAAGAAAAGTCCCGTGCTGTTGCTCTTTATTTTAGAAAAATTGTGTGGAATATAATAGAGATGCATAAGATAATGCATGACATGGAAAACAGAGAGATGGAATGGTTCTTCCTTTCGCTTTATACTAGGCTTGAAAGCCATCTGCTCATTACTGATCATGATGATTCAATATTATCTAAATACCAGAGGCAGCATGCTTCCCAGTTGAGTGGCTGGAGACGTTTTCAAAAGAAATTAGATAAATTAATAGAGGATCAGTTTCTCCAGGTCTAATAATCATGACAGTTATCTGCTGCCTCCAATATTAGAGACATGTCCCTTGATATTAGTTGCAGGTAAATTAATCGTGAACATTGCTGCTTTCATCTTATGCTTATGCACTTTCCATAGAATTCTGTTGCAGCTGAGGAAACAGAATGACAGACTAAAGAGATTCTGCTTTACTCCAACAATCAGCATTTGGGTGTCCTTAACTATTTCACAAAGAAGAGAAGATGATCCAGCCCCAGAATAATATTGCTGCTTTATTGAGAGGGGCTAGCTGGCTATTGAGAATTAGGTTTATACGACCAGATGAGAAGTTTACCATAATTCGATAAGTGCCCCATGCCAGGACTTCTGTGTTTTTGCAGCTTCTACTTCAAAGAGGAACAATTAAGATTTTTGGTTCTTTATTTGGAGACTGTTTCAGAGCTTGTTGGTGCCATACAGCAAAAAAAAAAAAAAATTGCTAGAGGTCAATTTATATTCCTGGTTTTTGCACTTTTCTTGCAGAGCATGCAACAATACTCTAAATAATCAGTTTATCTGCCTATTTAGGGACAGTTAAAAATCTGCTCTAAAGATAACATCTTTTAAAAGCAGGTTACCACACAATATCAATAATGAGCTATGAGAAAACAATCCAGTAAACAATTATAAAACTAGTAAAAATTTAATTTGCCAGACTAAAACCAGCCAGAGATAATCAGTAGAGAACTACATTCTTGTTGATCAAATCCTACAAAATGTAAGCAGGAAATAAGTGTGATGCCACCACTTTTTTTACTGGTGCTTTCACTAAAAAGAGCTTTGTTTTGGATGTACTAGATATTTTCAAAGTTGGGCAACTCAAATATGACTTAGTTGGTGATTTCAGAGGTGTGGAAGATTTGTAAATAAATTAAGACCAAAAACAGTTTAAACAGTATCAACTCTCTGAAAATGAGCTTGTTTCCTACTGATTACATGGTGATGTCCCATATAGAAATTGTTTGCTATTAACTTCTTCCAGTTTTATTTTTGAAACTTCCCAATCTAAACTACAATCCTGGAATTTCCTGGTGGAAAGTACTGGCTGGACTAACTCTCCTTAGCCTGAGAGGAGCCAAAATCAACTAAATGCTGTCACTTGATGTGACTTAAAGATGTATAACAGCACTGGAAATTATGCTTGGTTAAAGAATTAGTTAACCAATGAAGTACCATTGAGATTTATTAGACTTAATTATTTTCTTAAGTGCATAATTCCACTCAAACTAGAGTTGTGCCTGATGTCTTTTACTTCAGCTGTTAGGAAGGTAGCAGAAAAATAAGCTTTGGTAAAATTGGTTGCCTTGCCTTTGCAGAACATAAATGTAATTGATTTCAGTGGGATGTAAGCATCCTACCATTCCTGGGAAAGTGTTTATTGACTCTCTCCTGCATGATATATTCTGTTATCTGCACAAGGATAATGTTTTTATTCTTTATTTTTGTATTCCGGTGATATGGCCCTTTCTTCAGGAAAATTGCCTTGGATAAGATCAATAGACCAAACTCAATTATCTTTTTGCATTGGTTTCTACCAGCCTTTCATACTTTTTAGTGCACCATGTTCCAATATGGCCACTTTATGTATCTTGGATTGGAACTCTTCTAATTCCCTAGTAAAGAGCTATACAGTAGTAAAATGCATCTGAAAAACCCAAGTTGGAGAAGACTACTTCAAAGGTTTCTTTTTTTTTTATTGTAGTACAATGAACTCTCAAAAAAGAGGACATTCCTTATATAAATGTACCCTTATCAGGAGTGGCCACTTATGGAAAGACTGTTATTAAATCTAGGCAACACTCATTTTTAAGACTTGGTTTTTTGCCCATGAAAGTCTCTGCTCACTTGTTACCAAGGTGTCATAAGATGCTGCCTCTTTTTCCCCCTGCACTGCACTTAAAAAAAAAAGTCTGTCCTTTTCATATCATTACTGTGATCGAACAATAAGGCAAAAACTAATGGCTTCCTTCAGGACCTCTGGAGAATATGAAGCTAAAACTTCAAAGACATAAGACACACATGGAGTACGAAAGCATACCAAATAGACATTGTGCGTACAGAATGTTCTTTAGAGGAGAATAGCTGCTTAGTCCTCAGCAGCTTATTGTGATATTACTGGACTCCTCTGTACACAAAAACCTATTCAGAAATTATTAAAATATTTGACTATATATGCAAGCCTGTGGTAAGCCAGACCACCCAAAATTATTTATGTTCAGAGGCAGGGAGAATGAAAAAGCCTATAGAGAAGGACCATTCCTCTATTTGCTTATCTGTAGGCCTGCTGCACAAGATGGCTTAACCTGATGGATCTTCATGAACCTTGACAGAAATTAAGTAGGATCAGGCTGGTTTAGATGGAAGACCACAGGACTATAGCTAGCATAGGACATCAAATAAATATCCTGTCAGAAGGTAACAACAACTCGCTTCCATTTTATTCTCAAGAACCTGTGAGCTGGGACCAGTGGTGGGATTCAAAATTTTTTACTACTGGTTCTGTGGGTGTGGCTTGGTGGGTGTGGCATGGCTTGGTGCTCATGGCAGGGGAAGGATACTATAATCTCCATTCTCACCCCACTCCAGGGAAAGGTTACTGCAAAATTCCCATTTCCTCCCGATCAGCTGGGACTTGGGAGGCAGAGAATAGATGGGGCAGGACCAGTCAGAGGTGGTATTTACCAGTTCTCCGAACTATTCAAAATTTCCGCTACCAGTTCTCCAGAACTGGTCAAAACCTGCTGAAACCCACCTCTGGCTGGGGCCCTTTATTGTCACTGCTTTGAATTCCTGCAGAGATTTCTTTGCATTGATTTTTTTTTACATATGACAAACATTCTCAGAGATTCACATCTGCAAAGAGAATACTTGACCATGGCAAGAGGAGGAACCATTTGATAGGTATATGGATAGTGGAGCTAATGACACAGTTCTGTTCCCTGTGGGAATACTGGAAGAAGAACGATGAACAATGCCTTGAGAGAGTCTGTATTTCATCTTCATATCATGCTATACTGTGTTGCAAAATACATACTATGTTCATCGTAGCAAAGACAGACTTTTCTGTGCAAACAGTTCACCAAAGCCTCTTCTTGAACTATTGTTTGTGATGCCAATAGAGGTTTGTTCCCTTATTACAAATTAAAAATACAATTTTCATTGTCTTGTCACACAGATATGGATATTGTCAGAGGTAGGTTTCAGCAGGTTCTGACCAGTTCTGGAGAACTGGTAGCGGAAAATTTGAGTAGTTCGGAGAACTGGTAGTAAAAATTCTGGCTGGCCCCATCCCCATCTATTCTCTGCCTCCCAAGTTCCAGCTGATTGGGAGGAAATGGGGATTTTATAGTATCCTTCCCCCTGAGTGAGGTGGGAATGGAGATTTTACAGTATCCTTCTCCTGCCACACCTACCAGGCCATGCCATGCCCACTAAGCTTCGTCCACAGAACCGGTAGTAAAAAATTTTGAAACCCAGCACTGGATATTGTATTCTACAGTTTTCACCACTTCTACAGAAAGTTTATTCGGCCATCCAGACCAATGTTCTGACATACCTGCTGAGGTGAAAGGATCAATTCACTTAAGAAGTTATTTAGGAGGAGGGTTGTGGTGGTGGTGGATTCTGAATATCCTGAGCATTCACACTCAATTATTTAACTGTGTTTGTCTATTAGTAACTGTGAATGTCAAAAACAAAAGGCTTAAAATTTGTTTTGAGTCACAAATATACATTTAAAGCATAATTAGAAGGAAAACACATCGGGCACAAAGAATCGGTACCATAGCTTAAATTGCAGTTCAGAAGATTTACTACTCAAGCCTATACACAATATTCTAGTCAGATAAAGTTCATTACTAAATTGGCATCAAAGAAAGGTCAATGGAATTCAAGATGGGTTGGACTTGACCATTTGTGGCAATGTAATGACTCTAGGCTGTTGACTTCTTTAACCCCATCCCCCAGCTCTGCTTACTCTTCTCCTACAGCACATAAATGCATGTAATTAGAAATTTATCTTCTTTTCTTTTTAAAATTAGGATTTATTTTTATTTATTTAGCTTATGGCAAATACATGGACTTATTTTTTATTTATTTATTTATTTATTTGTCAAATACGTATTATATATATTATATATATAATATATATACATTAGAAGATGAAGTCTTGGAAAACCCGAGAAGCTCTGAAATGTATGGTAACACAATTAATGGTGAATTCATGCAGCACAGTAATTCTAACATAATGCCTACTGTGGGAACAACCTGGGGAACGTTTTGGCCAATATTTTGACAAGATTTGCACAATGCACTAAACCATAATTTGTTTTCTTGTTTTTTTTTTTCATCAAACTTTAATATCCTTTTGCACACATAATGGCAAGGTATAATAACTGCATTCACCATAAATCAAAATAACACAGATCATATTATGTCTTAACACAAAGCTGAGTCTAGGCATTGAGTCACCTAAAAATGCTAATTGTGTATTACATTAAAAACGAAACTTGAAAAACCCTTCTTGCTAGCTACACAGTTCCAGTGCTTTACACCAGCTGGAATAGTTCCTCTAAAAAGCCAGGCCCTTGTACTTATGCAATTTGGGGGAACTGAAATATCTGATCATAAACTTCCACTTTTCCTAAACCAAAGTGCTTCATCTGCATTTGAAAAAGCTATTTCCCCTTCTCCATTGGTCTTAAAAATATCAGTTTTCAACTCCTTATGCAATCTTTTGAGTTTGAATTTCCTAATCCTTCTGCAAATAACAACAGCTTCCCCCAGCATCTGTCTGCACGCTTGCTACCCTTGGGAGGTGTGCTTGAGCTTTCCAAAGAGAAAGGTCAAATCTCAGATGAATCTGGCAGCCAGTGATGCTGAGAAGGAATTCCAGCACCTCCTCAGAGAGGAAGAGACAGACTGTAGCTTAATCTGCCCTTGTTGCATATGACATAATAGGATTTCATCTGAGTCAAGATTGGAATAATAAATACGAAAGAATAATTGCAATGAAACCTGTTAGTTGTTATGTACTGACTGTTACATGAGTGTTGGATTCTGCTGGCTGGATTTCAGGTACACTTGTGCCTTTTATACTCTATTGACAATATGCTGCCCATGTGGGTAAAGAATTCATTGTCCTCAAAAATATTTAAATGCGGAAACAAATAAGTGATAGAATCAGAGGAAATTGAGAAATTGTTGGAAATAATGCCCTGGAGGATTGCTACGCTTTCCAAAGTAATCTTCTGACTAAATTAAAGTGAGATTCATATGGAACCCTGTCTTTCCGGCTTGGGGATAACCAGATACATTGCAATGACAGTTTTCATAATTCTTAGCAATATAGGCAGTAGTCACATTGGCTGAAAATTCCCAGAATTTTCAACCCCACACTTCTGGATGGGGTCAGATTGGAGTAGGCTGGATTACACTGTAATAAATGCCTCCCATAGAAAATAGTCTGTGAAATGCCTACCTAACAACCAGTTCACCACCTACCTAATTAATTCACATGGCTACTTCCAAATTGGTCAATAGAAAGACTTGGCAGGAATAATGGACCATTCCAGAAATGTTCCTTGGTTGCTTAGGGTATTCCCTAACCTTGTCTTTCTTCTTGCAGATATTTCATTGCCAAACTAAGTAATATCATCCGTGCATGGGGGATTGAAACCAACAGACTGTGCTGAGGATCCTGATAATTCAGCCCTGAGCCCTGTTTTTATCCAGACATGCTAGCTGAGGGAATGCCACATTGGCATTTCTTGGAATGATTTATGCTTTCCATGCCGATAAGAATTTGATATAAGTACCATAATGTACAATCCAATCAGCTTTAACTGAACCAACTAGCCAATATCATCCTATTTGCTTTCTCTTGAATCAGACCGGTGTTTTTGTCGTTCTTCCACACAGCTTCAAGGCTATGTTACCAATAGTGTAAACTTCCTCTATGATGAACTTTAATTGTCCATTGAATGACATTTCAGGGCTGTACTCTAAAAACTAACAGATGGAAATGGGACAAAATTGTGATTTATATTAATTGTCCTGCTTTAAAAACCCTAAAAATCTGGCTCTGTCCCCAACCTGTGGGTCAGAACGCTGGTAAATCTGTGTGATGTCTTGCAGTTTGAATAGATGTTGGGCAATAGGGGGCTAGATTTTATTTTTTGACAATGTTAACTCTTTATTTCAATTATTTGCTCTTTTTTGCAGTATTTTCCAAACCGCTTATCTGTTTTAGAACAGATAAGCGTGGCCTACAGACTCCACGCACAATTTAATAGTTAATGTGATTAACCTTCAACCATCTATTGTTCATCTATTGTTCATCATCTATTGTTTCTCCCATCACATAAAAATAATGTAATGATTTATAACAAGTTTTGGACATCTTTGTAAACCAGATCCCAAGCTTTCAGAGATTAAATGTAACCTCAATTTATATACCTTTATTTTAATGTCTTAAAAAAAATCTTCACTCTATTCCACTTATGCACCTGGAAGAGTGCATAAAATCACCTTTAAGATATTTAGGTACTTGGGAGAAGTTTATTTTTAGAAATGACTGGTGGATAACATGCAGAAATGAAGTTGTAACATGACCCATTTGCATGTCAATCATAGAGAAACTAATAAAGGAGAATATCTGCAGCTCAGGGTTGCCATGTGGGGTCCTTGGTGCTCTCTGAGTTTCCTTGCAGAGGTTTGATTCTCTAACCAGGTAACATCATCAGTGCTAGTGGTGGACTGCTAGCACTGATGATGTTACCTAATTTGGGTATCTAAACTTCTGCAAGAAAACAAGCAAGCTCAGAGAGCACCAAGGCCCCCTCATAGACAAACTAAAAAGAAGCTTGATCGTAATTAAGCACAACTGTATCTATAGATATTAAGCACAACTGTATCTATAGATAGATACAGTTGCGCTTAACTTTTTAATCTGTTTTAAAAACAGATTAAAAAGTGACCTAAATGGTTGCAGTTGGCATTAGAACTTTGGGAACAGATCCCCAGTTCCCTGCAACATATTTCCAAAGCATGGAAATGGGGGGAGGTTGAATAGATTTTATGCTAATTGTTAATTATCATGCTTCATGGCGTGGTTATGTATCATGATGTTAACTGCCAGGAATCTACTGTGCAATGATGGCAGTATATAAAATTGACAAATCATAAAGAAATGTGGTGTCTAAAGATAAGCATGTGCCCATGGACATTTCCCTTGGTATCTGCCTGGCTGCCTATCCTGCTTGGCTTTAATTTCTACTAAAGATTCATTTCAAGAAACAAAATAAGAAATATCAGCATATCTCAATTGAAAGTAATGGCCTGTAGTATATTATTTTCATTTATAAGAATGCATCTAGGTCCCATATTGACTTTCCTTATAAAATAAAAACGCTTGTTGCAGCCTATCTACTTTTTTAAAAAAATTAGATTTATATGCTGCCCTTCTCCAGAGACTCAGGGCGGCTTACAATGCGTTAAGCAATAGCCTTCATACTTTTTTGTATATTTATACAAAGTCAGCTTATTGCCCCCACAAACTGGGTCCTCAATTTACCTACCTTAGAAAGGATGGAAGGCTGAGTCAACCTTGAGCCTCTCTAACTTTCTCTATGAAAGAACATCCTGAAGGGTAAAAGCAGGACAAAGGTAACCTGGACTAGTAGAAAAATCCCAGGAAACTAGAAGAAATTTCAGAAGACATCCACATAGGTTTATGATTATTTTAGAACTAGATTGCCTATTGTGACAGCTATTGTATGAACTGGCAAACTGTACTCCACGATAGTCATTTTGTGATCATCGATGGCAGTATTTCCTTATCTCAGCAACTTTAGACTCTCAGAATTCTCCAGCCAGCACAAGATTCTGGGAATTGAAGTCCACAGATTTTAAAGTTGCTGATATTGAGAAATACTGATCCATGATATGCTCACAAAATTCCAAATATGTCTACTGACTTCAAATAGTCCTATCCCTGACAGAGCAATTTCTTCCAGTCCTCTTTAAATGCCTCTACTTTTTAAACATATTCTATTTTTATGTTAAGATTAGTAGAATTGGTATTATTTTCCTTCTATTCAGATTGAAGGTACACTGCTTTTACGCCTCTGCATGTACAAAAATAAATCTGAAACTTAAGACTCGGATGGTTGTTTGATCTATTTTTCCCCCATTTTGGAAGGTGAATTAAGTCTGTTGTATATACATTGCACCCTCTTAGAATCTTAGAACAACAGAGTTGGGAGGGACCTTGGAAGTCTTCTAGTCCAACCCTCTGCTCAGGCAGGAAACCCTACACCATTTTAGACAAATGGTTGTCCAATCTCTTCTTAAAAACTTCCAGTGTTGGAGAATTTGCTTCTGGAGGCAAGCTGTTCCACTGGTTAAATGTTGTGCCAGGAAATTTCTCCTTAATTCTACATTAGTTCCCTCCTTGATTAGTTTCCTTCCATTGCTTCTTGTCCTGCCCTCAGGCCAGAGGTGGGCTGCTGCCGGTTCTCATTGGTTTGGGCATATCGGTTATTAAAATTCTCTGCAGTTCAGCAAACCAGCAAATCCCACCATGGGCTGACCCCGCCCCCCTGCCTCACCCTATCTCACCTCACCTGTCTTAGCCAGTGGCTAGAGTCATGTCTGCACCAAGCTACTCCCTGGCTCCTTCGCTCGCTCGCCCAGACCATGTGGCCCAGCTGATCTCCCCACCTTCCCACTCTGCTCACTGCAACTACCCACGAAGGTAAGATGCTTGGGCAAAGAGCCACTTTGGGGTGAACACAGCAAGGCTCAGCTGCCTTTCGAGCCAAGCTCTCACCATCCTTCCACCTACATACCGTCCGCTCACCCTTAGCCTTGGGTCGGGGGATGTGCCAGTCCCTAGCTCTGGCATTCCCTGGGGCCTCTGCCTGCATGCTGCCCACTCGCCCTTCAACTCGGATCAGGGGACATGCCAGTCCCTGGCTGTGGCTTTCCATGGGGCCTCCACCCACAAGCCAGGCCACTGCTTTGAGAATGATGTGAGCCCGTGGGCTAGAACTGTGATGGCAAACCTATGGCACACATGCCACAGGTGGCACGCGGAGCTATATTGGTGGGCACACAAGCTGAGCTCCGGTGCGCATGTGTGCGCTGGCCAGCTGATTTTCAGGCCTTCTGGGCCCACAGAAGTCAGGAAACATGCTGTTTCTGGCCTCCGAAGCATCTCGGGAAAGCCTTTCTAGGAGCCTGGGGAGGGCAAAAATGGCCTTTCCCAGGCCCCTGGAGGCCCTCCGGAGGCTGGAAATGGACTGTTACCCAACTTCCGGTTCTACCGGAAGTCCGGTGGCCCACCATGCTATCGCATGCCAAAAGCAGGGGGAGTGCGGGGGGTCACACCCGCATGCATGGGGCAGAGCACATAGAATTATGGGTGTGGGCACACGTGCATGCGACCCCCTGCGCTCCCCCCACTTTTGGCACTCGATGGCAAAAAGGTTAGCCATCACTGGGCTAGAAGGTAAGGCTGATGGTGCTGCGCTCAGCCAAAGGACCGCCTCAGTGGGTGAGGCTCGGCCACCTTTTGGGGCCAGCTTTGGCTTCTGTAGGGCCTTTCACCATTCAAAGGATTTTGAATGGTGCACAAAACTGGGGCAATTCAGCTGTTTTTCCAGAAGCTGCTTTTTGGAAAAACTATCACCTCTAGAACCCTTCACAAATGTGTTTGAATTGAAAATTAGTATGAGAGTTTGGTGCAAAAGCTCTTTGTAAAGAACCTTTGGGAGCCAATATGAAACCACCATGGTCCTATGGACAGATAGGGACATATTGCATGGCCTTAGGCAGTAGCCACACAGTGGGAGCAACATGAATCACCAAGTTGTTGTGAAGTGAAAGGAATAAAGTAAAGGGCTGAAACGATGATTAGCTATAAGAACAGCAGGGAGAACATCCACGCTGGCAGCTTTTAAACAAGTCAGATAACCATTCATTACTATCACTGTATGTTCCAGGACCCTCATTTACACCTGGCCATGATCTCAGAATAGTGATTAGATGCAGTGAAAACAGAAAGTGGAGTTTGGTACATTCTGTCATTGCTAGAAAAGAAAGAAAAGCATATTTGGAATGAAATGGTCTGCTTTGGAGGAATGCGAATCCTTTCTTTTAACACCCTGGACAAGGAAAGGTTGTGAGACTTCTTGTGAGGAGAGAGAACCTATACTATCCATTGTTTTAGTTCTGAGGCTCCAGGGCCATATCTGTTCTCTCCACAAAGTTTCAACCCACCAGAACATTTCTCAAATTTGCCACTGACTTGTACTTCTGTGCCGGAAAAAAAAATAAGCTTATGTTTATGTGAGAGCTATTTTAATGTAGTGGTTAAGGCCTCAAGCTAGAAAGCTGAAGAACATGAAATCTAGTCTCACCTTGATTATGAAGTAAGCTGGGTGATCTTGGGCCAGTCACTTACTCTCAGCTCTAGGAAGGAGACAATGGGAAACCACTTCCGAAAAATCCTGCCAATTTTGCTGGGATTTGTCCAGGCAGAGAACTGGGCAACATTGAACAGAAGAAAAAAATATGCTTAACACAACTTTAATCAAACGTACATTTGTCTCAAAGGAACTACCCCAAGCTATGTCTTTATCCTGACCCTCATACTTTTGGGGATGCAACTCCTACCATACCTCTCAATAGCAAACCACAACCCTTTTCACTCTTTTTTTTTTCAAATACTTTATTGGTTTTTATTGTTACAAACCATCAAGTCTCTACTAAAATCAGATGTGCAGTATTTATACATATTTACAGAGAATAAATCAGGTATACTTCAGACTCTTAATTGCAAGAAATAAACACACCCTATAATCATGATTTTGTCCTGTTATTTAACCATTTGTCCTGTTATTTGTACCACTTTTCCAATACTACATGGTGTTTTGCCTTCTCATCGTTATTTAGCTCGTATGTTAATTTTGACATTTCCGCACACTCTAAAATTTTATTTATTAATATTTCCTCTGGTGGTAAGGTTTTATCTTTCCAAAATTTCGCATAAACTAATCTGGCCACTGTTGTTATATGGATTATGAGTTGGATTTTTTCTTTAGTAAACCCATCCCTGATAATTCCCAAAAGAAATATTTCGGGGGATAAATCTAGTTCTTCTTCCAATATTTCCCACAACCAATTTCGAATTCTAGACCAAAACCTTTTTATCTTTGGGCAGGTCCACCACATATGATAGAAGGTGCCGACTTCCTTACCACACTTCCAACAAATTGCTGATGCATTAGGGAACATTTTAGCTAATCTGGCAGGCGCTAGGTGCCACCTGTGGAGCATTTTGTAATGGTTTTCCCTGTATGTTGCCGCTTTGATCATTTTATAGTTTCTGTTCCAAGCCTCTTCCCAGTCATTAAAATTTAATCTATATCCAATATTTTTTTCCCAAATATTTAATTGGTTTTTGGCTATCTCCTCTGCCCTATCCTCATCTAATAAAAGATTATATATTTTTACTAACATTTTCTTTTCTGCCCCCATCATAATTTTGTCTAGGTTTCTGTACCTTGCTTCTATGCCGTATTGATCCTTGTCCTTCTGATACCTTGAGTTTATCTGTAAATAGTTCCACCAATCTAGGTTAAGGCCTTGGTCTCTCGGTGTGTCTATTCTTATTCCAGAAACACTGCACTCCTGTCCATCTCCAAATGATAGAGATGTGCCAATAGGCGAATGGACCTAGCCTTCCTTCAGAGTGAGGTCAACCTTTAATCTCAAATCCATTTCACCTGAAGGTAACTATGGCTCAGGATTAAAGCATCTGCATTATTTGAAAAATGCCCCAAATTCAATTCCTGGCATTTCTAATATAGCAAGAAGTGCTAATGTGTGAAAGTTGCTGCCAGTTATGAAGAAAATGCTCAGCTGTTTCATAGGCATGTGTTAAATAAACCACTTTAAGATTTTTGATTATACAAAAATATACAACCATACTGGTACATGTTGACTCTCAACACAGCCAGTTCTAATGTGCAGCTCCTGTGATACTGCTCTAATCTGGTATAATCATTAACAGCAGTTTACAAATGGGAGCATTCCTTCCTTCCTTCCTTCCTTCCTTCCTTCCTTCCTTCCTTCCTTCCTTCCTTCCTTCCTTCCTTCCTTCCGTATGGCTGCCCATCTCAACAAATGACTGGGTAGCAAACAAAATTAAAAATAGAATAAAAACAATGATAATAATACAAAAATTAAAATACTCTACATAGTAGCTCATAATAAATCATGCACCATAATCACTAATATAATTAAGAAATAGTCCCTGCACCAGGGGTGAAATGGTACCGAACCGGTAGTGATGGCGGGTGGTGGTTTGGAGAACCAGTATCGATGGCAGTGCCCACCTGCTCTGCCCACCTGCCCGGTCATCGTTACTTCCTGGTTTTAATCAGGAAGTGACCTGTTTTTTACCCTCTGTGCATGTGCGTGCACTTCCGAACCAGTAGGGAAGGTAAGTAGATTTCACCCCTGCCCTGCAAACACCCACGACCCCAGCTTGGTTCTGCCTCCACCCGAGATTCATGCTTAAGCTTCCTCCTCTCTATAGAAAGCACTTTTGTGGCATATTCCATTTCATCATTTTTATACAATTGGAGCTGTTGACAGATCAGGAGCATTGCATTTTGTCTCCTTTGCAAGAGCAGGAAAACTCTGCTAGTGAGTGCCTATCCAACTGTAGAAATGTAAACAAGCTGTCATCGTTATGCTGTTCAGTCACAGTACCATTAGATGGGTAGGTGGCTTATTACAGTCCCTTGCCAGTTTGGAGCATCCATCTGGAAATACCTCTAGTTGCATATTGATTTTGGGGGTCAGCTGTCTCTGATGCTAGCACACTCTTTGCCTATGACACAAAATATTAACTGGAACATGAGGAGCTTTCCCCTATGGTTCTCTCAAAAGATGAAAGACAACCCCCCCTCCTTTTTTTTTAACACAAGGGATTTGGGTAAGGAGAAATATGCTTTAGGAATTCTGACGAGCATTGATTAGATTCCTTTTACAAGCATTCATTTCCAAATGCAATGATCCAGAGCACCTTGTGCCTCAACAAGGTATAGACAGATGAAGCAATGATTAAATTGAGACAGTTTCCATGGCACTGGAGAATGATAACAGTGCCCGGGCATTCTCTGTGGCCACACCGACCCTCTAGAATGAATTACCCACTGGGCTCCGGACAGACCCCGACCTCCGCTCTTTCTGCACTGGCCTGAAGACATGGTTTTTTCAGCAAATCTCTTGATCTACTGGTATTTTTTAGTTTTAATTGTTGGAATTTTTAATTTTGTAATTGGACTGTTTTAGCATTAATTTATTGTCTTGTGTTTTTATTGTTGTGAGCCGCCCTGAGTCCTTTGGGAGAAGGGCGGCATATAAATGTGAGTTTAAAAAAAAATTGCACTTGTCACACTTTTTTTACAGCCATAATTCTTTTTCATCTGTACAATTGCAGAAGCCTTCAGTGGAGAAGATGAAACCGGACACCGGTTCAACAGGCATCCTTACACCGAGACCCACAAGATCGATCAATATCTAAGCAGCTGAAAACACCAGCACCTGTAAACAAATTTGCTCTACATTTAGGTAACTGCTTCTGTCAAAACAAAAGCTCCCTCCCACCAGACAGTACCTAGTAGCTCTCAAATACTACAGCACTCAAGAGCCTGAACTAGATGCTGCTTCAAGGAAAAGGCAAATGGTTGATGGACATGTTTAAAGTCTCACTGTCATGAAATGTATGCCTACCACCACTTCAGTCTTTGTCTTAAGCGCTTGTTGCTAGGAAGAGGTGTTCCACTAAGAAAGTAGCTGCTCGTGCCCCACCCCCACACACACACTTAATACAAAAGGGTAGCAAATGCAAAATACCCACCTCCTTTTGATGCTCATCAGGGCTGGCCACCCTGCTTCCTGCGGCGTAGATTCTGTACTGCTACCGTGAAAGTCTAGGGAGATTCTCAGCCATCCAGGTCATGGTTGTCCCAAAGGTGCTTTTTCAAGAGGCAACTGGACTTTCTGGTTTTTCTTTGAAAGCATTTCACTTCTCATCCAAGAAGCTTCTTTAGCTCTGACTGGATGGCAGGGAATGGAAGGATCAAAGAAAAACCTGAAAGTCCAGTTGCCTCTTGAAAAAGCACTTTGGGTGCTTCTATTTATTTATTGGTTCGATTTATATGCCACACTTCTCCAGGGGCTTAGGGTGGCTTATAATGCATTAAGCAATAGCCATCATACTTTTGTATATACCTGCTTAGTAGGGCTTTCGGGCCCCCCTAAGCAATGTTCTTTTTTTATACAAAGTCAGCTTATTGCCCCCACAATCTGGGTCCTCCTTTTACCTTCCTCAGAAGAATAGAAGGCTGAGTCAACCTTGAGCCTGGTGAGATTTGAACTCGCAGTAATTGCAGGCGGCCGGCAGCTAAGTGCTATTTAACAGCGCTTTAGTCCGCTGCTCCACCAAGGGTCTATGAAAGTTACCTTTGGAGGAGAATTGAATAGTACAAATGAATTACTCTGTTGCATGAAACTCTTCAAGCGTGAGGGAAGATTTTTGGAATTTTCTTTTGTGGGGGGATGATTTATTGGAAAACAGTAATGCAGCAATGTCTTCCAAGAATGCCACACTATTATATTCTTTACAGTACACATCCTGTTTTACGTTTTATTTATTTGCAAATATTTATATATTTCCTCCCTGGAATTCTAATTTAATATCTTTTAATGAATGAAAATGACACACCCCAGACCCTTACTATTTTATCCTCCACTTAGTGCCTTCTTTTACTAGGAATTTCTCATTTCAGTGGAAATGACTCATAGTAGTTGGACTCCAGAAACACAGTCCGTTTTCTTATATATTTATTTCTTAGAAAGTGCCTTCTGGAGAAGATTGACCATGTTTTTACTATTGACCTGACCTGACCCAACCTTTTCTTTCAAGTTCTGGAAATAATGCAATGTTGGGTTGAGGAATCATTATCTAGGTTTCCACTATTAAATACATCACAGGGGGAAGGAGGGGGATTAGACTGTTTGTTACAATTCAGAAAGTCAGCAACTATGGGGTAGGAAAGTGATGGAAAGTTTGTGAAAATTCCTTCTAAGGGTCATATTTTCAGTAGTCCATTTCACTGTTCTTTCCTTGCACCTTCTCCCTGAACTCTTAAAACCTTTCCAGACTGTTAATTATATGCTTGTAATGTTTAAACACTTTGTACATAACATTTGCAAATTCAGAGTTGTGACCTAGACCACAAAATTAATGAACATCACTGTGCAACTCTTGCAAATGGGTTTGGTTTTTTTTTAAAAAAAAAATCCTACTATATAGAGGGAAGAAGGTTCTTACTGGAAATTAGGTAAAAGCTGGACAGCCATCAATTCCAGTCTTGCATTGTCTGCATGAAGCATGGTTCTGATTTATATTTTCCCCACCACCTAAATGGGCCCATTATTTTCTTCCTTTGAAGAGCCCTAAAGTGAAAGGTTTGGCATATTAATGTGATGTGGATGTGATGTGATGAAGAAGCAATCTGTGAAACGTTAGATAAAGACTATATGGTAAATATAGAGTACAGATTTATTTTGGTCTGAAATTCCATGAAATCTGATAGCAGTAGATTTTACTGAGTAAAAGATTCTATCTTGTTAACATAGTTCCATGTAGAGAAAATCTGCATCTGTAACACTGCCAACTGTCCTGCATTCTGCCCAAAAAAGGGACAACTGGAAATGGGGAGTTTCTCCTTCACCTTGATATCACTCAGCTTTCAGTTTATGAACGTAAGAAGAGTCATATTGGATCAGACCAAAAGATCACCTGATGCAGAATGCTGTTCCTACAAATAGAAAGGTACAGAGTTTAGATGAAAACAATTACATAGCTGGATCTTGTTCTCCAGCAACTGAGGCAATTAAATCTAATACTGCAAATCAGAGATAGTTATTCCATTTTCATAATGATCAGTCAGATCATGCCTACAAGAAGTCTTCAACAAGACAATGTCCCAAAGATGCTTTTTCAAGAGGCAACTGGATTTCTTTGTTTTTCCTTGAAGACATTTCACTTCCCATCCAAGAAATTTCTTCAGTTTGACTTCAACCAGACAGATTTACAAAAAACATCTTCTTACTCATGTCCCTCAGCAATGGATAGTAATAGAATATTGTCTTCAATAAGTATATAGCCATCATGGTTAGAAGCCATTGACAAACTTTTGTCAACTTGATGATCATCGCTACATCTAATTATTCTTCTGATACGGTTTATCTTCACAAATACCAACCAATGAATAATACCAGTTTGGGGAAGCTGTGCATTCAAACGCTGCAGATCAGTTTTAGCAATTCCAATTTAGTGGAGGTTTCCATGGTAGTTACAGTGAAGGCAACTCACAGCACTGTTTTAGTGGTTGCCATCTGACGTGTTAGATGATTAGACTATTTTTGTCAGTGAACAGAGAGTGCCTGTCTGTTTGGAAATGCTTTGTTGCTTTTTTTTTAAAAAAATAATTATAATCCTGGAGACATATGCTAGAACGTTCATAGTAAAACATGCCTGCGGGGAAAAGAAAGAAATGAAATGAACACAAAACAGGGTAAGAAGTCCTATAAGTTCATAACATGACAGCTAGAGAATAGATATATCTTGGATTATCAGGACATGAACACTGTCCATAAGTAGCTGCTGAAAAATTAGCAATTCCAACCCAGCAAAATACCAAGACAGGTTTTGCCCCTTCACTTTAAAATCGATCAACAGCTTCAGTTAAGAGCTGCTGCGAGAGACAAGTGAAAATATTCATTTTTCGATGCTAAGTGGGTATTACTGAGCAAGATAAAATATTACTGGAAACTTTGTGTAAAAAGAAAAGACAAATGCAGATGAAATCAAAAAGCTAGTGTCAGCAAGACTGTTTCAGAAGATGGCAGTGTTTGGATCATATGTACGTGCAGAACATTTTCTCTATAAATAACAAAAAAGATTGAGATGTTCTTTTAATCAAAGATATCGCACCATATATAGCATTCTGGGGGGAAAAACCCATTCAATACATAAACTCATTTAATATTGCAAAGGACAAACTGCTGGAACATATTCAGACCAATGTGCATCAACAATAAAAGTAAGAACTAGTAAAGAAGCACTAACAAAAAACATGACTAAACTGCTAGAACAGAGAGGGTCCCTCTGTCAGTGGCTGACAACTAGTTGGATTGGCCAGGGGGTAGCAGAAAGTAAGTAAGTAAGTGGTATACAATACTGAGTTTGCAGCCCTACTGCTCTCCAGACAGGTTTTGCTGGCAGGGACAGACAATAATACACTCCCACAAAGAATTTCATAGTACTTTCTTAATATGGACACAAGAAACATTTTTTACTATTCCAGGCAGCAATTTTATTGGGGGTAGAGCAAAATTTTCAAAACCAATCCCAGTCTACTTCATATCATTATAACAATGTAATAAGAATGATAATATAATCAGGATTTATTATTTAAAAGTAATTTGGGAAAAATGTTTGCTTTGGTTTTTTAAAACAATGAACATATAAAGGGACAGGACAGGACAGGACAGGACAGGACAGGACAGGACAGGACAGAAGAGCAAGTTTTCCTGATGAAAAAAAATCAAGGGTGATCAAGAAATTCTTGATCACCCTGGATGTTGATCAAAATGGGGGACAAGCAAAAATTGGAATTATAGTAAACTATAATTATAGTAAACTAATCAAATTTATTTGTAAAATTAATTGCAACATTTGATTTAATTTAGAAAATCAATCCAATTTCATTCAGTTGGCCAAAATCTCTCAATTGGACTTGACTGGATTGGATTCAGATCATTAAAAAGCAAGGAATATATAAGGAGAAAGTTGTCTAAACTGCGTCAAATAGGGCTGAATTTATCAAATGTACAGTATCCCATTTGATTTGATAAATCTTTTCATAGTCCAAATGAGTCCAAACTGACAGTACAGTTGCAGTATAAAATGTTGGTATCGGTCTATTACGGACACTAGTTCTTGCTTTATTTCCCTACAATCACCCAATGGTGAAAAACCACACCACTGTTATTTAGCTATTTACCATTGATTTCAGCAGTCACAACAATCTTGGGTTTGTAGTGGCTCTATGTGGCCCAGAGCTACTTTAGGAGATATGCTTTCATGAGTAGTAATGCCAGAAAAATAATTCATAAATTTTTAAATTGCAAGGAAGTCATATGATCAGAGCGGCAGGTTTTATTCATAATCTTATAGAAGAGGAAAACTTTTCAGGCATACAGGATCTGCAAGAGATGTAGAAGTCAATTACTATGAAATTAGACTGATCTCCTAAGAAAATATCCCACACTGATGTGCCTTTATTGACACGATTTTATTCCTGGTTATTCTGATATGCTTACCCATCCCCATAATTATGTTTGTTGAACTAATGGTGAAAAACTGAACAAGTGCAAACAAGACCCTAACTTTTATCAAGGATTGGGGCAGCTGAATTCTTCCATCCATGATATCAAAATAACCCATTATTGTCTGACAGCTAAAATAGGAGAGGGAGAGAAATATTCTCTATTTATCTGTAGCTGGGTCATCACAAATATTTCTATATCATTCTCTTTTATGGGAAACAGGATTATAAAAAAACTGCCATTATAAGAATGGAGAGAGAGAGAAACGAATCGACAGAGGAAAATCACTTTAAGAGTTGCTAATGATAGGTGGCAAAACTATTACAAAAAGGGCATCTTATTGGGTGTTCAGTAATTGGAACTATTATGCAGGCCAGATCAGATGGTTTTTTTTAAGATAATGATAAGTGTCACCTTTCCTGGTAATAATGATAGTAGTAATGTCCATATTAAGACAAGCTGTGTTACATTTCTGATATTGCATGGCAATTTCTGATGGTTGATTATGACCCAGTAGGAAATCCAACTTCTGGTGCCAAATAATAACTTTCCAGCTGTGGGAGAAAAGTAGTATAGAAATCTGTATTAGGCTTACTGTTGCAATGAGTGCATCACTGAGAAACCTACATAGTTAGCCTCGTTACTCTTGTTCACTACATAACAAGGAAGAATGAACTAATTTAGTACCACAACCATCACTCATGGATCTGACCTCCCACAGTCAATGCTTCAGTGTCTTAAGCTTTTATTTTGCTCGTGATGACTCATACCTTAGTCGCTTCCTATTTGGATTACTGCAGTGGACTCTACATGGAGCTCCCCTTAAAAATCATTTGGAAGCTATAGATCCAAAATATGCAGGCAGCTTTGGGCATTTTGTTGCACCCCCATTACAACACTGCCCTGCTGGCTGAACTGGCTTTCAGTGGCCTTCTGGATACAATTCAAGGTGGTGGTTATTATCTTTAAAACCCTTGACATGGAGCCAGCTTATTTGAGGAATTGCCTCTCTTCCCCTTATTTCAGCTTTCCTCATCAATTCTAGCAGAGAAGGTATCTCTGGAAACCTTCCATCAGAGACAGGTGTCAACTCGCGAAGCTTTCCTGACCTGTTCCCTAGTTGCCATAGGCAGGGGGATGGGGAATCGAGCCTCGCAACTACATCGAGGAATTTGCATCTCAGTCAAAACAAAACTTTTTGTAAGACATTGGTCTTACAAAAACCTATCTGGATTTCCAAAGGGATGCTGTTCTACTGGACAGATGCTGCCACAACTCCCAAGTCCAACAGAATGCCTGTTGTCAGGGTTTTGACCGATGCCCTAATGAAGTCCTGCCTGTTCCCCCAGGCATTTGATTTGCAGTAGTGGGTTAGGCAAGTTCTCTTTATTAAAGTTGTTTTCATAAATTGAGATTATCATTTTAACTTTGGATATTGTGGTTTAAATTGTGGGATTGTTGCTGTTTCAAATTTGTATGCTGCCCAGAGTCTCTGTTGTGAGATTTTGGTGGGGAAGGGCAGACATATAAATAATATCCAGCAATACAATCATGTAAATCATATAAATAAATAAATTTTATAGAGTTGTGGATTTTTTTTTACTCCACAGCTGATTCTGTAGGTGTTTTCATACAAATATATAGTGCATATTATATTGTATAACAAATAAGTAAATATTCTTCAGACATGATCCAGGAGATTGGGGAAATTTAACTTGAAAAAAGATTCCTTTTATAAGACAGAGCGATGAGTACCTATCTATCAATTCTCTCCAATGTGCTGTTCACAAAACTGGTAGTAGAAATGTTACCTCTGCTCATGTCCACTTGTAGGAACCTCTATATCAGTTAATTGATATTTTTGGAAAATGCACGCTCTGACTATGACCGTGCAAAAATTAAAACAATAAATTGTGTGTATACAATTTGAAGTACAATGTGAAGTGCACAATATAAATCCATGCTAACCAGAATGATGAACAGGATGCAGGCCTTATACCCTTTACTAGAAGAGTATTTCTCAGCCTGAATACGCTTGGACTAACTGCTAGAATTCCCCAGCCAGCAGACCTATTGCTGAAAATTTTGGGAACTGAAATCCCCATATCCAGAAATTGCCAAGATTATACAATTCTCTACAATAGTATTCCCTAATTTGCCTTTCATAAGATTTGGAGTACAACTCCTGTCATATCAACATGCATGCATACAAGACTCTAGAGTAGTGAAAGTAGAATGCACTGCTATGCTTTTCACTACTACTGTAGTTTTACTACTTCTTGCTGTGGTTGCTTCTATCAGTCTCACTGTAACTTCTTTTACCCTGAGAATATGTGAATATGTGAATATGAGAATATGTGAATATGAGAATATGTGAATTACATTAATCTCTTCACTAATTTCTTAATTTCTTTTGCTAATAGTGCCTCTAGAAATAATACTGTTTCATGGTATTGGGCCACACCCAAACTATGTTTCAAAAAGAACTTGGTTGAATAAAGGGGCAAAAAAGAACAGGGGACTAAAAATGGGCCCACTACTCCTTGAAACTGTCTGAAAATTCTCCTCTTGAAAAATCTCCAGAGAGGTTACTCTTCTTCTATAGGAGACAAAGGGTAGATCCTTGGGGAGAGAGATTTGACTCCAGGAAGAGTCAAATCGCCTTTTAGCTTTGTAGCCTACTCTTATTTATTTCCTTGTTCATTTCCTTCTTTAAAATAGAAACAACCCTTTCCATTCAAGTTGTATTCTTTTTATTCAAACACCCAAGTTGGCTTACATGTTCAAGTAAGAAAGAGAGAACATTGAAATGAGAATAGTAAAAAGATCAGGTAAGCAAGACAGAATCACTCGGCCTCATCTTCTCCACAAAATTATTGGAAAGGGAAGGGAAGGAAGGAGGTTCTGCAAATTGCTTTGCCCCATCATTACTTTACAAGGGAGGGCCCTCAAGATTCAAATTAAAAATTTTTAAAAAGTGCAAAGTTCAATAAAGATCATCATATGGACTCTCTGAGTGCTCTCTCCAAAGGAATGTAGGGGTGCTCAGTGATATAGCCCATAATAAAGTTTCTTTTTCACAAATCAAAGGATCAATCTGACACTGGAACTACCTACTGTACGTCTTATGTAAAAATAGCTCAATATATTTTGGGTTCATCCTATTTTTAGAGATTTTGCACTTCAGAATGTGAGAACCTTTGGAGCCATAGCAAAGGGAATGATTCATGCATTAATGACTCTCAGCAAGATTAAATTGTGTTTTCTTCTATCCAGGTCCTTTTATCCACAGTATATAAAGAATGGCAAAGAGGTGAGTTTCTAGGCATATGGTATGATAAAGTTTGCTAGATCACCTTGTGGTTCAAGGAACTGAGAAAAGCAGAAGGAAGAGCTATTCTTCTCCTAGCTTCCTGTTCCCCATAATAATAATATAATAATAATAATAATAATAATAATAATAATAATAATAATAATAATTATAATAATTAATAATAATTAATACCGGGACTTGCAAATCGAAGTTGAGCGACTATGGAAAAAGAAATCATGTGTTGTTCCGATTGTAATTGGAGCCCTTGGAGCAATACCCAAAGGGCTACCCCGCTATTTAGAAATTCTAAATTTACCGGACTTGAACATTTTGACTCTACAAAAAACCACCTTACTCGGAACAGCTTACATCCTCCGACGATATCTTAACAGTTCCTAGGTCCTTGGTTAGGACTCGAGCTGCTGAGCTATTAACCAGCCTCAAAGACTGTGAATCTCACTACAGATTAACCAATAATAATAATAATAATAATAATAATAACAACAACAACAACAACAACAACAACAACAACAACAGATAAGAAGGATAAGGTTTCTCTTTCCCAGTTATCAGGGACACAGTTTATCTCTTAATAAACTTTTTTTTTGAAACTTTTGTGACTAAAAGACAGAGGGGGGGGGGAGGAGTACTTTTCCACTGTTTCAGTAAAAGCATTTACGGAGTCATACTTTGGGATATTTACTAATCCTTTTATAGCAAATTAATTGCTTTGGGACATTTCAGACTGATCACTTTACCCAGCTATTAAACCTTCTTTGGATGGAATGGAAACAATGTGCTCTTTGCCCTCCTTTATGCACTCTGACTGGGTAAACACCAGAATAGCTAAATTGTGTCAAAGGGGAATGTGCTCACCTTAAGGACCTGGAACTAAAGTGGCTTCCAGCATTCGATCTGAGGCACTGGCAGGAAAGGCAAGGCAGCCATATCTGAACCACAGCAATGCCTGCCCCCTTGCAGATTAACTTCATAGGAAAAGAAGGCCCTTTCCCAATCAAAGTTTCCAGGGTGTTTTAGTTCTCTCTAGGAACCAGACAGACACTAGAGAGGCTCCTTTCCAAAATTTTCCATTTCATCTCCCTTTTCTGCTCCTCTTTTTCCATTTTTTTTCTAACCAATGGTAAACAGCATTTGGTATTCTACCTTTTCCTATATTTGATTGCAGTTTGGCTACTCAAGATCCATATTCAACTTACTATCAATAAGTATGTCCATTACCGTGACATCAGAATAATAACTGCATTGTGATGTCATCTTTCAAAAATGCAATTATTGAAAGAGGCTTGATGGCTTACAAACATATTTTTACAACAAAAAAAATAGTCTCTGAGGTTAGCAGGGGATATAATAATATCCCTGACAGTAGAGAAAGGGCAGCAATCAATTTTAAAGTCCATTATTTTATGCTGGAGTTGTGGGAATTTTTTTTTTTTTTTAGTGAAATAGGTATGTTAAAAAGTACTATATGCCATTTCAAAGGATTTTTTTAAAAAAAAATCCATTAAAAGATAAAAAAGCCAGCCACCAAAAAGCATAGCTTTTTTATAGACTGCCCACATCTTAATACAGAAACAAGTACAGTTTTTTCCTAAATTGGAATGGAAGTTACTCTTTTTCTTTTGGGGCCACATGAAACATTTTCCTAAAGTTGTAGTCCTGTTTATTTGGAGAGCATCATGTCTCTCTACCATCTTTCTCTTTTTTTTTTTCCAAACACCCCCACCCTCATGCTTGATGCCCTGTTTTTTTTTAAATAACATCTCAAACCACAGCCAAAACTTGCAAGTTTCTTTGTAGGTGAGAAACAGAAGTGGAAAGGAACTTAAACAGGTTTTGATATAAACAATGCTAGGTAAATAAACTTCAGATTTTGGAATTATATTGAGGAAAGCACTGATAACTTTGAAAAAGTCCTTCCCTGTCACTCCAGGTCCTCTGTTCAGAGCTGTCATTGTGTTTTTCCTTGGAGATTAATATTTGAAAGATAAAGAAGCAGATTAGAAATGGTTGTTTGCTCTGTTTAAGCAAGAGTCACCTTGTTCTGTTAAATTACCAGGATGGAGTGGGGGTGGGGGGAAGAAAGGGGAGGAAGGGAGGGAGTAAGGTGAGTCAGCTTGCTAGGTAGCAAGATAGGAGCCACTTCAGTTCTCTGTGTTCTCTTTTAAAAATGCAGAAATAAACAATTCAGGCAAAAAAGGAAAGACTTGCCCTTGAAACAGTCTAACTTCCTATGAACAACCACTTCTAGTTTCCAACAGGAAGTGTGGGTTAATTCAGATGTGAGGAGGAAGTTTAATTTCCTGCCTCCCCAGGAGTTAGTAACATTAACCTTCCTGTCTTTCAAAGAACTTCACTGAAATAGCAATTGAGAAAATGCTGCCTGGAACTGAGCAAGTCATAGTTGACTGTCCTGTGCCATTGAAGTATGGAGGAGTTATTACTGCAAACAGAAACCAACAGAAAGTGCAGGCTAGACAAGGCATGGTGAGGCCAACATAACATGTGGAAATTTGCGTCTTGTTCCACTCCAAGCTCACCCACAAGGAGTGTGTGAAACGGGCTAGAAGAATCACTCAACTGGAGAAGGGCTTCATAGGCACCCCCTCCTCCCCATTTAACACAGGAAATTCTAGAGCTACAGCATTTTCCCCAGATGCTGTTAGGCTTCTTTCTGAAAACCTGTCTGAAAACCAGGAAGAGCCCATCCATTCTGCAAATCATTTGTTCCCTTCTTAAACTGCTGTCATGGAAGTTCTCCTAATGTTTAACCCAGTTCCAATAATGTATCCCCAAAAGTCTTGTATTATGGGACAACAGAGAAGGAGATTTACATATTTTCTATGATTAGAAGAGTCTTGGTTATTCTTTGTAATTCCAAACATCTTGATCCCTATGTAGTCATTTCTTTCTCCAGACTAACAGAATTAGTTCCTTTAAACCATCCTCTTTATGGACAGCAAACTATATATTTATTGACTCTACAATTTCCATATTCTTTATGGGAAGTACATTGCCCCAAAATAGGGCTATATATGAGATGGGTGAAAATACAGTATCCTATGAATGTTACTTCTTGAGACCTAGACAGTACTGTTCTGCTAATGCAGCCTAAAACTGCATTAGCCTTTTTTGCAGCTGCATCTCACTGCTTGAGGTTTTATTTCCTATATTTCAGTGATGGTGAATCTTTTTTTCCTTGGATGCCACATGTGTGTGTGTACCGACACTCATAATGCAATGCCCCCCCATGCTCCCCCACCCCCTGTGCATGCATGTGCGACCCCCCCCCCACGCTCCCTCTGCCCTCCATGCATGCACGTGTGACCCCTGTTCTGGTGCTAGCAGGCCTCCCTGAAGCCTCCTGGGACTAAAAACATGGAGGGGGGCACGCCGCATCACCCATGCCCCGTTTTTGTGCTAGCAGGCCTCTCTGAAGCCTGGGACAAAAAACAGAAGTGGGGGATGCACCACACCCCATCCCCGGTGCACGCACACACCCTACCCCCCACACATGCACGTGCAACCCCCCACACATGTAAACGTGCCTCCCAGCAGAGACCCAAAAATCACTGGTTGGCTGGAGGCATGTGGGCAGGCGCAGTGGAGCTGACTTAGGCGTCGGTTTGCATGCCTGCAGAGATGATTTCGCGTGCCACCTGTGGCACGCATGCCAGAGGTTCACCATCATGGTTATATTTTATAGTTTTGGGGGTTGCTGTCTGGAACTCTAATTCCCTATGGAATTCTCTCTAGGAATTAAGGGTGGAGCCCAGGTGAACATGAATCAGTGCAAGTTTAGAACCAGAGAAAACAAACTTTATTTTTCTTTCCAGGAGACTTATACAATAAATCAACATCACAGAATTTTGTCGAGAAAAAAATTCTTTCTCCAGAAATTTCATTGTTTGCTTTATCAAAATAATTCCCTCAAAAGGGATTTGAACAGAGCAAGTTTCCTCTGTCTTTAAAAATATTCTCATCCCATTTTTCTTTAGTATCTATAAGGAAAATGAATTCTTTAAACATTTAATAAAAATATTATAGATTTACACTGTGGTTTATTTTTCACATTACTTTAAGGCAAGGACAAGCTTGGGGAAGCATAGATAATGTTCCTTTGGGCATGAGTGGTTTCGCAATGCCAACCCCAGGAGGGAGTACATTTTAGCCTTTGGGAAAGAGATCAGATGGTGTGCACTATCTCAAAGGGGTTTAACGTATCAACATTTACCTTTTATTTAGCAAATAGTTACTAAAAACCATGCTACTGAAAGTCAATAATTTTGCTGCTGAATTTTAAGGACATGATCTCAAGGACTGGAGACTCCAACTTGGGAGCAAATGCTTATGGGCTATGAGTTGACCAGACTTACTTACACTGATTTGAACTTGAAACGTGACATGATTCAATGTACAGAAATACTGTACTGTCAGTCAAATTTGCCTAGATTCCAATCAACAAGTCTTTGACTTCCATGATATGCATTCAACCTATGGCAATCTATATATATCTGGACTTTGTACAATGTAAGGACTGCTTGATCTAGAATCAATTCAGTAGCCTGGTGTTCCTATGACGCTATGGGGCTTGCCAATTAATATCCAGTTTAGCTATTCTGCTGAAGGAATCCGTGAAAGCAGTTTTGCAGCACTTCCTTTGCACTGCAGAATGAGCAGTTTTCCATGGTTGGGAATTGTCAGGTTTAAGAATGGTTGAGAACGGTTCCCAATGTTTGGTTCAGAGCTCACTGATGGTTCTAAGATATGGCAGGTGGTTTCTTGGTGCAGAAGAAAACGTTATGTATATATTAATGAACAAACTCTTTTGAGAATGTTAAATCCTGGAAGATTTTGGTATCCTCAGCCAAAATCTCATAATATTTCAGGATTATGGGAACATAAAACCATGGGTTTAGCAATCTCATGAGATTTCAGTCCTATTATTATTCTTTCAAATACATTGATTAATTAATGGAGATCCACTTGGGAGAGGGAAACATTTGTCATGATGCTACAAATACTTCATTACTGAATTCTAGCTAGAGGATCTTCAAAAGCTTCTGATAGTGATGCTCTGGTCCACTAAAATGGAAAGACTGGGAAGTGCTTTTAAAGAGCACTTGAACCTTTATTGAATGACACATCTCTTTGGGGTTTCTCACCCTATTTAGATTATCTTCACCCAGATAAAAGACAGAGAAAAGCAAAGTAAAGAAGCCTATCACAAAAATGTGATGGTATTTTGTAATTTATTTTTGTCAAGCATATATAAGATAACAGGTAAAAGTATAAACATAATTTGAATACATGAAAAGAGTAAAAAGGAATATTAGGACAGGGATGGTAGGCATGCTGGTGCACTTATGCACGCCCCTTACAGACCTCTTAGGAATGGGATGAGGTCAACAGTAGACAGTTTAAGATTAAAGTTTTGGGGGGTTGGGGAAGAACCCACTGAGTCAGGTAGTGCATTCCAGGCATTGACCACTCTGTTACTGAAGTCATATTTTCTGCAATTGAGTTTGAAGAGATTTACCTTGAGTTTGTATCTATTATTTGCTCGTGTATTGTTGTGGTTGAAGCTGAAGTAGTCATTGACAGGAAGGACATTGTGGCAGATAATTTTATGTACTATGCTTTGGTCAGACTAAAGTCAGCATAGCTCTAAATTGTTTAAGCCCAAAATTTGTCCATACCTTATGGTGGCATAAGGTATTTTATTGCAGATAGAAGAATGGAGGACTCTTCTCGTGAAATATCTCTGGACTCTATTATTGTATTAATGTCCAATATGCACTACGGGTTCCAGACAGATGAGCTGTATTCAAGAATTGGTCTAGAAAATATACACTCTAGTAAGTAGTACAATATTACCAGAGAAGAAACTACACAAGATTAGGTTAACAACTCTTAATGCCTTTTTGGCAATGTTGTTATAGTGGGCTCTGGCACTTAGAGTTCTCTTACTTGGAGAACTAATGAGTACTCCAAGGTCCTTGACAGAGTGAGGGTCATCTATAAGGTCATGTCCATCTAATTTGTATTTTATATTTTGATTATTATTATTATTTTTGCCAATGTGCAAGACAGAACATTTGTTGGTTTAGATTTGAAGTTTCCACTTGTTAGACCAATCTGACACATAGTCAAGGTCTTTTTGAAGGGTAGTTGCATTGTCAGTAGTGTTGAATAGTTCAGCATCATCAGTGAAGAGAATGCAGGTGCTTTTAATATGATCACAAAGTTCTTTTATGTAAAGTATGAAGAGTCTTGGACCTAAAACACTGCCTCGGGGAACACCACTATTAACAGGTACAGAATTCGATAGAGCATTTCCTATTTTGACCTCTTGTTGTCTGTTTGACAGTAAGGCAGCTATCCATTTATTTAGGAGTCCAGAAATGCCATAGGATTTTAGTTTAGAAATAATTTGTCATGTACCACTGAATCAAAAGCTTTACAGAAGTCTATTGCTTTGCCCTGATCGAGATGTGTAGTCCATATGTTTTTGCAATGTAGTAGCTGTAGATTACAGGATAATTTTTTTCTGAAACCAAATTGTTTGTTGGAGAGCAGGTTTTTTGTCTCTAGGTGGAGGGTAATAGATTGGTTAATTTTCTGGAGGTTCTGCAATTTGCCTCAATTAATCATCTGCATTACCTGTATCTACATGGCCAAATCCTAGACAGGATAGACTGAATTAATTGGAACTTTATTTTGATTAATCAGGTTCAGAAATCTGCTCTGATCAGACAGTTTTAGTGTCCAAAGACCAGTCAAAAGTTTCAGCTATATTTTTTCCTACAGACTTCCAACCAACCTCCTTGGCTGAGCACTTTCTATCTACGTGTCAGTGTTCAGAAAGAGCAACAGGAAAATATTTCTGCCTTATGGTTACAATAAGGATATGATTGTTCACATGAGACAACCGAGTTCTATATTTATCCTGTCTCTAATTTGTCTGGATCATAAATGCTTATTAAGTGTGTCTTATGCATTTAAACTGAATGTGCATTAATGTGTTATATCCAACCAAGTTACAAAGGACTCACAGCTGTGTTACATTGCATAAGTTTGCCATACTAAAGATATGAAACTAGCACAAACACACACCATTCCCTCCCACTTGGCTGATATCACCCCTCTCAAGTTGGAACAATTAAATATGAATCAGCCTGAAAAATTATTACATTTTTATTCTACTTTTTTCCTATCTTTCTTCCAAGACACATATTGCAATGTTCTGTTGACATATATTATAATAATAAAATGTGTGTGGGGTGGGTGGGTGTGTGTGTGTGAGAGAGAGAGAGAGGGAGAGGGAGAGGGAGAGAGAGAGGGAGGGAGGGAGGGAGGGAGAGAGAAACAGAGAGCACACATTGGAAGAAGCCACAATGTCTGGTTTTCCCTTAATATGTTGCATCATGCTGCCAATAGAGATTGTAAGTGAGGATTGAGTTGTTGGGTTTTTGGTGTTCTCTGAGCTTGCTTCGCTTCCTGCAGATGTTTCCTTACCAGGCTAGGTAACATCACCAGTGCATGGAAGAGTGCTGTTTCCTGGCTGTTTATATGTGAGAAATTGTCCTACCAACTCTGACTGGGGTATTATTTCCTTGATTGCCTTTTGGGTGGGGTATTATTTCTTCTTTGATTGTTCATATATATCTGGTGCTGGTTCCTGCTTATCTGGATACTGGTTAATAGGTGGTGCAATGAAGACGACTATATTTAGGTCTGTTTATCTCTTTCCTTGATCTTAGTTTGCTTTCTTTCTTTAATGGCTCATAGATGGAACTTATCTCAGTTATCTGTTATTTGTTAGCGGCTGATTCCTCTAAGTGCCATGCTGTAGGAAATCTGGATCTGACTTGTTCTGAAACTATAGTTGAACTTGTGGTTGAACTATGTGGGGCAACAGGCAGAAAACTGAGAGGACACATCCACAAACATCAAGCAGTAGTGATGAAAACTCCTTAATCTCACAATATACTGACAATAAATTTTAAGATGGGGATGGGGAAGTTCTAGAGTTTTCCACTCAAGAAACAATTCATGGGTTTTTTTTTCTCTTTTCTTAATGTATTAAATATGCTGTGCCTTTCAGGAAATTGTTGAAGTCTTGGTTGTCTTCTTAGGCCTTGGAGACAGGGTGTTTGCATAGCCTCTTTCCCCTTTCAGTTTGTTTGGTTTAATTCAGTTTGGTTCTTTATTGTTCTTCTCATCTGTTGTATTTTTCTTTTAATAAAATGATTTTCTGTTGTAAGCTACGCATAGTTGTTTGGAAATTGGGTGGCCAAATAAATAAATAATAGGCTGAAAAATGCTTTCTGATTGATATTACTATGAATTCTCTGTGGCAATTACACTTTAAATGTAATTTAACTCAGTGTGGCATAATCTTCACTAGACATGCATATAAGATTGCATTGTATATTTACTCCCAAGGAAGTCCCTTAACTCTATATCATATACTTTCTATAAAAGCACACCGCAAGTACATATGCATCTTCTAAGCCAACTTTCATCAGTTGTACTCTGAAATTAATTTGTTGTCCAATTCAAAGGAGCATGATTCTTTTTATTTGGATCAATTAAAAAATAATGTCTTGTGTTTTTCAGTATTTCTCATGGCAGATGATGGGGAAAAAAACAGCATAAAAGAAAATGAAGAACTGTGGGCCAAAAAAAGTATGTAACTAAGTGAGCTAATAGAATGCTTGTAACTGGGACTCCTCCATCATGACTGAGTCATGACAAATTTTATGTAACAATCCTACTTGTTCTCTGGGTTTGACAGCTTTCTTTTTCCTTTTCTTTGTCTTTGCCTCACACACAGAGTAGCAAATTCAACCAGAGTTGATTCAAACAAAATAAGCTCTGACTCAGTACCATTTCCTCATTTTGGAAGATACCCCTTAAAAGTTCTAAAAAATGGTTCTACAAATCGGATGTTAATATAATAATTGTAGGTAGAATTCAAACTGAATTACTTGCACTTTTTTTTTAAAAAAAATAACATTCTACATTAGCCTCAGTGTGATATTATTACAACCTTTTCTCTACCTAGCTCTGTTATTAGGAGTGGGAACTTGTAGGCTTCCAGAAGTTGCTGAACTGCTATTTTCAGCATTCCTGATTATAATTTGGTGGGCACTGGAGTCCCAATAGGAAATCACAAGCTCCCCATAGTTGCTATATCATATTATGGTAGAACTAAGGCAGGATATTTAGACCTTCAAATCCACTTTTGGAATGGAGAGTGCAAACTTCCACATGAAAGCATCTCTGAAAATTCTTCAATATGTCCTCTTGTTAAAGGATACCATGGGGGAAAAAAAAACATTTCCCCTGATCATTAGTTCTACTGTTGAACTACTGTAATTCTACAGTTGAACCGTACTGTTAAAAACGTTTTCCAAATATTCAACTACAATCTACCTTACTGAAATTTAACACCATTATTCCATATCTGACAATATGACTCAACAAACATTGATTGGTCTTAGTATCTCTCTCTCTCTCTCTCTCTCTCTCTCTCTCTCTCTCTCTCTCTCTCTCTCTCTGTGTGTGTGTGTGTGTGTGTGTAAGTGTGTGTAACATGCCTTTGGATATTTTAAAAGCACTATTATATCTTCAAGTATCTCTTTACAGAACTTACGGGCTCCTTATCACCATCATTGCCTGCCTGTCTGCCTATCTGCCTGCCTTCCTTCCTTCCTTCCTTCCTTCCTTCCTTCCTTCCTTCCTTCCTTCCTTCCTTCCTTCCTTCCTGTTTCAGTTTACTGTCTTATGAAATACAAAAGGGATTTGTATTGGCGTGACATGGTATATTATGCAGTGTTTTTGTATCTTTATAATTCTTGTTTCTTTGAGACAACTGTTCATTTTGTAGCCTTGGTAAATTAGTCAATTCCTTTTCTTACTCCTAACAAATATTATGAAAGTTTGAAGTAAGTTTGAAATGTTTCAGTGGAAGCTCCTGTAACTAAGCAAGGATGAATGACCCCAGTAATTAAATGGATGCCTTGTGGACTTCACTTCTATGCAGTCAAAATCCAGCAGTGGCCCTTATGCTCTTTATTAAGACAGGATATGAGTTTCTCTCTACCGGCACCAATTTTAACTCTAAAGTCCAGACTTTGTCATTATCTGCCAAAGAGGAGTGCAGGGCTGGCTTTCAGGAGAACTGTAAATATCGCAGACTAGCAAACTGTAAACTTGTCTTGCATGTCTAACAAGTTAAAAAGGAACGGAATGCATTCCAGCTGGCATCCTTGCAAGCCTTCAGACTGCAGCCATTTATTCAAGGTAAAAGGAAGGAGAAGGAGCAGCAAATGAGAGTAGCAACAGCCTGAGTTTTCCACTGCAGGGTGCTGGCAGACAGCAGATCTCTAGGCTTTGTACAGCCAATAAAACCCTTAATGAAAATCATACTTTCTTGCTTTGCAGCTGAAGCTGTTCATGCTGTACATCTCTAAGAAGCCAAATCCAGACCAAGTCTGTAGTGTAGTCCACAGCAAACTGAGCTCAATGGCAATGTTGATATGGTACCATGAGTAGTGTTCCTCAGATCCCTCAGCTTAGTTTATGTGTTGGGCTGAACTACTTTCAAGACTCTCCCTCCTCCCACCTCTCTCTCTCTCTCTCTCTCTCTCTCTCACACACACACACACACACACACAAATGCACCAAATAGTGCATAATGAAATGGTCAAGATAACTGCTGACTGTTATCTTTTCTTAAACTGTCACTTTGATGTATTGTAGGAAGTGAAAGAGGAAGTAGTCATCTCTGTTCTGCTGTTGAGAACACAGCTGTCTATCCCACCTAGCTAAAAAAATATATATTAATAAATCTGGCCTAATATTGTACTGCAAATGCCATTTTAATTTTCTCCAATGTCCTTGAGAGCATTATATCAGGACCATTAAAATGATGGTTGACTTGATTTCAGATGTTGGGGAGTTCCCTTAAGTTATTGTGGAAGTGCAACCTCTGGATTATAGAGGCAATAAAGGCACTGAATAAGATTGCATCTGAGTGGCCTCTCCCCATTTGCTGTGAAATGATCAAAGAGAAATCTAAAATAACGTGGATGAAAACAAGGAACTTATATGACTGGACGTGGACATAGGTTCTGATTTGAATCTATACCATGATGCTAAAAATGGTAAAGCACAGTACAATGCCCCACAAGTTCAAAGAATTCCTAAATTATATTGCAAGTCATTATCTCAGTCAGCTTTTTGGATTCCCAGCCAATGCACAACTCCAAGCTAAAATGGAAAATAGAAAGTCAAAAGCTCACCTTCTCCCAAAAAAGTGCAGTTCATATTTTAAAAAGTATTCTTGAAGGGCATTTTGCTGATCCAGTAAAGGTGGAGAACTATGAGGATGGGTTAGTCTGGGACACACCAGCTGAAGTGAAGTAGTAATCCTGTGTTTTGCACACCAACACAAGGGCTTCAGCTGAAGTTGCTGGGCTTGTGATCAATACTAAAACAAGTTTTTAATTCTCTGCATTATTTTTTCACCATAGTGTTGCTATGAACTTGATTAGTCTTCTGGGATCCATAAACTGGGTTCTTTCACAATCACACACTTTGGCAACCGCAAACATTATCTTCAGGCTTTCCAGAGCACAAGGAGAAAGGAAATAGTTTGTTACTTTTGGCAGAAAAGTTATGTATTCTTCTAGGGAAGAGAGACATGGGATACTTCCATAATGACTGAATGAATTCTTATACAAGTCTGAGACTATTTTGATTCCAGCCCTATACCAGTTCCAGATACTTTAAAGGTATCTTTCACTTCAGCACAGAATGTTTCACTTCTCCAGAATGTTTTTCTGAAGTAAACTATTTAGACAAAATTTAGACAAACAGTTCAATAATGCCTTCTGAAATAAGAATCCAGGTGGAAAGTTTTAACCATATCCTATGGTTAAAACTTTAGTTTCCCAAGTCGTGGATTTTATTCTAACTATAGATTTTTGTGCCATTTTGTACACATTTTGTACATTTTCATTTTTACATAAGAAGCAGCAGCCTAATAATGAAGATGTGTTGAGTTACTAGTGTCAAAATCCCCCAAAGCTTGCCAGTGCTTGGAGACTGTAAAAAGTGTAATTCAAAACATCTGGCAAACACCAGCTCTCCTAGGCCTGCATTCTGATCTTCTATTGGTTGCTGTGCTGTTTTTCATACAAAAGGTTACTCATTCCTGCTTCCCTTCATGTTTTTTTATTCCTAATGGTCCCAGACCATTAGGAACAGATTTTAAAATTCACATGACCACAAAGATCATCATCCCGAAATTTAATAGAGAATTATTCATTTAGGTGGCTAGCAGCAATTAAAAACATAAAAATACATAAAAGTAAGCAAAGAACCACATAATATCAGGAACAGTAACTCATATATCACATATTAATGGCTCCTTCAATTTGAGTAATTATGAAAATAATAATAATTAAGAATTATGAAAACCCTGATCATAGCAACTATTAGCCTTCTACCCAGTGAGGAACATGGAAGGAAAAAAAAACCCACAGTAAAATTAGTAACAAATCCAGATTGGTCACCAAATGTGTCCCCCAAAAGGAAGATTGCTTAGCTCTTTTCTGAAAATACCTCTACCTTATGGCTCCTTGGGCTGCATCTTGACCCATTCCAAGGGCAAGACAATATTCATTTCTAGTTTAGGCCTGAGCTGAAGTTTTTGGAATTTCCTGATTAAGAATTAGAAAAAAGGCATGAATGATTGGGCCTCAGCTGAGTCTCGTTCTTCACTGAGAATAGACTTTGAGTCAAGGAAACATCTAGTCTTTGCTAGATGATTCTTGATTCCTGGTCAATTTTAGGTTGTTATGCCTACCCCAAGTGGCTTCTGATGGCTGAGCACTCCTTGCTGTCTGACATGCCCCATAGAGGTAGCAGGATTCCCCTGGGCTGAATTAGTGGTGGGCTGCTCCTAGTTCTGTCCGGTTCTATAGAACCAGTAGTAAAACCGGTGGGAGGCTCTGCCCACCTGCCATGACATCATCATGAGTGATCCCATTGCAAACCGGTAGTAAAGGTAAGTAGAACCCACCCCTGGGCTGAATGGACCAAATTCCGGTTGCAGGTTGAATTCATTGAGACTGGAATCAAGAGTATGGGTCAGTTCTGCATTTTAGATCTTGCATCAGGTTCCCTGGGTGCCTTCACTTGATTCTCCTCCTGGTTGGAAAATATTCCCTCATATCGGGACAAAGCACTTGCCACAAGCATTCTCAGAAACACTCATTGATTGAGTTCACACTTTACATTTTTAGCTGCACATTTGAAAATATAAAGCGTGTAGTGGGCCACAGACTGGAAAAGATTGGGATTTGGTGAGGAAAATCAGATGAAGCAGATTAACAACTTTCTATGCTTATTGTGGCTGAGTCATAGGCATATGGAGAGGTGGGCATATTTAGTACATTTTTCCTGAACTAGAAATAAATTATACAGTGTTCAGAAATTGTTCCTGTAACTGTTCCTGTATAAGAAAAAGAAAGTTTAGTTGTCATGCCCACACCATAGATCTGAGAGACTCCAGTCAATTAAGATGAAAGAGGAGAGAGGAGATGTAAGTAATATAAATATGTAGGTGGTAAGACAAGACTCACACATCTGCATGCAACCCAACAGCCACAAAAGAACCAGATCAAACACTGGATAGCTGGAGCTAATTTATGTGGGTTAACATCTCAGAACAATTCAGCAATTGTTCTACAAGACAAGGGTGGGGAATTTATAGGTAGAGGCTGTGATACTCTTACTTTTCTGCTAAGGATTTGAGTACCGGTTGAACCTGAATGCAAAAATAAGGCCTCTGAACAAAATAATGAAATATCTGACATCCGAATGTTAAGGAAATGTTTTTGAGAACTATCACTGTGAAGTGGTGAATAATAGGCGGAAGAAACAACTCCTATTTTTTCTAATTTACCAGTGAGAATATTGCTAGCTTTCTCGTCTTGGTATATATCATGCTCCACATTTAAGCTTTGAAGACATCTTTTTAAGGGGGGGGGAAGGGCCTGCATATGGATTGGCATGTAGTTGCTTCCCCTCTTTCAGCCCAACTCACCACACAGGGTGATTGTTGTGAGGAAACTAGGATTAGAAAGGGGTATTGGGTATGTTCACAGCCTGGAGTGATTTATTAAAATAAATACCACAAGGGAGACTTTTTGGAAACTTTTGAGCAGAGCTATTGAGCAATACTTCCATGGGAGTTTTATACCATTTTAGGATAGACTTGGGAGCTTTCTAATTTCACCATGTTGGATATGATAAAGAGCTGAGTTTGTTTGTTTGTTTTCTATAACCACCCGTCTCAGTGAATGATTTTGGGTGATTTACAATAATTTATGTCTAATGCAAAAAGAGGGCAGCCCATTCCAAAAAATAATCTGAATACTGTCCCTTAGTCCAGTGTTTTATTTAGTAACAGCTTTCAATATCTTGTCTAGATTTAATTTCACTCATTCATTCAACTCTATAATTAAAGCTATTGATATAAGTGGGTGGTTGCAAAATTGTCAGTGCACTATAATTTTACTGCCACAGTTACAGGGACTTTTAAATGAAATAGAGGCTTCTGGTTTTGCATCTGGAAAGCTTCCATTCATGGTGACTTCCCAGATTATTCTATATCTATATCTATATCTCTCTATCTCTCTATCTCTATCTCTATCTAGGTCTTTGGTTATGTGGGTTTTGTCTCACGTAAAATTGGAAGTATCTTGGCGACATTTCGATGAAGTCTCATTCACCATCTTCAGGCTGGTGTCTTCAGCCTTGTTCTTCCAGGAGCAATGTGTGATCATGGTTGTTTCTTCTTTTTAACTGCCAGTGGTGGTATGAACTGATTGGATGGCAGCATGGCTATGTTCTGATTGGGTGGAGGTGTGTTCTGATTGGGAGGGGGCTTGGCTATGCTCTGATTGGGTGGGGGGTTGGCTGTGCTCTGATTGGCTGGGGGTGTGTTCTGATAGGGTGGGGACTTGGCTGTGCTCAGATTGGTCTGAGTTGCAGGGGGATTTGAACTTGTGACCTGCATTGCTGTTGTTTGGCTCCGTGTTCGTGGTCATGCCACATCTTCATGGAATGTGTCAGTTTGCCTCATATATGGATTGGAGGGGTTTAAAGTGGTTAATGATGCAGCTGTGGTCTGGCTTCTGGTCGTGCCTCATCATCGATGTGGGTTTGGGCTTGCTTTTTGCATGGATGTGTGGAGGTGACATCCTGTCCAATCAGAACACACCTCCACCCAATCAGAACACAGCCATGCTCCCACCCAATCAGTTCATACCCCCACTGGCAGTTAAAAAGAAGAAACAACCACGATCACACATTGCTCCTAGAAGCACAAGGTCGAAGACACCGACGAATGAGACTTCGTCGAAACATCGCAAAGATACTTCTAATTTTACATGGGACAAAACCCAAATAACCAAAGACCTACATACAAATACCTGCGAAAACCTCAGAAAACAAATATCTATATCTATATCATCTATATCTATGTCTATATCTATATCTCTCTATCTCTAATCTATCTATCTATCTATCTATCTATCTATCTATCTATCTATCTATACCTAATATATTGGAAAATACGGAGCATGGGGTTAGCAGTTTTTATTTTATTTTATTTATTTTATTTTATTTTGGTATTAAATAGGTGTTTTTTATGATTTCAGAACCAGAGGTTAATTCACAGGGGTTGAGGTTCTGCTTGAATAATTTACTTTATATTCTTCTGTTATTCATCCCTCATCAGTTTGATTCAAATCACTAATTTCTCACAGTTCAATACAATATTCTGACTTGATACAATTTGAATTGATTCAAACTGAAATTTAGTTTAGAGAAATGTATCTGTACATTCAACTCTGATGATTCGGTTTAAGAAAAAAAAAGGAAACTAAAATGATTTTCCTTCAACAAAATTTCTAAATCAAATCTTCACAGAGTTTCAGTGAACACTGACTGATTTCTGATGGGAAAGCACGTGCACTGATTGCCCCAAGATATTCTTCGTGTCTTCTCTATGCTTCAGGATTAACAGAGGTAAAAGTAATTGCAATTTAATTTTAAAGAATTGGATGATAAAAAGGGTGTGGTATGAAAGTGACTCTCATCTTCTTATCACATGCGACTTGTACATACATACCATATACACACATAAACAATGGCTCAATTAGCAATTTTAAACCCTGGACATATTTTTACATGTCTAGCACTTTAGCCAGCCAAGCCTGTGTAAATAATTCCTACATTTGTTTTAGTTGTGAAATATACATGTAATATTTCTTTTCTCCTACAACCCAGAAGAATTTCAAATATATTAGAAACAGATGAATTTGACTCTATGTTAGAACTCTTTGCTAACACTAAATTAAGAAGATACTCTTAAATTTACTCAGTTCACATGTTCAGTTCATTTAAATCATAGCACTACCATAATCTTAGATTATTGATGCTGCTGGGCTGCTTAATATGGTCATGCAGAAATGAGTACAGGTAGGTGTACATCAAATGGACTAACCCATAGGATTGAAATTTGGGGGAGTTGTGGCTGCTTCAGTGCTGTCATGGTTTTGTTGTGTTCATTTTATTCTCATTTTCAGTGTTCCCTAACATCTTCCTGGCTGCTTGCATAATCTCTCACTCACTCAATCCCCACCTAAGGATAGGAAAGAGGATTTCTGATCCTTCAGCTTCCGTCAAGGAAACTCAGTGGGAAAGCCAGCAGGAAATTGGAAATTGCTCCCAATCCCACTGTTGTTGTTTTTTGCCTGCCTTTGATCATTCTGTTTCTCGGTTTAGATAACCAAATATCTCTGAAACAATGGCCCAATGGATCGTGGGTTATCTAGTGTTATAATTTAAAATGGTAACACAAACACCTTTAATAATGTATGTATATGTGGATGAATTAGTTAAGAGATACTGCACTGAACACCATGATTCTTGGTTCTCTTTCACGTCCTAAGGGCTGGCACTAAATATTTTTGCTGTTTTTGTGCCAATCTGTGTGGTCATTTGGAGCAATGCTTCAGCCATTAGGCCATTCTTCTACCTGACTCCTTCACACAACAAGTACACATTAGAGCAATTGCCTTCTTAGATTAATACAAGGTCACCAAATGGTGCATGGGTTCTCATATTCTCCACAATCCTACAGGAGGAAAAAATATAAATTAAAAAATAAACAAATGAGGAGAAGGGAGCTTTAGAGTCCCTAAAAGAAATGCCAGGCTTTTCCCACTCCATCTGAGAGAAACAGAGCAGCAACTGTTCACTAATGATAAACGAAGTAACTTTTTTTTTAAAAAATCCAAAAGAGAGACACACATATTACACATAAACAAATGGTTCCTTTAATTGTTTATCAAATTTAGGAAGGAAGTGAAATTCAGACAGAGAGATCCGAAGTTGCTGACCCATCATATGACATTCCCTTTCAGAAACAAGAACCGCAGCCCTCCCACGCAGGAAACAAGAAAGGTCTTGACACGAGCTGAGGACATCCTAACCACACCCTGGAGGTGGCAAGTCCATCCAAATTGTTACCAGGAGATTAATAAAAACCACATATGAAATTGATTTCAGAATGTAAGAGGAAACATTTCTTTTTTATAGCAAATTTCTATGACCTGTGGTAGTTTGAAGCAATATATTTCAGTGTATTTCTTGAATATCTTTAGATATCTGCAGTCTTATCATATTCATATAAAGCAAATAAAAGTATCCAGGTTTCACATGTATACATGTTAGATATACACACATAAATCTTAAGAAACTTATTTTCTCCTTCTTTCTCTCCTCCTCCTCCTCTTCCTCCTCCTTTTCCTCCTTTTCCTCCTTCTCCTCCTCCTCCTCCAACTCCTCCTCTTCTTCCTCTTCCTCCTTTTCCTCCTTCTCCTCCTCTTCCTCCTCCTCCTCCTCCAACTCTTCCTCTTCTTCTTCCTCCTCCTCCTTTTCCTCCATTTCCTCCTCCTCTGCCTCCTTCTCCTCCTTCTCCTCCTCCTCCTTCTCCTTTTCCTCCTTCTCCTTTTCCTCCTCCTCCTCCTCCTCCTCCTCCTCCTCCTCTTCTTCCTCCACCTCCTCCTTCTTTCCACTTTTTTTCATATCAACCAAGTATTGATCCATTGGTTATGGCAAGATTGACCAACTGGCTAGTTGTGCAAGCAAGATGTTATGGGCTGATAGAGAGTGACTTGCCCAAAGTCAACCAGCTGGCTTTCATGCCTAAGGCAAAATTAGAACTCACAGTCTCCTGGTTCCTTATTCACTAAAACCAAACTGTCTGTCTCCTTAAAAAATTGTACGTGCCCAAATTGATGATGTAATTATTAAGAAATTAAATTCCACTCCCAGAGCCAATTCAGGTGACCATTACAATGAGCCTTAGCTCACATGTTAAGAGGGGTTCAGATAAATTTAAATATAGGTTTCCTTTCATTATCCTGGCTAATTGTCATGAATAAAACCCAGCATAGTTCTTTGTAGGTCAGAAGTGATGTTATATGTGGAAAGCAAACCACTCACAAGATAGTAGAATAGTAAGTAATTCCTGCTGAGGTAGGAATGTTTGCTTTATGCAGCTCAACAAATATTAGCCCAACAAGTATCTTGTATTTGTTGTACCTGTGGGCAAATTTATTTAGTCTGTTCATGACCTCTGGAACAAAGGCTTCAGAACAATAGTTGTTTTTCAGGTCTACAACTAAAAAGGGTTACTATGGGGAATATATTCTCCTAAATCGGGGAGAGAAAAAAATAGGTTATCTATTTCATACCCCATGTCAATTTTTAAGAACTGCAAAATCCTTTTAAACTCAGTGCTTAGTCTGGACGTGAAGATCTGAGCAATCATCATCCTAGGCCTAGTTGGGCCAAAATAAAGATATATAAAATATTGTTATGCATTTAGCCTCTGACATGCTATAGTACTCTCACAGGACTCTGTTGCCTGAGATGTCATGTGTGATTTGTTTATCATAGCAACCATGAAAGGTATATGTTCATTTGGAACATTACAGATGAAGAGTTGGGTGTTCAGCAGAAAGGTTAAATAAAGTTTATACCTTCTTTCTGGGAGTAACAATTCAAAAAGTAATCTTTTTGAATTGAATATTTGGCTTATGTTACTTCTTTATTTTCAGTCCTTCAAGTTAAATGTCTAAGTTGGCTGTTGATCATATGTTGGCAGGGGTGTCCATAATGGACCCAATTGTGTGATCAAGGAACATGAAAAGTGATGGGACTTCAATCACACAATCACAGTGGTTGTCTTATACCCCTCCTGTGGTTGACCTTCTATGGTTGGGACTGTGATTTTCAGATCTTGGAGCATCAGTGATATTGTTACTTAAGAGGTAAAATCTGACAACTTTGGATTTCACCCAGTGTAAGCTTGACCGGCTACTGTGCAAAACCCAGGACAACAGCAGTGATGCTGATCAAACATAAGTAGTACAAAAAATGTGAAGACAGAAGCAGACTTCCTACCAGTGACTGCACTTCAGTTGGTTGATGGCTATACAAACAAAGGCCAAAAAGCAATAAAGGTGATAAGGATGAAGGAGCACTGTTTCATAATAACGCTAATACTGATTATGCAAAACTGTCTTTTGTAGTTGACCAGGGTCAACACGTTCCTGGCAACCCCTTCAGGGAAGGATGAGGCTTTCCCCAGTCTTTGATGCTAGAAGAAAGTCACCTCCAGGCTGTGTAATTCTGCTCTGTGACCAGGGGCAAATGACAAGATCACAAGTAACCTAGTCACATGGCTTATTTTAAAATTTTTATCACTCTCTGCACAAATTTTCCATTTCAGAGATAAGTAATCTTTTTCCTAGATCAGAATCATCATCAACTTCATTCCCATGTGTAATAATAGAATGTCAGCCTTCATATGTCATTACATACTTTTTAACTATCACACATGGAATCCAGATGGCAAATCATAACTCTAAATAAGAAAACATGGCTTAGGACATTCAGGGCACATTCGTTATTCATTGTTCTTTGATAGGATAAATCCAGTTTGGCTTGAAATGAAGCTGAAAGTTAGATTTGTTGTTTAAGTTCCTGAATAAAATGGAACTTGGCCTTTTCCACTCCTTATTATAAACAGCAAAATAGCATCTTCCAGCTAGCCCAGTTTATGAGTCACGTTATTCAAAAAGCTTCCTTCTGATAGCTTTTTAGTGAGGGCTTTTTTTTTTTTTTTTTTTGCACAATGGGCAAAGGTAGCTGAACCCTTCCCCACCACCACTCTGAGTTGCCTTGAACCCGGAGATGATCAGCAAATAAATTTGATAAACAAACAAACAAACAAACAAACAGAGTATGAGGTGATAGAATACTCCAGATTAATTTTTTCAATATTGCAGCTCTAACAGGTTCACAAGAGAAAGTTTATTATTCTATATTTATTAGCTAAAAAAAAATATTGCCATGACTGAATCAGATCTCAGAGGCAAGGTCTGAATCAACTTTGCATCACCTTGAATGCAGTGAAGTAATTTGTCCTTTCTGCTGAACGGTTTGATCTCAAGGGAAATACATGAACAGGTATGTGAGGGCCAAGGAATGAGAAGGGAGAGATCTCTCTCTGCATTATTGGGCAAGGAACCAAAACAAGGAATCACCGAATTCTTTCAAATTTGTGGTTGATTAGACCAGGGGTCTCCAACCTTGGCAATCTTGGTTGATTAGAGCAATGATGGCAGGGGAATTCTGGGAGTTGAAGTCTGCCAGGCTTAAAGTTGCCAAGGTTGGAGACCCCTGGATTAGATCAATGTTTCTCAACCACAGCAACTTGCAGATGTGTGGACTTCAACTCCTAGAATTCCTCAGCCAGCTATACTGGCTGGAGAATTCTGGAAGTTGAAGTCCTCACATTTTCAAGTTGCCGAGATTGAGAACCCTGGATTAAAGGACAAGTAGTCTTAACAGTTGAACCTGAAGTTTTGACAGCAAGCAGCATTATTGATGAAATCAGAAACACATTAAAAATGCCATTATATTCTCAAGTGTTCCTTCTTTCACAGAGTTCCAAGACTGATTCTTGCACAGTATAGGCCTCACTATGACACACATGAACCCTTGTGCTAAACTGGCCTTAGGGCTGTCCATGGGGAACATATCATGTGTCATACCACAGTTGGTATGTTACACAGAGTATGCTTTTTAAGAGGGAAACAATTGATATAAAGACAGTAATTAGAAACAATTTCAATGATTATAAATAGGTTGATGCAATCATCACCCAAGTACAATGGGTGATGGGTGAATTTAAATTCAATGGGTGAATTTAAAGCAACATTTCCCAATATCATTTTTATTGATTTTACAGACTCTTTCGTGCTGTTTTTCCCTTTTTTTAATTTGTTTATTTCTTTTATCTTTTTCATTTATATGAGTAGGCACATTTTTCTTTGGAAGCATAGCAAACAGTGATGATATTAATATTAATTTGATGTTCAGAATTGGTATAGAGTTTTCTAGTAATTTCTTCAGATGATATAATGAACATAATTCTCTACATTTAATTAACTTTAAATTTTACAATAATTATATTTACCGATACGTTATTATCTGCTCTGTCCCTTTCTGTCTTCTATTTTTAATTTGTAGAGCTCTTCTGTTCCTTTAACTACTCCAATAAATAAATGTTTTTTTAAAAAAAACACCAAAGTCAGCTAGAGCAGAGTTTCCTAATCTTTCTGGATTTGTGGCCTGAGGTGGGGGGGGGAGTGGAGATGGTTCCGCAAGAGAAGCTGGCAAGCACGCATGCCAGTGGTGGGTTGCTCCCGGTTTGGTCCGGTTATATAGAACCGGTAGTAAAACTGGCGGGAGGCTCCGTCCACCCACCATGACATCATCATGGGTGATCTGTGCATGTGCAGAAGCGTGCGCGAGCAGTAGTAAAGGTAAGTGGAATCCACCCCTGATACATGCATGTAGCTCCATAGAAAGTTAGAAATTTATTCTAAGCCTCTGTTTATCTATCATGCTACCTGTTCTTTGTCTAAAACAAAGACTAGCTGCTAATCTGAGGCCACTTCCTTCGACCCAGCCACACAAAGCAATGTCTCTTTCACTTTCTCCCAGGAAGATACAATTAGGTAGGTGCTAGGTTTTACCTATCCCCATAAAGTATGTCCTGTAAATAAATCTCCTCTCATAACAGCTACAAAATCCACTCCATTAAAGCAGTTGAGGGCAGGAAGACTGATAAAAGCATCATACTGATGTGAGCTCCTTTGTATGTGCATTGTGACCAGAGATTTTTAGGTGGAGAAATGCTCAACAGTTTATAATCCAGTATTATTTGGATTATCGTTTATCCTCTCAAAAAAATCCTAATGAGGGATGTTAACAAAACAGAATGCATGTATTCATGAAATTCACATTAGCTTTCATAATTTTTTTGCTATTAGGGACAAAACTTGATCCCCTACATTAATAATTGCAGTATGTATAACATTCTGATTTCAATTCTCATGTGATCTTGTTCTCAATTAGATTTAATTATTTAAGAGTTTTAAGTGGCTTTATAAGACCGTATGTTTAGCAATAACAGTAGCAATAGCACTTAGACTTATAAACTGTTCCATAGTGCTTTACAGCGCTCTTTGAGCCATTTACAAATGTCATCATATTGCCCCCAACAATGTGGGTCTTCATTTTACCTCAGAAGGATGGAAGGCTGAGTCAACCTTGAGCCAGTCAGGATTGAATTTCTGGTTGTGAGTAAGCCCGCAATACTGGATACTAACCACTGTGCCACCATGGTTTAATTGCTGGTTTTATTACATGCTCCCTGAGTTATTTTATGTGAGATGGGCAGACATATAAATTTGATGAATACATAAATAAGTTATGTACACATGGATTCCACACAGAGTCAAGATACATATATTCACATAACAGTATTTTTCTGAGCCTAGCCTTTGCCTTTTTTATGTTTTACTTGCAGTAGAAAAACAGATAAGGAGCAAGAGTTGTTAGAAGAACAACTCGTTAGTATTGTGATCTCATGTAATTAAGAGAGCCACAGGTAGGCTCTCTTCTTAATTGTTTGGTATGACATGCATGAAGATGGCTTTTTGTGGTGCTTGTATAAAGTGGAGGTGGACTTTTCTACCTATTTGGACTTCAAGGATGCAGACGGGGCTAGTCTGGACTGTAACAAGATACTGGAAGATGGCTATAGCTGCCCCTTTTGCTTTGCCTGGTTGTCCTGGTTTTTGGCAGTTCCTTTTTATAATTTGAATTGGCAGTGATTGGATCTGGGGGCTACTTTAGGAATTTGGGGTCACTTTCTGAAGGAGCAGATTGAGGAACTGGTGAGAGGACTGGCTGTGCTTGTTCTCCTGTTCTGTTGGCATTGGATTAGCACAGACTTTCGGTTTTAAAAATATGCCATCTTTGATACTAGATGGGATTGTAGTGCCTGGACAGACGTGGTGTGCAATCTGGAGGTCCTCCTAGACTCACACCTCCTGCTTGAAGAGCAAGTGGCAGATGTAGCTAGGAGTGCTTTTGTATAGTTTCATGGGGTGTATCAGTTGGGTCCATTCCTAGATAGGGAGATCTGCTCATGGTGACTCATACCTTGGTCACTTCCAGATTCTGTGCTTTACATGAGGCTGCCCTTGAATGCATCCAGAAGCTTCAGCTGGTGCAATATGTAGCAGTGTGGGCAGTTATGTGGGTTCTCAGAACAGCACGTTACACCTCTGGGCCGCAAGCTGCATTAGCTGCCAGCTTGTTTTGGGTCCTATTTAAGGTGCTGGTTTTAACTTTTAAAGCCTTTCATGGCCTGGGACCAGGTTATCTAAGAGAATGCCTCTTCCCGATTACATGGACCCAACTCATTAGATCTGGCAGAAAAAATATGTTGTGTGCATCATCTATTAGAATCTTACATTTGATGACTGCCAGGAGGTGGGCCTTCTCTGCTGTGGCACCCTTCGAATGGAACATTTTCCCCTATTAAGTCACGTTCCAGCTCCATCCCTGTTAATATTCCAGAAATCCCGCAAGACTTGGTTATGTCTCAGAGAACCAATAACATCTTAAGACGGCTTCAATATTGACATATTTACTTTCTCTATACGTATGCTTTGCATATATTATTTCTTCATATATTTTATTTTTCAATAATGATTGTTTTATATTTTATGAAGATTGTATTTATATAGTTGATTTTATGTGATTCTTTGTGTGTCATTTCATGTCAGGTGGGCAGCTATGTAATTAAATTTAATTAATCGACCAATAAATTACTACATCCCAGTCAGTGAGGTGGGACCTATGCATAGAACTGCATTGTTTGTTATGTATGCCTTTCCAAATGCAAAACTAGATAAGGATTGGGGTGAACGGCAGAATAAAAACACATAACACTCATCATCAGAGTTTTGTTTCCTTCCTCATTCCAAATACAGACCATGATACTGAATGTGTAAGTGATAAACATCCAAAATCTGCTGTAAACAAAGAGACGGTGTTTTGTCTATAATTGTAACATATTGTGCTTTCTTGAAAACTGTTGCCTGGCACGCAGTCTCAACTTCCCCTTCACCTCATAATTTTGTCTCAGCACCTTTGCACTATTATTATCTATGAGATGATTCTCAGAACTTTTAGTTTCCTGTTGCCTGATGCCAGTGTACACATATCTTAAAGCACGTTCAGAACTGTACTGCTGGTTAGAAATACAGGAAATTGCTATGTGTCATTTCGAATGCAATCCAATTCAAGTTCAGGTCCAGGTTAGGGTTAGGTAGTTTGGGTTAGGATTAGGTATCTCTCTAGAACCACATTGTTTTAGACAGGATTTCTAAACATTTTCCCATCCTGTGCTACTAAGCCTATTGATCAAAGAGATTTGCATACAGATCATTGCTACTCCTTACCCGGAACCCATAAACATCATGAATGCCTTCTTTCTTTAAATAGATGTTCTCATATCAGTTTAAGAACATCTAGCAACACTTTCTTGCATCCCTCTTAGAAGCCAACAGACTGCAATTCATTCATTGTAAGCACATATATTTAGGATCTATCTGCTTACCCTTCTATAGAAAGGCTTTTTGAATATATGCCAAGCTGGCAGAGTTTCTGCTGAGAGTATCTGGGAACTAAGGTACATCATTATCGGAGCACTGGGGCTTTAAATTGTGGCAGTTTGAAGGAGGACACATGTCTTTGCTTCAGATATTATGTACTGGTAGTTCTTTGCTGCTTGCCAGGTGGCATCTGCTGCGTCTTCCAGCTTCCATCACATTTGACTGCAGTTGGCATGAATCAAACTGAACTAAAAACGAAGGTCAAGGTCCCTGGATTCTCAGGAGTAGTTTTTAACTGAAATGCCCTTCCCCCATCTGAAACTTTCCAAAATAGTTTAACAGTTCCAATCATCCCCAGCCAGCATTCTTAATATCCATGTTGGCTCCAAGAACCAAGGCCTGTAATACAACTGTAGCTTCTGGGTACCACCGAGCTAAAGAAAATAGCCCCAGATGTGATAATAAGATGCCCCAGATCCTAACCTCCATATGCCTATATGTTGATTGATAGTAATTACATTTTTTTAACCAACTCAAGTGTTACCTTTTGTGTAGGAGTATCAATTTCAGATTCAGCCAGATTCACAAAGATATTTTCCAAAGGACTGCAGAATTCAAAAAGCAAGATTGGTTCAAAAAGCAATGTAGGAAATATATTAAACTCAGAGGTGCAATGAAATCACCTCAAACCATAAAGGCCATAGAAAAAGAGACCAGCGGGAGATATACTGGCTAAGTACTATTGCTAATACCACAAACTGAGCTCACAAGAACTCAGAGAAGGAATTCCTGATCAATAACCTTCATAAACGATTGCCCAACAGGTCATAGAGAATTGGAAGTTATTGATTGACCTAAGAACAACAGCAATTTACAAGGCAGGCAGAAGCAGACTCCTGTGGCCATAACTGTAGTTGAAATCCCACCTTATTTTACCTGCATGGTGCTGGCGCTGCCTAGAATTGCATATCAAAATTTGGCCATTTTGATATACACACAAAAGCAGACACAAACACAATTCTCATATGCTCCTTGTCTTGGCTGAATTAAGCTTTGGTTATTATTTCTTTATCCAATTTGCTGCCATCATTGAAGCCTTAGACCAGTGTTTTTCAGACATGGAAATTTTAAGCTGTCTGGATTTCAGCTCCCAGAATTTCCCAGCCAGCTGTTGGGAAGAGAATTCTGGGAGTTGAAGGTCACATATCTTAAAGTTGCCAAGTTTGAAAACACTGATTTAGACATGACAACAATCATAGAAGGAATCCAGTTCTATCAACTTACTGGCTATTCATAGAATATCCCAAATTCCTGTTGTTGAACAATAGAAAATATCACTTTCCTTTAATATGATAAATACAACAGTTTTCATTGAGCACTGCTGTTTTTCTTCCCTATTTTGTTTGATTTGTATCCTGCCTTTTCCACAGAGTCTTAGATAGGTTGTGGTGTGGGATCTTCTGATATTATGGTATTTCAGGGTTGAGGGTGCACTTAAACAATAGTATGATTAAAGATAAAGCAACTTTTTAACCATTTCCACTCTCATTCCAAACACATGTTTTTTTTAATGTAGCAGTTCCTTTTTCCTGTCACTCTGCAGGACTATTTATTGTTCCATAGGGAGAAGACTGCATTCCAAGGTCTAGTCTGGAGAATTAATCTGGTTGCCAGATGTGAAAGCAAGACCAAGACCCCATGCTAGCCCAGAGATACCCCATATGAGAGCCCAGGGATTCCGGGAATCTTGAAAATCTTGGGGCAGCCCCCAGAACTCTTGCAAAAGTTGTGCCACAACTTTTGCAATATTTGTTTTGCTACTCTGTGTGCAGAGGTTGTTAGGAGTTGACAATAATTCGACAGCACATGATCAGTTAAGAAAATGTTTATTAGACATAAGACTGCCCATCTTTACCAACCAACACCCAAACCAAATCTGGACAGGAAACAAAATAAAAAACAGTAACAGTGTTTAAAATTGTTTCCTTCTTCAAACTGTTTAATCCAAAATACTAGTATGAGAAGTCTAATTTATCCATAAGTAGATCTGTCCTTTTTTAAAAAACTGGAATTATCCCATAAAATATAGCTGTTATGCCTAAAAGGGTCAAAGTTATATTTGCAATCAAATCTTTTCTTTAGATTTTTGCGGTATTAAATGCAGATATTAAATAAGATCCCAGAACAAACAACTATCCCAATACATGCTAGGATAATAATAATAATAACTTTATTGTCATTGTACATGTATACACAGTATACCCATACAATGAAATTCACTTAATCCCCAAAGACCAGGTCTTTGAATTTTAGTACAATCAATACTTATTCCAAGATAAGCCCAAATAAGAACCAAATACTGAATTTTCTTATTCCAGTTAGTGACCAAAGTTAAAATAAATGTCCAGCAAAGGCTCTGAAAATGTAGAAGGCTAAATGGATTATTTATTCATTTCAACTATTTATATGGTTCCCCATCTTAAATAGTCATTTTGCACAGTGAAAAGTCTTGCAGCATGCTTTTGCCAAAAAAACCCCGCTTATATATTCATTGAAAATAATATGAACAGAATAGAATAAACTTCGAAAGGCCCCTCAAAATGTAATTCATCTAAAACACATCTATCTAGATCTTCTTTCATTTGCATCAAAATAAGGTATAAATTCATTATCAATTGAAAAAATCTGGTAATTGACAAATAAACAAATAAAAACATAACCTGATATATGATATATGATATGATATGATATGATATGATATGATGACATGGCTCCATGGCATCAAGTCTCCATTGTATGTAGAGTAGAGTAGAGTAACCAAAGAGATTAGTAGAGTAGAGTAGAGTAGAGTAGAGTAGAGTAGAGTAGAGTAGAGTAGAGTAGAGTAGAGTAGAGTAGAGTAACCAAAGATATTATTAAATGTATAGCTGAATAAAATGGGATTAAGGCTAACATTTTCTGGTCTATCTATAAAACATCTGTAATTATAAATAACATATAGTAGAATCATATGCTCTGATATAATTGTAGTAATGTTTTTAGAAGTTCTAATTAGAAAGGCAAGAAAATCTAACACATTTTTTAAAGGAAGAAAGCAGAAATCCTTATTGTGTGCTTTAGCATATAATCCAACCAAGAAGAAAATACACCATGATAACATGTGATTTAGGATAGAATGCATAATATCAGTGCAAAATATAAACCTTTGGGAAAACCTAATATGTCAAAAACTTTCTCAGCATCCCAAAAACTTGTATCTATTTTGAGTTAGAGCAAAACCATTGATTAAACATATGATATTGTCAGACTCTGTCTAAATCCAGACTGATTTACAACAGTTGGAAGAACAAACTGTAGTCTGTAAACCAAAGTAGCTGTTAAAATCTTAGCATCCACATTTATCAAGGAAATAGATCTATAATTAGAACACGCATAGCTGGATTTTTGCCTGGTTAAGGAATAATTATGTTTGTCTCATTAAAACTAAAAGGCAATGGTTTATTTATTCAAAAAAGCTTCACCAAGCAACAGTTTTTCTCAACCTTGGCAATTGAAGATTTATTATATATACAGTATATACACACAGAGAGAGACAGACAGACAGACATATACTTCCGAGTTTAGATTCCATGCTCTTTCCTCTATCTCAAATACAGTGAGCGGGGTTAGTTATGAGATATGGGATCGGCAGCTCTACAACACCTGAAGTGCAACCCCACTGCCTGTCATGGTTGCACTGGTGACTCTTCAAGTAAACTGATAAGCAGCATACAGCCTTCTTGTGTTGCTGTGTGGGGTGGAAAAATAAAGACTGTTTTCTCCACAACAGAAGGGAAAAGTATTGTGAATTCCACTTTGAATTCCTAGAGCAGTGCTTCTCAACCTTAGCAACTTTAAGATGTGTGGACTTCAACTCCCAGAATTTCCTAGCCAGCCAAAAGCCAGCTTGCCAAGGTTGAGAAATGAGAAAAGGCAAAATACATGCAACAAATAAGTAAGTCAGTCGGTCACCAACAGTGATCCTCCTAATCTGTTGCCCTCCATATCTACAGTATTAGTTTACCTTTATCCTGGATGCTTTACCATTCTACCTGAGAGATGGGAAGAGGGGGAGAGGGAGGGAAGGAGGGAGGGAAAGAGAGAGAAAGAGAAATTAAATCAGCATATTGGTGAATGGAGAAACTGAAACACCCCATTTTCTTAATCTTCAAAACTTGAAAACATACTGCATCCTTTTTTTTTATCTTTGCCCAAACAGAATGAAAATACGGTAGTTGAAAAGAGGAAGAAAACAAAGCCAGGCCAAATGTGAACATATATGATAAGTGCTTTTTTAAAAAACTGACTCAATGAGGAAATTACATGATCATTTGGGTGGGGGCGGGGCTTGGTTTTCATGGGTCAATACTTTTATGTTCAATTTTTTAAAACATAAATTAGCTAACATTTTGGAAAACCTATGTAATCAAGTGGTGGACAACTTATGCTTTCCAGTTGTTTCAAAGTAATATTCCCATAAGCCCCGACCAGTCACTGAATTATCTGGGATTTATGGAAATAGTAAGTGACTCAAAGTATCTGGAGGGCTCCATGTTGCTTACTACTGCCAAACTAGTTTCCAGAGGATATCAGATGGAGACAGACCATTGAAACAGAATGAAATTAGCATACTGATAAATGGTAAGAGTCTAAAACGAAGATACTAGAAGGGAAGATCCTTAGAGAAGTATTAAAATAGTTATTGTAGCCCCTTTCAAATGTTTTAGAAGCCTGTGTAGTACTTGCTCTTGTCTGTGGTCTATACAGTATTTATCTCAAGTGCCCAGCTCACATTTGGAAGAGTTAGCAAAAGATAAGGAAATAAAAAGCAGATTTGACAGTAAAGGCGCATTTAAGCTTCATTTTTCAGGACATGTGTTAAGTTTGTTCATGAAGATGAAAAGCAGAAAGGGACCATTTTTAAAAAGAAATTAGACAACCTAGGAATTATAATTGGAGTTACAAAATATAAAAAAGGAACACATACACACATACACACTACTTTGGGAGCATGAATGTCATTAACGACCCAACAAATTTTGTTTTTTCCAGTGTTCTGGAATTGCTTCCTCCTTGGGCTTCTGCTCTTTCTTCTAGAATATTCCAAGGTTCCAAACATCACACTCACTTTTACATGTTGCAGAAAAATTGGGCTTTAGGCTGTGTATCAGCCAGGGAGAGACACTCTTCAGACAGCATAGCATTCAATGGGCAAAAGAAAAGGCATCAAATTGGCTTCTTACTTTTATGATGCCCTTGACAGAGAAAAGGTACAATATGTGTGCATGCGTGCTCACAAAATAAACATAGGGAGAAACATCAATCAAGTCAATCAATTTGGAATGGGAAACAAGAAGAAAAGGTTCATTCATTAAAATAAAGTTGCCGAGCAGGTTTTAAATCTGGTTAGGTGGCCTAGCCAGTCAGCCAAGCAATGAGGCTGAAGTAGAATTTGTGGGTATTTTAACAGAACTGATCAAGAAAGTACATTACACTGATCTTCTTTAATTCTCTTCGGTTACCAGATTTTTTTAAAAAATTCATTAGAGCAAGGACAAAAAATTGGGGTGGAGGGCTGGTTATTATTCCTCAGTTGCCTTGGGTTGTTCCAGGGACAATGTCATTTACTGAAACCATAGACAATCCAGAACAAAAGGCAACACAAATATTTGTATACAAACTACAAACAATTTTTTTTCAGTGGGAATTGAAATAGTATCTCCAGTTTCTTCAAATCCATTGAAGATATAGTACAAGTCAGTACCTGCATTTCAAGGAAAATTGCATGGAGAAGGGCTGAGTCCTCACCAAGGAATAAAATCCATGTCTAAGATTGTAGGTAAGCCACCACAGAAGAATAATTGACTAGATGTTTGGGATCCCATTACCTCTGGAAGTGCAGTGTATTAGACTGAAGGCCAATTAATAATATAGTAAAAGGAGACTCTTTAACATGAGCTGGATTAAGGACAATTGATATCCTAAACAGGTTTAAAATGGGGCCTCTAAGCCCTTCCAATGCTTAAATGAAAACTCGTTTAAACTCCGTAAGTAAGTGCTGAAAACTAAAGTTGAGACTGGCAATGAATGTGTTAAGAGCATGATAACAAGGGGAAAACTCTGTGGTACCCCCATTTCTTTGGTATCCTAGGCTTGTGCTAATTTGGCATAATGTTTAATCAGGCACATGTTTCATGAACATCCAAAAGCCGAAAAACATCTGCCCACCAGTTAGAGAAAGCTGCTTTATCAAAAACTAATTGTGAGCTTGTAGGGGGATGAAAGAGACTTGATCTAATAATTCATTTGCATTATAGAGAAATACAGAAATCTAAAATGTGCCACGGTCTTTCTGGTCTACTACAAAAACTCCTCCACTTAAGGCCATTTGTTTAGCAAATGTTCAAAGTTATGATAGCGCTGAAAAAAGTGACTTATAACCAGGTGTGGGTTCTAAAATTTTTTACTACTGGTTCTGTGGGCATGGTTTATTTTGTGGGCGTGGTTTGATGGTCATGTGACAATTCTTTAGGATTTAGCAGAGGTACTGGTCTACCAGGCTTTTAACTGCTTGCAGAGCTGTACCAGTCTACCCATTTGTTTTTGGAGGCACCGGTCTACCACCATACTGCCTTTTGACACTGATCAGCTGTAGGGCAGCCCTTTGAAGCCCTGCGGCAAAAGTTTAAACAGTTTTTTATCCTTCTAGTCGATCAGCTGGGGCTCGGAAGGCAGCAAAGAGATTGGAGGTGGGGCCAAATAAAAGGTAAGAATAACGTGGTAGTGGGCAATTCCCGAACAAAGAGAACTGGTTTGGTGACATCATATTGTCACCGCTACTGGCTTGGCAGAACCAGGCCAAACCGGGAGGAACCCACCACTGCCTATAACCTGTCTTCACAGTTACAAACATCACAGTATCCCCACAATCACATAATCAAAATTCAGGCACTTGGCAGCCAACATCTATTTATAACCATTGCAGCATCCCAGGTCACATGTTCCCCATTAGAGATCTCCTCAGGGGATTTCCGACAAGCAAGGTTAATGGGGGAAGCTGGATTCACTTAATGACTGTGGTGATTTGCTTAACAGCCACGACAAAAAAGATTGTAACGTCAGGCATGACTCACTTATCGATCACCTTGTTTAGCTATGGAAACTCAATTGTAGTTTTAAGTCGAGAGCTACACAGAAACCCAAGATCCAATTCTAATTGAGAACCACAAGCAAAAGGAGAAAATTGAGGAAATTATTTGGAAAGAAAGAAACAAGCTTCGGTTGGTTCACATTTTATCTGGAACTTTATATTTTCATTAATTTACAGTAGAACTTTATCTGCAGCATTGATTTGTGTTTGTTTCCCCAGCCCAGCTGAGAATGCTCCTATTTACTTTTCAACACCTCATTCGTTACCTGAAAATTGCTTGCCCTATATCAACTTGCCTGAAATCTCAGATTCTCCTGAGAGGTCCCGGAGCTACCGCAGATAAAGCAAGGCAAGCAGCGATTACCAGCAAAAAAAATTTGGTGAAAGAGAGGGTTGCCTGGCACTAGGTTTGAAGTCTTTTCAGTAACACCTGAATAAGGTTACCTGATACCTAAATGGGCAAACGAAGAGACAGACAAATAGAAAGGAGGACAAATGGGATGAAGGAAGAACACATTAAATGCTTAACATTCTTGATATCCATGATAAAAATTAAAACAATGTTTGCCGGACAAAAAACTGCCATACGCCTACAGGTGTATGAAAAGCAATAGAAGTGAGGTGGGCAGGCAGATAAATAAATAAATAAACAAACAACAAACAAACAAACAAACAAACAAGCAAGTAGGTAGGTAGATGATAGATAGATAGATAGATAGATAGATAGATAGATAGATAGATAGATAGATAGATAGCTTTTCCTAGGATCAGAAAATTGATTTTTCAATTGCAATATTTTTTTCAATAAATGTTTATTTCCAAACCATATGATAATAACAATGCACTTTTCAAATTTCACCATAGAAATGTATGATAAGTCATGTGATCTACAAACTGCTGGTGATCACCGATTTGAAGGGGATGAATGGAAGCTGATTGCTGGAATCAGGAAATAAACTGAATAATGTATATCTAGGCTGTCAAACTGTTGATGGGTTAAGAAAACAAAGATGCAGATAGTTTACAAGGTCACAATACACAAAAATTTGAATGTATACTATTATAAAAACAGTTGTCAAAAACAACAACAACAATAATAAAAGCCCCACTGAACTTAAATCAATACTCAGCACAGTTCAACTGTTCAGCAGCGACATCAAAATGAACTTTGGACTTGAAGAATGTACTATATTATCCATGCAACAAGAAAAAAATGGAAAAAATAGAAGGAATAGAACTGGGAAATGGAAACATAGTGAAAGCATTAGCAAAGGATGATGGTTAAAAATACCTACGCATATTGGAAGCAGATAACATCTTGAATGGCAAAGTCAAAGAGTCAACGCAAAAGGAATACATCAGGAGGGTCCGCAAAATATTAAAATCAAAACTGAATGCTGGAAACATAATTAAAGCCATTAATACATGGGCAGTTCCAGTGATATGCATCAACTGGACTTTGGCTGAACTGGAAAACCTGGACCAGAAAACGTGCAAGCTGTTGAATATGTACCACGTTTTACATCCACAAAGTGACATCGACAGGTTGTACCCAGTGGTGGGTTGCTCCTGGTTCTGTCTGATTCTTTAGAACTGGTAGTAAAAGCAGTGGGAGGCTCTGCCCACCCACCCAGACATCATAATTGATGATCTGCACATGCGCAGAAGCACAAGCGTGCACTCCCATTGTGAACTGGTAGTAAAGGTAAGTAAAACCCACCCCTGGTTGTACCTGCCAAGAAAAATAGGGGGCAGAGGACTATTGCAAATCCATCACATGAAGAAGAAAAATGAAGTTTGAATGATTACGTGAACCAAAGTACAGAAAAATTGCTACAGGCTGTGAAAATGGAGAACATTATAAAAACAACAGAAACAAAGGAAGAATATAAGGAAAAACAGCTGGATAACAAATAGATGGACAAATAGATGGAATAGATAAAAAACTTTGGTTTTCCATCTATTCCAAAATAGATGGAAAACCAAAGTTTTGCAAGGACAGCACTTGAAAAACATTGAAGGAAAATGCAATGACAACTTTACATGGGCATGGCTTAAGATGGGAACCATCAAGAAAGAAATGGAAGGTTTCATACTCACTGTGCAAGAACAAACACTACAAACTAATGCCATGAAAGCGAAGAAATCCACAGACAACCCAAATTGCTGACTTTGCAACAACAAAGTCAAAACTGTTTCATATTTAATATGTGAATGCAGCAAAATCACACAAACTGATTACAAAGCTAGACACCACTGAGTTGCTAAATTAATCCACTGGTCATTATGTAAAAAATACAACTTTCCTGTATCCAAAAAGTCATGGGAATATAAAGTGGAAAAAGTTATAGAAAATGAGAAGGTGAAGATCTTGTGTAACTTTTGAATACAGACGGATCGTCATTTGGAACACAACACACCAGATATCACAGTTGTCGAAAACCGAAATGTACAATTTATTGACACTGCTGTACCAGGCGATGCCAGAGTCGAAGAAAAAGAACTGGAAAAAATCACGAAGTATCGCGATCTGGCCATTGAAACTACGTGATTATGGATGAAACATGTAACAGTGATACCCATTGTCATTGGGGCACTTGGTACCATGTCCAAGAATTTTTTAAGATACATCACCAAATTGCAGCTTCCTGCAATAACACCAGTGGAACTGCAAAAAACTATGCTACTTGGAACATTGTACATCTTAAGAAGGTATTTGGTTGATACCTAGGATGCTGGCAGCAACCTGTATCAACCATTAGCAACCAGTCAATGTATTTGTGATACATTTTTGAATGTTCAGTTGATTGAGTTTCATGTTTAATGAATAAAGTATATAATAATAGATTAGTAAAAATGCCAAATCCAGTTTAAACATCTGGCTGACTGTGTGATAAACCTTAATTAAAAAAAAACAAGCCTTCAAAAAGCTGGACAAAATAAAATTGTTGGGGGGAATATGTTGATTCTGTAAACCACTTACAGGGGGCTGTAAAGCATTATGAATTGGTATATAAATTTAAATGTTGTTGCTATTACTTTGGGCTTCGTTGAGCTTCAGCTCTCAGCTTCTGAATAGAGCCAGTCCCAAGTCTTCAGATAGTTCTTCCTTGAGTGAAAAGTGAGTAGGCCCATTAATAGTTTGGAGCAGAGGTGGGTTTCAGCAGGTTCTGACCAGTTCTGGACAACCGGTAGCAGAAATTTTGAGTAGTTCAGAGAACCCGGTAGTAGAAATTCTGACTGGCCCCGCCCCCATCTATTCTCTGCCTCCCAAGTCCCAGCTGATCAGGAGGAAATGGGGATTTTGCAGTAACCTTCCCCTGGAGTGGGGTGGGAATGGAGATTTTACAGTTTCCTTCCTCTGCCACACCCACAAGCCACGCTCACCAAGCCACACTCACAGAACCAGTAGTAAAAACTTTTGAAACCTGGTTTGGAGTATCGTGGTTGATGAAAAGGATAGCATAATAGAACATGCAAAACTGCCTCCATCACCCCAACTGGACAAGGTTACAGCCTGTCTTGTGTTGGCATACTGTTGGCACTTTCTTCCAAGAGAACAGAGGACAAGGCAAACAGAGTGACAAATGGAAATGCGCTTCTGTGAGGGGAACAAAAGGTTACTTTTAAAAAAAGTAATTTGGAAAGCAAAAATATTTACCACAGAGGTTGTCACAGCAGTAAAAATTCTATGCTCTAAGAATGACCCCCTCAAGTCCTGACATTCTCAAATTTTACCAATAATCTGCAATATTCAGGTACAAGATTGGACTCCCAACCTTGTACCTGAATATTGGACTCCCAACCTTGAAGTAAACTTGTCTATGGAGATTCTCAGTCATCCAGGTCATGATTGTCCCAAAAGTGCTTTTTCAAAAGACACCTGGATTTTGTTTTTGTTTTTCCTTGAAGAGGTTTCACTTCTCCTCCAAGAAGCTTCTTCAGTTCTGGACAAGTTCTGAAGAAGCTTCTTGGATGAGAAGCGAAATGTCTTAAAGGAAAAACAAAGTCCAGATGCCTTTTGAAAAAGAATCTTTGGGACAAGAATTAAACTTATTGTTTAGTATTAATGTGGCCAAGGAACTGCTAAATGTAATCCAATACTAGTAATCCAATATTAATTAATATTAATCAGCAATATCTGTTGTGATCCTGCACAAAGGGTAAGGCCTAGTTCCATTGATGAATGGTAATGACACAATAAGGAATATGCAACATATTGTGTTGCTCCCTTAGGTTTTTGTGTTTATAAAGACAAAATTGAACTCCATTAAGCAGAAGCTTCAGTATCCCAACCCTGAATAATTTAATGATACCTGGGACAAAACTGCTGCCATTGTACCTTATACACAAAATTACAGCATTGGAAATTCTCTGGTCTTGAGCTGGGGTTGGGCTCATACAAATACATTCAGCCAAAGTCAAAACCAACTAAAGCATGTCATGGATTTCTGGGTTGGGTAAACTCCACCTCTTTCTTGTTCTCCATTCAAGAAATAAATTCTTCTGGACATCATTCGCAAGTCATAAGAGGGATTGTGTGGCTCTCCACCTGGATTATGCCAAAGAGATGAAGAAAACATCTCCTTATAATGGAAGAAGCTCTTGCGTGAATCTGCCTGCAATGTCCTCATAAAGCTGATGTCAGACATATTGTTATCTTTATCTGGAAGTCTATCATTATGGGTTGTGACAGCCTCATACCATTTATTTTGGTCCTTATTATAACAGAGCAGCTTCTTTAGGCATGAAGTTCCAAACTCCCTCCCTTCCCTGCAGGTATCTTTAGACTAATTGCAATTTTTCTCTAAACAACCCTCATGATCTAACTGGTGTTATTGCAATAAGTAAGTTCTAACTGCAGTTCTGAACAGCCAGAGTAATGAACAGTATGTTGAGTAAGTTCACAATGTTGTTGTTTTTTTAATTTTGCCACAGATCATATAAGGAATGGTGTGACGTTAGTTCTTTTCAGATAAACACACTAGACGGGTGGTTATTGTTCTAGAATGAATCGGTGTTGGTGGAAACTAACCTAAATATGTACATTTGCTTTGTCTCATTCACGTATCACCCTGACGCAAAATTGTAAGGCCTGATTTAATACTACAATTGGTCGAAGAGAGGACATTGCACATGATTGGATGGATTGAGACATCATTCTACACATAAGACAAGTTGTGTGGTTTGGCCTTTTATGATGTTTGAATTCAACTATTAGAGTTTGTAATTCATAGCTTACCTAAGCACTATTGTTCACATTAAACAAACCAGAAAATAACTAAGGTAGGGGAAGAATATTTCTAGATTTTTTTTTCAACCTTCTTGCCAGCACTGTCCATAAAAGCCATATTATTTTCTCCTAACTAATGTTACATCTGTGTGTGAGAGAGAAAAAGAGAGCATTTTCACCCCAGAGACTAATCACATATGTAAATGTGTATGTCTAATCAGGACAGATGCATATATGTTGCCTCTTTGTGTGTGTGTGTGTGTGTGTGTGTGTGTGTGTGTGTGTGAGAGAGAGAGAGAGAGAGAGAGAGAGTATAATCAGGATGGATGCCTGTGTGTTGCCTATATGTGTATACTTATGCTTTCTATTCATGTTTTATTTAAATACCATGTTTCCCCAAAAGTAAGACCCTGTCTTATATTTTTTTGAACCCTGAAATAAGTGCTTGGCCTTATTGCCATGCACTCAAAAGCCTGATTGGGCTTATTAAGAGGGGATATCTTATTTTGGGGGAAACAGGGTAGTTTGTGTGTATATGTGCACTAGGAAGCATAAGGAAGGTTGTTTAAATCTCATGTTTGGGAAAAAGGAGGCAGGGAGGCTTAGGTGATAGATACGGCAACACTGCCCTATTGCTTCTAATACAGAGATATTTGTGGGATACTTGTCAGGATTTTCTTATTCACCCTCTGGATAATTTAAGGCCATTTTAACACAATCATTTTTTTGCTGGCGCATACCAATTTCTATCCTGTGATAAAAACTGGTATGCGCAGATACCAGACACAGATAAACAGAGCCCAACTCCATTGACTTAATTTTTTTCTAACATTCGATTGGTTCAAAAAACTAAAGTATGGGGTCCAACTATCAATTTATTAAATTTGCTTCTACTTTGTTGGTGGGCCTAAGTAAGAAGTTCTAAAACTGGAATGGCCAAGGGCCAGCATATTTTAGGTGACCCTTCCAAACCTGGTGTTCTCCAGATGTCCTGGACTATGACTCATGCTGGTCATACTGTCTGGAGATTGTTATAATCTCTGTTGAGAGATGTGGCACCACAGATTACAGCTTTTTCTGTGGTTGCATTCCACATGATAGTTATATTAGTCCAAGGAAATCCTCCTCCATTACTTTTGACCAGCAAATGAAAACCATTCTCATTCTGCTTACATTTTTACCAACTTACTAATTAGATTTGCTATCTTCTTTGTTAAGACTGCTTTCCTTTGAACTGGAATGTTACACTTTGTTATTTTAGTTCACCCTTCCCCAACCAGGTGTCTTCCAGATGTATCAAGCTAAAGCTTTCACATAAATATGCCTCTGATTGCTCTTGTGTCTCACGGACATGAATTCACAAGAGTTTATGCTACAATAAATCAATTCAACCATAAATGGATCAAAATGCTTTTTTTCTAGTATTTACTGAGACAGGCTAACAGGGCCCTCTTACAAATGTGAAAGTTTAGGGCGGGGGTGGGGGGATGAGATGAAAAGTGCAAGTTAGAAACCAGTGAAACTGCTCTTATTATATCACTGAACTATCTAAACAATTCTTCTCTTTACAATGGAGAGACAATGTTTTGATGGACAAGACTCCACTTTACTTGGGGACAAGCAAGGAATGGGTTTGGCAACAATATAGAGCAGTGTGATTTTCTGGTGTGGTGGGTGACTTTTTAAGGCTAGACTTCTTGGATTTTTAATTGAGTTACATACCTTCTAGATCTTAAAATGGTAAAAGATTTGATTTTTCCCTGGGAAAGGAAAACTAATGCTAGACCAATTCCTGAACACAGCTCATCTGTCTGGAACCACACTGAATATCAGACATTAATACAATTGAGCGAGTCCAGAGATATTTGACAAGAAGAGTCCTCCACTCCTCCGTTCGCAACAGAATACCTTATGCCACCAGGCTTGAAATTTTGGGCTTAGACAATTTAGAACTATGCCGCCTTTGGTCTGACCTAAGCGTAGTGTCCTACCTGTCAATGACCACTTCAGCTTCAACCGCAATAATACACAAGCACACAATAGATATAAACTTAAGATAAACCACTCCAAACTCAATTGCAGAAAATACAACTTCAGTAACAGAGTGGTCAATGCCTGGAATGCACTACCTGACTCTGTGGTTTCTTCCCCCAACCCCCCAAAACTTTAACCTTAGACTGTCTATAGTTGACCACACCCATTTCTAAGAGGTCTGTAAGGATCATGCATAAGCGCACCAGCGTGCCTACTGTCCGTGTCCTAACGTCCCCATTTATTTGTATCCATTTCATGTATCCATAATCATGTTTACACTTATATCTGTTATCTTATACATGCTTGACAAAATAAATACATAAATAAATACATAAATAAAAAATATATAAAGTGTCAAGACTCACCTGAAAACAGGTAAAAAAAGTAGACTATTAGTCTTTTTCTGTTTTTCCCCCTTCTGTTTGATTTTTTTATTATACACAATGCTAATCCTCAGTATATTGTTATTATAGAGATGTTTACCAATGCAATCCCATAAAGTGAAAGATGCCCTTAAATGCCTATCTGCTACCACTGAGGAACACTGATAGAAGCAGAATTGCTCGGTGTGCTGTGCGCAGGCAGCTGCTGCACCATTAGACAGAATGAGGTAGCCAACTCTAATTTCTAGGCATCAAGAGAAAGGACTAGTGTGATGAAATCATTCAAAATGTCAGTGATCCCAGGCAAGAGTGAGAATCTCAGAAGTTTATAGGTGCCATCAAGTCATTTTTCAACTCCTAGCGACCACATAGATTTTCTCATGATCATCCATCCCTAACTTTTCCCCCCATTTATGTGCCTCCTCCTCTTACTTTTTACACACTTGGTCTCTAATGCATTTTACACAACATATAATTAAACTTTGGAATTTGCTACCACTAGATGTGGTGCTGGTTACCAGCTTGGCTGGCATTAATAAAGGGTTGAACCAATTATTGGATGTCATGGGGATCAATGGCTATTAAATGGCACTGTGACTTCTTTGAAGGCCATCTGCTTGGAGATTAGTGGGCTTCCGTGTGCAGTTGGTCAGTCATTTTGAGAATGAATCTACTCAGTTTGCTAGACTAGATGAATCAGAGGCAAGGATGAAATGTAAAATTTGTTACTACTGGTTCTGTGGGTGTGGCTTAGTGGGGGGTAATGTGACTGGGTGGGCGACGCCAACTTTTTTTTTTTTAGTTTTAAAAGCATTTTTTCTACCACCACTTAGGCCGAAGAGGTTGTAAAAAAAATGCTTTTAAAAGGCTCTGACGATCCCAGCTGAATTGCCTGATTGTCAGAGGTTGTTTTTTTCTTTTAAAAGCTTCTTTTTTTTTTTTTGCTTTTTTTAAAAAAAAAGCCTCTGATGATTAGGCAACTCAGCTGGGATCGTCAGAGCCTTTTAAAAGCATTTTTTAACAACCTCTTCAGCTGAAGAAGTTTTAGAAAAAACGCTTTTACTTAAAAGTAAAAAAAAAAAGCCTCTTATGATCGAACAGCTCAGCTGGGCATGGAGGGACAGGGATTTTTGCTATCGGTTCTCCGAACCACCCGCCACCATCACTACTGGATTACATGATCCGGTCAGAACCGGGAGCATTTCACCCCTAGTCAGAGGTCCAATCTAGCAGGGCACTGCATTTATTCTTATGTTGTCTCATAAATCCAGTGAGGATCAGTACTCAAAGGCTTATATCCTAATGGCTTTTGGTCTTCAAGACAATAATCTTTATATTGTGTAGAGCAATGCCTGAATTAGGCACCTCATAAGGGCAAAACTTTGCCTTGCTGTAGAATTTTATTCAGTTCACTTCTGCACTTGGATTGTTCAAACTGTATGGATTAATTCTAAATCTATGGGAGCTTTAGTCATTACCATTTCTGAATTTATAGATCAATGACTCCATCTATTATTTGACAATCCTCATTTGAAAATTAGTTTCAGTTTATAAGTAAATTGAAGCTTATGCAAATACTATGATGAAATAAATTATAGAAACAGGAAGTTATATAATCAGCAACATATATTAATAAAACAACTCGGAGATAAAGCTAAGTTTTGCAAGAGTGTTGGTGACTTTGTTCACAGGACTCGTTTTAAAAAGTTGTCTCTTAGATTAAATGGGAGGAAGAGCTATTAGACATCTGTATATAAGATAAGCAACATAATCTAGATGGGCCATGCAGACATTTCAGTTCCTGGAAAAGCTAATGATACAGCACTTATCTAAATGTTAAGTATTTCAGCTCAGCATCTGATTCTCACCACCCTGAAAAAAGGTATTGTGTGCTCATTTATGTGGCCTTGTAAAAAAAAAAAAAAAGCAAATCTAAACGTATTTATTTTTTTCTAAAAAAAGAATGTTTGAATAAAATGGACAATATGCTGTTAGAGGGAACACCACTGTACAGGCCTCGCCCTGTTAGACTTACCAACAAATATGCCCTGGTTGCATACTTTCATGCAATGTCTATGATGCTGCCCAGTGGTGGGTGGTAGGTTGCCCCAGGTTCGGACCGGTTCTATAGAACCAGTAGTAAAACTGGTTTTACTACTGGGGGAGGCTCCGCCCACCGATCATGTCATCAGAACGCTTCTGCGCATGTGCAGAAGAGCGTGCACACAGCCCCGTTGGAGATCAGTAGTAAAGATGAGTAGAACCTACCCCTGATGCTGCCTTCAAGGCATACTTTGAATACCCTCAAATGTTTGTAAGGTTATGGCATATCTAACTTACATTACAGCTTTATTTTGACACTGTGCAGCTTCCATATGTGTAAAAATATATCTGGTTTTGGCACTGGTTATCTGAAAGAACTATCAGATGACTGGCAATAACTTGAAAAAAAAGTGACAAAGGCCAGGGATCAGCAAATTTCTTGCCAGTATAGTTTTCTGCCAACTTACAAATAGGTGGGAGGAACTCATCGATCAATGTTCCTCAATGCTATGGCTTCCAAGATGCATTGGAACTATGAATCCCCAAATTCCAAGATAGTATGGATAAGCCTTGGAATTCTGGGAGTTAAAGACCCAGCATGTCTTCAGGGTTCCAGTTTGGGGGAGGCTAGAACAAAGAGGTTTCAACTTGTATATTTCTACTCATTCCACTTAAGAAAACCCCCCATAAAGCTAGCAAAACAAGGGCCATCACTTGATGAAGATTCATCCATAAATATTTATTTTCTTGTTGAAGGGGGGGTGAGGTCTACAGTAGACAGTCTAAGGTTAAAGTTTTGGGGATTTGGGGAAGAAACCACAGGTAGTGAATTCCAGGTGTTGACAATTCTGCTACTGAAAAGTTGTTATTTTCTAGTCCAGTTTAGAGCGGTTTACCATGATTTTGTATCTATTGTGTGTTCTTGTATTGTTTTGGTTGAAGCTGAAGTATTCATTGGCTGGTAGAACATTGTAGCAGATGATTTTATGTACTACGCTTAGGTCAGACCGAAGGCAGCATAGTTCTAAATTGTCTAAGCCCAAAATTTTGAGTCTGGTGGCATAAGGTATTTTATTGCAAGCAGAGGAGTAGAGGACTCTTCTTGTGAAATATCTCGTTCGATTATATATTTGGAGACTGTTTCACCAAATAAAGAGCAAAAAATGCTAAGACTCCTTAGAAAAGGCAAAAGTTGGTGATACTGGATAATGGACTGGCTTAATCTGCATCAGTCTCACATACATTCAGGCAATACCTTACAGAGCATTTAATCCAGGGATTTTAGACCATAAGGAAAAGTTAAAAGATTTGGGGCCACTAGCTTCCCACAAATAAGCTGGTATTGAGCCATCACAACAGATACATTTATGTCTCACAGTATAAAGTTTTAGGATCAATAAAATCAATATTCATTGTGAAGTCAATTCTAGAAAAATTAGTCTGGGGAAGAGAAAGATCATGGGTGAGCAATTCTAAATCCAGGCACAATGGGATCAAAATGTCTTTATTTACTTATTTATTTATAAAAGTTATAAAGATTTACAGGCCACCCAACTCCAAAACTCTCAGCAGCCTACATTTTTTTAAAAAAGTAATAAAAAGGTATTTCCATGCATTCAGTTCAGTAACATTGAAGGCTGAAGGACAAAATGAGTAGCAGCATGGAATGGTTTAGACTTTAGAATGTTTGTCCTGACAGTGACCCTCACTTGAAATAACTATTTTAATGGGTCCAGAGAAAAAGGGCAGGAAAAAATTATTATTTAACAACATATAATTAACCTACAAACTATAGCTGCAAGATGTAGCAATGTCCAGTGGAGATGGCAGCTTTAAAACCTGTTAGATTCATGAAGTGTTGATATGTCTGTGGCTTTTATTCACATTAATCGTATGAATGAGTTGGCTGTGAATTCTTTAGCTGGCTTCTGGCTGGCTATAGGTAGACACAGGATGCTGAGCGAGATGGACTTTGATCTGCTTTAGCAAAGTTTTTTAATATATACTTACAATAAACATTAACATCAGCAGTACATTGATCCATTTATTAATTTTTAACTATATTTTTCAAATGTTTAATAGTTTTTAGTTCTTATCAAGATAGTCAGGTTCCAAGGAATAATCTGCATGATCAAATATAAGGAGAAACCATTAGTATTGCTTTTAATCCAAATCTTCACATAATTTCCAAATTGCCTGTGACTTGTCCAGCCCTCTCTTTTCTACCATTAGTCCCCACTAATCTAGTTAAGTGAACAGAGAGAAAATACAGTAACATAAATGAAGCACAACCAACAAATGGGTCACTGAATACTGCTGGCATGGGCTAAAGAGATGGGAAGATGTTTGTGCTTTAACAGGTCCAAACATGTAAGGACATGCTGGCTAGCCATTACTGATTTTCAAGAGCTTACAACACTGATCTGGGGTGTGTGTGGTATTGCACTTTACTGAAGTAAAAAGCTTACACCCTGAAGACTATTTGTACCTACTCAATAACATGATATTGCTGACTTTTGTCTCTTATGCACTAATGCCAACTTCTCGTTGTTGACTGTCTTAATAGCAATGTTTTATTTTAAATTGTTCAACTCACTTTGACTCAATGGCTTAAGGCGATCTGAACTTGCTGAAATATTATTTCCACTTAAAAAAGGCTAGATAATAAATTCAGATGACAGGCACTAGCTTATGTGTCGGCCTAACAGCATTGATAACACATGTTCCCCAACATTCTTTCTGAACAATTTCACATCATTTTGAAGGGCCTGTCAAATATTGCCAGCAAGGATGTACATTTTGCGTGTGTGAAAAGGCTAGTGCAGCTTGCCTTCCCTACAAACTTTCTCTGTTCTGACTGTCAATGCAAATCGGAGAACTAGCAGTGTAAAATAGACATGAGCACTCCATAACCTGTGAGATGCATTCAGTATTCTGTGTGCCCACATCCCCATCATTCATCTTTGTAGTTTTCTGCTGTTTTAGCAATGTTTTGTAATTATTTTAGAACAATAGTGGGCTGTATGATACATTTTATATCTCCTAATTTAACCATCACATTCAATAGAGGGCATCCCAGTGACAAAGAAGAAAGCAGCCCAAAGAATTCCAAAGGAATTTGCTGAAAAACCCACTTCCCATTTCTTTTTCCAAAGGTCTAATTCCTTTTATGAACAGCTGAGTTCATTAAATAATTGTATTTTATTATTCTAATTGACTTTGCTTGTTTATTGGATGGATTAGAAATATAGTAAATATTGAAAAGAAACAATTATATTTCTTGTCAGGAGAAAGACAAATTTGGATCTAGTTTCATTTCAGTTAGAGAGGAATATTTATTGCTAGCCTTGTATTAAAGATTTAATTAGTCTCAGATAAAACTGTATCCACATTCCTTAATCTGTTAATACGCTACTTTCTCCTCTTGTCAACAGGAAATCTGATCAGATCTTGTTTCGAGGTACCTCCCACTGAAAAGGAGTATCTAGTCCATATACAAGCCAAATGAAGAAAGAGAACTGATTGAAGGAGTCATTAATATAATTAACACACCTAAGATTGGTACAGGATTATTGCAAGATCAGATTAGCAAAAATACTGTGTGGGAGAACAGAGAAGATCTACCTATTCAGATTCTTGCCGTAGGCTAACTTGGGCTACACGAGAACCATCTCAGTTCCTCAAAGTGGCTTAATTCTGAAATAAAATAAGATCCTTTATAACTTACTATTCAAACATTAAGACAAAGCAAGTCCAAAAGTAATGAAAGTCCCAAAGGTTTTTTTTCTAAAGGGGAACTGAACTTTCTTGGTTTTTGCTTTGAAAACATTTTGCTTTTCATCTAAGAAGCTTCTTCTGAACATTTTTAAAGAAAAAACCAAGAAAGTTGATTTGGCTTTTGGAAAAAGCATCTTTGCGACAGCTATGAACTGGATGATTGAGAATTTCCATAGATATAAAGTAATGGAAGTGTTTTTAAGGCGTTTGCTAGCATTTGCTTTCAAGTGGCATTGCTAATTTCCTTAGTCCTGTTCCTCAGTAATATTTTGTTTCTTAAATAAATGTTACTTTGGTGGAATTTCTGGACATCTTGCCCCTTTATAATTCACTAAAATAAATCATAATAGCACAATCAAGAGAAATATAGGACTTCGGCATTGTTCCTTTGTTTCTGCATTGGTATTATCCTCAAGTCGATTTTCTTCCATCTCTGTGGACCAAAATCTCAAACATTTCCATTGTATCTGAATCAGTTGAACTCCAAAAGACTCTGCTGTGTTTTCATTGGTAGAACTTCCATCAATGCCTATTTACCAGCTTTGCCATTCCCTGTCTCCCCTTATCTCTTTCCACTGCACTTGCCCGGGGCTCTTTTGATTGATCTTTCCCTATTCCCCTTTTCTTTTCTAATATCTTTCCAATAGGTCTTTTCTGGCTGATAGATGGGACCAGCTTATTCTCCTCCATGTATGAGTTCCTTGAACCTCCTTAGTTCTCCAACCAGACTGCAAGCCAAGAGCAACAGCTAGCTGGATTCATGCATTCTTTCTGTCAGGGAAGGTCTATGGAGATTCTCAGTCATCCAGGTCATGGTTGTCCCAAAGGTGCTTTTTTTTCAAGAGACAACTGGACTTTCTAGTTTTCCTTTCAAGATGTTTCGCTTCTCATCCAAGAAGCTTCTTCAACCGGAAAGTCTGTCAGGGAAGAAACAAGCAAACACCATTAACTGTTTCCTTGCATATATTCAACATTAAGAAAAATCTTCAGGATAATTCTAGTTTTTGAAGTTAAGTTTAGCAAAGAAAATGCAACTATATTACAATGGTCTGCTAATGTTTGCATCTTAGCAAGATTTCATCTTATCAGATCAATACACGTTTTATAAGATATCAGCAGTGGTGGGATTCAAAAATTTTTACTATCCGTTCTGTGGGTGTTGCTTGGCGGGCGTGGCATGGCATGGCTTAGTGGGCATGGCTTGCTGGGTGTGGTAGGGGAAGGATACTGTAAAATCTCTATTCCTTCCCCACTCCAGGGAAGGTTATTGCAAAAACCCCATTTCCTCCTGATCAGCTGGGACTCAGAGAATAGATGGGGGCACGGCCAGTCAGAGGTGGTATTTACAGTTCTCCGAACTACTCAAAATTTCTGCTACTGATTCTCCAGAACTGGTCAGAACCTGCTGAATACCACCTCTGGATATCAGGATATGTTGTGCTCAACAGTTCTCATCCCACCCCAAATTAGGTTTTTCGGCTGGCCCAGCTGGTCTTAATTCACACTATAGAACTCATTTACTTCCTCTGCCCATAATCAGATAGGAGTTTGTGGGTGTAATTGCTACTTTCCATGTTATTCGTTTTATTGTTAAACATAGTTGTACATATTTTGATTTCCAGAAACTCTTCATTTTTTCCATAAATATGTGAACACAACCTCAATGTCCTTTCTTGGCTCAGAAAGGGTTTTTTGTTGCCTCATTTATAAAAAGTATCATTTGTCTTTCATGAAACTTAGGCCACACTAATTGCATTCATAAAGTAACTGTGAAAAAGATGGAACAGATTTTCTCCCCCCATATCTCCACTTGTCGTTAATTCTTGTCATTAAAGCTTTTAAACTTGTACTGTTTTAGAAAAGCATGTATAGACATTTTTATTATTGAGGGTCCTTGGTGCTCCCTGAGTTTGCTTGTTTTCTTGCAGATGTTTCATTATCGTAACTAGATAACATCATCAGTACTGGTAAGGAGTGCTGTTTCTCCTTTATTGATTTGTATTATTATTAATTCTACCTTTCATTCAAGTTCTCTATCTTACTCTCCTAAAAACCCTGTGAAGTAAAGTAGGCTAACAGAGTCACATAACTGATTCCCCATAGCCAAACAGGAATTTAAACTAGGAATTTAAACAGCCCTTTCAGGTAGATCAGATCTGGAGCTGATTCCACATGATGATAACAACTATATGCTATTGAAATAAGTATAGTAAACTTCCTTTTTACAATCCAGTAATCCCTTACTTGTGTTAGAGTTGGGGTATATGGATGGAACTGAGCATTTATTGGCCAAATTCCCTTCCTGACACCACACAGAGTTCGCAGCAAAAAAAATTCTTTGCACCCTAGGAGAGAAACACATGCTGCCACTGTCTAGGATTGAACAGACAAGAGGAGCCTGTCTGAATCACCACCAAATAAATGCCCTGTTTCCCAGGATTTAAGGAATGATTCAGCCCTTTTTGCTTATAGAACGATTCTTGCCTATTTCCCTCAAGGTTACCTCCCTGATTCTCTGCCTAGGATCCTCCTGATCCTTTGTTCAAAACTATACAGTTTCAGAAATTACAACATCTCCATATAAAACAACAAGGAGTTTGCTTCTTTCTAAAAGTTTCTTTCTTTCTTTCTTTCTTTCTTTCTTTCTTTCTTTCTTTTTCTTTCTTTCTTTCTTTCTTTTTCTTTCTTTCTTTTTTCTTTCTTTCTTTCTTTCTTTCCTTATTTATTTCTTTATTTATTAAATTCATGTGCTCCTCTTATCTAGAAGTGAGCACATTGAAATCATCTGCCCCCAGAAAGTGGCAGAATAGAACAAATATACTTTTTATCATACACTCACACACAGCAATACTCTGTTTTGTCATAAATGGCAACACCTTGCTAATATGACATCTGAATATGAATCTAACTGTTCACCAAATTATGCTAATGAAGTATTTGCTATCCAGACTTGCTACTTTTTTTAAAAAAATCTTTATATCAATATTTTGCTTCAGATAGAATGTATTTAATCTGGTGAACAGTTACATTCATATTTAGATGCCCTGTTAACCAGCTGTTGCCAATTATGAACAAAATTTTATATACAGGTAGTCCTCGACTTACAACCACAATTGAGCCCAAAATTTCTGTTGTTGAGACATTTGTTAATGTGAATTTTGCCCCATTTTATGACCTTTCATGCCTCAGTTGTTTAGCGAATCACTGCAGTTGATAAGCTAGTAACCTAGTTGTTAAGTGAATCTGGCTTCCCCATTGACTTTGCTTGTCAGAAGGTCTCAAAAGGTGATCACATGATCTTGGAACACAGCAATGGTCATAAATAGGAATCAGTTGCCAAACATCTGCATTTTGATCACTTGATCATAGGGATGCTAAAAAGGTCATAACTGTGAAAAACAGAAATCATTTTTTCAGTGCCGCTGTAACTTTGAATGGTCACTAAATGAACTGTTGTAAGTCGAGGACTACCTGTATTGAGAATACAGCATCTTTTGGAAACTTCACACAGTGACACCCCTCCTTTTAGTATTAAGTGATTAAACAGGAAGTACGTTTTATAGCTCACCTCTGGAATGTCATGCATTTCTTGTGATTGGTAATGGAAGAGTCTTTAGGAAATGTTTCATTACTCTTACAAGTATACTCGGTGTGTATGAAAGATAGAGAGAGCAAGAGTGAGTCAACAAATGACAGCAGCTGAGCAGGAAGACAAGGCTTCTAGGTGACAAGGGTGCGTCCAGTCACCCAACTGGTTAGATCACATATTACCTAAAACCCTGGGAGGAAGTTAGTTCCCATGAAGACAAGGGACTAAGGATAGTGGTGAATGCCAGGTAGGATGTGGGCAAGGATTACTCAGTCTCATGATGAGAAACCATCATAATTTGGTTTTTGCTATCCTCACTCATGCCTCAGCTTTCACTGCTGATGAAAGTTAGATAATAGCGCTCATCAGTTTTAATGAGCATGTGTCTCCACTGACCTGGGAACAAAACAGATCTATCTCCCACAGAGAAAGTATTTAGGTTCTCATAGGCTCCCTTTTACATCTCCTAAGCAGACCTGATCCTTTCCTCCTGTGAAACGGATAGATCAACATGAGACCTGCTAGCTCAGCTTACTGCAAGGGAGAAAGGAGATGATATTTTTAAATAACATCTCTTTTAGTTGAAATACCGTGTACCTATCTAGCTATCTAGCTATCCATGTATCTACCTATCTTCCTATTTATCTACCTATTTACCTTCTCTTTCTCTCCCCTTCTGAATTGCTAAGGAACATGTGGATAATTGCAGAAATTTGATAAACTAACACTAATTGATGTATTTATTTATTAAATTTTTATACTGCCCTTCTCCTGAAGGATTCAGGGCAGTGTACAGCCATAATAAAACAACATGAAAATACAAAATTTAAAAACAACTTAAAAACAAATTAAATATATTATGGCCCCACAATTAAAAACCCAGAAATTAAAATACCCCATCCAGCCTGTTGGAATCGTAGGGTCTTAAGGGCACGGTGAAAGGTACGCAGGTTGGGAACCATATGTATCCCCAGGGGCAGTTCATTCCAGAGGGCGGGTGCCCCCACAGAGAAGGCTCTCCCCCTGGGGGTTGCCAGTCGACATTGTTTGGCCGATGGCACCCTGAGGAGTCCCTCTCTGTGAGAGCGTGTTGGTCGGTGGGAGGCCATTGGTGGCACGTGGCGGTACCGTAAGTATATTTGGTAGACATTGGAAATCCTGAGGAAAACCTGGAAACCTGCTCCTCTGCCAATTGCCAAGAATCTCCACCAAAAGTATTGGAACATTGGCGGTGGGGGGCAGGTGGTGAAAATGTGCAACCCAATTCGTAGGAGTTAATCTGTATAGTGACATGTAGAAGCTGTTGTAACTGATAGAGAGGAATAGCCAAAGTTGCTGATTATATGTTGCCTTAAATATCAAGATGCCGACAACAGGAAGAGTAATAATAGATAAAAAAAAATTCAAGCTGTAGATTGTATCTATCTCTAAATTATCAATGTATCCATGGGCATGCACACACATGTACATGCCTTGGACACTCCTGAAAGAAATAGCACTAACACTAAAATGTACCCAAATAAACACTGAAAACAATATAATGAAATTCTGGGAAGGGTGGATTTATTTAACAATTCACTGTACAACTAAAAGGTTCTTCACACCTTCCCTGGACTCTGTCAGCACCTCCCCAAGGGAAGAACTGCTCACAGCTTGGGAAACTCTGCTCTAGCAGTTTTTTTAAAATGTTGCCATAAAAGGTGGCAAATGAACTGCATGCATGTTATTTTCCAAATATCAGTATATGCAAGCATAATATTTTAAGAGAAGCAACTTAGAACTAAGGAGAAATTTCTCCCCAGTTAGAACAATTAATCAATGGAACAACTTGCCTCCAGAAGCTGTGAATGCTCCAACACTGGAAGTTTTTAAGATGTTGGATAACCATTTGTCTGAAGTGATGTAGGGTTTCCTGCCTCAGCAGGGGGTTGGACTAGAAGATCTCTAAGGTCCCTTCCAACTCTGTTATTCTATTCTATTCTATATAAAGAGTTGGAAAATAGGATCCAATCGGGGTCCATCACCGGGACCAGAGTTTTTGTCATCCAAGCTTTTGGACTTGTGCTGGAACTCATCTTCAGGAAACGTCTCTCTAGTAGAGTGTGTTGGAAAACAGATTTGTGAATTTCATTGCTGTGTATATTGAATATCTATAGGCACAGAAATAGGAAGATGTTTCAGTCCCCACAACAGAAGAATGGATGGAAAAAATTTGTGGGGAAGTAGTCGTGATAGCAGAAATGGCAAAATTGTCTGCTTTAATTAGAGACAAGAACATATCAAGCTTTGTTTCTACTTCTGGAGAAGCTACTTCTGGACTTCTGCTTGAAAGTGAACATTTGGATTTTGCTAATAAGCTAATTTGTTATTATAGAAATGGCTAGTAGTATTTGTTAAGTTAGTAAAGTAAAAAATCCAGACTGTAGTTTTATTTTGTACTTTGCTCCGCTGACAAAAGTTGGAAGTTGATACTTTTTTCTTTCCCCTTGTACCTACTCCTCTTCTTTTCCCCTTTTCCTATTTCTCTAGTCTTTATCTTCAGTTGCATTTTATGATAACTTTAATTTTAAAAAATTAAAAAGTTTTCCTACATATATTATTTGTTCACTGAAAAAAATTCAGTGCTTTTTTTAAATTTTGTTATGAAAGGGGGACAAAACATTCATAACATATTAAGCTATTTCTTTGAAAACCCAGAACTATCATTGACACAGAAGCAAAAATGCAAAGCAAATGCCTCATTAATAGTTTGGGATGAGTTATTGATGGCATCAGCAATCTGTCCTTCAGCAGCTGCCAGACAATTGAGAAATTTAATCAACAAAAATGTATCAATTGGGGAAAAAAGATGTTGGACTATTGAGTGGAAATTTCAGACAGGCCTTACCAGTTGCATTGCCTTCTAAAAGTCAATCTATATTAAATCATTGTTTCAACTTTTTGGATCAGGATCAAAGTACACAAATTAATAAAGATGGGAGTGCAGATTTGAAAAAGAATGAATTGAATGAATTTGTCTACTTTTTTCTGGCTGCATTTCAGTGCCCTGCTCTGTTTCTTCCTCATCAGTAGACACAGATTTTTATGATGTGGCTCAAGAATTTTGATTTTTCCAGGGTGCTTGAAGCTACAAGGGAAGCCAAAACTTGCACAGGCAAGGGAATGTTTCATGAAAAAAGCACCTCCTAATAATGGTTAAAAGAAAAAGAAAAATCTACATTAAGCAGCACATTATAATAGTCACCACAGAATGTTTGTAAAAGAAATAAAATGGAAGACAGTGGGAACAGTGGTATTTGCCTGTTTCATACATTAGGATTTTTGAACTGTGGTTTTATTTTTATTTTATTATTTTTTTATTTGTATTTCGTCAAGCATGTATTTTATATGGTGGTTATATGGTGGTTAAGCCATCCATAGGCTCACATAATTATGGGTGACTTGATACATCATCCTAAACCGAAGCAATAAACATCATTATTATATTATTGTTTTATAACCCTGCTAATCTTAGCAATTTATGAAAAATCATATAAAATATTAAAATAACAACCTACAATATTAACAAAACACCAGCCATTAAAGTCCTGTTGGATGCAGGGAAGGTATTTAAAGGTATCTTAAAGCCTTCCTGAAGTCTTACAAAATGGTCTGACCCCTCAGTTTTCCTTATTGGATTTTGAGACTTTGGGTGGCTTGCAATTAAAATAACATTTGTTCCCAGACTATAACAGCATTCCCAGTATTCAGATTAAAGACGCAAGAGGGGTCCATAGACAGTCTAAACCCAGATCAGAGAACAGAGCCAGATCTTAAGGGACTTCCTGATCTTGGAAAGGGGAAGCCAGAAGTACTTCTGAAGCTGGGGTAGGCAACTAAGACAATTTTACGGCCTGTAGACTTCATCTGGATGGCTCAGGAATTCTGGGAGTTGAAGTCCACAGGTTATACAGTTGTCATAGTTGTACACCTCTGCTCTGGAGGGAAGTTTGTTCCAGAGGACAGGAACTTCAACAGAAAAGGCATGGTTCTTCAGTCTTACAAGATAACAGCATTTAATTGAGGAGACCTGCAGCTCACCTATCCTGCCTAAATTAACTGGGCAGGCAGGTAGATCTGGATACAGATACTCCTGCAGCTAAATCAGACTCTATACATGGAGGCCTTTGTAGGTAATGACCAGCACCCTGAATTGAACCCTGTAGACAACTGGTAAACAATGCAACTTGCTTATACCAGGAATGACACATGGGCATAATGCGAAAGTACATGTTGCTCTTCACATTGCTGCATTTTGAACCTATCATAGTTTCTGGATGGTAGCTCCATGAAGAGCACATTGCAATAGTCTAATCATGGGCATCTAAGGCATCTAAAAGGGTTCCTGGATGAGGAAAAAGCACATCTTGGCCCACAGGATGAAAGTGTACAAAAGCCCTCCTAGGCAGAACTGCCATCAGCTCTTCTAGCAGTAGCTGAGAATTCAGAACCCAACTGGGGCACTGATGTCAAATGGAGAAGTGTAACCCTATCCAGATTAAACATAAAACATCTCAGGTGGAATAAATTTCTTTCTGCAATGTGCATTCTAAACTAGGAACATCAGACATTAAACTCTGAATGGCAGTCATTTTGATTCTAGAAAGGAAGGACCTGAGCAACCTTCTAAGATAAAGGTTCATGAAATTTTTACCCTCACGTCTCCCTTTACTGTAATTTTAAAAATCCAAACACTAAAATGAACTCAAATGAACAATGAAAACAATATAATGAAATTCTGGGAAGGGTGGATTTATTTAACAATTCACTGTACAACTAAAAGGTTCTTCACACCTTCCCTGGACTCTGTCAGCACCTCCCCAAGGGAAGAACCGTTCACAGCTTGGGAAACCCTGCTCTAGCAGTTTTTTTAAAATGTTGCCATAAAAGGTGGCAAATGAACTGCATGCATGTTATTTTCCATCTTCTAAGTATCAGTATATGCAAGCATAATATTTTAAGAGAAGCAACTTAGAACTAAGGAGAAATTTCCCGGCAGTTAGAATAATTAATCAGTGGAACAACTTGCTTCCAGAAGTTGTGAATGCTCCAACACTGGAAGTTTTTAAGATGATGTTGGATAACCATTTGTCTGAAGTGGTGTAGGGTTTCCTGCCTAAGCAGGGGGTTGGACTAGAAGACCTCCAAGGTCCCTCCCAGCTATTCTATTCTATTCTATTCTATTCTATTCTATTCTATTCTATTCTATTCTATTCTATTCTATTCTATTCTAGCCAGTGGTGAAATATGAACCAGTTTGCTACTTGTTTGCTGGCTGTGCATGCGTGCTGCGCACCAAACACATGCTGTGCACACATCCGCAGTGGGCACCAGACATGCAGAGTGCGTTTAAAAAGCTACTTGTGAAACCAGTAGTTTAAAAAAGTTACGATCCAGTGATCAGCTGATTCCCCTCCCCCCACTGTTCTGCTTACCATCCCAAGCCTCCTTTTGGCGTGTGCGCCACCTGAACCGGAGCGAACCAGTAGCATTTCACCTCTGATTCAGGCCTAAATTCTTGCTTTAATTTCTCATTCTTTGCAAAGGCTCACAACATTTAGTAGTCCAGTGAGTTTTCTGTGATTTTCAATTTTTATTTAATTAATAAGGGATACTTGGTGCTCTCTGAGCTTGGGTTTTTTTTTTTTTTTGTAGATTTTTTATTACCAAACCAGATAACATCAACAGTGCAATAACGAAGTGTGGTTTATTCTCATTTTATATGCTAGTGGCCTGCCCTGTCAGTGTTTGTGAGTGTGGTCTTGGTGCTTCCTTCATTGGACTGTTGTTTACTGTTAGCTTGAAGCCATGCGGGTCTGGATGGGGAGAAACAGGCTTCGACTCAACCCCTCCAAGACCGAGTGGCTGTGGCTGCTGGTGTCCCGATATAGCCAGCTGACTCCATCGCTGGTTATTGGGGGCGAATCATTGGCCCCCACGGAAAGGGTTCGCAACTTGGGCGAACCTGGATTCATGGCTGTCTTTAGAGGATCACACGACAGCCGTGACCAGGGGGGCTTTCTATCAGGTTCTCCTGATACGCCAGCTGCGGCCCTTTCTAGATCGGGACTCCCTACGCACAGTCACTCAGGCTCTCGTCACTTCCCGCCTGGACTACTGCAATGCTCTCTACATGGGGCTCCCCTTGGGGTGCACCCGGAGGCTCCAACTGGTGCAGAATGCGGCCGCGCGGGGGATTATGGGAGCAACGGGGCGCTCCCACGTGACACCTCTCCTGCGCGAGCTGCATTGGTTGCCGGTGGACTTCCGGGTGCGTTTCAAGGTGTTGGTTATCACCTTTAAAGCGCTCCATGGCTTAGGGCCAGGGTACTTACGGGACCGCCTTCTGCCACCAATTGCCTCCCACCGGCCAGTTCGCTCCCACAGAGAGGGCCTCCTCAGGGTGCCGTCAGCCAGACAATGCCGGCTGGCGACCCCCAAGGGGAGAGCCTTCTCTGTGGCAGCACCTACCCTCTGGAATGATCTGCCTCCAGAGTTAAGAACAATTCCTGACCTCCTGACTTTCCAGCGGGCTTTAAAAACTCATCTCTTTCAGCTTGCCGGCTTAGCCTGATTCCTGTAAATATTTTATCACTTTTAGAGTTTTATTATCTTTTAATTGAACTAGTTTTAATTTACGGCTATTTATATTTGTTCTTTTATGGAATTTTTTAACTTTTGTGTATTGTTTTTTAAATTGGCTGTGCACCGCCCTGAGTCTGTAAGGAGAAGGGCGGTATATAAATCTAATAAATACAAATACAAATACAAATACCTGAATTAGTAATTTCTTGATTGGAATATTGTTTACTTTTTAATTCTTGGTCTAGTATTAATCTTGGCGTTAATCTCTACTCATCTGGGTGTTGATTGCTGATGAGGAGATGTTTTGGTCTTTTTGTTTCCTTTTTGGTATTTTGATTATCGCTTTTGAATGATATGTAGATGGTGTTTATCAGCCTGATGATGGCTGATTTGTCTGAGTGCCTTCCAAGAATTCTGTAGCATTTTTCGAGTTGGCTTAGTCTAGGATTCTCACAGTTTCCCAGTTGAAACTATGGTTGAGTCTGCTTGTGTGTTGGACACAGCCAAGCTCAGAGGCACCAAAAACCCCACAGTTCAACCCTGAATTATAAATAATGTCTTCTATATTTAATTAATTATTGATACCTGTTCCTGATGGTATCAACAATTAATTAATTAAATATATTTAATTTCTCATGAATTGAGATTGAACTGAATAGCATTGGCTCCAGATTAACAGTTTTGGTTGCAAAGTTCTAAAAAATCCAGTTCTCATACTCAATAAAACAGTTTCAGAGGTAGGCGAACATCCCAGTAAGTTTTACTGGAAGATATTTGATGAAGAACTGTCTGCTTGGTCTCTTACATCTCAGTTCATGTTTCTCCCCAGTTTTGGAGAAAACCCTCAAATGCAGGTTTACAGGCATGCATGTCTGTCACCAGGCAACATTTTTAGAATTTACTTGAAAAATAAGCTTTACTTACGAGGCTTTTCTGATACAATAAGTAGTTGAAGGCTATTTGGTTTCGTAGTGCATCTACTAATTCTTTCCAAAAATAATCTTCCTCTTTTAACTGATCCACAGAAGTCTACTGTATCAAGGTGAAATTTTGATGCCATGGATGGAACTGCCATGTGGCCCTTTTTTTTTTTTTTTTTACTCCCTTTCTCTGCGGACATCTCTGGGAGATAAAGTGGGAATATTTTATCTGAGGAAAAGTATGTTATTTTTCAGAGTTGCTTTCATTTTGTTGATCAGGGCTGTGGCTTCTTTTGGGGGTCTGCTAGATTACTCAATGACTCTAAGTACTATATTGATAATCCCCATTTTTTAAAAAAAATATTTTGCGTTTTATCAGGTTTGAAACATTTGTTCAGGAAGTGTTGCATTGTATATGTCAAAGCCTATCATATCATCTTGACCATTTAATTATATATGGTTCTTTCTGGGTTTTTTAGGCTAAAATTCATCCTTTTGTTTCTAAATCAGTTTTGTGTTTGGGTGTCTGCTTTGCGTTAATGATGTCACTAAAGATCATGCAGATTTCAAACCTGCTCCTTCTCCCTTCCCCACTCAATGTAAAGCCAAAAAGGAAGGGGCTTCAGGATGGGAGCTGAGCCTTTGGCAGTATAGAAATCACGTGGGTGTTTATTTTCCATCCTGCTCAGAACACATCCAGATGGGTCATAATTTTTTGCCACCCACGTCCTTCTACAGTTTTATCACAGATACAGCCTTAATCTGCAGAGAGCACGAAATTCTAATTGTTATAAAACAGAGACAAGTTATAAAACACAGAGCATAGAGTAGGTTATGAAATATCACTGGCTATTAAATATCACCTTCTAAATATAGAACTGTTCAATATAGAAGACCGCCAAATGTCAAGTGCCATTAGATGTCACAGAGGAGAAGATATTGGATATTTGCTAGGTAAACAGTCTAAAGAGCATGGTCCTTTTCTACTTCTCTATATCCTTTCCAGAGGAGACTTGGGCAATTCACTATATGAAAAAGAGATATTCTCTCTCCTCGCTTATTAGTTTAGTCATCCGAAAAGGGTTCATTGAATAACACCCATTCTTTCAGTCTCTCTCTTTTTTCTTAATTACATCACTAACTTGGGGCAAAACCACCCCCCCCCCCCACTCTTGCTTCCTTTCCTCACATATATCAAATAAAGGTACCACAGGGGTCTGTGAAAAAAAAATCAAAATAACCACTCATGTGTGTTTGTGAGTGTGTTGATAATTATGAGAATCCGAATGGGCCAACATACTAAGAATCAGACATTTTCATCCTTCTCCTTTCCCCATTAAATTCTCTCTCTCTCTCTCTCTCTCTCTCTCTCTCTCTCTCTCTCTCTCTCTCTCTCTCTCTCTCTCTCTCTCTCTCTCTCCTGATGCTAACAGACACATGAATCTTCTGTTCCATGGTAGAGAGCCTCAGATAGCTCAACAGGCTAGGTAGTCTGTTATTAACACCCAGCTGTCTGCAATTGTGCAAGTTCGAGGCTCAAGGTTGACTCAGCCTTCCATCCTTTCTAAGGTAGGTAAATTGAGGACCCAGTTTGTGGGGGCAATAAGCTGACTCTGTATAAAAATATACAAAAGTATGAAGGCTATTGCTTAATGCATTGTAAGCCACCCTGAGTCTCCGGAGAAGGGCGGCATATAAATCTAATTTTTTTAAAAAAATGGGCTTGGGAAAACAGGAAAAACTGAGCTTCCCCCCACCCAGTGATTTTGAATTTGACATCATAAAAGGATGGTTCTTTGAGACATTTGGATAATAATCTGAACTGAGCAGGTTTGAGGAAGAAACATAATTTTCTGTCTCTAGGAAGGACACAAGAGAACACACTGCTATTGGACTAGATAAGGGATAATAATGACAACATCTGAATGGAAAAATAAGCCTGGGCTAAATAAAATATTCTCTTGACTCAGCATCTACAATAGAAGTCTGCTTAGGATGCAGTTCATTATTTTGGATTCTCCCCGTTTATGTTGGAGGCACCATTTAAGGTGCTTCTGGGTAGAAAAGATTAGCTGGTGACATTACCATTGTCCAAGAGATGCCTGTGGGGGCTTCTTTCATGTCCCCATCAAGGAGCTGGAGTGAATGATAGGTGCTCATCCAGTGATGAAATCCAAAATTTTATTACCGGTTCTGTGGGAGTGGCTTGATGGGCGTGACGTGGCTTGGTGGGCATGGCTTGGTGGGGAAGGATATTGCAAAATCCCATTCTTGCCCCATTCCTGGGGGAAGGATATTGCAAAATCTCCATTCCCACCCCACTCTGGGGACAGCCAGAGGTGTTATTTGATGGTTCTCCAAAGTGCTCAAAATTTCCGCTACCGGTTCTCCAGAACCTGTCAGAACCTGCTGGATTTCACCCCTGAGCTCATCCTGCCATGCAGCAGCACTCGGATCTCAAACATGGGCTTGCTAACCTCCAACCCAGTGTCCTAACCACATGAGCCACCATGCTTCAATTTCATATTCAAATCCTCAGATTATATCATATCAAGCCTGAACTGGATGGTAATTTTCTTTTCCCATATGTTGCTACATGAACACTGCTCTTTGAAGCTTGGCTGCCATATAAAAAAAAAATGTGATCAATTCTCTTTTTACTTTGGGAGTTTAGCAACATGGACCTATTGTATTTTTCATCATTTTTCAAACGCATTCCACTGTGTCAAAATCAGTCCAAGAAAAGGCAATGATTTTTCTTAGAAATATTCCAAATGTGACAAATTGTCACTTGTTTAACAATTTGACTCAGCTTTTTGGATGAAAAGAAGAACAGTTGCTTCATCTGCCTTTAATAACAGCTCCCACTCCACACCCTTTCAATGGCTGCATACTTCCATTAACAACCATAACAAAAAGTTCTTGGTACATAAATAATTGCAGAATTTTCATCCTGAACTGATTTATCAGTGCATGTTTAGGCACAGGCAAGCCCACACTGAAGTCAGCACAAGTTAGGAAAGACAAATGCCTCCTACGCAAACTAGAGATGGAGAGGAAGCAGCAAGAAGTTGGAGACAGATAAAGGAACCTGTTGGAACAGGACCACATAGTCTCAGTAGATGGAACTCAACCAGGAAGCCAGTGGAGATACACAGGGAATGAGTAAAGATTTATTGTTTGTTAAGATTAAAACTTTCCTTTGCCAAAGCAGAGAAGTGAACATTCATTAAAGATTTTTGAGGTTTTTTTTTCAACTAAACACACAGTTACTACCGTTTGTACCTGTAGTAAGATCCTAATTGAGTTAAGCTACTATCCAAAGGGCACATCATGGTTTAAATCCCCAGTTTAAATCTCGCTACTAATCCAGAACGCTATTTTCTACCTGCAAAATGCCCATATTCTTAATAGTGAGCAACTCTGAGATAATATCTGCGAAATAGCCTGAAATTTCAGAAAGTACTAAACTTTAATTATCATATTCAACATGAAGGAAGATGTGTGGGAGTGGGTGAATGAATGGATAGATTGGCCTTTTGCATATTTTTATTGGAACAACTATTAAACTAAAAATGTTTCTTTCCTTGGAGAAAAAAAAAATGGCACTGTCCATGAAGTCCATTACACCATCAAGAATCAAAGCTATTACAATCCCAGAATTGGCATTTTCTGAATAAATGGCTATTTCATCTTTCTTAGGTAGGTTGATTCTGAATCTGTACCTCCCCACCCCTGACAGCCTCCATACACTGGTCCAGAGTACTCCTCTTGAAAAAGGGACAGACCATTGCCATTTTCAGTGGCATGTCCTGTCTCTGCCAAGAGGTATCAACTATGGTCCCTGCCAAGGATCCATCTCATTCTCCCCTCCTTGGCCACTTTTTTTTTTTTATTTGATTTATATGCCGCCCTTCTCCGGAGACTCAGGGTGGCTTACAATGCGTTAAGCAATAGCCTTCATACTTTTGTAAATTTATACAAAGTCAGCTTATTGCCCCCACAAATTGGGTCCTCAATTTACCCACCTTAGAAAGGATGGAAGGCTGAGTCGACCTTGGGCCTGGTGAGAATTGAACTCGCAGTAATTGCAGGCAGTTGGATGTTAAATGCTGCCTTAGTAGGAGGCATTAGCCTCCTACGCCACTCAGGCTCCCTATTTAATCAGACAGGGCTCAAATCCACAAATGGAAGAGCTAAGGTCACAAGAAAGTTCATCCATTTTCTAACCTTGCATCTTACCATGGTTCCTTGAACTAGCTATGCTCAAATAGCAATAGCACCTAGACTTATATACTCTTTCATAGTGCTTTACAGCTCTCTCTAAGCGGTTACCAGAGTCGGCATCTTGCCCCCAACAATCTGGGTTCTCATTTTACCAACCTTGGAAGGATGGAAGGCTGAGTCAACCTTCAGCTGGTGAGGATCGAACTTCCGACCTGCTGGCAGCCAGCAGTCAGCAGAAGTAGCCTGCAGTACTACATTCTAACCACTGCACAACCGCAGCTCTTAAATTGCCTTACTGTTAAGGATATTGTTGTGTTAGCCAACCAGCAGAGCGTAGAGCACAGGAAAACGTTGCTGAGAGAAATGAATAAGATACATACAAACTGGTTTATCAAAGTTTTTACTTTATTTTGTAGTAAAAAACAATTGCATAGTCTTTAGTCAATCCAAGTCTTTAAAAGGAGCCTGGATAGCTCTGCAGACAAAGCACCCTAATTAAACATCCAGCTGTCTGCAATTACTCATGTTCGAATCTCGCCAGGCTCAAGGTTGACTCAGCCTTCTATCCTTTCTAAGGTAGGTAAATTGAGGACCCAGTTTGTGGGGGCAATAAGCTGACTTTGTATAATATACAAAAGTATGAAGGCTATTGTTTAACACATTGTAAGCCGCCCTGAGTCTTTGGAGAAGAGTGGCATATAAATCAAATGAAAAAAAAAAGAAAAAAGAAAAACATTAAGGCTTAAAAAATGAGTATGACAGTGCAGACCTTAATACAATTTCAATACTACTGAAATTACAATAACAATTTACAGGTAGTTCTCACTTAGTAACCATAATTGGGAGCAGCAACTCTGTCACTGAATGCTGCACTTCGTTACATAATCTCAATGGATTTAACAAAATCACTTCCCATTCAATTGTTAAGCAAGTCACTAGTCGTTAAAGGAGACATCATGTGATTATGACTTGCAATTTTATTTCCACATTCTCCATTAACTCTGCTTGTTGGAATCAGATTATGATGCATGCAGGTAACGATCATGTCACAAATGTAAGGATTGGTTGCAAAGTCTTTTTAAAACATCATTGTAATTGATGTAGTGAATGGTCACTAAATGAAGCAATCAGTAAGTGAGGACTGCCTGAACTTCTTTTATAGAGTTGCAGCTGAAAATTTGCAAGGCAAAATGAATCTTAATAAAATCCATGAATATTTTTTCCTTTTGATCAATAAACCTATTTTACATTTTATTTTATAGACAAAGATTCTTCCTAGATCAGGAATGTCAAACTCAATTTAATTGAGGGCCACATCAGAGTTGTGTTTGATCTCGGGGGGCCAGGGTGGGTGTGGTCAAGGTGGGCATGGCCAGCATGACATCACTCATGTTGGGGGACGCCTGTGGTGGCCCAAGTGTTCTGCCAGCGAAAACGGGCTTCCAAGCTTCATTTTCGGCTGTGACAGCCTCCTGCAAACCTCTGCCAGCAAAAATGGAGTTCAAGGGGGCCACATTCAGCCCTCATGAGCTCCGTTTTCACTGGCAGAGGCACCGAGGGCCAGTCCTTCGCTGTTTCCAGCTTGGCCCTGCAGACCCGATCTAAGCACCCCAAGGGCCAAATCCAGCCCCCGGGCCTTGAGTTTGACACCCCTGTCTAGATGAATACTTTTTAAACTGAACAGGTGCTTAGCTTTATAAATCCCAATCCAACACCCCATAACATGAATTTATAACAGTATGAAGTAAAGATCCAAAACAAAGAGCAGTTTTTTATCATAGGATATTCTAATTTTTTTTTATCATACGATATTCTAATTCTTTGATCTAATCCTATGCATTTGAATTTACTGGAAAATTCCTTCAAGAAGGTTTTTGTGACCTGTAATACAGTATTTTTGAAGGACTTCAGGCTATCCATTCCAGGTGTCAGGCACCGAGCCAAATTTTTTGGGAAGCTAGTAGCCTCACCTAATCAGATTATCATTCCAAAAGTGAAAAACCTAGACAGGCAGGAACTAGTCCAACGCTTCTATTAAGTGAAGCTGCTCTATAAAATATTTCCCCCAAACCTGTCCTATTGATGTATTGTGAATGCAGGCCAGGCAGAAATGTGTCAAACCAAAACAAAGACCGTGAAGTCTGACTGAATTGAACATTGGAATTTATGATTTCCTTTTCGGATGTCATAAACCTAGTATGCATTAACCTATTATCTGGGGTAAGAGGTATTAGCAGACCAAGGAAAAGCCCATTTAAAGTACGCCTATTGCATGTTTTACTAAAAACTTCATTAGAACATAAAATGGTGAATGTTTTACTTTGGATTTTTTTTTAAAAAAAAAGTATTTTTCCAAGTAATTTGTTCCATGTGTAATTTTACCACCAAATATTCCATTACTATTCCACTAAAACTATTTCATTAAAAAAAACTACCAATTTGACATAGAGAATTGTGCAACCTAGAACTAAGGAGAAAATTCCTGCCAGTGAGAGCAATTAATCAGTGGAGTGGTTTGGTTTCAGAAGTTATAGGTACTCCATCATTGGAAGTTTTTAAGAAGAGATTGGACAGCCATTTGTCCAGAACAGTATAAGGTCTCCTTCTTGAGCAGAGGACATCTCCAAAGTACCTTCCAATTCTGTTATTCTATTATTGTAGGAGTAAGTAGGGATGAGTAAGTATTGCCCCCTTATGTCTTGTGGACTGAAGTCAGGAATTCTGGGAGTTGAAATACACAGGTCATAAACGGGCCATAGTTGCCCATCCCTGTGTTATTGTCTGTGTCAATTACTGGTTTTATTTTTGGGAAGACTTTCACTAATTAGAGTGTAAGGAAGAATACTTGTACACTTAACTACTGTCTTAACTACGCCCTAGATAAAGTGTCTAGGATCCATGAAGAGAGATGGGCATTTTCAGAAAAGGAAGGGAGGGAAATAATGACATACTCCTGATAATGTTAAAGCCCAGTGTGTGTGTGTGTGTGTGTGTGTGTGTGTGTGTGTGTGTGTGTGTGTGAGAGAGAGAGAGAGAGAGAGAGAGAGAGAGAGAGAGAGAGAGAGATTTCCTAATGAAGATACACACTCACATTTGTGAGATAACATCATTAAAAGTATATGTTAAATCATTTCGTATCTTTGTGCTCTGCTCTGGAAGCCATTAAAATAACTGTGATATGACCAGTCATTCAGAAACCTAGCCCAGACTCAGATGCTACGTCCACCTATGGAGCATGTTTACTGCCCATGTAATGAGAAAATGAGTGGAATGAATTAGCAAATCTAACCATTCTTTGAAACTTATTATCTAGATCAGGCCTGGGGGCTGGATTTGGCCCATGGGGTACTTAGATCTGGCCTGAGGGGCCGCCCTGCAAACCGCGAAGGGCTGGCCCACAGTGCTTCTGCCAGCAAAAACAGCCTCCTGCAATTTCTGCCAGCGAAAATGGAGCTCAGGAGTCTGTTTTCGCTGTCAGAGCACTCGGGCCACCACCAGCGTCCCTGACAGAAGTGACATTGAGCTGGCCACGCTCATCCTGGCCACACCCATCCTGACCCCTCGAGGTCAAACACAACCCTGATGCAGCCACCAATGAAATGGAGTTTGACACCCCTGATCTAGATTCAGTTTCATTGGAGTCCTCAAATTTGAGACCGTCTTGGCAGCTTTGCGTGGAGAAAAAACCACAGGAAGTAAGAGCTTTTAATTTTTGCTGGATTTTTCAAGCGCTTCAAATATCATGGAGCACAAAATCCTTCTTTATAGACTATTCTAGTTGGCTTTGGAAGTGGTTTCTGTTGCTACTTTGATGGACATTTCTAGGAGATTGTGCTGAGAGGTTACTGCTTAACTCTTTAGCAGTCAAGATTCCTCAGCCGTTTATTCTTTCTCCTGTCCTTTGATGTCTGTATAAAGCAGGAATGTGCAACGTTGAGTGGTGTGTCTGTGAACTGTGCCAAGGCAAACATGAAATTTCATTACATTTCTTTAATGGCTATGCTTAATTAGCATTAAATGCATTAAATAGAGTTAACAGGATTACTATTCAGTCAAGCGTTTAATAATGTTCCTTTTATGTCCTATTAAAGGTTGCAACATTTGGAGGGCCTCTAGGGGCCACACTCAACACTTCTGGGCCTGCATTCGTCCCCGGGGCCTTGTGTTTTGCATCTCCTCTATAAAACTACTAACAAACGCAATCTGGAAATTAGGTAAGAGATGTCACTTAATCAGACACAGGTGAGGCTGTGAATCTCTAATTTGCACAAACATCTTCCAGCATCTACAAGGTACTCTTGATTTTATCTTCAATTTACAGCCTGGGCCAAATCTCACTAAGATGTACTTGTCTCTCTCATCCTCCTGTTTGGGCCTTGCTGTGTGCCACCTGCACCATGATGCCCCAATCATGGCATCACCCTTTTTCTTCACTTCTGCTGATTCCTGCTGCACAGTGGTGGGTTTCAATTTTTTTATTTATTTATTTTATTTTATTTTAATTTGATTTATATGCTGCCCTTCTCCAGAGACTCAGGGCGGCTTACAACACGCTAAGCAATAGCCTTCATACTTTTGTATATTTATACAAAGTCAGATTATTGCCCCCATAAACTGGGTCCTCATTTTACCTACCTTAGAAAGGATGGAAGGCTAAGTCAACCTTGAGCCTGGTGAGATTCGAACATACAGTAATTGCAGACAGCTGATGTTAATCACAATGCTTTAGTCTGCTGAGCCACCAGGCCCTTCTTTTTTACTAGTGGGTATGGCTTGGTGGGCATGGCATGGCTTGGTGGGTGTGACTTGGTGGGTGTGACAGGAAAAGGATACTGTAAAATCTCCATTCCCACGCCAATCCAGGGGAAGGTTACTGCAAAATCCCCATTTCCTCCCAATTAGTTGAGACTTGGGAGGCAGAGAATAGATGGGGATGGGACCAGTCAGAATTTTTACTACCGGTTCTCCGAACTACTCAAAATTTCCGCTACCAGTTCTCCAGAACTGGTCAGAACCTGCTGAAACCCACCTCTGCTGCTACAGAACAAATGATTATGTGTGGATGAAGACTAAACAAAACACTAAGCAACCGAGCTGGTCCTAGAACTTCAAATGCTCACATTTTTAGGCTTGGTGGAACTTTTTTTTCCTCCGAACCAGATTTTCATAATTGTAACAATGGGGGTGTATTTCATCAAAGAACAGTATCATTCAATTTTCTGTTCCAGATAAGCAAATTATGCTAGGAAAGGTTAATCTTCGAGTCTTTGATCTTGCAAGATCAAAGATGGACTCTTTTCTACCACAATTTTTCATTTTTAGGAAGGGACAGTTCTGTTTCTCTTTTAAAAGTTGGTCTGTCTCAGTTTTATACATAACACACAAATGTAGTATGGATTTTAATTGATTGGAAATAATTGATTGATTAGTTAAACTCCTAAGTGAAAATGTGTTCAGAGTTATTACTATCTAGTAACGTAACTTTAATCTCAGGCTACCTACAAATTCTTAAGCATGTTTTTTGCTTTCTTTAACAATGCTGACATGCCAATACTGACATAATTGCTCCTTTCAATTATCCCTCCTACTATTTTAATTTTCATATGCTTTCACTTATGATAACTCTTTGTTTAGTTTACAAATGGGGAAAATGTAAAGGAAATGATTTCAAGACATAGTATTCAGGACACAGTTCATCAGCTATTTCATTTAATAAGTCAATGCAAATATGTATTCATTTTGCTGGGGGTGGCGAATGGGCCAGGGGCCTACCACTAGCTGGTTTTTTTTTTTTGTTTTGTTTTTTTTTAAAGAAACTTTTTATTTTTAATACTAGTTTTATGAGAGTTTAGTCACATGAAATACAGATGCAGATTCTCCTGCATGATATACCATTAGCAGATTTGATTCCATAATCTTTGCAGATTGGATTAACAAACCATCCTGCTGTTAACTCTTTCCAGGGTTATCAGTTAATTCTGGTGACGTGTGGAAATACAACTAACCTGGATCTTCAGACATGCACATATAGTTCCCAGAGTTTGTTTTGGCCATAGGGAAGATCTTTCTTTTTCAGAAAATTTGGAAACACAAATAACTTTTTCCTTAGTTCTCCCCAAACTATTCCTGCTCATTGTTTCCGGTTTTGATTTCTATTCCATAAAGATCATATAAATTGAGCTCCTTTCTAAGGAGAAATGGCTAAGCCCAGAATCACAGATGACCCACCAAAAGTAATAAATTTTAGATCAGGTAGTATGTCAAATCAACCTCTAAAATATTACTAGCTTTAGCCCTGGCTAGTCTTTTTAACATTGGGACTCATTGAATTGCCTGTCTTTCTTTCCAACTCTATATTACAAAGAGGATCGATCACTAACTGCATACATTTCAACATTTTGCTTGGTCTTTTGTAATGGATTTTTTTTTAAAAAAAAACTTCCTTTATGATATATTGTTCTGAATGGAAATAACTAGTATCCTAGAAAACTGCCCAACTTTTCATAGACAGGTCCCAAACCATTCTTTAGCAATTATGATCATAACCTAATAGCCAGAGTAGCCGGAAAATTGCTTGGTACAGTCAGTATTATCTCCACAAGAATGCTAATCCTTCAGGGGTGTAATAAATAACTATCTGAGTAATAACAATGCAGAGCACAAACAAAAGAGAGAAGGAGGAAGCAGAGCAAATCAGTGGCTGCCACTGTCTGATGAGATTTCCTGTGACAGGCCTCTTTCCCACATGGTCATTGCAAGCTATGCTGCATGACAAGACTACCTCCATCTCAACCATAGTGGAGTTGTTAGCTACAGTTGTTGAGATTACAATCAAATGTTCAAAAAGGATCCATAGTCATCCTCACGTAGCCAGGTATCCTCCTCAAGATTTGCTATCTACCAGGAGTTATCTTGAGAATTATCAACAGTCCGATGGGAGAGAGAACAAAGATTATCATGCAGTTGTGAAAAATGAATGACACTGATGAAAGAACAAACCAAGATATCATAAGCCTAAGTGGCACCACTGAGGTGAATGTTGAGGAAGGAATCAGAGAAAAAAGAAATAATTTAGGCCACTGGATACAGACAGTCTCAATTAAAATCCACAATAGATAACCTTCCAGTCTCTGCTTTAATATGCTGAACCATTTTTAAGTTATGCCCTGGAAACCATAATTGAGGAGGAGTCTGATGAACACAGAGTAAAGTGAAACTGTTACATTACACAATTTGGAAAGTAGTATTCTATTGAACCAGCATAAAATTAAATTTGCTCTCTTAAATTCTCTCTTAAATTCAGCCACAGAACACTGATTACTTACACTCAATTTGTAACCAGCAACTATCTCAATATCATTTTTCACCAAAATTATTGCCAGGTATCCCTCATTCTATGCATTTGTTTACTGTTTCCTAGCTGTTTTATTTTGTGCCTGTGTTAAGTTTTATAGAGTTATTTTCAGTCAATATCTCTAACCAGAAGTTCTTTGTTTTAAGTCCCAAAAATCATTCTGCCAAAAAACTTGGTCCCACTATGACAGAAATAAATTTCACTTTTCCCAAGAAGGATTTTCCAAGAAGGAACTATGTTTACATGCGTCCTGCTATTATTACATATTTGTAAGTTTTAATTAAATTTTCAGTGACTTACTTCTCCTCGACTCTTGAATATCATCTGCATCCTATCTGTGACATCGCCTGATTTTTGTCTCCTCCCCTCCCCTTTTAGCTAGCAGTGTTAGTTTCTCTACTTTGTGTACACAGAAGTTTGAGAAGCGTTCTCTCTCCCTTCTCATACCAATCATTAATAAAAATGTTTAAGGATTTAAGTTTCTGGATTCACTCCTGTGTCATTCTGTTTAATACCTGCTTCTAGTTTTATGAGGAAGCATTGGTTAATATATCTTGAATGTACTTTTCAAGCCAGCTAAGTATACATTTAATTGTCATGCCATGCCACAGGGCATGACAATTAAATACAGGTATAGTAGTTAGTTAATATATCAGGAGATATATTCAATGCTTTGCTGAAATCAAGATATATTATGCTTAAAGTACACCTACAATCTATTAAATAACTAAACAAAGAAAGAGGGAAGGACAGAAGGCAACCTAATCAAAGTGCTTATAGGCTGATTGGTTTATGATCTCCTTTAGAATCTTCCCAGGTGTCAATGCCGGATTGGCATGTTTGGTTGGCCTTATCCAATTAATGAAATAGGAATCATGGCCAGATGAGCTAATTCCACTACATTGTAAGGCTACACTGATGGAATCTTGCAAGTTTGAAAGTACAATTCTACTCCCACCCCATAGCACTAGCACTTAGACTTGCATATCACTCCATAATGCTTTACAGAACTCTCTGGGTAGTTTACAATGTCAGCATATTGTCCCCGACAATTGGCTCCTCATTTTGCCAACCTTGGAAGGATGGAAGGCTGAGTCAATCTTGAGCCCCATCAGAATCAAACTCTAAGCTGTGAACAAAATTTGCCTGCAATACTGCATTCTAACCCCTCTGCCACCAGGGCTCCCCATGTCCTTTACAGCCCAAGAAACCAGGGAAAGTCACTTCTGAACCTCTTGCCCCATTCAATATTCAGCTGCAGGCTATGCTGTCTGTTATCTGACCATTTGCTCGGCAGTGTCTCTTCACCTAGTCTCCCAAGGCCTTTCCCACATGCCATTACAGGTTTTCAATTTCCTAGAGCCTTTCTTTTTCCTTTTTTGAAGATAAGGTCATTGATTTCTTTCAGTAATCTGGAATTTTAGAAAGTTCTTTCGGTACTCTAAGGACAACTCATCTGGCTCTGGAGATTTAAGTTCATTCAAAGTTAACAGATATTTCCTGGCCATGTTTCTGCCAGTATCTAGCCTCAGTACCATGCTTTCATGTTGCTTTTCATTGTTGCCTGGTAGAATATATATCCTGCTCTCAAAAATGAATTGGGGCTGAGTGGTCACAGTTGTTCTTTGTTATCTATTAGCAATTAAATTGAACAGTTGGTACATTGTTTTTTGTCATTCTTTTATTTTGTGCACATCTGAAGAAGCCTTGTTATTCTCTGTATCCACATGCACAGGTTAATAATAATTGCCGATCACTGCCACATCCCTACCTCTTTCTTCCCCTCAAAGGGTTCAATTTTCACAATTAAACATGGACTGTTTCTAGGAACATGTGGACAGAAAAGGGAAGAGTGGGAAAATGTTGCTATCCCTTGCTATCAAAGAAGAACGTGAGGAAATCCAAGAACTAAAACAGGAATTCCCAGTAATAGGAAGTCCCTGGCCCATACATCCAGAGAAAACACTGCAAAACAGGTTTTACTGCATTTTATCTGGAACAGGAGCTGAACAAACTGTTGATCAGCTCAACTCTCTAAATTACACAAGAGCCTTTGTAGAGGAGAAGTTATGGTGGTCTCTAAACAAGCAGTCTCCACATGTGGAATGAGCCTTCTCCATTGGGTCTAGCAGGTCACATCAAGTCAACAGTGGAAGAAGCTCTTGAGAACTATTGGGAAGGAATACGTTTGACAAAGTTTATCTCCACCACGGATATTGGAGTAAATTCACTATCATTATTTCTTATCTCTTTAGCAGACCTGCAGTTTTCATTCTGGAATATATAATTTATGTACTTTCTATGGTTGAGTGGGCATAGTAGAAATCAACAGGACTACTATTTATTCCTCCTATTTTAAGCCAAGTATTCATTCATCTGGATTCTTGACTAGATGGTTACACACAGTGCAGCATTTCCTCTCTTTCTGCTGGTTTTGAACAATTTGTTTCTTTTGATTACTTTAAACCAGTATAGCCAGTATAGCCATTTTGGCCTAATGGTTAAGGCATCAGGCTAGAAAGCAGAAGATCATGAGTTTAAGTCCCGCCTTAGCAATGAAAGCCAGCTGGGTGACTTTGGGCCAATCACTCTCTCTCTCTGCACAATTCTCCTCACACCTTAGCCCGAGGTCTTGAGTTCCTGCCCTAGCTCAAAATCCATGATAATTTATTTCCTTAAGAATCAGCAGGAAATGGTAATTTTTAGTTGATATGGTAAATAATATAGATTGTTTTGTCATCTGCCGGACTATGCTGCTGGCATACCGCAACTTCACAAAGTGATTGGTCTGATTGGCACATACTATTTATTTGTATGTTTGATTTGATTTGATTTGATTTGATTAGATTTATATACCGCCCTTCTCCTTGCGGACTCAGGGCAGTGAACAGCCAGATAAAAAACAAGGTACATAAAAGTTAAAATTTTAAAAACAACTAATATAAATTTGGCCAATAGTTAAAACAATTCAATTTAAAATTAATATCAAAACTCTAAAATTCTAAAAATTTTTACAGGGATCAGGCCAAGCTGGCAAGCTGAAAAAAATATGTTTTTAAGGCCCGATGAAAAGTCCGGAGGTCAGAGATCATTTGCAACTCTGGAGGAAGGTCGTTCCAGAGGGTGGGAGCTACCACAGAGAAGGCTCTCCCCCTGGAGGTTGCCAACCGACATTGTCTGGCTAACAGCACCCTGAGGAGGCCCTCTCTGTGGGAGCGAACCGGCCGGTGGGAGGCAATTGGTGGCAGAAAGCGATCCTGTAAGTACCCTGGTCCTAAGCCATGGAGCACTTTAAAAGTGATTACCAACACCTTGAAGCGCACCCGGAAGTCCACCAGTAGCCAATGCAGCTCCCGCAGGAGAGGTGTCACATGGGAGCGCCCTGTCGCTCCCATAATCCCCCGCGTGGCTACATTCTGCACCAGTTGGAGCCTCCGGGTGCACCCCAAGGAGAGCCCCATGTAGAGAGCATTACAGTAGTCCAGGCGAGAAGTGACGAGGGCTTTATACTCATGTAAAAAAAAAAAAGAATTTAGTACCATAAGTCTTCTCTTTGTCTTAGTGTAGGATACACCTGCATTCAATCTGCTCTTCAGAAAACTCTTATTCAGTACGAGATTAACCTTTGGAAAGTATCCAGAACAAATAAAGGTAAAAGGCAGAGGGTTATTTACAAAACAGAACATCCATACTAACTCCAGTAAAAGAAAAAGCTGAGTACAAATGAATGAAGAATGGTTTTCTGAATTAACATTATGTTTGACTTAAGCAGATGTTAGAATGACAAAGGTAAACCCAGCTAGCACTTGAATGGGAGACTATAAACCAGAAATTCTCAAGGCTATAGTCCAGATTGGGAGGTTACAAAACCTTCCCATAAGAGGGCAAGGACAAACTATGTTTATACTATTGCCAAGAAAATTGATGTCACCAGGAGTTGAGGTTGATTTTGGTCTAATGGTTAAAGCAGCAAATTAGAAACCAAGAGACTGTGAGTTCTAGTCCCGCTTTAGACATGGAAGCTGGCTGGGTGACATTGAGCCACTCATTCTCTCAAAGCCCAACCCACCTCACAGGATTGTTTTGAGGAAAAATAGAAGGAGGAAGGGTATTAGGTATGTTGGCCAATATTATAAAAATATTAAAAGTAGGATATAAATAAATAAAATTTAAAAAAATGATTGATTAGATCCATGGTAATTAATTATAATACATTTTCTGTTTCACTTTATGGCAATCAGGCTACTTTGGGTTGATATTCTATTGTCTCTTATTCTAAGATAGACTAGGCCATATGAACCATTTCAGGAGGTCAACAAATTAATGCCATGTCTGGCAGCTTTTTCAGAAAGGCTGCTTTTCAGATTTTCTTTTCTTCTTTTTTTTTCTGTAGACATTGCTTAATGGATGCATACAAGGAGAAATTCGACAGCAGCTAGGTTTCCTTTCCCAACCCAGATATAATGATGTGAGCTTCATTTATTGAATTTATCTCTGTAATGCAATTCTAGTTCTCCAGCAATAAGAAAGTAACATTTAACCAACAGCATAGAAGTTCTATGACATTTTAAATATGACAATACATAAATGAATTCGACTACATATTTCAATGTCCTCGTGTCTTTTTTTTTTTCCCCTGTCATGGAAGCTAATGCATCCCCTCGCAGGAGGGAGATATGCCAGATCAACTTCAGATAACTGCAGGGAATAGGAAGTACATGTCAGTCAATCTCACATCCTATCAACTTCCTCATTTGAGATAGAAAAATGTTAAAGCACAACTTGTTAGGCATCTTCACAATTGCACATATTTGCCTTTATGATATTTTCAACCCCTGAAACCCATAATTTGGGGGTCAAGAGAAGAATCCACAAAGTAACTGAGAGGCTATGACTGCAATCCAGAGCTTCACGTGCAACACTTTGCAACAAATATGTGCCAGTCTTTTATAAATATAAAGTGTTGATTAGCAGAACTATTTACATGCTCTCAAGTCTTCAGGGCTACAAATGAGTGTGCGTGTGTGAGTGAGTGAGGTGAAGGAAATCAAGTGTGCTGCCTTAGAAAAACCAAGGACTGAAAAGTAATGCTTGTGTTAAAAAACATTTTTTCCACTTTTTCTTTTTTTTTTCAGTTAAAAACTTAGAAGACAGATCCAAAGTCAATTTTTGCTATTCTACGTCTCACTGTTATATAGCAAATGTATCTTGTCATTATAGGTCATACATCAAATGCTATTAAATAATGAGGGTCACCATGCAATGCTACATGTCAAAATGTTGAAAAATGTGGCAACCAGGAGGGGAGGCAGAGGAGGGGAACTGTGGACCTCAGCTGAACTCTTAGCATTCCTAGTCAATGGCCATGTTGCCTAGGGCTGCTGAGAACTGAGATCCAACCATAGCTAAGGACCAAACGTTCTGCATTGCAGCATGTGTCCACACATTAGCATCTGCTATTGGCCAGATATTACCAAATATTATATATACCATAAATATATACCAAACAGAATTTCATTTTTAATGTGGGCCAATGTGCTCAGAGTAAAAAAAAATGACAATAAAAGTTATCTTATCTTATTGCCTGGTACTTGAGGTCAACTGACAGATCACGTTAAATATAGACCATTGTCATGTGTTGCTTGGCAGATATTGACTGTTGCATGTCAGACTCTACCCAATGTTGATTAATACCGTATATTAGTTGATAGACACTGACACTGCCAAGATTGACTGCTACTGAAAAATAGATGCTGAAAGCCACAAACAGCCATTCATCCACAAAACAGTCACTGCTCAGAACTTGTCACTGAGAAAGTTAAACTGTCAATTCATTGTAATTCACTACAGAGACAATATTTCCTGAGATGTTGAAAATCTGATGGAGAATTTTCATCAAGGTGTTAATATCATTTTTCAGCAAACACGAGGATCTTTATGTTTATTTCTTCAAAGATGACTACATGTTCCAATGTACTTTTGAGTCTATCTTGCTTATCCAGTTCTCATTCTCCCAGAATTTGACAAGTATAATATAGGAAAGAAGATAAAATGAACAGGCTGGCTACATCATGTTGGACAACCTGAGGACAACCTCATCTCCTGCTTCCAAATTCAAAGACATGCTAACTTAATAATGTAGTTATTTCTACCACCACCACTGTACATGAGACACACACAAGGGACAGGCCTTGTATTAATCTTGGTGGAAATTAAAAAATTGCAGTGTCCGGGCATCCCTTATTTGTCTTTGCCTGCTCCAGACTTACTAATATGATCTATGGTTGGGATTGGAAAGAATTCTTCACAGTGGGAATTGTATCTCAGTATAGCTACAATTATATCACAGTGCCTTTCCATATGTGTTAACACGGACAGAATCGTTGGAATCCTACATTACTCTAAGACATAATGTGGCCTGTCTGTTTTGGGTTTAATATGTTGGGTGAGTCCAGCATTATGATTTGTAAAATGTAATTTAAGGTATAAAATAGGTGTGTATTTAAGCAATTATTGTTTCTCTAATAAAAAAAAGTTGGCACACTGAATAAACCAGGCTTTTATAAACATATCCTATTTAGAGATCTTTTCTTTTTTTCTTTTCTTTTCTTTTCTTTTCTTTCTTTTTTTTTTTTTTTGAAGAAACTCACACTGAGATTTTCTCCATGGAAAGGTACTTAACCCAACCATGGTACAAAAATGGCCTAGCAGCAATTGTTTTTGTGCTGAGCCCCCATGATGTTTCCTTTATGTTCTCTACAATCCATAAGTAAGACAATCATAAATTAGCTTATAACAGACGGGTTCCTCCTTTGATTCTCTTTTTAATATTGTTTGAAGGAAATCTTTCAGCATTCCTTGTGAACATACTGTAGATATTTAACAACATGACTAAGATGGCATGCTACCATGTATTATACCACCAAGGACCCTCGTTTCAACCCTTAACTACAAATTTTCTTTCCACAGTCTCTTATATCCATCAACAATGGAGAGGGAAAGCTCTCTATTTAACTGAAATGTTAAGGATGTGGAACGGGAACCCACCACATGCCAAAATGGAAATGTCATTCAAACTCAGTAAGTGCCATTTCTAGACCTTGTGGTCATTGTGGAACACTTTTCAAATCACTTTCACAGGAATGCCATTTCTGTCCCACAGAGTATTAAGTTTAGTCATGTGGTTTAACTATCCAGTCAGCAGATGATTAAAAATAGTTACAGTGCTATTCCAGAATTCACAATCTGGTTACTCTGGGGAGCGGGGGGGAACCCTCTTTATTTTACACAAGTGAGGCTATTATTACCCTGAATCATTTCCAAGGATGTTTTAAGGGGCAACCAAAAGATCAACAGTAGATAAAGGAAGACACAGTCTCACTACTACAGTCTCTCTGAAAAATGTATCTGTACATATATGTGTCCTTTAGAAGCTTAAGGTTTCTTTGATGAAGACATGGCCAGCTTCAAACATTGAAGTAAAGGTCCATCTCAATATAAGATAGAAGACAAATGTTAACTACTATGATTTATGGTTGAGCACATTTATGGTTGAGCACATTGTACAAATTCAGCCAATTATAGCACGTTTAATAATAAACTTTAATTAAATGATGAATCAGCAAGATTAACAAATGCAGATTCTGGATGTTATACCACCACATTTTTTCCTTCTGTATTCTTATTAACCTTGCTAAATTATTTGTTTATACCATTGACATCCCCCTTTTCTTCAACAAATTTGAGCAGCAAAAGTACCAAAATACTATACTATGAAACTATAAAGCCTTCCATTCTGCACTATTCAGTCAGAACTGAAGAAGCTTCTTGGATGAGAAGTAAAATCTGTTCAAGGAAAAACAAAGAAAGTCCAATTTCCTTTTGAAAAAACACCTTTGGAACTGCTATGAACTGCCTTGGATACCATATTTGTAGTTTCATAGTAATATATTCTTTCAAAATTCCCAATGTAATCTTAAAATTGATTAGGTTTACTAAACATTTTGCAACTGAATCTTTGGCAAGCATGCTTCCTTTCTTCCTAGTTCTACCACACCAAATAAACCCTGCTATTTTTCTATCCTCTGTATCAATTTTCTGCTCCTTCCTAACAGATTGGTTTCCTTTCCTTAAAAGTAACCCTGAAGGTGGCTATTGTGATGACAATTGATTTTTGGATTGCCGCTTGTAAACCTAACTAAGGAAACAGCCATTGACAAAGCCAGATCTGTGGTGCCAGACATCTGGTGAGGCAATTTTTATTTACTCAACTGCATTTGTATCCTACACTTTCATTAATAAATCTCCTGAAAGAGTTTACAAAGACAATCCCTGCCCTCCAACTTAACAAATTATGATGTGACACAAAAGAGATGGGTAGAGAAGAGGTGGATGGAAATAGGATTAACTAGTTTTAGGCACATTTCAGAGAGTGGAAAGTTGGCAGATTTTTATCAGCTCGGTTGAAGCCCTGAGCATCAGCAATGAGCCAAAATTCTTCTCACCAGCTGGGCAAACAGTGAGCTTCTTCAGTGCTTGTGTAAAGCACACTTAAGCAAACAAGCAGTGACTGTTAAGCATACTCTCGGGTCACCTAACTCCAGACAAAAATATTGGCTCTCTCATCCATTAGCCCACAAGCAGTCAAAGCCTTCAGTTACACAGTCTGGACACTTCTGGTTAAGACCTCCATTTTGTTGATGGCTAATGTGGGACGATTTGCTTTTGTCATTGGATGGGGCCCTACTACTACATTAAATATCAGTATAAGATGGAGGGGGACAGTTTAGAAAGATACCATAACGTAGCTAATGTTTTTCCTTTTGCTATTGCATAAGAATTTTGAGGAAAAGAAATGATCACAGAGTCTTCCTCAATTTAGCAAACAATCTTCAATGGTTTCTTAGGTGAGGGAGAGATAGGGTAGAAGTACAGATAACAAAAAGAATGGTTCCCAGTCTCATCTTCAGAAATGAGTATCAAAACCTACTACTAAGCATGTTTAATATTCAAAGCCTGAATATACACATGGTCTGACAGGTAGAAATTGAAGAGGTACAATTTTTCACAACCTATAAATAGCCATGACTACTATCCAAGGCAGCTTTTAAACTGTAATTTCCAATTGAAATTGCTAGGCAAAGGTGCAGTTGCCTTGTATTTGCAGGATTTCTGACAGGTATGGACCTGCTTATACCAGACTGGTAAACACAAACTTCTTCTCTGGTCACCTAATTTCCAGTGACATTCAAACTAAATTTGAAAGTGAAAACTGAAGTGCCAGACTCATTTCCTCCTGTGATCACTCTGCAACTGAGTGACCACTGTACAACTGAGCTCTCCAAGGAACGAAGCTTGATTAGCCAAGATAGCTTTCTAAAGATTCAGTTGACTTCAGTACTAAATGTTTCAGACTAAATTTCAGTTTATTTACGAGAAGTTCGATATCCATCAGGAAAGTTCTTGTAAGATTGCAATCAAGGGAAACCAGAACTACACTCGTCTTGCCTATGAAGAGTTTGGCCAATAAGGATGTTCAGGATGTTCTTTAAGCTTTGGTTTGCATCAGAGCCTCTCTCTCCAGTTCTTACCACAGACCTTCAAAATTAAGCTGTGTGTGTAACCAAATACTGTATAAACACTGACAAGCAAATAGAAATTGGATTGGAGTTATGTGTTAAAGGCAAACAGAATAATGTTTCTTTAAAGAAACAGGAAGCCAAACTGTCTTGGGAAACACTTTAGACACAGAAACACTGTTTTTTAAAGAAAAAATAGTATTTATTTGCAATATAAACAAAGTCCCAGGATATATAGGGTCACTCATTTTTTCCTTCATTAAACACAGAAAGCAAAAGCTGTCCCTCACTAACAAATTCTCGCATATACGAAGAGGATGCATTTTTAAGTAGACCACCATTGCCACAGGAAGCCTTTATAGAAACCAGCTTAAGATACAGATGCACTAAATCCCTGATAAATAAAAGTTCTCCTTGAGGTAAGATGCAGTTAGGAGATTCCTTATCTGCTTGCTCATCCATGTGTAGTGCTCCACTTTTCCTGCCTAAATGACCCAATAACCCTAACATTGATACATTAAAAAAAAATCATTCCAATATTTTCTTAAAAGCACATACGCACACACACGCACATACACATCACAGTTCCATGATGTGATAGCATTAAACATTCTTCCATGTGGAGATTTATTTACTTTTGAAAAAAGAATATATTTTTTTTTAAAAAAATGAATATTTAAGGGGGGGGGGGGAAAGACTCCGTGGCTTTTAAAAGTTTGAGTGAAAGTGGAAAGGGAGGTGGGAAAAAGGAGGGACTACACTGCAGCCAATATTTTTCCATGTCCATTCTGCCCTCCTCCCGAGAAAAAATTAAGCACCACTTTTCTCTCATCTAGTATAGTACATTAATGAGAAATATAGACAAATCTTCTTGTTATAGAAGGCACAGCAAAGAAGTTCTCCCAAAAAGTTCTCCCCAAAAACCTCCAATGGCCTCCATAGTTAACTAGCCTTCCCTCCCTCTCTCACACACACATACACCATTTTTTTCCTAAATAGTATAATCCCATGGCCTCCCATGGTTCCTATTTAAAGTACCTTCTGGTTGTACCCAAGTTACCTTCCAAAACTGGTTTCCTTGATATGCTGGCACCACAGTTCCCAGAATTGTTAGGCAGCCTTAGACTAAACTAGCCTTGATAGGAAATCTGGGCATTGTCATCTTAACCCATTTGGAAAGTGCCAGGCGAGGGAAGCTGCCTTAGGAAATCTGTGCTCAAGCCTTCTACAACAGCAATATTGTTTGATTCTTTGTTCACCTCCAGGCTGCTCCTTCCATGCAATATATTTATATATGTACACACACATATATATATGCACTTGTACATATATATGCACCCATTTATATATAAGAATCAAGTGTGCCAGATAAACACTAACAACATGAACAGCATTTTCATTGCTTTGGAAGCTGGAGTGATTTCAGGCCAGCTGGTGTTGTTAACAGTCAAAAAGGTTGCGCACTGCAACCAAGAGCCTCCAAGCGTGCTTTTACCAGCTCTGGGTGGAGGTTATATGAGATGTTATCTCAGGTAATATTGAACAGACTGGTGATGGGTACAGAATAGGAAGAGGCAATGGGACTTTAATCAGATAGCACATTGGTGCTTAGTCACCTTGGCAGAGTCAGTGCAGAAAAGATTATGAGGGTGAACATGGTGCAGAGGGGCATACTTTACCAACTGGCTCTCATAAATCATGAAAACACCAGCTAGATGCTACTCAGGTATAGCAACACATCTTTCTTTGTCTTTTCCTCATCCCACCCCCAGTAACATGCTAGAGAACACATTGAGGCTTTACAGAGTGTGCAAAATGCATTTGGTCAATAGAAACATTTGAATTTTTTTCCTCTTTCTCTCTCTTATATCTAAAAAACATAAAATCGAACAAAAACAGAATACTGGTTTTGCAACCTGGTCTGTACAAACAGTCAGGAACGTACATATTGAAAAAGAGCTTGAACCCAAGAAAGAGTATAAGATTACCTCTTTTTTTAAAAAAGTAAACTAGGATGTAAAACAACAGTCTCAGGCCAACACTTATTGGTCAAGTTTGTTAAGTGCACAAGTCTTCTTTACTTTCCACACCAAGCTAACCCACACTGATCCAGTAATACACGTGTGTGGGGGGGGGGGTACATGTGCATGAGTGAAGTGTACTGTATCTGTCTGTAAGCACAACTAGAAAACAGTTATTGCCAGTAACAGCTGCAGTCAGAATGTCAGGCCGTCCACCACATGAAATAATTCCGGTGAATGAGAAGTAACTCTTCCGAACCATTTGGATTCGCATCCGAATACTAATAAACGGTGCACACCTTTTCAATTAAGCAGCAACTAGGTAGATCTGCCTGGAGAAACCAGTTCTTTCAAAGCTGATTGGAAAAAAACTTTTTCCATTAATGAATTTGAAATGCTCAAGAGAAGCTATTCAAGGTTTGAGATTTCCCCAATGAAATCTCCTTCATGTGGACTCCAATGTGTTCAGCTGAAACAAGTTGTGATTAGTTGGGGTGGTAAAATACAGCTGGTCCCCAGGCGAGCGGTTGTCACATGGGCTGTTGAGTCCCAAAGTTCTTTCAAAGTCCAGAAGCTGTCCCATAAAGTTGAAATTGGGGGAAATATTGGACTTTTTCCTTTTCACAAAATCGTAGGCGTCATTCAGAGACAAATTGAGCTTTTGCATTAAATAGGCCACAGTTACTGTTACAGACCTGCTAATGCCAGCAAGGCAGTGGACTAGAATGCCACACTTCTTGGAACGGGCTTCATCTGCAACAGGAAGGAACATGTTAGATTTCTCAACAACTACAACATGTGTTTAAAGCATGGGTAGAATAGGGAAGTTTAACTTAGATTAAAGCTTATAACAAATGCACTTTTAATTAAGCAGTTTTTCTTCACAATTCAATGTTCCCTTGAGTCTCACATGCTGCCTAGATGCAAAGACAATCAGATTGGTGTAATCAGGACAGTTAAATATTAGTTCGTCCTGTCTTGCCACATAAAGACGTAAGCAATTGATATAATTGGAGATGATATAGAAACAAGCCAGACATATCTTGAGAAGAATGACAGAAGTTACAATAATAGTTTTGCATCCAAAGTTCCTGGAACATTTTAAAGACACAGCTTACTTAATCTTGTTTCTGTTTAATATTAATCAGCATTTGGCTGATTTACAAGTAGTTAAGTTGACAAATGTTGCCATATGATTAAAAAAAAATAGTACTATAAAGGAAAGAACTTGAGTGAATAGTTTGTGTTTTCCAAAAAAACTCAACCAGGTTCAAGTGAATGTTAAAGATCTAACATTTGTTAAAAGTCTTTAAAAGAAATACAAACATATTTCATTATATTCAAGTAGACAGTAGGACTTAAAGAAACTAGGCTCGTACTTAAGGGTGAACAGTTTTCACAGGCTAAAAGCACTAGCAGTAACTGAAGAATGTTAATTATGATGTCTACACATAACAAATATTACATCCCAATCCTAAATATAGTTTGCAATATCTTTGCAATAAAGTAAGGATAAGACTGCAACTCTATGTATGTTTCTCTATATTTAGCTTCAGGCAACTACCTAACATTTATTTCAGCCTATGCAACAGGTTTTCCTGTTGTTTTCCTTTGCATATCTCAGATCTGCTCTGAAGGATCCCAGAACAGATGTAATTAACAATATATTCTACTGATGGGAGACCATTGATACAATATATTCTTACACACATTCATTGATAACAACATGACTGTGAAAGGACATATGTTGAGGGATAGATTTTATGCCTGGAAAAAATTCACAATTTAGCTAAAGAACAGAATGTGAGAGTTCATAAACTCTATGACACCAAAGAAAATTTAAGGAATGAACTTGTTGGCTTTTCATTTCATATCACGGTCCAAGCCATTAATCAGTGCCAGACCACTCAGCACTGTCTTCTAAATGAAAAAGTTTCTCCAAATGTGTGCTAGTGTTCTATTTGAACGCTATTTTTCTATTTTAATCTGTAATCATTTCCTGTTCTAAAAACCAAATTGTGGTTTGCATAGGAGAGGATGTTTTGACTAAGCTAGTATCTAAATACCACATTCCACAAACAGCCCTTTAAGCAAATACAAAGCTTTTGATCAACTGACATAATACAAAAACAAAGACCAGCTTGTATCTCTCTGGAAATCAGTATCTAAGCCTGCACTTTCTATAAAAATATGAATTTAGAATATATGGAACATCAGGAAGAACACAACTTTGATTTATTTACATTTAACAATTCACTCAAGCATATGTTGCTGTCACAGTAAGAGCCTGGGGCTGGCCAGTGGCTACATTATTTGTAGCATATGTAATGTGGCAGATAAACTGCAGTACAACTGCAATTTTAAAAATGAAATGGGCCAGAAATACTGAAGGAGAAAATTCAAATTTTAAAATAAAAATCTCATATTTTAGCTCTCTGCTACAACATGTTGGAGTCAATAACACCTACAGTATATTATCTGGTTCACACAAGAATGCCCTCAGGTGACTTTAACATGTTAATGAACCAATATATGTACCAAGACTAACTTGAATGATCAAATGGTAGATGGGTAGAGGTGTGTTTTGTTTGTGAGAGCCAGAGCCAAGTTTTTTGAGGTTATTTAATGTGAACACCAGAAATGGTTGGCAACTTTGCTAGGACACAAGGGTTCCAATGGTATATACTTAGCAGCGTGGAGAGTTTTCAGGAAACAGAAATGTGAAAAAGGAAGCGACTCTCGTCTCCTAAGCAACTCTGACACAAAGTCTAATCAGCATATCATGGAACCATGCTGACCATATAAGCTCCAACATTTAACATGAGTAAGGCTTCAAGACATTGGGTTGGAATTGATTTTTGCCTGAAATATATTATTATTTTGGGGTGGAGGGGGTGGGGGAGGAGGAATCTGTACAGCTCAGTTGTACAGAGCTGAACCTCTCAAACAGAAATCAAAAGCCTTACCCAATTCATTCCCTGTAATCTATTCCAAATGTTATCATTTCTAATTCAACTGAAATCAGATGGAGAATAATCTTTTGGCTTTAACTGGAATGAAGCCTGCAGCCAAACTCAGCTATATTTAAAGCTTATAAATGCTGGCACATTTACCAGTACCTTCTAAATTTACACATGCCAAATCTAAACTTAGACAAATGAAATTTATACCAAGCAGATAGTAGTAAGAGCAGAAAACAGACAGATTATGATAGAACACTACCCAAAAGGGCTGTGTCGTCAAGAGCAGGATGCCCACACCTACCAATGAAAGTGATGGCTTCAGGAAAGAACTGGGAGAGATTCTGACTCCAGTGATCCGAGATGGGAATCTGTTTGTATTTGAACTCTCCATCGTGCTCAAACATGTTGGGAAGATTAGGAGTGACGTTCAGAATGTACTTGATGCCGTATTTGCCTAAGACATCCAAGTTGCTGGAATCTTTGGCACAACCCAGATACAAATAGGGAAGAATCTGGACAGGAAAAGCTGGCTGGTTGTTTGGGATTGGGCTCCCATCAGACTCTGTGGCACTGCTGGGTTCCCGGTCAGATTCTCCATCAGAGCAATCAGAGCTTATCCTCAGCCCTCCCAGACCAAGGACAGAGGCAGGAGGAGAGTTGGTTGGAGAAGAACTGTCAAGATTGGTTTCACAATGCTCTGAGTATTCGGTCTGAAATTTATTGAATCCACCTGTGGGAAGTGAAGAGAAGATATGATTTAATGCCATGTTTCTTAAAAGTCGGTGAGGTCTTAGAAATTTGCTCTTTAAATATAACCTCCACAAATCATGATTGTGGATTTAAAGAAATTAATTTATGCTGTAATATACCACTTTCTCTGGGAGGCCCAGAAGATTCCTTGAATATAAAATCAATCTTAAAATTAAAACAGGATTAACAACAACGCATGAATATATACATTTTAACAGCAAGAGAGCTGGAGTCACTTTGGGCCCCCCAAATGAAATACTTCTTGGAGAAATAAAAAGCTTAAGACAATTTGAAGTTTAAAATCACCTGGATTGATTTCAGTTAACTGTGTACGTAAGGCTGCTACTTGATTTTCTCAACCTCTGCCATAGTAATCTCAGCTGCCAAGTCACCAAAACAGGCCTGGCCTGTTCCTTTATTTTAAACAGCAGCCTAACATGCAGTCCTCTAATCAGAAAGTTTTTACACCATGGAGACAAGTGTTATCTCACCGCCACTGTCTGCAGATCACATTGAGCAGAAGACAGTAAAATGTTAAGAATCCTCAAGGTAATGGTACTAATATAGCAAGAACTGTAACAGCACAGTGCAATTTTACAGACATTTCCTTAAAGCTCTAATACATTTACTGTAACTTGTTGCCAAGTTTTAAGTGTCACTAACTTAACTGAATCATGTTGCCAGAATCTCTCATTTTGTTTTGTCTCTTGAGTTTAACTCTTCCCAAAACTGTGTCACGGCATTTTAATTAAAGAGAAAGGGGTATTGGATTAATAGATGGGTTTTATATTTTAAAAGTTGGTACATCACACATGTTGCTTCTTCATCCCAACTTGCTAAGGAAGTCTTCGATGCAACCTGCATCATCACATCAATCAGTGGAACAACTTGCCTCTAAAGGCTGTGAATGCTCCAATCCTGGAAGCTTTTAAGAAGAGATTGAATAAACATTTGTCTGAAGTGGTGTAGGGTTTCCTGCCTAAGCAGGGGGTTGGACTAGAAGACCTCCAAGGTCACTTCCAACTCTGTTGTTTTATTCTATTCTATCAGACAAAGCCCAATTTGAATGATTGCAACCTTAAAAGAATGACAAAATGCAGAATCCATACATTTGACTTCAGCAAGCTATCTTCCTGTACCCACTACCCTTATGTTTACGTCCTGTCTAAGGAAGAATTTGGAGAACTCAAAAATGGGAATGTTATTTTGTAAAACTTGCTTGGCCTTAGGAAAGTTATTGCCTTAACATCAATTCTGTAGCAAATGTAGTTTATATTTTTTTAAAATGTGTGTACATATGTTTGAGCTCTATATACCAACAAGCAGCGTTTAAATGAACATTTGGGGTTTGGATCTTTTCCTTAACAATTAGTTTTTGCACGAGGACATATGGAGAAAAGGAAACAATTAAAGAAGTATTCAATCATTCAACAGGCATTCTTTAAGAAAATGTGGACAACCAATTTGAGGAAGCACATAGACACACTCTTACTTTTTGATTTAAAAGAAAACGCAGTAAAATTAAGATTTCCTACGTTTGGAATTAAAGGTTATTCAATTTTTGAGAGGCTCCTGTGTTCTTAGAACTCTGTAGGAGGGAGAAATTCAGCAGCTGTAGCTTTTTCAAGACTATTCAGTTATAATAAGATGTTTCACCTGCTAAATTATCTAGTACACATTTACAGAAGTCCTGTTAAATAAGGTGACAAACCTGAGAATATGAGATTTCCAGTTTACCTATCAAGGATGTTTAAAGACACAGATTAGAGGGAATTGGTTTAGCTTTATATGCACAAGTAATTTTTTTTAAATAGCAGGTATACAGAAGGCACTCTGTATCTGAAGGAGAATTTTAGACAGGAATGAAAACTTCATTTGTTAACAAAATTGCAATATGTGAATATTCCTTGCAATCAGCTAAATAGCTAACAGTATAGTTATGATCACTGTCAAAAAAAGAGCTGCACATATAGAAATGTGCCCAAAGAATGTTTATCTACATTCAGTGTTCTACTTATGTACATGGAACCTGAAATTCTCTCCTGAATATTTAATAGGCATCCAAACAACACTTCACAAATCAGTACCATTATAAAAGACCTAGAAATATTTAAATGGCCTGGCACAGTTGGAATAAAGTCACCAAACAGAGTTCAACTGTATTCATAAACAGGAAGGGGAGAATCAAGTTTCTTTTTCCCCTCCTGAAAAAGAAAGACAATATGAAACAGCCATTTTGGAATTTTAATTAGAAACATTTCCCATTCAGGCACTCTTCTAAATCAGAAGAGGAGAGGGAAAGAGAAATTTATTAGCTTAACTCCTCGTTTTTTTTCCGTTAAAAGGCTAATTTAAAGGAACTGGGATTGTTAAGAGGAAAGATGGTGGTATCAATGCAGCACTTGGGCTAAATAATTTTTAAAACATACCTTACATGTATCAAGAAAGATACTGAAAGAGGAAAATTGGGGCAATGCACAGGAACCCTTTCACTGAACTCCTTGCACATACATACATACATACATACATACATACATACATACATACATTTCCTATCCTAAGAACAATTTCTTCCTTCTGCACTATTTAGTACTTCCTTTTACTTGAGATGTTTGGAAATCTGTAATTTTAATTTTACTTACACAGTACAGAGTGAGGGACAATTTTGGCTCAGTATCACTTTCTATTTCTGCCTCAATCCTGCCACCAAGTGATCATGCTGGTATGTGTCCTGGGGAAAGGCAATTATCCTTACCTTGGCACTCACTCAGAGTAACTGTATCACAATGCTTCCAGGGGAGAAGAGTGTTTTAGGAAAGCTGAATGGGGAGTTTAATGAATTAAGGTCTTCATTCAAAATGAACTTCAGGGAGGAATGGAGGCAGAGCCCAATGCAATGCGACAAGGCCAGATACGTCATCTAGCTCAAGCAAGTTGCTCAAAGGCAAAGGCTGATCTACCAAGTCGGGGCCTTCAAAGACACAGAGGAGGAAGCAAGGCACAAGAGATTAATCTGCCGAACAAATTTCAATTAAAAAGCAGAATGGCAAACTGCCTGCAGTGAATAATGCCTCTTCTCTCGTCTAGGTTATTACAGGCCACTTCTCTCTCTCTATCAACTGCATATCGCAAAAACAGTGTAGTGGAGCAAATGGGACCATTGCATAAAGTTAGGCTGGCAGTGAGACAAGGGGTAGAACAAGCTATTCCTTGCTGTCAGCTCCCGTCCCTCCCCATCTGTGGAGAGAAGAGCCGCTAAAGGGCACCAAGACAGGAGGGGAAAGGAAAAAATGTAGATGGCTGGCAAGGCAAGAGCTCTCCAAAACTTCTGAATAACCACTCCTGAAATCCTTGCCGTGTTCATTCTGACTCATAGGAACTGTAGTCCAAGAAGGGGCCACATAGTTTCCCTCTCCTTTTAAAAACCAAGGTTGCTAAGGTAGTTGATAGAGGAAAGGAGCAAGGTAAAGCCTAGAGTAAATAATCACACACACACACACACCAATGTTGGAATGAAGTGAATGGCCTTTCCTGGACTTTTCCCATTCATACTTATGGAAGAATCTGGCCAGAATTTCTCCTTCTGGAGAGGGAGAGAATGAGGTCTCCCAGGACAGTTTAGCAGGGGGGGAAACATTTTCTGGTTCCTACCGAAGAGGGGGAAAGAGAGAAATGAACCAAGACCAGAGAGGCCCAGAGGCCAATACTGTACCTGCCTGTACAGTACTCGGCACATGCAACCATTTTGCAAAACAACAATTAATCAAACGGGCGATGAAAGCAAAAGCAAAATCCTGCTTCGCCGAATCCAAAGGAAGGAAAGACCCGCGCTCTTTTCGAAGTCCTTCGCGTGTTTGTTTGTTTTTGTTGTTTTTGCTTTAACTGCCGACGTTCCCTTTCTATCTTTTCTGCGGGAGAAAAACCTCCGGTAAGGGCAGCAAAACAACTAAGATTGGGAAACAGGGAATACGTGATAGGACAGATGGAAATGGAGAGATAAGAACAAACAGCGAGGTCGGGGGGGGGGGGGGCGATGCGATTAGGCGGGAATTTTTGCTCGGGCTGGTGACTCGCAGCCTCCAGCCCGGCTGATAAAATAAAAGGGAGGGCGAAGGAAGTAAAAAAAGCTCGGCAATCCCTCGTCAGGAGGTCTGAGTGCGACCCCCCTCTTCGTTTACCTTTCAGGTAGTACGCCTTGCAGCCGTCGTCGCGGAGTTTTTGTAGCAAAAGGCCGAGGACGGAGGTGGGGGCCCCGCCGTCCTGCTGCCACTCAGCCGTAGATTCGTCGTAGAGCAGGACGGTGTCTGCCTTGCAGCGCTTGACGAAGCGTTCCTTGTCCTCGTTGTTGGGGATGATGGAGCGGATGGGCAGATTACCTTTCTTGAGACGCCGGAGCATCAGGCCCGGGATAGCCAAGTTGATGGCGGTCTCGATATGCGAGGACTCGAAGAGCTCGTGGGGCCGACAGTCGAGCAGCAGCAGCGAGCTGCCCCCGCTCGATTCCAGCTCCTCCTGCAGCCACTCCACGCTCTTCCACGGCATCGCTGCAGCCATGGGAGCCCGGGGGTCGCTGCCCCAGATATGATTTTTCATGAGGATCACACAACAAGGGGATGAGGAGCGAAGGAGCCGAGCGGGGACGAAGGAGAGTCCAAAACCAGTCACTCTCGGAGAGGGAGAGAGAAAGAAGCGTTCCGCCGCCGTCCCCAAATCCACCGAGAAGGAAAGTGAACAAAAAGGGGAGAAAAAAATAAGACCCGAAGCGGCGATCGGCTGGAGGGTCGCGTTCCGGCCGTTTCCAAGGGCTCGGCGTTCTGTTGCTTCGGCCGCCGCTAGGCTGCTTCCCTTCCACTTGCCAACCGAGAGATAGAAGCAGGAGGTGCTGGCGAGAGCGAATCCCTCCGGGCTCCTCTGGGAAGAAGATCCTGCGGAGCTACGGATTGCCAGGCGCTGCTGGCAGCCGGCCCTCCTCTGGAAAAGCTGCCGTTCTTTGGTCGGATTTAGGCGGCTGAGCTGCTGCTGCTGCAATATCCGCTATGTGCCCCCTCCCGCTCCATCGTGGATCCAGCCTGACAGTCTCAATTAAAAAGAGGCTTCGCCATCAGAGCGGCGTGTCTTGCTTGAGGAGGCGGGCCCTGCGAGGGAGGGAAAGCGCCAGGGAGCCAGGCTGGCCCCGCTTAAAGGAGAAGAGGCCTCCGGAGTGTTTTGCAACCCAGTTTTGTCAAGCCCCGAGGTTTCCCTCCTCCGCGTCAGGCTATACGATTTGGCGCTCTTGGAAGCAGCTTTTCCTCCTCCTTTTTTTTGTTTCCTTCCCCCCAGTGCCTGTTTGGTTCAATGGAGGGATTTAAATAACGAGCCCGCTTGTCCTGCCTCCTTTTTGGGGGGGGTGGGGAGAGGCCGCTGCCCAAGTGAAAATTATCGCTCAAGAAACATGCCCAGCCGCCGACAAAGCTTTTTCAATGATCGTGTTAAGAGTCAGGCAGGACAGTTTTCGGGAGATGCACAACTGTCGATTAGGATTCATAGTTTAATCATTTTTGGCTGCCAACCTTTTTGCTTTTCATTCTTTTGAAAAGTCATTAATTTGCCTCGATGAAAAAGGAGACAAAATGAACAAACTTGAGGCTCCCATACTTTACTATTAGACTGATCAAAAAGCCCTTCTAGGCCCCTAAGAAAAAAGCTACCCCCTTCCCCCCGTTCCTTATCTACCCAAATGGAGACGTTACTGACATTTTTATCGCTGAGGGAGGAGTTATTCAAAAGATTCAAAATATCCAGGCCGCGAAATAAAACTTTTCCATTGATTTTTCAGCCTCGACTTTTTTCCCTTCAACAAAAATCCGCCACAGCGCTACGTAGCACCGCGTAGCGGTTGTCCGGAGTTTAGCACAGATTTTCTAACCCCAATCTACAAATGACTAATTTTTTTTTCGACACGGATCCACAAAGCAGTTACTTTTTAATTCAGGGCGGTATAAATTACCCAGTCCTGAGGTTAGTTTGAGATTTAGTGGATCGCGCAACTTCAGAAAACTGGATCACTTTAGTAAAGCATGGTCATGCAGCCACTGGGTGGCCCGCTTCCCGATAAAGAGTATAGGCATTCAGTGGACTAACTGCAATATTTTGTGGCTATGGAAAAGCAAACAAGGCGGACCATCCAACTGTACGCCTGCCACATGCAAAACACGACGCACGCAGTTTATGGAAGCAGAGCTGTGCGACCCATAATAAACGGATTCTAGAGCTGATTGGTTCTAAAAGCTTAGATTTGCACGATGAATTCCTGACTGACAGAACGCCTTACAACATGGTTTTTTAAAAAAAAAAAATCTTGGAGTTTGGCATTTTATAAGCCGCTCAAATAGGCGGGGCTGAAATACGGCGACCTCATTGGAGAGGGAGGCGGGGCTTTTAGAATCTTGTGTATCAACCCGCCGAACGCGGGAAGAGAGGATGCGTAGAAAGAAATGAATGGGGTGTTAGAGATGGATCGGATTTGCATGTCTCCAATTGGCTTGCGCAGAAGTCAGGCGTTTGTGTACTCTTCTTAAACATACTGTATTGTGATGGAAATGGAAGCGTTCCTTCTCTTTCCTCCTGATGTTCTCGAACGCCTCCATAACAATTTAGATAAGCGACATAATGTAAGTAGGCAAAAGTGCAGCAAAAGAAAAGGCGTGGTATAAAGGCACTTGCAAATTTACTAGAAAGATTTGAGCTAGCTGTCCTGTTTCCGACAGAGAGGTGGAGTCGCAGCTTCTTTGTCCCGGGGTAATCTGATTCTTGCCGCAACTAACTTGTGACTAATTCATTCAGTTTACATTCCATATCTTTGACCGGTTAAAAAGCCAGCCTGGAGGTAGCAAAATCAGACTTGATATGAGGGGTTTATTTCCTGCCTGTTCCATTAGTTGCTTGTAGGGGACAGTGGAAAATTTGAAATCTCGCATAAACTCTAATTTGTTACATTTTGGCTCCTAATGTAGTGAAGTGTTGCTCATGTTTAGAATTTACATTTATTTCCCAATAGCAAATTTATATATGCGTTTTTAACTGTTGTATATTTGGTGCTGTGGTAAACTTCAGTACTAATTTGGGCCAACAAATGTAATGAAAGTTGAGCTACTGAGTAGAATAGAATAGAATACTGTAGGAAGTTAGCACCCACCCCTTTCCTAGAAGAATGAAATATTTTAGGAAATATTAAAAAGGCAGAATATTATGTTTCCCTGTATGAGAAATGGAGAAGTATGTTTTAAAGACAAAGCAGCTCCCACCTTCCTGCCCCTCCACCCTTTGTCAATGGACCATCATCTGCAACACAATACGACCCATCTAGCAACAGAAACTCACCACATGGCACCTGGGAAGATTACATCAGCCAGCAAAGCTAGCTAAAACCCCCGCTTCCTGGGAGTCTGACAACCAATCAGGATATTCTTTCGGGCCCCAGGAAGTTCAAAGCCAGAGAGGGCATAACACCCGGGGACTCCCTGCATCTCGGCCCTTTTCTGTTTAGGAACTCAAACCATGTGATCCTGCCACCATTAAACCATCTTTCCAAGCAGTCTCCAGGTTTCCAGTGTCTTTTTCCCCTCTTGGAACTGAACCCAGAAGGATATTTCAGGAGAGGAGAGGAGAGGAGAGGAGAGGAGAGGAGAGGAGAGGAGAGAATAGAGGTTAAGTGTGACTGGAGACACACACAAGGAATTTGTCTTTGGTGTATATGCTCTCAGGAGAATAAAATACATTCATCACAGTATATATTTGTATTTTCCCCCCTTAGATATGTGACGAAAGGATAAACAGTGTTAACTTTCTTTGTGATCTATGGAAGAATTACCCCATATTTTAGAGGTATATTCTATATTTTTATTGCTAATTAAGGCAATAAAGAATACTGATTTTATTTTCTACAAGGAGTTACAATTTGTAAAAACCTAGAAGGCTTGTACTCCATTTATTGACAGCTGGTTTGGGTGTACATTGTGGTTAAGACATCAGTCTAGAGACCAGAAAACTATCAGTTCTAGTCCCTTTTTAGGCACAAAGCCAGCTGTTGACGTTTTCTCAGCCCTAGGAAGGAAGCAATGGCAAATTACTTTTGAAAAACCTTGCCAAGAAAACTGTAGGGAATTGTCCCGGCAGTCTGAGAATTGGACAGGATTGAACAGGAGAAAAAAATATGTTAAGTGTGCCACATGAGGTAGAGCTTCTTGTTTACATAAAAGGTTGCATCTTACAAATACATCTGCCTGGAAATAAGCTTCACTAAACTCAGACTTCTGGGGAGACATCCCTGGGTTGTCCTACACACTTGAACTGCTTCCCAAAAAGTAGTTAACATAACTAAGATCATACATTAAACTACATACCTTTTCATAACCATGATTATTGAATCAACTAGGAATGGGTGGGTTATCATTAAATAAGTCATATTGTAGCTCACTATAGTCAGTTAACAATTCCTATGAAACAATTTTCCATTTTATTTTGAACCCACAAGAAAGAATCTTAAGTCTTTTTTTAGTCTTGAACAGGTACTTCAGCACATGAAAACTAGATTTGTATATTATACTGAGCATGGTTTGTTGAAACATGATTTATTGAAGAAACCACAACTGGCAGAGTTTGGTTTCACTCCATTTTGTACAAATTACAAAGTCTATGTACATGTAGTTCATTAAAACCCAGGGCCCAAACAAACTGCATTCTAGCTGAGTTCCTCAACACACTAAGTTAAAGTATGTTCTGATACACTGTGGCTAATGCACCATAAAACCCAGATGGCAAAATTGGATTATGTTACATGAGCCACCCTGTAAAGTGAATTCATAAATTGAGAAAACTCTGGATTATCGTGTTGTACAAATATAGCCAGTAGCTCCGTGATGGATGACCCCAGTTTAAAGGTTCCTAATGTGGATTGTTGTTTTAAGACTTCTTGGCTCCTGAGACTTCTAGTTTAAGATGAGTTCACTCCAACACACTAGGCTGATTATATGGGCAAATTCAGCAGGATAGCATGTGGCTTGGTTGCGTGCAAATCCTGTTCCTTTAGTCAGTTTATAATTCAGTTTGTTGTGTGAACATAGGCTGTTCAGTTAATCTAATTAACTATGGTTCAGTTAATCATGGGTTAGAGCATTCTGTAAATATAGCTCTAGAAATTTGCTGTCTGGGCATTCACTTAAAAATAACATTTATTCAAGAAACTGAAGCAGAAACTCATGAACAAATGTAAACTATTTTTGTCTTGCTCAGATAACATTCCAAGTTTGCATGTTCCTCGAAATACATAAATATTGCAAAATGTTCAAATGTGATTTATGCAAATAGTACAGAGAGGACAGTATTTAAAGTGCTAAGATAAACATGCACACATATGCGAAATCAACAACGCAAGAAACTTGGATGGTTTTTGTAAAGCATGACTTCATTCCATTAATTTATACATAGGCTTATAAGCACATGGAAAATGTTTAGAAAGTTGGCCAGAATAACAGAGATACTTAGTTCTTATGGGGAAACTTAGTCACCTCGAAGTCTTTATTTACCAATCTGATTTTACAAATGTGTATGTCATCCACTCTAACATAGTGCTTGACTCCTTATACAAACAGAAATATTTATAATTCTATAGTTATATACCTGTTTGTAAAACAAATTCTTGTTATCTTGCTGTAGCAAATCAGTGCAAGTCTGTTTAAATTTGCTAATTGTGGAATTTGACTGTGTAAATGTTGTTACCTTCTCATATTTTTGCAAAAAAATATTCATTAGCAAAATGTACACAGACATGAATCCATGCCCGTAATTAGCTTAAATGTTTTACATTACCCTTATGAAAGTGCTTTAAAAGGAGTCCAAGCAGAAAAACAAAAATATAAATCCTTCATTTCCCTAGCAAACCACATGTGGTTTGACTGAGTGGCATATTATCATTCAGCCAATGTAGCTCTAAAAAGTTATAAATGTTGGTGTCTTTCTGCCTGGACTGCGAATAGAATTAGAATTTACAACTAGTTGACCTTTTATCCCTGATAAGGAAAAGCTTTCTAATTCACTTTACAAATACAAATCAGTCTGTACCTTCCAAAATTATATTGTAATTGCAGAAGGTTTCTACTGACCTGTGTCTCAAGAACTTCATTTTCTGTAACTTTTTGGATAAAAGAAATATTAATAAGTTATACAGACAGTTTAAAAGGATACTGTATATTAAAAATAGGTTATGCCCTAACCTATTGTAAATTGCCATATAACGCATGCCGATTATATAATCAATTGCTATTTCTACCAATGAGGGCCAGTTTGATAAAGTGATTAAGGCACCAGACTAGAAACTGGGAGATAGTGAGTTGACTCTTTTAACCCTCACAAGTCATTTTTTATGGTATATGTGTACACACACAATCATACTGTGTGATTGAGTTCAAACATTACATCAAGCCATGATTTGCTTAACAGTTGTTCTTTTCAATAACATTGGTTGAATTTGCATAGCATGCTAAATTATTGTAGAGGGCAGAGGGAATAGGAGCCTGGATAGCTCAGCAGACTAAGCATTGTAATTAAAACCCAGCTGTCTGCGATTACTGCTGGTTCGAATCTCCCCAGGCTCAAGGTTGACTCGGTCTTCCATCCTTTCTAAGGTAGGTAAATTGAGGACCCAGTTTGTGGGGGCAATAAGATGACTTTATATATACAAAAGTATGAAGGCTATTGCTTAACGCATGGTAAGCCACCCTGAGTCTTCAGAGAAGGGTGGCATATAAATCAAATTTAAAAATTAAAATTAAAAAATAATTAAAAAATGGCCTTGAAGGACAGGAGGAAGAGATACTACCAAGGCAACAGTCAGATTAAAAGGGCCTGAGCCCAGGGCAAGAAAGTACCTTGAGTAAGCATCTCAGACTAACCCTCTCCCTAGTTCATATAGTTATAAAGATAAAGGGAGGGAGGGGCAAGCACATTCAGACTTGCAAGATGCTATTACTCTAGCAGTTACAATAAAAGTAATCCTGATCTTTATGGCATTAGTCTGTTCTACCCAGAAGGGCTAACAGTTGTAACTCATGGTTTACAAATGACTAGGATTGCAGAGTAACGTATGCCAAGCCAAAACCAAACCAATCATGTTATGCAGTGGTGAAATCCTCCGCGGATTGCCACTGGTTCGCTGCCCCTGCATGCATGGTACACACCAAAAGTACTCTGCATGCGCACACATGTGCAGTGTGTGCCAAAAGCATGCTGTGTATGCATGTACAATGCACACCAAATGCACACTGCACACACACACACATGCACAATGCTCACCAAACACGCTCTTCATGCAGAAAAAGAAGGCTTAACAAGGTAAGTAGAAAGGGAGGGGGGGGGGACAGCTGTGCCTCATGATTTAGATTTGCTAGAAAGTAGGATTTCCTACTTTCTAGTGAATATAAATCGTGCAGCACATCTGATTGTCGGAAATACTGGTTCACTACCAGCTTTTATCACTACCGGTTCACCTGAACTGGTGCGAACCGATAGCATTTCACCCTTGATGTTATGGCTTAAAGTGGTCATCCAGAATGCTCTCCTGCAGTCAGGGAAGCCAACAAAAAAAGTATTGTATGTGAGCATAAAGGCTGCCTTCATCACCGGTCTTTACTCTGCTGTGCTACCTACTTGTAGATCCCCTAACCTCATTTTGCTCCTTGTCAAACATCACCTGCCAGCAGGAGGAACAACCAGCAGTCCTTTCTCCTTACGTGGTGTGCGTAGGTGAGTTCATAGAAAAACGGGTTTAGACACTTGTCAGTTTTCCCACCTACAGGTCACAGATGTGCAGGTGCTGTATGTCAGTTACCTGTCAGGCAGCAATTGTGAAGAAGATGCTCCTGCTCTTTGGAAAAGGCCTCAATCCTTTGTCTAATTACATCAACATGGCTGATGTGTCACACATCAGGTGCAGCGGAAGGCAGCGGACTGACGAGCTGGGAGTGCTTGAGAAAACAGGCAAGCTTTATTCTCAATTGGTAATGCAAGGGAATGGAAATGATGCAGGGGTGAAATCCATCAGGTTCTGGAGAACCGGTAGTGGAAATTTTGAGTAGTTTGAAGAACCGGCAAATACCACCTCTGGCTAGCCCCAGAGTGGGGGGGAATGAAGATTTTACAATATCCTTGTAAAAGGATATTGGGGAGTGGGGAGGGAATGTGGATTTTGCAGTATCCTTCCCCTGTCACGTTCACCAAGCCACACCATGCCCACCAAGCCATGGCCACAGAACCGATAGTAAAAAAAATTTGGATTTCACCACTGAAATGATGGCAGCTATTGACAATGGCCAGTAGCACAGAGGCATCGCTGGGGAAGGCATGTCAAAAAAAAAAAAAAAATCAAAGCTACCATCTTGACTTTTCTCACACACACACACACACACCCCTATACTTTATCGCATGTTGTCCAAACGCAGCCAATGGTTTGGCTTCTGACTGAATATGGTGGCATGTTGTAATATTAACATTACCCCTCTCTCTAGGAATGGTCTCAGAAGACGGGTAAAAAAGATCCCAATCAGGTTAAAAATAAAGTTCCAGCATAATGAGGGGGAAATATTCTTAAGACTTCTGAAAAGATCCCTTTCTTAAGCCTAAGAGAGCCCCCCCCCCAAAAAAAAGCCAGCCATATGAACATGTATGTTCAGTAGCTATCACCTTTCAAGCTTTGCGGACCAGCGTGGAGGGAGGGATGGTTTTATGCAAGTGGCAGGTACACATGCAGCAGCTCCATTTGTACAAGCGATGGGCACACGTGCCCGCCACTCGCACAAATGGAGCTTTGTGCATGCACGTTCACTCGTGCAAGTGCAGCTGTGCACGCTCGTCTGCCACTTCTCTGGCCCGGTTCTAAATGTGCCATAGCCCAGTACTTGGCTGCAACCCAGGGCTTGGGGATTCCTGGCCTAGGACTTTGCTGGGTCTCTAAAAGGAGGCTATTTTTAAAATCATTTCTTCCAGGTTTTTTTCCCCTCTAAAGATGCGATTACCATTCTATTTTTTTTTATTGAAAAGTTTTGCAAACACAAAATAACATTTTTCTCACCCCCACCCCCACCCCCTTCCCACCTCCCCTTCCCCCCCCCTTCCCTCCTCCCCCCTCCCCGACTTCCCAGAGCAGAATACAAGGTATTAGAGAAAAAAGAAAAACAATTATAAACTAAATTAACCTACCCATCCGTAAACTAAACCCCCCCAACAAAAGAAACCTTAACTCCCTTATAGGTTACCCACATTATCATTACACTCATGCATACACGATTTGATATCTTCTTGTCTTATATTTGTTTTGAACATAGTCTATCCATTTTTTCCACTCCAAAATATATTTTTCTTGCGTATGATCCTTCAGGTACGCTGAGATCTTCGCCATTTCAGCTAAGTGTGTTACTTTCAGTGTCCATTCTTCTATAGTAGGCACAAAGTCTTTCTTCCAGTATTGAGCTACCAACAACCTAGCTGCTGATATAAAGTTTATATAAAGCGATTACCATTCTAAACTGCACTTTAAACCACCTTCCTTTTTCAGCAATTTACCTGTTGTACATTCATTTTTCTTTGCACATTTATTTGGAAGCCGATACCTTGGAATGACTGAAGGAAATGAATATGAAGAGTTCTTCATTTGTAGTGTTACACACCAGGGAATGCCCTGGCATACTTACAAATGCACAGGCTCCCGTTCTTCCATCAAGCCTTCATAAAATCGTTTGATATGTGTATTATGTACATATTCTTCCATTCTTCTACTGGACAAAATAGTGAGACAGCTCCAAGGCGGAATAGTTTCGCAAAACTGGACAAACATGTCCTGACTGGATAGGGTTTGATATTCAATCCAGGTTCTCATTATGGGAAATTCCTCTACTTTCATTAATGTTATACATTAATGATGTTGCTGATCTACATCTTCCAGCTGCTCCTTTCAGCATGGCCAGTAGTGAGAGAGAGAGAGACTAGGAAATGTAGTTTGGTGACATGTTAATGGTGAAAGTCCCCATTTCTGTACTAACAAGAGTAAAATCTCTAATGTTAGCCAATGATGGGAGTTCCCTCAGTCTAGTTTACAAATCAAAAGGATGTTTAGAGGGCTGGAACCGCAGAGCTCTTCTCTCTGCAAAGAGTTTGATGCAGAGACAAAGGAAAAAAATTGCTCTTTCTTTTCCCTTTGCTAAAAATAGATTTTTGGAATAGTTTTGGAATAATTTGTTGAAATCAAGGTATGAAGCTTTGGTAGACAATTATTTCACCTTGCCTGAACTACAGCGCATGCTATAGGTTACCATGGAAATGCTACCAAAAATGGCCCTCGTGATGAATCAGCCAAACCAGTGCTCAGCTGCAAAGTACTCACAGAGGGCTCTGGGGACTTTCATTTTAGTATCTCCACTTCCTTTTCATGTCATAGTCAAAGAAGGATCATCTTGAGGAGACCTTTTTCCAAGGCTTTTCCGGGACAAACTGCAACAGGTTCTCCAGTTATTAAGCTCTGTTTCTGAAATGTAAATTCGGGGGGAGTGGGGCTTTGAATTTTGCAGAATAAAAAATCACTCAGCCTAGTGGTGTTACATCACCAACTATGAGTAGAGACTGGAACCGCAGCATCCTGGTATTCTGGATTGGCTGATGTACTGCACCTCCATTCTGCACTTAGACAAGACATCTGAACTTTGAAGATGGAGTGTTAGAAACTACTCAGGAAGTCCAGGTGGTGATGGCTGTTTCTTCTACTCACGCCTAATTTCATGAGCTCCCCTCATTTGGATCTCTGAAACCTACAGATCTGTCAGACAGACTTTCATCTCCCCCAAATAATGTCCTGGGTAAGAGTTCTGGGAACAGAAGTCCAACACCATTAGAAGCCACTGGATTGAGGCATGCTGCTCAGGGACTTTGTTTACAACATTTGTCATAAAACATCTATAGGTCTCAGCCTCAATTTCTTCATTTTTAAAACAGTATCCATTAAAAAATGAACAGGAGTGGGATGGAAAAAGAGAAGAAGACTTATTACCATTTTAGGTTGTACACAGTTTCTTGCATTGATGGCTCCAGCTTATGATGTGTTTAACAAATATCCTTTAGCTTGCTTCAGTTTAAGCCTTCAATGATATAGGTTTAATTGAATTAAAGGTGATAAATTGGTTGCCATGTCAAAAGAGATCAACTTTACTCAGTGAAGTTAAACATATACTCGGAAGCTCGCCTCCCTACTGGGACTTGCATTTGTTTGGGTTGTATGTAGCCAGCTGTTTTAAAATGGTATACACTCTTACAATCTGAGTGGACCTGATCTGTGTTAGTGTATGATGGCCAAAAAAAAAAAAAAAAGGAATCTGGGAGCACCTTTTCCCACTAACCATTTTTTAAAAAGCTACAGTTCACAAAAGCTCATGCTTACACTTGTTAGTGGGAAAAGGTGCTCCCAGATTCCTGGTCTCTAGTCATAAGAATTGCCCATGCACTGCATCAGTTTCCCCCTGTCTGGTGTCCTCAGATTGTTGGGAATATAGGGTGACAAGCCCTGGGATTCCACAAGAAGGGCCTTGACCCTCCCAGGCCAAGCCCCCATGGGGCATGAGGGGCAGGCTATCATGCCAACTGGTGTTCACAGATTCCCACGAGCACAATTCCACAAAGCTTATTGCGTGTGGTCAAGTTTTTATTTGTAGGTGGTTTCCCTAAACTCTTCCTACTGCACTAAAAATAACTAAAACACATTCCTATTCTTTCTGATTTTCCCCACTTAAAATATTTTTTGGATATACATTACTTCCAATAAAGGAGAACATCTGTAGCTTGGGGTTGAAATGAGGGGTCTGATTATGTTACCTAACACTGATTATGTTACCTAGTTTGGGTAATGAAACGTCTACAAGAAAACAAGCAAGCTCAGAGAGCACCAAGGACCCCTCATATTATTTCTCAGTAGGGTGTCCCCAGCCATCCCAAGGAAATTGGCAAATTTACATTCATGGCCTACAGTTGCCAGAATTCTCAGTTTCTGAGCCATGCTGGTTGGGAATTTATTTAATGTATTGATTTTCTGGTCCGAGAAGCTGCTAGAATGGCATGCATAATGCGATAAGCAAGGCAAGAGTTCCTCCTTTCTGAATGTCAGTCCCAAAAGATTGGTTTTCCTATCTGTCCTGTTCTCCTCATTCAAGAGTCACGGCCTTTATCCGACCTGCATGGCGATAGGGAACATCAAGTTGTGCAAGAATGTGTGGATGGTGCAAATTATTTACAAATGATTTCAAAAAACAAGGAGAAGGAGAAGAGACATATTCAGAGCTTTTATACAAGCTTTTCAACTCCTGCATTAATTTGTGCTATTTTTATCTATGCTAATGATGTGCTGGGATAATAAGGGTTTGTAGGAAAGTTTAAAATGCACATGTTCTTGTCTAAGCTATTCAGCAGAAAGTTAGCACCGCAGCCTCCACAGTACCTAATCTTGATTCATTTACTTCAACCACCCCCATGAAACTGTTAGCTGGCATTGGCCTAGCAAGTTACCACTCCGTGCTCCAGGAACAAAAGATCTGCAGATAAATGTGGATATTCTGTTCACAGAGTCCTCTCAGTATCTTACCAGCTTTTTCCCTTTTATTATGCCATTTCTCTCTTTTATTGCTCTTGCCATAAGACTTTAGCTAAAATAGCTAACTGGAGCTAACTGAGTGGCTAATGTGCTTAGGAAGAATAAATGTGTTTTCAGACAGACAGAAAGAAAAAGTATCAGTAGTCTGAGAGAGTGCCATGTCCAGAAGAAAAGAATAGGAGCAAAACACTTTAGAAGGACTGAGAGGTACTAAATGCTGGCTGTGAATGGGGAAAAATGAGATCCTGTGCCAGGAGGAAGAAAAATGGAGCGGTGTATTGTAGAAGGGACCACAACTGGCCAGCTGCTGAACCCTCAATAGAAAAACTCTAAGAAGGCATGCCATAATCAAACACCTACTGTATTACGTAAAGTCATAGCTTGTTCAACCGTGGTTTATTAAATAAGATGCAATTGGCTGGGTTTGAACAATCCACTATATCAGAATTAAAAATCTCATATTACGGAACAATGGGATCACAGATGAAAATAATGTTGCAAATCCCACAGGATACAAAATAAGATGTATGACCAGCAGCAAGATTGACAGACTCAGTTACAGTGGCAATGAGTGCACCATTGGGAGACTTGCAAGAACAGGTTAGAGATAGATCATCGTAAAGAAAACGTATCTCTATGGTTGCTAGGAGTCGAGAATGACTTGACGGCATATAATCAATCATTATCAATTTAAGCAAGCCTTTATTCAGTATTACGACATTTCCTCCCTTGCCTTCTATATACCTGTTCCTATTACAATGTGCACATTATTCTTTTCTTGAATCCTCAGAGGAAACCTTTGCATTTTCCAATGCAGTGGGAGGCGAGGCCTTGTTCTTTTCCTCTTCAAAGGAGAGTTTTCAAACTGAGCCTGGATAATAATCTAACCAGGATGTTGCAGTGTGATTTCCTTGACCACATGACTCACTTCTATAGGTCCAAGCACTGTTGAAGAGAAGGTATGGTTCCCCCACCCCCATTGAGGTACATAGCCTGTTACAGCCCTATCTCATACCACCCAGAGTCAATTTACAGGGAGATGGGCAGCATAATTAATATTTAATTATAATTAACCATACATACATATAGTACATACATACACACACTGGGGATAGTGAGGCATGGAAAAGTGTGTACTGGGTAAGAGTAAACACCCCTTGAATATAAATGGTAGCAGCTAGAACCAGCAAGCCATTATATCAATACAGGAAGCCGACCTTGATCTCTGGAACAAGATTCAAGATTACCATCTATAAAGCAGGTGGTCTTATAATGGGCAATAGGCATATATAGAATTTTAAAAACAAGTCATGGATGCCTTTATAGAATGGCTACTGGGGGAGACTTCTACATTCTCAAAAGAGCCACCGTGCTGGGCTATATAATGAAGGGCGCAATAACCATGCTGGCTAGGAACTTTTTGGAGGAGATGGTTAGTTAGGAAAGGCTAGACTATGCTTTTCTAAAATCTAGCCAGAAAACTAGAAAAGCAACATATTTGCAAGATCAAGGCAGCCAGGAAGAAATGAAACAACATTAAACCTCCTTTCAATAGCCATTCAGTTCTTAGAGCTATCAGTTCCAGACTCCAAGTGTCATCCACTAAATGGTAGCAATGAGATTTCTGCACTTCTTTGCTGCCATCTAGTGTCATCTGGGTTTTTGCAACCCTGATCTAGGCCCTACCTTTTGTAACGCAGCCCCAGTCACGCCATTCAACAGTTTTTATGTTCCTCTGTCTTAGTATTAGTATTTAACACCCCTGTGCAGTTTATAAACCAGGATTTCCTACTTCAAAGGGGCTTGTAGAAACATGCATACTCTTGATCTTAACCAGAAGGCCAAGAAGGAATGGCTATCAGGGTGATCTGGCTGCAACATCTCTCATTCTAAAACAAAATCAAATGGGCTGCATTGTGGATTTATGTTGTATGAGAACTAAGCTAGTCACGTTAGCTACTTCTAAATTGCTGACAGATTTACAATGTACAGTCAAGTCTCAGCTTAGAGTACTTCCAATCAGATGATTTAAGTCTTTAAAAAGCATAGATTACAAAGATGCAAAAGTTTGTATGCTATTTTGTGCGTGCCTAAAGTAACCAAAACCTAAAAGTACAAAAATGGGACATTAAGGGAAAAAAATCGTTCCCAGCCTTTTTTATATAAAACTTGGGGAACCCCTAGCCTGCAAATTAATAAATGGCACACAAAACAAATGCACTGTCAATTGTAACCAAGTAGAACCCTTCTTGTGCCTTTACAGAAATTAAGCAATCGGGCTTGCGCCTTTTTTTTTTTGTCCTCATCCAAAGTTTGAAAAGGATAAAGGTACAAATACTGTAAGCTGAATCTACTTAAAAGTTGAATTTACAGTATTTACTTAAATCAGTTCTTCCACATTTGCAGCAGAACAGCCTATTTTATGGAGATGGGGAGGAGCATAGCTGATCTCAAAGGAAGTTCGGCTGAAAGGAAGCAAGGAGATTCCAAGTCTGTTCTGTGTGGTCTTACAATGGAGATGGACTGTGAATTAAAGGTGGAGTGCTTGCAAGTGTAATGTAGAGTCAAAGAAAAAATGGATGGCTTGAAGTCTCATCCCATTATGCACAAGGATAGGTACATCCAAATTATCTGTAATGTTGAAGGTATACAGGTGGTCCTTGACTTACAACAGTTCACTTAGTGACCATTCAAATTACAACAGCACTGGAAAAAAAGTGATTTATGATCATTTTTCACTCTTACAACCATTGCAGCATCCTCGTGGCCATGTGATTTACATGCTTGGCAACTGAGTCACATTTATGATGGTTGCAGTGTCCCTGAGTCACATGATCATCATTTGCAAACTTCTGGCAAGCAAAGTCAATGAGGAAACCAGATTTCACTTAACCGTGTTAACTAATTTAACAACTGCAGTGATTTACTTAACAAATGTGGCAAGAAAATTTGTAAAAGGGAACAGAACTCACACTTAACAAATGTCTTACTTAGCAGCATAAATTTTGGGCTCAAGTGTAGGACTACCTGTATACATAAGTGGGAGTCCATATGTACCTACTTTTATTAGTAGCTGAAGTGACAGGTTTTTCTTCAATTTAGCCCACTTTTAAAGAAATCATCCAGGTTTATATCTTCTTTTCACGGCTTATTCAACTGAAACTTAAACAAGATAAACCGCTGCTTCTAGTTCTTCTTTGAAAACCCCAGGATGCCTATGGCAAAACTTCTGTTTTCAATTGCCTTCAGTGTGAATGTAGATCAGATGGATCATCTTCACTTGAGTTATTTGCAAGGTGAGCCAAAGGCGTTTTGGAAAAAACTCCAGCGGATTTCTTACCTTTATTAGTACCCACAATCTTCCACCAGGATGGGAGAGATTAGTGGGCTCAGCTTTTGATACTTGGTATAGAAATAAAGTGTTGGATTTGAGATCCTTACAGCCTCTGCAGTTTTATTAGATTGTGATATAATCTCATCCTAAACGGCACAAGCGATGGATGTACAAGTGGCATGCAATCTATTTTCCCATGCAAAGGCCAGGAATTATCTATGCAAGGGCTGTCTGCATGGGAGTCATTGTTCATTTATTAATCACATAGAAGTGAATAGGGATCATATGATCTGGCCCCAGGCCATTTCCAATGATGCTCTCCTCCCATTCCTTAACTCAAGGGGGGGAAACTGAATGATCTCTCTGCTCGAAATTAGTTTGGTCCCATCAGCAATTTCCTGCCAAATGTATAGCTTTGAGTTTCCCATTGTCTGCCTGTTTATTTTTCTAGGCAGAACTTGAACAGACATCTGTAAGTAGTTTAAGTGTTCCTGCAACGTGTGTTGTTTGCAAGGAAGAGGAGAAGAAGTCTCGAAACTAAATAGATTTGTGAGCTCTTCTCCCTCTGCAAGCTAGGGGGAAAAAATCCATTCTATTCCAGGAATACAAGGGTGTTGTATCAAGACATAATCACTCTTAGATGTTCATTTCTTAATTTCCTACCCAGATTCTGCTATTTGTGCTCCATCTACCAATCTGCTTCTTTCAGCTCTAAGAGCATTTATTCAGAATTGCGTTAGTAACTGAAGGCCAAAGCTGGCAAAGGAGCCAAAAGGAAGTAAAGCCAGTAAGTCATTCCAGCTTACTCCCTCCAGCTCTCTATTCCTGGTAGTCCCTAGATCCCGTTGAACCCTTACATGTTCAAAGCACATCAGCTGAAGAGGTAAAATGCTCATTTTGCTTCTATCTCAGCTGCAAAAAAAGTTCCTTCATAATGTACAGGTAGTCCTCAATCTACAACATTTAGTGACCGTTCGAAATTACAACAGCAATGAAAAAACATACTTACAGCAGGGGTGAAATCCAGCAGGTTCTGACAGGTTCTGGAGAACCGGTAGCAGAGATTTTGAGCAGTTCAGAGAACCGGCAAATACCACCTCTGGCTCGCCCCAGAGTGGGGTGAGAATGGAGATTTTGCAATTTCCTTCCTCCAGGAGTGGGGAGAGAATGGAGATTTTGCAGTATCCTTCCCCAGCCATGCCCATCAAGCCACGCCCACCAAGCCACACCAAACCCAGCAAGCCACGCTCACAGAACCGGCAGTAAAAAAAAATTGGATTTCAGCACTGACTAACAGCCTTTGTAGCATCCCCGTGGTCACATGTTCAAAATGCAGATGCTTGGCAACGGATTCATATTTATGAGAATTGCAGTGTCCCAGGGTCATGTGTTCCCCTTTTGAGAGCTGAAAAGCCAAGTCATTGGAGAAACCACTTAACAACTGTGGCAAAAAAGGTCCTGAAATGGGAAAAATTCACTTCACAAATTATTCACTTAATGTCTATGGAGATTCTCAGTTATCCATGTCATGGTTGTCCCAAAGGTGCTTTTTTCAAGAGGCAACTGGACTTTCTGGTTTTTCCTTAAGGAGAAAATTCCTGACACTTAGAACAATTAATTAGTTGGTGAATGCACCAACACTGGAAGTTTTTAAGAAGATATTGGATAACCATTTGTCTGAAGTGGTGTAGGGTTTCCTGCCTAGGCAGTGGGTTGGACTAGAAGACCTCCAAGGTCCCTTCCAACCAGTGATGGGTTCCAACCGGTGTTACTACCAGATCTCTTTGTGTACATGCTTTCCGCACGATCGCTGCATGCATGCTCGCTTCACTCGCACACGCGCCAAACTTGCGCTCCATGCAAGCGCATTAGGTTTCTGCCCAGCTGAGGTGCAGCAATCCACTCTGCCGCGCCTATTAGCCAGGCTAAAAACCAAGAAATAAAGGTAGGAATAAAACAGGGGTGGGCAGGAGGGCCCAGCTCCCAGTCACAGAGAACCATTTTGGTGACATCACATCGTCACCACTACCGGCTTGGCCGAACCGGGCCGAACCAGGAGCAACCCACTACTGCTTCCAACTCTGTTATTCTATTCCATTCTACCTTTCACTTCCCACCCAGGAAACCTCTTCAGCTCTGACTGGATGGTGGCATCAAGTCAGAGCTGAAGAAGCTTCTTGGATGAGAAGCGAAACATCTTGGAAGAAAAACCAGAAAGTCCAGTTGCCTCTTGAAAAAACAACTTTGGGACAAATTTTTCACTTAACAAAAATTTTGGACTCAATTGTGGTCGTAAATCAAGGACTGCCTGCATTGGAGATTTAATAATACAAATATTTGTATTTTTTTCTGGGATTCCTGATGAAGAAAAGTGTTTGAAATGCATTGGGCAGCATACTTCTTTTTACCTAAGTCTACTTGTTTGATTCTTTGAGATCCGAGGCCTCTCACTTTCTGCCCCAGCTAGCCTCTGCCTTTCCCCCTCTCTAATGCATGTTTAAGGAGTGGAGTTTGATTTAACAGTTCAGCTATGTTGGATTTCATAACGTTCAACATTATAAAGGGAATGACTCATGCGTTCTTGAAGTGCATTGTGCTTAATGATTAACTTCTGCCAAATTAAATGCTGATGCTTGGGATGGTTATTGGTATTAATTAGCACAAGACTGAAGCTTTCTACATTTTTTGCCGAGCCACTTTCTAATTTCCTCCTTTCACATTAAAATACCCTTACATCGGCTGAAATAACCTCTGTTAGGTAATTTTTTTTTAATCCTTATGTCAATTCACATCCTTAGTGAGATGTTATATTACATATGAATATGTAATATAACATCTCATATTCATTAAGTCATAGTTACTCTAACTATATTCAGTAAACTATTTGTTTACTGAACAAGGTAGCCCATGTTTAGTGACCACAATTGGAAGTGACAACTCTGTCATTAAGCAAAGCTGGTAAGGGAAACATCAAGATTTATTATCTTACTTCAGCTTTCCTTTCCTTTACAGACCTATGAAGATCATAAATACAAAAGATTGGCCACAAAGTTACATCTTCAAAAGTGATATCAATCACCTTGTAACTGTGGACAGTTACTATATGAGGCAGTTGCCTAATGAGACTTACCTGTAAACTACAACATGTAGAATTACATAGTACCTGTTAAGCAGATGTGGTAAAATAGCTGAAGCATAGAGTAGGACCAGGTAGCCCCACTTTCATATGCATGTTAATCCATGGATGCTCATGGGGTGACTTTGGGCCAATCCCTCTCTCTTAGCCCAACCTACTGTACTTCATAGGATTGTTGTTGAAAGAGGGAATATTGTGCATGCCACCTTGAGCTCCTAGTGAAAAAGAAGATATAAACCTAATTTAAAAAAAAAATAAAATCAACATTTTCTTTCAAAATACAACGACTAAACACCCATATTTTGATTTGGCATGAAGTAATCCTAACTGAAAGACTTGTATCAGGCCATGACTTAAGAATATGAGTGAGAAGGTGAGAATAGGAAGGAAAGTGCATCTTAAAGTTTAAATACAAATTAAATTCACTATAAAGATAATATAAAGATGGGCAGCTACAACCACTGTTGTAGTAGTAAAAGAGCAATTTTCATCTAGACAGAGCCCATTTAAGTTCAGTTTTGAAATAATAAAGATCAAGGAAGTCATGCAAATTGTATTATTTCAACTTTTTTTTTTTTGCTCTTTGCTTTTTGATATAGATACTGTAGTGCCAAAGACGAAGATGAGTTAATCCTGCCCTGTATCAAATCACAAACAATGCCTGAGAGAACTCTGAAAACATCTATGAATCCCTCATTCAAGATTTTATTCCTGCAATTTATCTTTCCAAACTGAATCCAGGCCACTTCAGCTACAGTATGACTTTTAAGGACACAAGGAAAAGGAAACCTCTATCCCAAACAGCTGCGGAATGGCCAAAAGCTTGCAAATTTGACACTTGGATTAGCATCTGGAACTCACGTTTGCCTTTGAATACCTTGGCAGGCATCAGAAAAGGATCTGCGGAACCACAGATAAGACAAAAATGAACCTCAATACATATCAAGATGCCAGAAGGAAGCCATTTGAAGAATAATATTACCAGGGAATGATATTACAGTACATTAGGACTGTTTCAGAAGATGTATTAGGTGAAGGTGCAATTTCAACTACTTTGAAGAAGGTTGGAGTGAAGCTTATTGTTAAACCCAAATGAATTATGTACCACTGCCATGTTTTCCCAAAAATAAAACCCTGTCTTATATTTTTTTGAACCCTGAAATAAGCGCTTGGCCTTATTGCCACGCGCTCAAAAGCCCGATTGGGTTTATTATCAGGGGATGTCTTATTTTGGGGAAAACAGAGTAGTATACCAAACATTGGCTACTATTAAATTCCTATTAATTCCTGAGGAATATATTGAAATACATGGTCTCCTCAAAAGCATAGCCATAGAGTTAGAAAAGGTATCTTAGATCATTGTGTCCAAGCTCTTTTCAATGCAAGAATCCAAATTAAATTATCCTAGCACCTTATTGTCTAAGTGCAGTGTTTCTCAATCTTGACAACTTTAAGATACATGGACTTCAACTTCTAGAATTCCTTAGCCAACATGGAAGTCCACATATCTAATTGGAGAACTCTGTGAGTTGAAGTCCATACATCTTAAAGTTGTCAGAACTGAAAAACACTAGTCTAGTGTCTGCTTGGATAAAGTGAAAGTGGACTCATCATGTCCCCGTTACTGGTTCCATTATTGAACCATTCTTTCTGGTTTCCATCCAAAGGGAATCTCTAAATTATTTATGGACAGATAAACTCATGGTAGTTCTATTAAATGAATCAAACATTTTATCACAATAACATCTTTGTTAAATATGCTTTGCAGGAAAGCTCAAATTAAAAGGAAAAGGACAACAATAATAGGTACCTTTCCAGTTAATATTTAAGAGCTACTGATAGCGTAGTGTAGATAGCACATTATTTTTCCAATAGTAGATTTTAGTATCAAAATTCACATCAATATTAAAATTGAACCTAACAATTATTTTCCCCTATAATTAGTCTGATTATTTTCTCAAGCCTGCCTCAAAAATCAGTTCTAAATGAAACTAAAATATAAAAAGTTTCCAAGACTCTTTTATAGGAATGAAAGCATTTTGTTGCTGGTAAGTTGGCCAACTCTTTCTCCACTGACTCAGTTCCATGCGTTCACGCTTCTGTCCAAGCATGAACAGGGACTAATGATGAATGCTTTTCCCCTTGCAAAAGATCACACTTCCTCCAGCACTTCAGCTTGTGTTACAGCACATCATGTTGAGCAATGCATTTCATTACCACACTTCCCTAAATTCACTAACTGCGGTGCATTTTTCTTTGCTAAGCCAGTGTGGGCTTATCTCCAACAGAACATTCACATACTGCTCCCTTAATTACCCGCCAGGCTCTGGTTTCTCAGGTTTTTGCTTTATGCCAAGTAGGAAGGACTGCTGTTCCCTCCTCTTCCAGCTTCCTCTTGATTGCTATAGTCCAAAGCATTGAGAGGGCACCAGAGGGCTTGCAACCAATACAGAGACGGTGGGCAGGTCCATCTCTTCAAATCGCAATAGCAAGGACTACAGCCCATCTCCAGGTTACAAAATCACAAATAATGATTGTTGATGTTTCAAAATAGCCAAAGCGATATTACATGAAGAGGACAAGACATGATTATTTTGTTTTACTAAATACAATTACTGTAATCAGCAGGACTCAGACAAGGTGCTCCTCAAACAAGGGAGATGGGAAGAGCAGTCTGTCCTTACTGGAGTAGATCATTAAGCATTTGCTGGAAATGGAGGACACTAAATTTGTTTTCTCCTATTATTTACTGCCTATTTCTTACCCACTAATTCGTTGCCCTTTTGCAGTTTCTCTGATTTTGCTGAGGGCTAAGTAGCATTTTTTTAAAAAACTCATACCTCTCTCCCCAGGTGGCCTTTCCCTTTGCAACTTGTAGGATATCATTTGTTACAGCTTCCACTCCGCATAACTATCCTTTTCTGACTCCCATTTTCATACAGATGACTCCATCCCATAAATAAACTTTAAAATCCAGAGATGGGGAAGAGAAATTAAATTCATCCCTACATATGTGCTATAATTTGAAGACAAAGTCTCTCCTTTGGTAAATAAACAATTTCACATCTCTTTCTGAATTTTTAGGAGTTCCTTAGATTTCTTATTGCATAGCATTTTCATACCAATAGACTAAACCAGTAATGGTGAACCTTTTTGGCACTGAGTTCCGAAAAGGGAGCATGTGCGCACACGCTTCGCTTGCTCATCTGGGCCGCAACCCGGAAGAGGAGCTGGCCGGGGCGTACGCGCGCACCCAAAAATGAACTTCCGGTTTCTGGCGCACAAGCAGATTCCAGCCAGCTAGTCTTCCGGGTTTCTGGCACACATGCATGACAATCAGCTGACCGGCACGCGTGCTCATGCAGGAAAACTGAAGACCGGTTCTTCCAGTTTCCGGCACTGCCACATGCAAAAAGGCCAACTGAACGTCACGCATGCATGTGCACCAGAAACCTGGAAGACGAACGGGTGACGCTGCTGAGCAACATGGCTCCATGTGCCACTTTGGTTCTCCATCACGGGCCTAAACAGTCCTCACCCGTGACTCCATCCAATTCCTTGTGTATAAACATAATATGTGGATGAACAGAACAATGCACATGAATTATTGGCTTTTTTTCCTCCATTGTTTCCATCTATTGGGCCTAGTAAATAAGAGTGTGGGAGTTGGAGGAGAGCTGTTTTAGTCTGTGATAATCAAAAGTTAGAAAAACCATGCATCCGATGAAGTGAGCTGCAGCTCACAGAAAGTTCTGCCTTTTAATAAAAGTTGTTAAGTTAGACAAGATGCTACCAGAGTTTTGAAGAGTGTGGATGGAAATCTAAATCACCAAAATAGCTTTTAGGATTATATTTTTAACCAGCTTTGCTGCCTCGAATGAGAAGCATTATTGTATATGATTCTTCCAAACAATCAACCATCCTTTGGATGGGGACCCTATTGCCCTTTCCCGAAAAGGCTGTGGGTGGACAGTGTGTTTATTAACTCTTCCTTGAGAAATTCCAGGAGTTGTAATCGTAACACATCTAGAGGACACCAAGTTGTAAACAGCTGGAGAACACTATGATCTCTTTCAAGTAGAATTTACAAAGGGAGAGATATTCTCCATTTAATTCCTTGTGGTATGAATTCACTGGATATAAATAGGCTGTTTCATTAGGGACAGAGTAATCAGTACTAGTTGTGCTTGCTTGTTCTTACCTTTCGGTGGTACAGTGCTCAAGGCCATCCTGTCCCTCACGCTGGACTTAAGAACCGTAATTGCATAAGCCAAGTGTATGTGCTCTGTCTTTCCTTGTGGCAAATCAAGGTTATTAAGAAAGAATGACTCATATCCAGAGTAGCCACATTTGCTTAATACTAAATTCAAAAGAAGCTGAATCATTTCTACAGCAAGTTATAAATTTAGTTCAGTCTGATCATCATACTTTGACTATATTAATAATTTCCTATTTTTTGCTAATACCTTTTCCTGTTCAAATGTCATTTGGGATTTACAGATTGAGCAAGGAGGATTAAACTCTTTGTATCCCTTCTATGTCGTATATTATACTTTTTTTAAAAAAAATTCTGGTTGTTTTACATGGCTTTACAATTTTATATTATTACTGTTGTGCTTTTAGTCAAGAATACTATCCAAGGCTATTCTTGTTTGGAATGAATTTATATCCCATCACTATATAAATCAGTTCTGAAAATGGAAAAATGCCTTTTGAAATATTTCTCGTACCTCCTCAGTGAGATAATCAGAAATACAAAGTCACAGTAAAATGGCCAGATGAGAAGAGCCATCTTTCATATATGAAAAAGTCTGTGCATGTGTGAAGAACTTTAAAAGTTTCACAAGAACAAAGCAGGTGATGTGGTTGATTATAAAGCAAAAGGAGGATTCTTTGATCGCCACACCAGAAGCTCCAGGTGCAGATAAAAGATAGGTAAAAGTGGGGATTTCCTTCCATCAGCCTTTTATGACAAAGACATATAGAGTTCCAGAAGCAGCTGCTCCTGAAATCAGTTGTCATTCAAGAATTGCCAGAACCTGCAAAACCATGAATTCTATCTCTCCTACATGCTCCAGCAGATGCCAAGATGTTTTTTTGAATCTCCCCTCCGCCCGCAACTCTGCTGAGTCACAGATCCTTTGCCAGAGGTAAAGGAAAACCAGTGTTGGGCAAGCTTTTTTCTTTCCAAATGGGAAAAAACTCCAAGTGCTCTTTTGAGTGCTGCCTAACCCTGACCTGAGCTAGCATTCTGTCTTCCTACAATACCTACCAGATGGCTAATCCAAGGATTGGCTTTAAAATGCAGGTAGGGCTTGCCTTTCAGCCACAATTGAACCCAAATTTTCTGTCATTAAGTGAGACAGTACTCAAGTGAGTTTTCTCTCCCTTTCATGCCCCAGTTCTTAAGCTAATCACTTAAGTTTATTATTATTATTATTATTATTATTATTATTATTATTATTAATTAGATTTATAAACCGCCCTACTCCTGGGGGACTCAGGGCGGTGTACAGCCATAAATAAAACATATAAAAACAAAAGTTTAAAATAGAATAAAACGAATTAAATAATTTGTCTGACAATTAAAACCCCAATAATTTAAAACAAATTAAAATTCATAATTAAAAGGGGAAAATAACTTAGGTCAGGACGGCTTGTTGGAATAAATAGGTCTTGCCAGCTGGCGCGACAGAAGGTGTGCAGGTCCGGGATCCTCCGTATATCCAGGGGGAGCTCGTTCCAGATGGTAGGTGCTCCCACAGAGAAGGCTCTCTCCCTGGGGGCCGCCAGCTGGCATTGTTTGGCCAACGGCACCCAGAGGAGCCCCTCTCTATGGGAGCGTACAGGCCGGTGGGAGGCTATTGGTGGTAGTAGGCGGTCCTGTAAATATAAAAACATGGCTGTTAAGTAAATCTGATCCTCCATTGATTTTGTCTGTCTGAAGGTCGCAAAAGGCAGTCACATGACCCCAGGACATTGCAGCTATCATAAATATGAATCAGTTGCCAAGCATCTGAATTTTTATCATGTGACCATGGGGATGCTACAACGTTCGTAAGCTGGAAAACAATAGTAAGTCGTTTTTTTCAATGCTATTTTAACGTCAAGTTATAACTACCCTGTTTCCCCCAAAATAAGACATCCCCTGATAATAAGTCCAATCGGGCTTTTGAGCACATAGCAATAAAGCCAAGCGCTTATTTCAGGGTTCAAAAAAATATAAGACAGAGTCTTATTTTTGGGGAAGCACGGTAAACAAATGGTTGTAAGTTGAGGACTACCTGAAAACTTTAGTGCGGAGGTCTGCAACCTTAAACACTCAAACAGACGTTTGGACCTGTTTTCCACAGAAAAGAAAACACTGGGAGCCACAAAACCTGGTTGGGCATGCCAGCTTGATGTCACTCTGAAGTGAGTGACATGACACACACACACACCCAGCTACACCTACCCAGTCAGTCTTTAAAACAGAGAACCGGTTGTTAAAAAACACCAAGAACCACAAAACCCTTTTGACATCTCTCCCTCCCTCCCTCCCTCCCTCCCTCCCTCCCCCACCCCTCTCTCTCTGTATCTCACTATGTCTCTCTCTCACCTCCTTTCTCTGTATCTCTCTGACTCTGCCCTGGCTACTTCTCGATCCACTGCAGTCGCCCTAACCTTCTCAGGCCAGGCGAGGCGTGACTGGGAGGGGAGGGCGAGGGGCAGGGGCAGCCAGTGGTGGGATCACCTGATAGGGAGCCACAGCAGACGGCCCAGAGCCGCATGTGGCTCCAGAGTTGCAGGTTGCTGACACCTGCTTAGTGTAAGGGTATCCAACTTTGGCAATTTTAAAACTTGTGGATTTTAAGTGATGCTGGCTGGGAATTTCTGAGTTGAAATTCACAACTATTAAAATTGCCAAGGTTGGCCACCACTGCTTTAGTGTTTGGGAAAACAGTGGGGAAGTTTACTCAGAACTTGTAAATCAGTGTTGTGTAACCTTCATCCTGATGATATCAGTACACAAAACATTAATTCCCAGTGAACTAGGATTGGAGGGAGAAAGACTCCAATCCTTTGGTGATATTCAGGTTTACTTAAATATCTTCTGCAGAAGGAATATTTGATTTTTTTTTTGTTAATGGAAGTTAGAATTCCGCTTCTGGAGTTCAGTGAATGCCATCAGAGAGCAAGTGACACGTGACCAAGCTTTTTTTAGGCCTGCAATTATAAAATAAATAAATGTGGAGAAAAAAGAGAGCATTTATTTTCATTGCAGCTGTGCTCCCCAGGACAGAAGGATTCTGTGATAAGACAATAATGCTTTATCTGCTGCTGTTAACTTTCAGTTACTTGAAACTACCAGTTCTTCTGTCTGAGTCATCTTATATCCCACACAATGATACAAAGCTTTCCCAGTAGTAGTTAAATTTTACCCAGCGTCTAAGCTGAAATGAATTAAAATGGGAAAAATGACTTTTACACCTTGAGGAATGTTACCTGGTTATTTAAAGCCTGCTTTGACCTGGTTCACATCACAGACTTTGAGATGATGTGATTTATTTGATTTTACTAATTTGTTTTGCTTGCATGTTGAGTGATCAGAACAATGATGATTTGTAAACCACAGTTTATGGATTAGGGTATTTAATGTTAAATGTGTGATTGCATATTTCCTGGAAGCTGCTGTAGATTAGCATAAATTATTAGTCTAGTAGCACAGAGGCAGGCAATATAGCACTTTATGGGAACAAAAGATGGACATTGAAGAAGCAGTATACGGAGTATTGATGCTTTTGAATTTTGTTTGAGAAGACTCCTGAGAATTAAAGGGCTTTTAAGGTTTTTAAAATGTTTTTATAATGTTTTTTAATAATTTTCCTATGTTCTTTGTTGTATTATTTTTGCTGTAAGCCACCCAGAGTCCCTTGGGAGTTGGGCGGCATAGAAATTTGATAAATTATATTAAATTAAATTAAATACTGTGGACACCAAGGAAACAAAAAACGCATCATTGAACAAATCAACACAAAGTTCTCACTCAAGGCATAAATGACTAGACTGAAATTATTCTACTTCAGACACATTATGTGAAGAGCCAGTTCCCTGGAAAATGCTGGAAAGGTGGAAAGAAAGAAAAGAGGACAGCCAGCCACAAGATAGATGGACTCAGTTACCGTGGCAATAGATGCACCATTGGGAGACTTGAAAAAACTAGATTAGGGACAAGATTGTCTTAAGATCCAATAACAACTTGATAGTACATAATCAATCTAAGTCTGATCGCCTTAATATTCTGGACCTATGAGATGGCGTGTAAAAGAAATTGGTATATTTTGATGTCAATCTAGCTTACTTGCCAAACCAAGATTGTTAGGACTCAGATTCAGGAATCAGATAAACTGTATACTGCATGAATAAGACATGGCTTTTGATCACGTTCAGAGATTGCACTAATCTTTCCCTCTGCTGGACACAGAGAAGGTTTGATCCTTTTATAACAGAAGAGAATTATGGAGATGTTTATAGAAAGTGTTTATAGCAAGGAACAGGGTCCCATCTCACCAACACCTCTGATTAATGTGCAGAAGTAGTCCTAAGGAGTTGAGGAACATATACTTTAAGACTTAGGAGCTCCTCTCTAGAAGTTAAGAGGTTACAGTAGAAGCTTCCAAGCCAGTACCTTAAGAAAGAAGTGAAGTCCCTCAGCTCCCTGTCTCATCTTCCTTCCTTCCTTCCTTCCTTCCTTCCTTCCTTCCTTCCTTCCTTCCTTCCTTCCTTCCTTCCTTCCTTCCTTCCTTCTTTCCTTCCTTTCTCTCCAAAGTGCTTTTTCACTATGATGTGGCGAGAAGCAATCAAATGTTCAAATTTTCTTATAGGAAGTCTAAATCCAATCAAAATTCTATCCTGAGTATGTGTTTCCAAGAAGATAGGAACTTCTCACTGCAGATGAGCCTTTAAAATCAGCTTCAAATGATACTGCGGCCTCCTTTGCCTTTCATTTTACTGAACCATCGAAGATGATTGAAGGTCAAGAAGGAACAGAAATGACTAGCAATCCATAGGCAATCAGCTCCTCCCCCTTGATCATTTTTAACCCCTGTATTTTCCCACTGTTCTACACCCATGAGCATGTGTGATCAAGCTATTTAAAGAGAGGCTCTTTCTATCCTCATAGCATATGAGGATAGAAAGCATAAGCAAAATGACAACGTCTCTGTGTTCATAACAAAGTACTAACTAGTGAACACATGCTTTTGAAACATGAATAGGCAGCACAGATTATAGTAAAGACAGCAAAGAAGAGAAGCTGGCAGTCCAAATGTACACAGTCGTCCGAGCACATAACAATGACGTAACTGTCACATATACTAGGAATTGTATCAGGAAGTTGAGCTCTCATAGAACTATTGAAAGCAAGCCAGTGTGCTGGACTGAACAACAGGCATCCTTTTTCTTTGGGGGCATTCTTAGGTGCACTAATCCAACACAAGAAAATAATAAGTAAAAGGGAGTATTTTTTGGACACTTTTCTCCATTACCAGCAGTCATTGGGGATGCTGCAAAAGAGAAAAAATAAATAACAAAGAGAAGTGACTGGAAGACTTACTACACTCAAAGCAGAAATTAATTTATATAAGGAATAACAAGAGTTCAGCTGAGGGAACTTGTTTTCGGTACTAGATTTCCACCCTGTAAAATGCCAAGTGAAATATTAATCTGAATGAGTTACCTTTCACAATAGCGGTTTTCTTTGCTCCTGATTCTACAAGCATGTCATGACGTGCTATACAAAAAAGATGTAGGTACTTGATAAATTCACTCCGATCTAGGAGAACAACACACATATTTTGTCATCTTCATCCAGTCATCATATTTGTAGGGGACGGAGAACCACTTTCATTAATTAATCAGTGTCAAGTAGGATTTAAAACATTCTGACTTTCACACGTGTATAGTTCTCTTGTTATTAAGTATCATTATGAAGTTTTTATTTAATAAAGCAAAAATGTCTTAAAAGTGGCAGGAAAAAATTAGCAGCCATCTGCTTAAAGGCTTGGTGGATATGGAGTAGTTGCTGTGCTTCTTTCTGAATAATACTGTAAACAGTTTCCAAGTTTCTCAAGCTAGTAGCCATGGCAATTGTGCAACTATATTTATAAATAATGTGGGTGCAGATTTTGACAGTAGATTCCCAAAAGTGGAACTGAAAAATTGCTTGTCCTGTCCCCTCTCAGATTCCCATAACTACTCTCTGAATGTATGGAGAAGTGACTACATACTGTGGGTTGATTGCCCATATTCCTTTTACAATTCATGGTAAGGCTACTTGGTAATTTTTCTCCAGACAAATAAAAATATGTGTACTTCTTTGTACTCCTTTATTATCATAACCTTTGCCCTTAGTAAGGTTAGGCAGGAAGACAATATAATGCAGCCAGCCAGCTTACAGGAAGAACAAGATATTTGAAAAATCACTCACTAGCTGACATAACTGAAGTCAAGCAGAAAGAAAGAAAAATATCCCTTAAGGTCTGTAGGTGACACCACACCCACAAATGCTGCTAAATCACATGGCAGCTTCTCTTTATTTTGAAATTCATCAAATGGATAAGAGAAGAAATGTTCATCATTTTTCTCTTTTCTCATAATTTTTGCTTTTCCTCACACATCTACCTATTTTGAAAAGATCACATCTCTTGAGTCAGTCAGTTCCTGATGACTCCATGGATGTGCCAAAATAATTTTCTTGGCAACAGTATGAAAATTATTTATCACAACCTTTTTCCAGGGCAAATTCAACTTCTCCGTCTGGGTCATGGGTGGGGAACTATGGCCCGTTTATGACCTTTATGACCCTCAATAAAATTGACTTTGACCTGTGGACCTGTGGATTTGGTCCACAGGTCATAGTTCCCCATCCCTAGTCTAGGTGCTGCCACTTCATGTAAATGTTCTCTAATGTACTCTAGAACATGGGTGTCAAACTCAATTTTATTGAGGGTCACATCAGGGTTGTGTTTGACCTGGGGAGAGGTTGCTGGTGGGGGCGGGCATGGCCAGCTTGACATCACTCATGCCTATGGTGGCCTGAGCACTCTGCCAGCGAAAATGGGCTTCCGAGCTCTGTTTTTGGCTGCAATGGCCTCCTGCAATCCTCTGCCAGCGAAAGTGGAGCTCACAAGGGCTGCACACGGCCCTCCCAAGCTCCATTCTTGCTGGCAAAGGCACCGTGGGCTGGTCCTTCGCTGTTTCTAGGGTGGCCCCGCAGGCCAGATCTAAGCACTCTGTGAGCCTGATCCGGCCCCCGGGCCTTGAATTTGACACCCCTGCTCTATAACAATTCTAGGTGCAACCAATGGACAGGGTATGAGAAGAACAGACATTATTCCTGATACACACACACACACACACGTTTACTGAGACACCTGGTCTACCCCAATATGTGGGAGGGGGCATTCTGCTCCCTTTTGCCTTTCAGCTCCAATCCAGGAGCCCTCAAAAACTTTCCCAAAGGATAGTAGGATGCTACATATTTAACATTTTACAATGTGTAACCGTCATTTTAAAAAAAATAATCCCAGACATATATTGGGAGAAGTGAATAGTCCCCTCCTACATTGCATGAAAGTTACACTATGGAGAAGGAAGACCACTACAGTAGTGTTTTTTTAACTTTGCAACTTTATGATGTTTGGTCTTCAAATCCCAGAATTTTCCAGCCAGCATGGAAGTTTTCAGAGCTTAAAATGGCTAATGTAAACTAAAGTTGAAAAACTCTGCACTAGAGGTATCAAATTGGGAAAGGTTGGTCTAGAGCTGCAGAGGATCTATAAAAGAACATACAAATACAGATTAACAGAGTTGGAAGGAACCTTGTAGGTCATCCCGTCCTAGCAGGAGACCCTACACCATTTCTGACAAATGGCAGTCCAATCTCTTCTTGAAAGTCTCAAGTGATGAAGCCCCCACAACTTCCGAAGGCAAGTTGTTTCACTGGTTGATTGTTCTTACTGTCAGAAAATTTCTCTATATTTCCAGGTTAAATTTCTCCTTGTTCAGTTTCCATCCATTATTCCTTGTCTGGCCTACAGGTGCTTTAGAAAATAGTTGACCCCTTCCTTTCTTAACTTGGCTGTTTTCTGGTATGTGGAAGAGACTCAAGGAAGAGTCGTTTTTTTTAGAGTAAGATGGGTGCCATATAAATTTAATAAGTAAATCAATCTCCTATTTATATTTTTTACTTATAAAATGTCAAAAGTTGGGGGGAGAGAAGAGGACACAATTCTTGCTTAGTGAAATAAAATTCCTTCCCAACCTTACAGTCTAGCAAGATTATTTTGTAAAAGTTACAGAAAGTGTCAGTAAATCAATTAAATACCTAAGCAAGAATTACGCACAGATGATCGACTATCAGCAGTCCATTGCTCATTTTGTGGGCAATGAAGCAGACTCTTTTTTGGTTTAATGCCACCTCATTGTTGTTAAGTCAAGTGTAAGAAATCGCATTGCATTTAGACCTGAAACAATAGCTTCGATAACTTCCCTGGGTCACCTGCAGATGTTATGCAGCCAGGAAAAGTAAGAGAATACAATATTAGCAATGATGTTTACAAGAAAAAGATGGAGACGCAATTTAAATGTTTCTTTTTAAAAATGTATAGTAAAAATGTATAGTAAAAAATACACACAAATGAAGGCAAATATGTGTGTCTCAGGATAATGTTGCATTACGTTGTGAATACTGGTACTTGTTGCAGGATCCAATCTAGGCCAGTCACTGGAACCAGTGATTTAGTCTTCCGAGCTTTCGGACCCATGCTGGAGCCCATCCTGAGGGAACATGTGGGGAATCTCTCACCACATTCTGATGGGAGAGCAGAGTTCCCTGAGGATGATCTCCAGAACAAGTCCAAAAACTTGGAAGACTTACCATGCTCTGGTCCTGGTGACCAAACCACATTGGATCCCAATAACAGAATAACAGAGTTCTTCTAGTCCAACCCTCTGCCTAGGCAGGAAACCTACTCTACTTCAGACAAATGGTCCTGCAACAAGTATACACCTTTAACAGAATATGAGAGAGAAGGTGATGCTAGATTTGAATCTTTTCTATGATTTACCAGCTTCCTCCTGAAATTAAGATTTTGTCATGAGTGGAAATTTTTATCTGTGGACTTACCTGGGATATGTAATGATTCCAAATAAATTGACTATTTTCAGTGCTGACAATCCACTTTCAATCCACGTTAACCAAGTTAATCTTGCTTCTCACTATGTACCAAGGTTACTGCAGTCTCCTACGTATTTGCAGGGCAAGGAGTTTCGGATGTGTAGCTATTGGGGCAGGGGGAAGAAGGGCAGATGATAAGACCACACCCTTGTGATACAAATGTTATGATTTAGGTACCTACCTCAGACGACTGGATGCAGGTACCTAATAGGGGCATCGATGTGATGAAGTCACTTCCTGCATAACATCACTCTGTTGTTACTGGAGTGTGCTTTTGATGCCATTGTCTTCTAGCCACAGCTCCAGCACACCTGGACTGTTGAATAAGTCTGCATTAATGTATTTCATCTTTGGTAAAAATTGTGAAACATCGGGGGGGAAATCAAGTCAGTATTGATAGAGCCTTGGCCACTCTTTCTTCCCATTTTCCTTTTTGAAGGGAAAATCACTCATTGGGACAATGGTGCTCTGATTCCTTTCCAATTCGTAGGATCCTTGCATTATATCAGAAGACGGGAAACGCAGCTTGGCTGGGAGGTCTGCATCCCTTACTAAATAGAATGTCTTAAGAGGCAGCTGTGCTTATCTGTTTTTCAATTAACCTTGATCCAAATCTGAAACTTTCAACCTCTGTGAGCACCCAGAAAAGATACAAATAGAACCTTTGGAAATGTTCTTGCCAGAAATCTCTCTCTCTCTCTCTCTCTCTCTCTCTCTCTCTCTCTCTCTCTCTCTCTCTCTCTCTCTCTCTCTCTCTCTCTCTCTCTCTCTCTCTCTCTCTCACACACACACACACACACACACACACACACACACGCAGAGGGGGGGAGGGAGGGAGGGAGAGACTGTGTGTATGTATGTATTTCTGGGAGATATGAGCGAAGAGATCAGGAGTGTAGGCCAAGAGTATAGATTCCCAGAGTTGAGGTTATCCTAGCTGTCCAGGTAAGACAAGTGGGCATCTATAATGGGCAGCAGCAATAGAGGAAGATGCTGGAGACAGCAGATTATTTTAGTTTAGTGACAATGGCAAAGGCATAAATTCTGTAATTTAGGATATGGTAAACTACTTCTATATTTTTATCAAGAAAATCATATAGCTATAAAATATAAAATGATTGACAATGTAGTGCCAGATGATGGAGAGATAGTTAAGCAACACAGCTAGATAGTATAATGTAATAATTTTGCATAATTTCTATTAATTTTTGAATGCCTTCTGCAAGAAAATTAGCAGGGTGAATTTTTCCAGGCTGCTGCTGCTTATCTGTTTTGAACCATAATGCCCATCATTCCTAGCCAACGTAACTAAGGCTGTTGGGAGTTGTAGTTCAAGTACAGTTGGAAAGCAGCCTGCTGGGAAGATGAATGTAGCATCCTAAAAAAAACAAAAACAAATGTGAATTTTACTGTGCTACTTCTGTTTGAAGCTTTGGTAAGCAGAGAATGAAAAGAACAACTCCACGTCCCACTGCATTTCGTCCCATTGGCCAGATAGGTTCATTTAATAAAGTCATGTTGCAGACCTCCAAACTGTTAATACCTGGACTTCCCAGGGACAAGGTGGAGGGCTGTAGAAGTTTTTATCATTCTTCAAGACTCCAGCACCATTCATCCTGCCAGAGACAAAAATGTCTCTTTGTATCTTAGGGGAGCCATAGGTAACAGTAACAGAGTTGGAAGGGACCTTGGAGGTCATCTAGTCCAACTCTCTGCTCACGCAGGAAACCTATACCAGGGATTCGAACTACTGAACTTTCTTGATCGACAAGCTCAGTGTCTTAGTCACTGAGCCACCTAGCCACAGGTAATTCTAATCAGTTGAAGGCAAAACTTTAGATAGATAAAAATCAGATGAGATTTTGAAATAAGAGGAATATATTCTTTTTTATTATAGTACTTGCATTTATCATACACTGAACAATATAGCTGGCTAAGTCTGGATAAAGACAAGGTTCCTTGGATTATTTAAATACAGTAGTGGGAGTCAGATCTATCCTTTGTAAAGAAACATATTATTATGAGAACAAGTGCATTGTTGCTCTTCACAGTTTAAGTTTAAGATCTTCCTACAGTAGCTGGGGGGATTATAGAATGGAGGCATTTAAAACAGGAAAACTATAATTTATGAATGGATAATAATGCACATTAACTCAAGCGAAGAAAGTATGACCTCATCCTAAGCTTCATTTCTAGTATCCCACAATAGAACTCGGCATTAGCCATGTAGGGAATTAGACTGCCTTCTCTGGAAGCCACAAATTGGCCTTTTGGTATTCAGCTTTTTATTATAAGCAGCTATAAAAGAGCAAGACTAGCTTGGACAGAATGGCTGGAGAATGTGCCAAATTCCATTCGGGAAAATTTAGAGCTTAACCAGACCACCACTTGAAAATGTCAACAGTCATCTTAACATTATTGGTCCACAGAAAATAAAAAGTCAACTCCATTCAAAATTACAGCTGGCTGATAGGAAGGAAGGAAGGAAGGAAGGAAGGAAGGAAGGAAGGAAGGAAGGAAGGAAGGAAGGAAGGAAGGAAGGAAGGAAGGAAGGAAGGAAGGAAGGAAGGAAGGAAGGAAGGAAGGAAAAACAATTGGGCAAAATGAGGGGTCCCTGGTGCTCTCTGAGCTTGCTTGTTTTCTTGCAGTTCTAGTGACTAGCACTGATGATGTTAGTTAGTTTGGGTAATGAAATGTCTACAAGAAAACAAGCAAACTTAGAGAATACCAAGGACCCCTCAATTGGCTGCATGTCTTTTTAGTTTCCGATCAGTCCTAATGCAGTAAATACAGGCCGCTTACATATGCTTACATTCCTGCTTGCATTTGAGAATATTTCCTACTGCAGGTTTTGTCCAGCAATGATAATGTCCTAGTGGGAGACCAGCATACTGCAAAATAATTGCTACCATTTCCCACTTATTCCTACAGGATCTAAAAGGGGAGCCGCCAAAGGAGTTTTTTCTTTGCTTTTAACATACTGTAAGGCATGAAAGCAGCAAAAAATATAAGATAACGTGCAAAAGATAACGTTCATCTCAAGATTCAGTCCTAGTTCCCACATATCACTGTATTAGCTAAAGTTAGATATAATGCAGTTAAATATATAATACATTTGTTTAGAATTACCTTCTTCCAGTAGTGGGTTTCAAAAATTTTTACTACCGGTTCTGTGGGCGTGGCTTGGTGGGCATGGCAGGGCTTGGTGGACGTGGCAGGGGAAGGATACTGTAAAATCTCTGTTCCCACCCCACTCCAGAGGAAGGGTACTGCAAAAACCCCATTTCCTCCCAATCAGCTGGGATTTGGGAGGCAGAGAATAGAAGTTGGTGAAGCCAGTCAGAATTTTTACTACCGGTTCTCTGAACTACTCAAAATTTCCCTACCGGTTCTCCAGAACTGGTCAGAACCTGCTGAAACCCACCTCTACCTTCTTCAATGTTTTATTTAGTTACTATTCTGACTTTTTGGTGTATTTCCTTCCAGAAAGATGGAAGATCAATTTACAAGTCCACCATGTATGGAAAATTTCTGATTATGGCCACTCCTACATTTGGATGAATAATGAGTAATTTGTGCTATTCTGACTGAAGTTCAGTGCCACTGATAGGCTGTTTTCCAGTGCATCTCTTGATAGAGCTGAAAACCCCCAAACTTCCATGAAGTTCATCTCATCCATTTAATTTCCTACATTTATATATCTTGCTTCTTTTAAACTTAAAGGAGAGTGTTCTTAGATTGTTCTTTTAAGTTGTGAAGAATAATTAATTATTAATTTTGCAAAAAATTACATGTGAGATAATGAGTCATTTATACCTTCCTATTTAAAAATAATAATTTAATTGGAGTCTTGATAGACAGACAAATGGTGGCTTATTTGTAACTCAATCTCATTGTTGTTTTGTAGTATCTTATTATTGTGGAAATCGCTAACTCTAAATTGATTGAGATCTCTCATATCTTCAACTGCATTGATGTATCTCAGTTATAAAATTCTGATTATAGCATTAAATGGGCAGATAATTTTTATTAATCCTGTGTATTGTTTTTTTACCAACCTTGAAACATAGTTTATGTGAATCACATCACAGCCATGATGTTATTCATTTTTATAATGTTTTTTGGAGGAAAAAACATGTTGTATGTGGATCTATCTTCCCCATTTATGTTTTCTAGCTTGCTACATCTTCCAGTATAATGGAAATAAATGCTCCAAATTTGCTGCTTGACAATGTAATGTTAATTCACACAGTTTCTGCGATTACTATATAAATCTTTGTTTTAACCCTTAATTGTTCATTTTTCTTTGTCATACTGTTAATTTCAAAGTTTTATCTGGAAGTGTTTGAAATAAATTATTATTTACATAATAATTTTAACTGCCACTGTTCAAATCAGTGTTTTTAGTTCTTGGTTTTTTTTCTGCACAAGAATTATGTTATTATTAAACAATTTGTTAATATTTTATAGTATTAATTCCTACAAATTTGAAGAATTTGTATTCACCCATATATTTAAAATATTTAATATCTAATGTTTCTTAATTTTAGGAGAAAGGACATTGTGACTTTTGAAAATTTATTATCAATACTGATACTTTTGCAGATTTCTCCAGTTGCATCCTAAATCCTAATCCTCTATTGAATTACTAACATTCATAAAAACTAACATTATATCACCAGCAACTAGATTTAATAGATAGGATTTATGTCATGCTTCCATCTCTTTAATGCCTTTATTGCTACAAAATGGAACTATTTACATACTTGTAATAAGACTTAATAAGGGATAATGAACATTCCAATTTAGTATCTCTTGAGATTAGAAATTGTTCTGAATCGTATTTATCAATTCCTATTTGGTTGCTGCTGTTACAAATCTGATCTGCCGTGTTAATAAAAAACACTTGCCAAACTTAAATCTTTTTAAGAATAATCTTTCCATACAATAAAAGCTTTAGAAATATTTAATAAGCAAAGTGATAGAGAAGGCTTGTTTCTTTACAAAAATAACATTTAGTAATTTTTTTAATGGAGCAACATATATTTTTTCCTCCAATGAAATCTGATTTATTGAGATGTATATTTCTTACTTTATAAATTTAAGATTTTTGACTAATGGTTCAGTATATAGAGTAATTTGTAATCAAGTTTAAGTAAAGATATAGGCCTCTAGAAATATTTTTTTTAATTGATCTTTACTTGGTATAGGAATTTGAGTTGTTTTAGAGCTATGCCAGGATAACAGAAGATCTCCCTCATGCAATGATTGCATAATAAGAATTCAGTACAAGAATGTCTTTCTTATTAAATTATTATGTGGCTCAAAGATTTTCCATGATTAATATTTTGAAAGGCCTCCTCGGTTTCTGGTTTTGAAAACATAATTCAAATATTGAGCTTATAAGAAAGATAATTTTGGAAACAATTTTAGTAATATTTTAGGATGTGAGCTTTAGCATATTTCATTGCTTTTATATACATTACTTCTTCACTTTTTAAGCTTATTTGCCAATAATATTTAGTTTTCATTCTTAAATTCATAGTCTTTCTGCTTTAAAAATAAAATTTGGTTTGATATGTTGTTTCAAAAATGACAATAGCAATAGCAATAGCAATAAGCACTTAGACTTATATACTGCTTCATAGTGCTTTACAGCCCTCTCTAAAAGGTTTACAGAGTCAGCATATTGCCCCCAACAATCTGCATCCTCATTTTACAGACCTCAGAAGGATGGAAGGCTGAGTGAACCTTGGGCAGAGAATAACTGGCCAAAGGCCCTCAAGCTGGTTTTGTGCCTAAGGCAAGATTAAAGGTAAAGGTTCCCCTCGCACATATGTGCTAGTTGTTCCCGATTCTAGGGGGTGGTACTCTTCTCTGTTTCAAAGCCAAAGAGCCAGTGCTGTTTGAAGTTGTCTCCATGGTCATGTGGCCGGCATAACTAAATGCCAAAGGTGCACGGAACACTGTTACCTTCCCACCAAAGGTTTTTCTATTTTTCTACTTGCATTTTTTACGTGCTTTCGAACTGCTAGATTGGCAGAAGCTGGGACAAGTAACGGGAGCTCACCCCATTATGCGGCACTAGGGATTCGAAATGCTGAACTGCCGACCTTTCAATCAACAAGCTCAGTGTCTTACCACTAAGCCACCACATCCCTTTTAAGGCAAGATTAGAAACCACCATCTCCAGGTTTTTAGCCTGGTGCCTTAACTACTCATGTCCCATCTTGTAGTTGGTACTACTTGTTCCCTACTATTTCCTTTTTTTTAAAAAAAATCTCAATTCAGAATGAAATGTTTGTTTAAAAAACATTGTCCATTACATAGCAATCTAAATTTAAAACTCAAAATTGAATGAATCAGAGGTGGGTTTCAGCAGGTTCTTACCAGTTCTAGAGAACCGGTAGCAGAAATTTTGAGTAGTTTGGAGAACTGGTGGTAAAAATTCTGACTGCCCCCTCCCCCATCGATTCTCTGCTCCCAAGTCCCAGCTGATCAAGAGGAAATGGAGATTTTACAGTATCCTTCCCCTGCCATGCCCAAGCCACACCCACCAAGCCATGCCACACCCACCAAGCCACACCCACAGAACAGGTAGTAAAAAATTTTGAAACCCACCACTGGAATGAATGATGTTTGGTCTTCCTCCAAACTAAATCCAGAGCATAATCTGAAATATATGTCAGGCAATTTCTACTTAATTGGTTCAAAAATATTTTTGAAGCCCAGATGTAATTTGTTCTTGAATGAGATTGATGCCTAGCTGAATAATATATGAAGTCTTTTGTTAATGGGTGCTCCAAATATCAATAAACTCATGCAATTGCATCACCCTCAGCAATCTCTTAAATACTAAAGTCTATCAACTATTTTTATGATAATTTGTTCTATCCTAAGGAGGATCAATATTTAACATGCATTAATGTTTATATCACCCCTACAATCAAATTTAAAGGCAAGATGATAATCGCTGCAAAGCATATCCTGCGAAGTTTGCCTGTTTCCTTTCACATACTCAAGCTTGTCTGTCCTAACAATGGAAAATTTAAATTGCTTACAACCAGTTGTCTAACGTCCCAATGAAGCAAAGGGAACACACAGCTTTGGGTCAACATAAAAAATGTAAAAAAAGGAAACAGTAAATCTAGCAAAATAAGCATTATCATAGCAAACTTGCAAAAAAATGATTTTCAAAGCTTATTGCTTCCTTTTGTTCTATTTGTTTGAAGTCCTGGTGTTAAGAGTGGAATAACAGCAGGTTGAACAAAATAGATGGCATTAAAAAATATTCATATAATGAATATTGCCTTCTTCTTACAGAAAATGCTTCATCCCAGGACAACCATTGATCCATCTAGGTCAATATCATCTATTGAAACCTCTCTTCCCAAAGACATTAAGCTGCAGAAGATTACTTTCCTTGATTGACAATACCTCTTTAGAGCTCCAGGCATTTCTATCCCTAGACAATATTGTTATGATCCCCCCATTTGTTCCTTCTAGCCCTTCTATCCTCCAGCTGCTTAGTACAAGAAATTATCTGTGTTCTCAGTCTTGGCATTCTTCCATTGAATCCAATGATGCAGCACTGTAGTTCAGTGGTAATATTACTTTCCAAAGACCAAGAGACAACTTTCCTCACATGACTGTAGCTGATTGTCTTGAGCAAAACATACGAGAATCAAAATGAGAGAGAACTCAGATTGAAAATGTGAATTCATACCCCCAACCATAACTGTATTTTAAAAAATGCATTGCCTATTAAAGTTCAACCTGGACAACTTCCAAACAGATATGTTTGCAAGTATCAAGCATCGATCATAGTATCCTGCTAGCTGAGAAGATTAGGAATGGAGGGCATTGTGCTTTGGTGATTGTCCTTCTTCTTCCAAGGGTACTTCCAAGAAGGTAGCGGAGAAAGACCCAGTCCTAGGCCTCTGCTCTGTGCAGTGCCACAGGGTTCCACTCTCTCCACTCCTATTTATGTAACTTCTATCATCCATCCATGAGGTCATTCATTGACATAGAATAGAATAGAATAGAATAGAATAGAATAGAATAGAATAGAATAGAATAGAATAGAATAGAATAGAATAGAATAGAATAGAATAGAATAGAATAGAATAGAATAGAATAGAATAACAGAGTTGGAAGGGACCTTGGAGGTCTTCTAGTCCCACCCCCTGCTTAGGCAGGAAACCCTATATCATTTCAGACAAATGGTTGTCCAATCTTTTCTTAAAAACTTCCAGCGTTGGAGCATTCACAACTTCTGGAGGCAAGTTGTTCCATTGGTTAATTGTTCTGCCAGAAAATTTCTTCTTAGTTCTAGGTTACTTCTCTCCTTGATTAGTTTCCATCCATTGCTTCTTGTCCTGTCCTCAGGTGCTTTGGAGAATAGTTTGACTCCCTCTTCTTTGTGGCAGCCCCTGAGATATTGGAACATTGCTATCATGTCTCCCCTAGTCCTTCTTTTCATTAAACTGTCATGTCTGTCCATCACAACCCCATGGACAACGTTCCTCCAGCCTTCCTGTCCTGTCATTAAACTAGACATACCCAATTCCTACAACTGTTCTACATATGTTTTAGCCTCCAGTTTCCTAATCATCTTTGTTAGTCTTCTCTTCACTCTTTCTAGAGTCTCAACATCTTAATTATCATCAGTAGGTCACTAATATTCAGTTATGTATCTCTGTCCTGGGCCACCCACATGATATTTTCAAGGTGCTTTCTCAGTATCTGAAGATTGGGCAGGTCTGAATGTGAATGACCCAGCTTTGACCTTGACAGCATTGTGTGGCTGTGGGTTTTAGTGTCTTCCATGTTAATGATTGTCTGTCATTAATTCTGTATGGGCTAACACTCCATCCTCCAAGACTCACAAATTTTGGAGGTGGAGCATCTAGTAACTGAGGCCATGAAGGTCTTTGCATGGTTACATTACATCCAGCAATTATTCCCTTTCCTAGATTGGGAGGAACTGCTCACTCATGCCTTAGTCACCTAATGATAGTAGTATTGCAATGCGATCGACATGGGGCTGCCCTTGAAGAGCATTCAGAAACTTCAGCTGGTCCAGAAAGCAGAGCACATGCAGATTTACACCATAATGCATCCATATAATACTGCTGCTATGTGAGCTTCACCGAGTCTTAGTATGCTTCCAGGTGTAATTCAAAATGCTAATTAAAGCCCCAATATGACATGTGGCCATGTTCTCTATGGGACTGCCAATCTCCAGTGTTTTGGGGCAATCCCATTTGATCTGGGAAAGTATCCAAGCTGCTTTGATGGTCTCCAGGGTCCTCTCTGATATAGCACCTGCCTTGTGAAACAATCTCACCCTAGAGATATGGACCATCAGTTGGTCTTTCAGAAGGCTGTGAAACCTGGCACTTCCCCCCAAGCACTGAGGATGGTGATGAAGCTCTGGGGTGTTTGCTGTTTTGCTTAATATATTAATAACATTATTTTAGGGGCTTCTATTCAGTTTAATTTTTATATATAATTTGGTTACGTTTTTATTTTTGTTTGCCAGCTAGAGTTTCCTGAGTGGGTGGCTACATATATTAAAAATTATTCTTTGTGATTGTTCTCTGAAACTAGCCAAGCATGTTTCTGATTTGTTAAACTGATATTTTCAGAGTTATGATCACTTTAACTTTTTATTCCTTGTTGTCATCATCCCCCAGGTCTTCTTTTTATTCTCTTTATCATCTCCCCCTCCTCCCAGTTTCCAGAAATCCTTTTATGAACTGCTCCTTTTTGCCCTTATTAAATTATACCCATGTTGCATAAGTTTGTACATAATACTCATGTATATAGGTTTACCTCTAGGTGTGCTCTAGCATTGCTATTTCATTCTTGCAGTTCAACCATGTATCACAGAACTGTTTTTGAAGCAAACTGGAGGAAAAGGAGCAAGCAGAATGGAGGGGCAAGAAGAGGCTAATTATGAAACATCAATCAGGATACAAACTTTGTCCCTTTTGTAAATGTATTGTGGCATTACATGAAAGTACATACGCATGTATCATGATGTCACAACAAACATTTCATTATTTTGATAAAACCTTGGCTTGTTGCAAAGACCCTTGGTTGGAGAGGGCTCTTAGACAACTGTGTCAACTGTTCCAATAAATTTCTTATTTCAGGAGATAAGAGATGCAGGAAGAAATCTAACATTAAGCTTATCATAGTTCATCCACAGAAAAGGATAATTGAGACATCCTTATATGTAGAGCAAAAGTCAAGATTAGGGTGAGCATGAGAAGGTACAGCATGATTGAGGCAGTGAAACAAATGTGTATGTTATCAAGTGAACTTGATAACATAAAGATTTATAAGAAATATGTCCAAGATAACTAGCGAAGTCCATACATCATTTGATTTAATTTCTTGACCAGAACAAAATTGCCAGCAGCCTTATAAAATGTATGTTCCCAAGGGAAAAGCAGTTAAATAAATATAAGCTTTGTGTTGCAACTACATTTGGTACCAGGGCTGGTAATCATTTTAACAAAAAGTTCTTGAGAAACAAAACACAATATCTTATAATTTAACAATTGATCTATGGGCTAGGTTTTACATGCTGGATTTTACATCATAAAGTTAGAACCAAGTAAAAGCACAATCTGAAAGATGAGTCAAGATCCATGTATCTGAATATAATAGATGGTAGTCCATCAGTAACAAAGGAAAGTCTTGAGACATCTTTATCTACAGAGCAAGGAAAGATAAATTATGGTACTGGGTGGTTTTTCTGATTATCTGTGAAAGAGAAAGATATTTAACATCTTCCACCATTCCTGGCATTATAGAATTCTCCATTATCATTGCATAATGTGTTAGAAGTATGAAAATTGGTTGCCTAAAGTGAAAAATCTGGATGGATTTGTTCTATCGTCCATTTATTTGTTTCCTTGGCTAGATTTCCTTGATAATCTATCTGGCAATACTTTCTTCAAAGTTCAACTTTAATTTCCATAGGTTATCACAAGGAAAATAATTGCGTGCACAATTTTGATCTTTGTCAGTATGAACACATCAAATTCAGCCTCTAATATCTTTTCCAAGGCATTCACAATTGCTCTATTCAGTGATCGTCTGAGGCAGTGGTGAAATCCAAATTTTTTTACTACCAGTTCTGTGGGCATGGCTTGGTGGGCATGGTGTTGCTTGGTGGGCGTGGCAGGGGAAGGATACTGCAAACTCTCCATTCCCACCCCACTCCAGGGGAAGGATAATTCAAAATCCCCATTCCCTCCCCACTTCTGGGGGAAGGATATTGCAAAATCTCCATTCCCACCCCACTCTGGGGCCAGCCAGAGGTATTTGCCGGTCCTCCAGACTGCTCAAAATTTCCGCTATCGGTTCTCCAGAACCTGTCAGAATCTGCTGGATTTCACCCCTGGTCTGAGGGAGAATGCATGTCCGCTTCTTTTTTTTACTATTGATGGTTGATCCTAATAGGCAAAACTATTCATCACTTCATTGTCAATGTATTCAATTATTTTGTATTCACCCTTTGGAATTCAAGAACAAAGTGAATCCCTCAGTCTGGGAAACCCTAAATGAAGTACCAGAAATAGATAAGTTAATAAATTATTTTCAGTGGTGGGATTCAAGTAATTTAACAACCGGTTCTCTGCCCTAATGATTTCTTCCAACAACCAGTTTTCCAAATTGCTCAGCAAGTTAACAACTGGTTCTCCCAAAGTGGTGCGAACTGGCTGAATCCCACCACTGGTTATTTTGAACTATAATTTCCATAAAAGCTACTAAGGGACTAATATCCAGGATTAATGAATTTAGGTTCAGCATATCTAGAAGGCAGCAGCTGACCTATTCCTTGTTTTGGCTCATAGTATAGACCCTGTTTGACACATGGTGAAAGCCCATCTTGCTTTCACTATACAGGTTGTCTAATTCTTAAGCTTCTCTTCTGCGCAACAGAATTCATGTTGCCAAAAGAAGATGATGAATTAGGGAACCAATTTGGGCATCAACCTCATGATTTTAATATATCCACTGCTTCCATTTCAGGACTGCCCATTTCAAGATTGATTATTTATTTGTTTATGTATTTATTTATTAAGCTTATATGCTGTCCATCTCGCCAAAAGTGACTCTGGCTTACAATCATTCAATAAAAACACCTTATAAAACATTAAAACAATAACCATAATTCAACAGTAGCTATTTTCCTGCCTGCTTCATTCCCCTGACTAATAATCAAACAACATCACTAGGTCTTCTACAACATATTTCACTAGATTAAATATGAGTTACTCAAAAAACAGACAAGTAATAAAAGAGAAGATATGGAAAACTCTCCCTGGTAGAAAGGGCCTTCTATTACAGAGGTGGAAGCAGATTCAGTTCCTATTTCTAACATCTTAAGATGTTCTGCTGAACAGAAGTGGGATCCAAAAGCTGACACTCTTAGATATGGGAATGGTGAGATAGTTAGTGTCTCAGAAAGATCTCTCTGTCATCTGAAGTTCAATCCACAATTAGTTTCTTTCCAATGAAATCTTGTTGAATTGATAATAGCAAAGAGCACTAAGGAACTTCAGCATTCTACAATATAAGTACATTCAAAATGTGGAACACTGCAAGTTAACAATGATCAAATTGTATATCTCTATAATGGAGTACCTAAAGAAGAATAAGTTCATTATGAAGATACTTCATGAAATATCCAGGCAATTCCCAGAGGGCACTATAACCATCTAAAGCAGGAGTGTCAAACTCAAGACCTGGGGGGTGGATCCGGCCTGTGGGGCACTTAGATCTGGCCCATGGGGTCACCCTAGAAACAGTGAAAGACTGGCCTGTGGTGCCTCTGCCAGTGAAAACAGAGCTCAGGAGGATGGCCCTCCAGAGCTCTGTTTTCGCTGGCAGAGGAAGCCATCACAGCCTAAAACAGAGCTTGGGAGTCCATTTTCACTGGCAGAGCTCTTGGGCTTCCACAGGCACCCCCAACACAAGTGGCATCAAGCTAGCCACACCCACCCTGACCCCTCAAGGTCAAATGGAAATCTGATGCGGCCCTCAATGAAATTGAGTTTGACATCCCTGATCTAAAGAAAATAAACCTGCTCTCCTCTGGCTCCCATTCCTACTTGTTTAGGGTGATAAACCCAGATAAAAGATGGACCCTGAGAAAACCAACTATAACCAATGAGGTGACTTGAAGGTTCATAAAGATGTAATCAGGTAGTTTATTCACCATCTGCTTTAAGCAGATAGGTAAGTTGGATATTGTGCTCTGTTTATAATAATAAAAATGAGCATATTGTTTATTAAAGAATGGGGTTGAACTTGAAAGCTGTAGATAAACAATTCAGACACTGATATTGGGAGACATTTTGGACATTTACTGAGGACATTTAGTCAGGGAATGTTCTGTTTGGTTTATAAATAAAAGGTACCTCAATGCAATTTGGATATCTGCAAAGATAAATGATCTTTATAATGATATATGCTGAAACTTTGAAAAAAATAAATGTTAACTATAGCAAATGTCAATATGCACCAAATTTAGAAACACTAATAATTGCTTCATATCAAGTGCATATTGTTCAGTACTGTCTAATCTGTCCAACAGTAAAGAATTTTCCCATGATCTGCTAACCATGATTCTGTTTTAATTGGTGCTTCCAAGGACGATCTTGGGACCTTCTGTTGGAAAAATATGTGCTCTGCCACTGAATGGTAATCCTTCTTATGAGGCTTACAAACTTGAATATTAGTGTTTAGTAATGGCTGAACCTGGGTTCAATAAACCAGATAGTTTATTTCCTGTTCACCCAGATTCTTGAGGCATCTGTTTACCTTTACTTTTGGAGATGTTTAACATTGATGTAGTCACACCCAAAGTCAAGCTGAGAAAAGGCGAAAGCAGTTCTCAAATCGTAACAGTCTGTATATCCTCCTCAACATGTCAGAAGAGGAAGTGACTCTAAGTAATTTATTTTGTGGCATTCATTTCACATAGTTTGCACTCAAAACCAGGGTGGGGTCTACAAATGAATCACTGATTATATTGTCAATTAATCATGGCCAGAGTTGGTTTCTCACCATAATAGTATGGATGCTTGAGCAATACAAGTGACTTAATATGACAAAATGTACTTTTCAGATAGAAGCCTTGTGATGATTGAAGATGGTTCATTCTTCTACCAGTAGTATTATACAGTATCTAGTATTCGGTTTCTTTTCTTAGTCAACTCTTTCATACATTTTGAATTTCAAGTATGCTAAATGGTTCATTCAGTAGGTCAGGGTGGGCAATCAATTTTCCCAAGGAGCCACAAAGGATTCTTGTGGAGGGCCAAATCAATAGGGCTGTGAAAGTGTGTAGGTATCAGAGATGGGTTTCAGCAGGTTCTGACGAGTTCCGGAGAACTGGTAGTAAAAATTCTGACTGGCCCCACCCCCATCTATTCTTTGCTTCCCAAGTCCCAGCTGATAAGGGAGGAAATGGGGATTTTGCAGTAACCTTCCCCTGGATTGGGGAGGGAATGGAGGTTTTACAGTATCCTTCCCCTGCCACACCCACCAAGCCATGCCATGCCCACCAAGCCACATCCACAGAACCGGTAGTAAAAAATTTTGAAACCCAGCACTAGTAGGTATGCACGCACATACATAAATTGAAAAAAAACCAGCAGTCTCCTTCAAAATAAAAGCAATGCAGTTGTATTGCATGCATGGCATACACTTATTTTATTTCTAATTTCCAATTGAGCTCATCCAGGCTGGATATGGACAGCCAGGGAATCAGATGTGGCCCAGGAGGCATAAAATGCCAAGGACTGCAGTAGATAGATATAATATACACAAATATCATTGTACCTACTCCAAAGACCTACAGTCTAAAGAGAATACTGTCCCTGTGGTCATTTGAAAATCATACATACTCTTGAAGTACAGGCTGGTCTCATGCTTATCAACTGGAGTGAAGGAGGTGATAACCAGTGGTGGGTTCCTCCTGGTTCCACCTGGTTCTGCCGAGCCAGTAGTGGTGACAGTATGACGTCACCAAACCAGTTCTGCACCTCACCCCACCCCTGCGTTATTCTTACCTTTTATTTGGCCCCACCCCCAATCTATTGCTGCCTCCTGAGTCCTAGCTGATCAGCCAGAAGGAAAAAAACTGTTTAAACTCTTGCCGCAGGACTTCAAAGGGCCACCCTACAGCTGATCAGTGGTAAAAGGCAGTTTGGTGGTAGATGGGTGCCTCCAAAAACAAATGAGTAGACAGGTGCCTGCAAAAAGAAATGGGTAGACCGGTGCCTCCAAAAAACAAATGAGTAGACCGGTACAGCTCTGCAAGCAGTTAAAAGCCTGGTAGACCAATACCTCTGCTAAATCCTAAGAATTGTCACATGACCATCAAGCCATGCCCACAAAATAAGCTACGCCCACAGAACAGGTAGTAAAAAAATTTAGAACCCACCCCTGGTGATAACCATGTCTGGTATAATGGCCATGCAGTAAAATTCCATATGTTGGGAGTGGGTCATTAGGTAGAACCAGCCTTCCTAAGGATCAGCTTGCAAAGATTTTGAAGTTCTGTCCAGAGCTGCCTACTTCCCTCTGAACCAACTACTAGAACAAAGCACCAACAAGTTATGGTTGCCTTACCACTCCTTATGTGAAACTGGAAGGAATATGATAGTAAACATCCAGATTAACATTTTATTGAAAGGCATAAATCTTTGTGAAAGATGTTGCTGGACTCTTTCTGATTTTTTGACTACCATTGACTAAGATGGTACAACACTCTATATCAGGGATGTCAAACTGGTGGCCCATGGGCCGGATGCGACACGTGCAGGCCACGCCCACCCCAGCTCCTTGAATGGGAAAAACGTTGTGAAACGTGACAGCACGAGTTTGATACCCATGCTCTATATGGTGAAAGTGTGACTAGGGAGATATCTCACATGTCTTTGGAGAGACATCAACATCAAGATACAAAACTTGGAGATGCTACAGTACCTAATACTCTTGTAAAAGCAAATATAGGCTTAAAGACCCTAATCTAAAGAAAATTACTTACATCTGAGTTGCATTAACAATTATGAGAGAAATTAATATAACCAGCTTAATTCTAAGTCTGTGAATGCTTCAGAAATTATTGGAGGAGATGCTTTGGACCTCACGCAAAGCCAAGCACAGTACTTCTCTGCTATTCATTAAACAAGCCTAACTCTTTTCAGGCTTCTGAGTGAGAAAGATGCTACTGCTTTAAGTAATCCACTTATAAGAAAACTTTTAAAGAAGTGTTATATTGTATTGCAAGAGGGGGTGTTTTTGGACACACATGGTTCTTTTTATTTAGTTTTCTGTTCTTAAACGTAATTGTAAGCGATCCATAATCATTTGGAGTTGGGCCGTCTCCAAATTTAAAAATAAATAAATGGCATCTTTTTTCAGCTTTGTGGAAAAGTCTGAAAAGGTTTGGCTTTCTTTAAAGAAGTGCATGCCCTCTGAAGCAATTCTGAATCATTTTAAATTAAGAATTTGAAATAAATTTTCATTGATTTTAATGCTACCCAAGTATTATTCACATTTTCCAGATTGGAGATACAAAACGTTTCATCCTTCTTTCTGTTGTGTACCAACAAAAGGCAGAATTAAGATCAATGGAGAGAAATTGCAATGAATTGGATTTTGGCTCAGCATTAGGGGAAACTACCAAATGTGAGAGCAATTTGAAACAGATTGTCTCCGGAGAGGGGAAAATAGTTTTCTTTAGCTTGGGATATTTTACAGATGCTGGGTAAGTATCTGTCAGGGATGGTGGAGCAGCACAAGGAGAGAATTGGCCCAAACGATGACTAAGTTCCTTGGCAATTTATGATACTGCAGTCTGTGTTACCAAAATGTGTCCAGCATTTTCAAAATTCCTTGAAATAATAGTCTCTACATACATGTAGTTTTTTTTTTAAAAAAGAGTAAAAAGTGCTCTTATAGTTAAAATACCGTTCCTAATGTTTCAAGTAACTTTTTTCCCCTATTGAACCCTACTTCTTTTCTATCTTTTTCCAGGATTTCCTCCTGCACAATGTATATGTTTACAGATGCCATCCAGATGAAAACAATCCATCCTACAATTTTCCAGTAGATTGTACTATCCAATCACTCAATGTGCAACTAAAGACCATGACTCCCTAGACAAGAATGATGGCATATAAAGCATGCCAAGGTACAAAGTCAACATTTCAACTCTTCTTCCAGGAAAGAGGAAGCTGCCTATTTATTGTGAAAGCTCTTTCTCCAGATATTTGAAAGGAATGTTGAATGAACATCTATCTTATCTAAAGATAAAGCAGTGGAGAAATTATGAATGGAGTTCCAGTTTCATTAATCACTAAGGTGTAACACATGATTTGTACCAGATGTGAACAGAAATACAGGTAGTCCTCAACTTACGGCCACAATTGAGCCCAAAATTTCTGTTGTTAAGTGAGACATTTGTTAAGTGAGTTTTGCCCCATTTTATAACCTTCCTTGCCACAGTTGTTAAGTGAATCGTTGCAGTTGATAAATCAGTAACCTGGTTGTTAAGTGAACAGCGTCAGGCTTCCTCACTGACTTTGCTTTTCAGAAGGTCGCAAAAGGTGGTCACAGTGGTCATAAGCGTGAACCAGTTCATGCATCTGAATTTTGATCACATGAGCATGGGGATGCTGCGAAGGTCGTAACAGTGAAAACTGGTCATAAGTCACTTTTTTCAGTGCTGTTGTAACTTTGAACGGTCACTAAATGAACTGTTGCAAGTTGAGGACTACTTGGATTAGATTTAACCTAGGAAATATTGCACAAAATTAAAAGTACAAACTCGGAATCCAGTATTGTGTTTACTAAATATGATCTGAATACATACACATGTTCAAATTGCTCTACCGTCTTTAATGTGGGATTCATAGATACTCATACAACCAACATTTTAAAAAATAATAAAATTAAGAAATTTAAACAGGAAGCATTTGCAAATTAAGTCACCTACAATAAGGTGGTAGAATCTATATTAATTATTTGAGGAGAATAGGTTCCCTGAGCAGGCAGGGCTGGAAATCCCAAAGGTGTTGTATTGTTGGATCTCCAAAGGTGTTGGATTGAGGGAGATAAGGCAGAGAGAATGGCAGGGGAAGAGAATCCTACAATCTCAACTTCCAATCAATTGCCCATCTTGGAAACCAAGTTATTGGAGTGCTGGTGGCCTTAGCCTATAGATGCTTATGGGTTCATACTAAGTTTGTCTGCAACATGGTACCTTCATCATCCATAATTTGGTGTTGGATAAAGCAGTAGATCTACAGCCCTAGATTAACCATCTGCTGATATATTGACCACTCTGCTGCCTGGCAGAAACCAATCTGTTGGTTTCCAGGTGGCTGGTGAAGATCTGCATTTGGTGGCACCTTGGGTGCCTGCTTCAACAAGTTTCAGGAATTCAAGTAATCTTGAAACTCATGCCAGCAGACACACTTTGTACCTTGATTTTGTTCCTGAGCAGATCACCCTATTGGCATGGTTAGATAATACCCTCATTCAGTTATACTAGAGAGCAACACTTGACTCCATGGAATAGTAGGAGCCATTTCAATGGTCCAGCTAATTGATCCAGCTAATTTTCAAATGATACTTGAAGTGCTTCTCTCCAGCAAACATTTCTGTCTAATGCCTGGTACATAATTGGCAACAGGAAGTATACCAGGCACTGGATAGACTTGCCCACAAATAACCAATTCTACTTTGCAGTTAAGTTTTCTGAGAAACTTCTACTTCAGGAAATGGAGCAGAAATGCCTGGAGGAGGAAGTTAAAAGCAAATCTGATGAAGCGTGGGTATGTGCCCGTGTGAGGCCTACGCAGTGTTGATAAGGGAGGTAACTTTTCCTCCCTTATTGCATCAGTAGGATGTCAGTTCATGATCTTATTTAAGATGGCTAACTGCCATCTTGAATAAGATCATGAAAATGACAACTAAATAATGCAGTATCGTGCAGTATCGTCACTATGCTGGTGATACCCAACTTTACATCATTGATGTTCTATCCCAGTGTTCGGAGACTGTAAGAGACTGGGCAAGAACAGATTGAAATTTAATATAAACAAGACAAAGCTACTATTTCCATATCTAGGTTCTCTGTCAATAGCAGTGTTAATCTCTGGACAGGTGGAAACTACCAATGAAGAAGATAATCTGTATTATGGAGGTGCCTCTTAATTCACAGATTCTACCTGGATGAAAGTGAAAGCCAAGGCTAGGGAGATCTTTGTCCAGTTTCAGCTAGTATGCCAATTGTGATCCTAACTGGTGAGAGAGGATCTAGCTATAACTCATAGTAGACTACTGGTATATGTTTTATATGGAGCTACCCTTAAAAGATTTTTTTACCTTACTGCCAATGACTCTGGGTGGTTCACAGGTTTAAAAAAATCTTTAAAAGAGAAAAATATAAGAATAGACAAGAAGAAAATAATAAACTATGGCAAAGATGACAATAACTGGACAAGAAAAAAAAAGAAATGAACCCACAAGACTGGGGGAGTTTTTTAATCATCTGTGCCAATGGCCTGGGTAAAGAGCCAAATCTTCAAGGCCATTCAAAATACCAGCAGGGTAGGGGGCTATCCAGATCTCAGGGGAAAATTAATTCCAGAGGGCAGAAATTGTTATAGAAGAAGTAAGCTTCCAGTCCCTCAAGTAACCAGGCCCGAATAGGGCTTTATAGGTAAGGATCAGCACTTTGAATTGTACCCAGAAACAAACTGGCAACCAGGGCACCTCATGAAGCAGAGGGGTTACATAGGTATAACCAAAGCATGTCAAACACTTTTCACTGACCAATTGAAGTTTTCAAGGGCAGCCCCAAATAGAATGCATCACAGTGGACTCAAATTCAGAGTCAGAAGAGGAGATGGACAATGAGCAGCCAGTGCCAGAGCCAGCTTCAGAAGAACATTTTTGGATTAAAAAATAAAAATAAGATAAGACTTTAAAACTGAACAGTAGAGAGAACTAGAAGGAACAAACAATTACAATTAAAGGAGAAGAACACTCAAACTTGACTTATAAATACAGAATGGAGCAAAATATTTTAATATTGGACATTGAAGGATATTTGTGAACAACAGACTCAGGAATTAATTTTAAGATATTATAGATATATGATGTTGAAAAATGTTAAGGAAAAGGAAAAATATTATCAGACAAGACTGAGACCGATTTGAAAATGAAATTTAAATGACATGCTACAAGAACAATATGGAAAAAGATGCTGTGCTGGACATACAAAGGAAATCTGCTGATGTTATTTAATAATTATAAAATATATTAAAATAACAAGCCAAGAGAGTGACTTGGATAATTTTCTACATTGGATTTACAAAAGAGGCTTGTAAAAATTTTGAAGAATTCTGTTGGAAGGAACAAAGAAAAAAGAAAAGAAATCAAGTTCTAGGACATACATAACATATAAGTGCAAACAAGTGAATAAAAGTGAAACAAAAAAATAGGATGTAGACTATATATATATGTTGTGACAACAATAACCAATTACAATTGTCCACATAATTATTTAATGCAATATTATTCCAGTATAGACACTTATGCATTTATGTGACAATCATGCTTTTTAACCACTGTCCTTTGTATAAATTTATCCCATTCTCCTTTATAGCCACCCAGGGTCAATTGATAGTGAGATGGGTGGCATATAAATTAAATAAATAAATAAATATCCATACAAAATCTGCATCTATAGGCAATCTGCTTACAGATAGTAAGTGTAATCAAGTCTTCAATCCACTGAATACAGGGGTCCATACATTTATCTTTCCAATGTTGCAGAATCAATCTTTTAGCTATAATAAAAGCATACAGAATCCACTTATGTTGTCCAGTTGTCAAACTCCATCTTCTAGGTATGTAATTCAAGAGAATATTATCTTCTGAATAATATTTTTTTGCTTTGTTAAGCATTCATATTTAATTAGTCCTCTACCTTCTCTGAAAACTCGGTAAGTATAAGTCGTAATGACACATTTTTAAAGAAGCATTGTCTTAATTACATCTCCAACAAAATGCTATGTTCCAATTAATTCTCCCTACTTAAGAGAGTAATTTAAGGTCCACTGACATCTAGATATGGAATTTAAGATACTCTCCCATTGTCTTGGCAATAGAGGAAATTCTTATTCTTCATTTCACTTATCATAACAAATATCTATAGAAACTAATAGTAGCTTCTTTTTTTAGTTTTAAAAGATTTAACCAGTTGTTCTTCTATCTTGGGAGTCTCAGAAGCTGAAAATGCTTCTGGTCCAAATAATGTCTTCAACTGATAATATAGAGTAGCTATAAACTGACTTTCTTTTGATAGATGACATTTGTCTCTTAGCCCAATGTATGTTAAAAATTCATCCTCATCATCTGTCAATAGGTCCAAAATCAAGATCTCAACTTTAATCCACCTTTTCCATTTCACTATCTTTGTCCCCATTTTAATGTTGGCTATCCCCATAAAGTAAATCTAGCATGGGCAGAAAGCATCATATCTATTTTTAAAATATTGCCTTCCGTAGTTTTCTAACTGATATACTGTAATTGTTTCCCATCATACAAGAGTTCTATTTATTGAGATTCTAATACTGGCCAATCAACAAATGGTACTACATACCAGTATGTGCATTCCAAAGTTGTCCAAATCATAAAATTAACATCAATTCTTCACTTCCAGTATTTAATACTTGATAGTAGATAAGCTTGGTGATATAGCTCCAGATTCAGAAAAGTTAATTCTGTCATTAATTCATAATTACATTTTCTGTAAAGATATTCTCAGAACTGAAGAACCCCTTAAAAATGTTCTAAACAGTTTATTTTCTGAAAATATATTCCAGATATTTGAACAGGAATTCCTTTCAGGATATAAATTAATATCTGGAAACAATATTCATTTTGAGAGAATTTATCTTTTACTCCCATCTATCTATCTATAACTTAAAAAAACTCTTCATATTTTTTATTAATGTCACATGTTACTAACTGAGTTATATCTGAGTTACATCTTCTGGTATACCCATAACTAAACATTTAATGAATACAGAATTGATATACCTTAAATTTTTCACCTATTGGCATCAATTTGGACCAGTTAATAGATGCTATTTTACTAAAGGCATCTATCTATCATTTGCATTGGCACTGGAATAATAGCATGAGGTTTAAAAATAAACCGAAGAATATCGTCTACAAAGTAAACCAGCGTGTTAACTAACTTGCTACGGTTTTGGCCAATCATTTAAAGCAAAAGAAAGACAGGACAAGGATTGCAATTATTAGAGGTGAAAGAGATGAAGTATATAAATTTCAAAGGCTACATATTGTCAATACATTATGTGTTCAGAACTGTACAGGTAATCCTCAATTTATACCAGTTTCTGGTATAAATATAAATTATTCCATTTAAGGTTATGACTATTCAAAGTTACAATGGCACTGAAAAAAGTGACTTATGACTATTTTTCAGACTTACAACTATGGCAGCATCCCCATGGTTATGTGATCAAAATTTGGATGCTTGGCAAGTGGCTCATATTTATGACGCTTACAATGTCCCGGGAATCATATGATCATATTTTGCAACCTTCTGACAAGCAGAGTCAATGATGAAGCCAGATTCACTTAACCATTTCACTGAATTAATGGTAGTAGTTCACATAACAACTGTGGCAAGAAAAGTCGTAAAATGGGTCAAAACTCATTTAATAACTGTCTCACTTAGCAACAGATATTTTGGGCTCAGTGGTGATTGAAGGTTGAGGACTACCTGTATTCAGTCAGACACTGAAAAAGATTTGACAAAATATATAGGCAGTATAAGTTTGATGTATTAAATAGGTGTAATTTCCTTTCAAATTCATAAAATGGATCTTATATTTATTTATTTAGAAAATTTATATTGCCATATTTGCACATGGCGGCTTACAGGAATCGTCCACATCAAAAGTAGAGCTTAGTAGTATATTTTTTGCTACTTTTCCATTATTTACAGGAACCAAAAGTGTCCATTTTCACCCTTCTTTTTAGATACAGTATTTATGTGGAACCCTTGCCTTGTGCTGTCAGACAATATAAGGAGATTTATGTAGCAATACATAATTTAATTCTGAATTGTGATCCTTCAGAAAATTACTACTAAAAAAAAATAGTGGATTGGCTAATTGGAAGGAGAAGAATGCCTGTTAGCCCTGAATATCCATTAAGTACAAACATTTTTCCTCTGTGGTAATTAACACTATTTGTGTAATGATGTCATTATGCAAATTGCAACATAAGCTCATTACACAAATGATGCACATGTTAAAATACTTCAAGTTAAATTTAAGGGTTTCTTCTGGACCACTTTGCCTGCAATGGACTTATTTATTCAAGGATATAGCATGAGATAAATGCCCATTGCATCAGAAGTCTGCTCAAAGGGGTCTGCTAAGGGTTTGTTTCTGGGTTTGTTTGTATTTAAATATGCATTCCCATAGAAATCAGTGTTGATAGAAAATATGTAGATACACATTCTCTGCCGGTGACTGTCTTGCTTAGATATTAGATTTCTTAATATCTAAGAAAGCCACAATTACTGGGTAAAAGCACAGCTCTCAGTGAGTTGTTCACATCTGGATTTTGTCTTTGGTGGCCATTAGAATCCTTCTTATACAGGAATCTCCTATGCCTTGCTGCAAAGAATCGTGTCTTTGTTGCTCTGTCCCATTGCAAAGATTATATATTTAATGTCATGAAAGAAATATAAGACCTTATAATATTGGTACAATTAGTTTGTGTTTTCATTTTTATATATACAACACTGTGAAATGCCAGCTGCCAGTTCTTCCCAAGTACCCAGGATGTCATAATATATCAGTGTAGCATATGTGCAGATTCAATTGACAGATAGATACTTTATCAATGAGCAGATTTTCTAAGAGTAGTAGAAGAATTTTTGTTATGGCACCCAGTATGCTGATAACCACAGATAGATGGATGGATGGATGGATGGATGGATGGATGGATGGATGGATGGACGGATGGACAGACAGACAGCTAGCTAGGTAGGTAGGTAAATGATAGATAGATAGATAGATAGATAGATAGATAGATAGATAGATAGATAATAGGTAGGTAGATAAAAAAAGGTATCTATCTACTCTATCATCTACACTGTCTCTCTATCTATCATCTCTTTTTTTTTAATTTGATTTATATGCCGCCCTTCTCCGGAGGCTCAGGGCGGCTTACAATGCATTAAGCAATAGCCTTCATACTTTTGTATATTTATACAAAGTCAGCTTATTGCCCCCACAAACTGGGTCCTCAATTTACCTACTTTAGAAAGGATGGAAGGCTCAGTCAACCTTGAGCCTGGTGAGATTCGAACTTACAGTAATTGCAGACAGCTGGAGTTAATCACAATGCATTAGTCTGCTGAGCCACCAGGCCTGTCATTATCTGTCTCTCGTTTGTCTGTCTGTCTGTCTGTCTGTAGGTCTGTCTGTCTGTCTCTGTCTGTCTTGATGTATAACATGCTGGAGCTGATAATTCTGACTTTTGTACCTATACCCAAAAGACCCCCAAATATTTATGGGCAATTCTTCCATTCTATCAAACAGAGCTCAAAGTTCTTTATACTAGGCAGGATCAGTTTGTATGGTAGATGTCATATCAGAATACATTTTAAAAATAGAATTAATGGAGAGTCATTCAAGAAGATTCGTTCAAAGCTATTCTTTGAGGAATCTACCTGCTTCTGAGTTCTTGCTTGCAAAGTCTTTTGGACATATATGAATTTCTACATTTTTAGTGTGAAGTTTGGAGATCTTTCATTTGACCTGCATTCTGGCATAAATGGATGTAACATTAAACCACCATGCTATGTTTATATAAAAATTTAACCAGAAGTGGTGGCTACATTTAAACATTGTGCTACATTTGACTAATGTAAGCTTAAATGGGATGTTTGGGTGAGGGGGGATGGATTGGAGGTGCTAGTGTGTTATGAATTTGGTTGGATTATTGTTCAGTACATTGAATAAACTTCAAAAGTGGGTTAATTCCTTAATTTATGCAAGTATGTTGAATAGATCAAATGCCTTTGGCGTGATCCAACAGGCTATTCTTACATTCTTAGAATTTTAGCAGCTAATGCTTACTTGGATTTCTTCTGGGATAATGGAGTGTGATTAATTTCCTCACCAATGATGACACAGCTGACCACATAGCTGAATGTTCTCAGTGATTTATCGTTTGACACACAGTGAAGTCTGCTTACCCAGCAATTCCCAAGTGAAGAAAAAATGCAAGATAAAAATATATTCTAATGTAATGTTCAGTTCTGGTTTATTACCAGCTCTTATTGTTATTTTCATTCATAACTCCTAAAACTTTATAAATTTCTAGTGGGCTCATTATTATGACAGTTATATCATTTTTCCGGTAGCAGCTTTTTAACAGTAGTTTTTTTTTTTTCCAGGTTGAAATTTTCCTTGGCTCTACCACAGATGCCAGGATCTGAACCTGTGATTTTCTACATATGGCCTACTACTTAAATTTGAGGCAGCGGGTCTGTCAACCCTGAAGCTAACTGGGTGAAGCCATCTTGGAGCTTCAGTGTTGCCACACTGGAGCGAGGGATAGGGAGGGGGGAGTAGAGATCCCTGGGGTTGTGTAGTCAAAATAAAATACTTTCTCAAGACTTTCTCCTGGGAACCAAAGGCATTCTCACACCTGGCTGAGGGAAGGAGGAGTGATATCACCAGACCAGCAGATGCTGCAGTGATTGGGTCATGTGACTGATTGTTTGGGGTTGAGGGAAGAACTTTTACTTTTAATTAGGTGAAAACCAAGGGGCCCTTCAGAGTTGGTTTTCACCAGATATGTGCCACTTTCATATTTCCAATAAAGCTACCTGCTTCTGAGTTCTTGCTTGCAATGGATCTATTACTACTGATAGGGTCACTATTATTTCAGTTCATTCAGTATGGAACAAATTGTAGACTAATGATTTGTCCATAAATTGTAGACTAATGATTTGTCCATGAAATGACTTCCAAAGATGGAAGTCATGAAAGAAAAAAAGCAACTACTTTTATGAGTAGAAAAATTGGCACTACTGTAACATCCGTTCCACATTGCAGTCTACGAACACTAACTGGGGAATAGGAAGAACTGTCCCAACACAACAGAAGTAACAGAAGATGTTTATTAGAGGATCATCTACTTTCCAGGAAGAAGATCACAGTTTGCATCATCATGGAAGACTGGGGAAGAAATACTGATGAGCTGCTACAGTGTTAGATAACAAGGCCGTGGCATGTTGGGCAACAATTCCCATGTTTCCCAGTCAGCAGGATACTTGGGGGAAAATGGATGTGAACTCCAAACATCTGGAGGGTTCCAATATAGAAATATACATCACAACCACATTGAGCTACACAAAGCACTTGCCCGCTTTGATGGAATACATTTTTCTTTCTCCTTTTGCTACTTTTGTATTGACTGGGAACAGTTAAGCCCAGTATAATATTTAAAGACCTCAATTATTGACATGTGATGATATTTCCCTTACTGGAACATTTCCAGTGGGAAATAAGGGGAAATAATACATCTAATATAGCTGATAGTAATGAGGATGTGTTTGACTGAAGTCACTATCCCAGTCTACTGTAATTAGCCTGCGGGTTAGTTACATAAGACTCAGTCAGAATCACAACTTTTCTGATCACATAAGCTTAAAGAAAATGATCGTGATGGAGCTCATTATGTAATTTCTTTACCTGATTAGAGAAATTGCTCATAATTGTTTGTCTTGCATAATGTATTTGACAGTGCATCAGGTAACTTTGTATCCTCAGAATATGCTTCCTTGGAGAACCAGTGCAAAGAAGGAACTGATGTTGGTGTTTTAGCCCCTTAAATGAAACCTTCCCAATTTCAGTCATGGAATTCCTGGATCTTATTGCATGGTCTCATCAGTGGCCACACTCAAACTAGGACAGAACTGGACATGTTGCTTTTAAGCCATCTAAATTCTCCCATATCTTTCTTTAGTTCCATTCTTTCCTTTTCTGTTCTTTTTTTTTAAACTAACCCTCTGCTGTTAAGATATTGACCTGACAGTTTGAGACCCAGGCACTGCATAATGGGGTGAACTCCCATCCTCACCCCAGCTCCTGCTCACCTGGAGGTTTGAAAGCAAGCAAATGCAAGCAGAGAGTTGCTGCTTCAGTGGGAAGGTAACAGTGTTCCGTGCGTCTCAGCATATAATCATGCCAGTCAGGTGATCACGGAAACATCTTTGGACAACGCTGGTTCCCTCGGCTAAGAAACGGAAATGAGCACTGCCCCCTTGAGTTGGACACAACTGAACAGGGGAAATGTTTACTTTTACCTGATTACCAAAGACAGTGCAGTCATGCCAGTGATATTAGCAATAGCACTTAGACGTATATACTGCTTCATAGTGCTTTACAGCCCTCTCTAAGCGGTTTACAGAGTCAACATATTGCCCACAACAGTTTGGGTCCTCATTTTACCCACCTCGGAAGAATGGTAGGCTGAGTCAACCTTGAGTTTGGTGAGATTTGAACTGCCAAATTGCAGGCAGGTCTCTCTCTCTCTCTCTCTCTCTCTCTCTCTCTCTCTCTATATATATATATATATATATATATATATATATATATATATATATATATATATATATATATATATATATATATATAATGTGTGCGAGAGAGAGAGAGAGAAAGAGAGAGATCTCACAACACTATAACATTCTCTGTGTGTGTGTTTGTGCATGTGGTCTATAAACCAGAATAACTGGGTTCACAAAATGCCTAATCGCAACAAAACTACTTAATCGTTGACACAACCAGTTAATATTCACTCCGGATGCATAGAGGGGGAGGAATCTTTTTCATCTTCTGTGGGAAAGCGAGGCCATTTCCTTAGTATTAAATCTCAATTAATTTAATCTAATTTATTTCAAATTGGACATGGAAGGGATTTTGCTTTCAGGCATAACAAACTGCCTTATTGTTTTGAAGATGTGTAAAAGTACCTCCATTAACTATGCTTTTAATGTTCCGATGGCATTTTTCAGTTGTACAATGCATTCATCTCTATTTTGGAGTTAAAATACATCCTAATGTAATTATACTTGAGTTAATTTGTCATTTCAGAAAAGAGGAAGAAGGTCTGCAAAAACAAAAGGAAATAATGTTAAACTATGAAAGAACCAGTAAGACCTGGAAAATACAATTAAAATATGTTTCTCCCCTCCTCAAATATTTTGCAATTAGTAATCCTTCACAGCGTACTTTTACGTGAAGAATGCAAGCTATTTCCTGTGTAGAAATGCTCATTTAGAGACTTGTGGTGATTTGGATTTCTTAGCTGCCAAATTTGGGTGTGAATTTTAGCAGCCCTGTTAAGCAAGAACATCAACGCAAGATGCCCACGAGATCCAGGATTCACAGGAGACATTTTGCTGTCTGAGGAAGAGAGGTCCAAATGTCAACTAAACTAAACTAGACAACTAAACTAAACTAAACTAGTCAAGACCATCTAGTTTAGTTTGGCTTCCAAAACAGAATATCCTACCATCTCTTCATCTTTATGGCAATTGAAAGATTAATTGATAAATCATCAACCTATTTTTGCACCCAAATTCAACTTCTTAAGGCAGTTTCCTTGTTCTGCCAGTGGCAGGATCAATGTCCTATGTCATCTCCTTTCTGTTCAGAAAGACAAAATAGCCAATGTTTTTCTTTGGACTCCCTAAATAAGAGACACAAGACAGGCAACAGCTATCAGGGTTAGATGGAGTTGTTTTATTTAAAAGGCTGTGTTATGGAAAAGACATTCCATCCCTGCCTCTACAGACAGTTTATATCTGAACTCTTAATCACAAATGATAACCTTAGAAAAGACTCCTGGAGTTTCCCAACTCCAATTCCTGGAGAAAAAAGGTTGACTGCTTAATTTCCATATATGTATCTGGTTTCAGCTACAGCATGATAAACTTTCCCTGAGTGAACAGAGTTTGTGCTGCCCATTTTGTGCTAAGGTTAATGAGAAAATCATCTCATTTCATCTCTAAGTGCCCTTCAAATCAGTCTGGACTCCTGGCAACTGCCAGGACAAGTCCTTGCAATTTTGTTGGCAAAATTTCAGTCAAACTTTGCCCTTGCTTCCTTCCGAGGCAGAGAGAGAAGGATTGGCTTCATGCCTAGGCAGGACTAGAACTCACAGTCTCAAAGTTTCTAGCCTGGTACTTTGACTAATGTACCAAATCCGTTGTCACATCATCTCACACCTCTTACAGTTTACCACTATTTATTTATTAAATTTATTTATTAAATTTGTTTGCCGCCATCTCACCACAACAGCAAGGCAACAACTATAGTTGATCAAAAACACATGCCCCCTTTAAAGACACACTAGCATTTAATGTCTATATTATGTTAAATGTATTTGTCCCTCTTATTACCTAAATTTGTGAGTCAGATAGATTTATTTTATGTACAGTCATTGTTAGCGGACCAATATGATTCAGTTTCTTTGAAGATGGCCAATTTTGGGGGTTTATTTTGTTTGTAAAATGTAATCAATTCTTAATGAGAATTTAATTATTGCTGTTTATGTTCCTTTAATTTGTCAGTTTTAATTTTTACCTCTTTTAGTGGAATTCTGATCACTAATTGTAGTAAGAGCTTACTAACTCCGTAAAGATGTCCCTCTTTTGCTAAATGTTTAATTCTTGGTTAAATTTAATCTGTATTTTTCACGTTTTATATCCTATTTCAATTTGTATTTTTTTTAGCTTTCTTGAACCCGTCTACTAAATAAATAAGTATTGTGTAAAAAAAAAGTATATTAGCACTACTGGCAAATAAATAAAGGATCAAATCAAAATATTATAGAAACTGTTACCAGGCATCTATTGTGAAAAGAATATGTCTAACATTTGTATTATAATTACATGTTTCCTGTTATGTGTAATTATGTTCTTGGGAAAAAATGCTGGAATGGAAGAACTTATGAAGATACATAACTGACTTGGCTCTGATTTAGATTGCTCTGCACACCAGACATTACACTAATTACAAACAACCCTTGCGCCTCTCAGTTTTAAATATCTTCATATGATCTATGTGTGCAAACAAACATTTGTTTTGTTGTCCTTTTGTTATGCATTTGTTTTATGGTGCTACAGCAAATCCACTCATATTTCAATAAAATCCCTGCTTTTTAATTTAAAAAAAATAACATGAGGATGTGTCTGCTTTTCCAAAGTATGTTTTTGTGCAGTTTGGTCTTTAGAAGGACTCAACATTTCATTTGAAAGGTTCCTCTCTAGGCCCAACAGTTTATCATTCAGAGATTCCACAGTATGACAGTGATTTATCACTCTCAATGTGCACATTAACTATTTTTGCCTTTTAGACCTTATGTGAATTCCTGCTTCCAAATGAAGGGGGAGATAGGTCAGCACGGAATATTTTGGAGTTGCAAATACCGCTTTGGGCATTTTATGAACAACCAGGAGAGAGAGAGAGACAGGCATTGCTGATGAGAGAAGCCTTAGAGGAAAGGCTGGCTCCGTTTTTTTACTTGAGTCAGAAGGGTGACTAAAAGAAAGCAGGCTGATGCTGGCAAAAAACAGGGATTAAGCAGATGGTCCAGAATAGTTTTACCTTTCACAAACAAAATCAGGGACTTTTTGTGATGCCTGAAATCTAGGCATCAAATGCCACAAATTAATCTGTGGTAACCATGCAAGGCAGATTGAGCAAATGAAGCCATGATAAAAATCAGCAAACACAACGCATCTTTGGATCTTAATACAAGAAATATTTTGCAGAAGAGAAACAACATGCAAAGACAAATAGTTAATGTACCAGGAATTACTGTATTGGAGAGTCATCAAGAGGAATGTAAAATTAAATCAAAAGAGCAATTAATGGTATGAAGCAAAGAAAAACAAAATTTGAAGTCAATTGTACATAGACAACTATATAATTGCTAAAACATATAAACTTTTGTTGAAACTTGAAATGGAAGAAGGGGTTAAATAATGCATGATAAAGTGGACTAAGAATATTTAGTTATAATATACAAATGGATCAGTGGGAAAATGTACGATCAAAAGAGTTGAAATTTACATTATGTTATAATGATAAAGGGAATTTTTACAAAAAGATGTGTTGTTGGTAGATAACACCAGAGAAATTATCTAAAATGTATAAAGGCACTTCAAATGAATGTCGAAATATGAACACTATGAAAGGCATTCTATGATGCTTGGTAGATATGTAAAAAAAAATTTAAAATTGGATTCAAACACATTTGATATCAAGGATTTTAAAGATTAATAATGATTGAACTCAGAACTCTTCATTTTAGGGTTGAATGATATACATTTAGAAAATTATCATAGAAGATTGTTTCAGTATATGATTATTGAGGCAAGATTATTGTATGCACAGGAAGATGGGAGATTCCACACTACATGGAAGTGCATGTAGTGCATGTAGGGTGAAATTGACAGATCATGCTGAAATGAGCAAACTGACTTCTTTCATTAGATAAAGGTCTTTATTGATTTTTACCAATGATAGAAATCCCTTATAAACTTTTGTATTAAAAAGAAAATTATTTTATAACTTGTGTTTTTGATGATTAGAAAGATTATAGATTATAGAAAGAGATATGATGTAATCAGGGGTGAAATCAGTGGTGGGATTCAAGTAATTTAACAACCAGTTCTCTGCCCTAATGATTTCTTCCAACAACCAGTTTTCCAAACTGCTCAGAAAATTAACAACCGGTTCTCCCGAAGTGGTGCAAACTGGCTGAATCCCACCACTGGGTGAAATCCAGCAGGTTCTGACAGGTTCTGGAGAACCGGTAGCAGAAATTTTGAGTAGATAGAATAGAATAGAATAGAATAGAATAGAATAGAATAGAATAGAATAGAATAGAATAGAATAGAATAGAATAGAATAGAATAGAATAGAATAGAATAGAATAGAATAGAATAGAATTCTTTATTGGCCAAGTGTGATTGGACACACAAGGAATTTGTCTTGGTGCATACACTCTTGGTGTACATAAAAGAAAAGATACATTAGTCAAGAATCATAAAGTACAACACTTACTGATAGTCATAGGGAAACAGTCAATATAAATCGTAAGGATACCAGCAACAAGGTTACAGTCATATAGTCATAAGTGGGAGGAGATGGATGATAGGAACAATAAGAAGATTAATAGTAATGCAGACTTAGTAATTAGTTTGACAGTGTTGAGGGAATTATTTGTTTAGCAGAGTGATGGCATTCAGAAAAAAACTGTTCTTGTGTCTAGTTGTTCTGATTTGCAGAACCAAACCAGACAGTTATAGAGGTGCAGATGACAGACTCAATAATTCCTCTGCAGAACTGTATCAGCAGCTCTTTGGGCAATTCAAACTTTCTGAGTTGGTGCAGAAAGAACATTTTTTGTTGTGCTTTTTTGATGACGTTTTTGATGTTCGGTGTCCATTTTAGGTTGTGAGATATGGTAGAACTTAGAAATTTGAAGGTCTCTACTGTTGATACTGTGTTGTCTAGTATTATAAGAGGTGGTAGTATGGGAGGGTTTCTCCTAAAGTCCACCACCATTTCTACAGTTTTGAGTGTATTCAGTTCCAGATTGTTCTGGTCGCAGCACAAGGCTAGTTGTTCAACCTCCCATCTGTATGTGGATTCATCATTGTTTCAAATGAGAACGATCACTGTTGTGCCATCTTCAAACTTCAGTAGTTTAACAGATGGATTGTTTGAGATGCAGTCATTGGTATATAGAGAGAAGAAAAGTGGAGAGAGCACACAGCCTTGTGGGGCCCCTGTGGTAATTGTACAGGTACAGTATGTGATGTAATTCTGCTTAGTTTCAACTGCTGCTTCCTATCTATTAGGAAGCTTATGATCCATTTACAAGTGTGTTCAGGTATGGCTAGCTGGTTTAGCTTAGTTAGAAGAATGTCTGGAATGATGGTGTTGAAAGCTGAACTAAAGTCTACAAAGAGGACCCTTGGGTAGGTCTTTGGAGATTCAAGATGTTGTAGGATGTAGTGCAGAGCCATATTAACAGCATCATCTGTTGATCTATTTGCTCGGTATGCAAATTGCAGGTGGTCTAACAGCAGATCCGTATGGTTCTCAAGTGAGACAGCACTAGCCTTTCAAAGGTTTTTATAACTACAGATGTTAGAACAACTGGTCTATAGACGTTCAGTTCCTTGATGGTGGAATTCTTCGGCACTGGGATGATAGTAGAGCATTTGAAGCAAGAAGGAACCTAGCACATCTCTAGAGATTTATTGAAGATACAGGTGAAGATGTGGGCCAATTGGTCAGCACAGACTTTTAAGCAAGAAGGAGTTATCTTGTTTGGGCCTGGAGCTTTTCCTGGCTTTTGTCTGTCTTCCACTTCCTTTTCTGTGATCACACTGGGTTGTGAACCCAATGGGATGGGGTCAGTTGTAGGAGGCTTGTTGGTGTATCTGAGATGGGGGTTATGGAGATAGGTGGCTGTAGTTTCTTTTCAAACCTGCAGTAAAACATGATCAGGTCATCTGCCAGTTGTTGATTTCCTTCAGCCTGAGAAGGTGGTTTGCCATAACCGGTGATAGTTTGGAAAACCGGTAGTGGAAATTTTGAGTAGTTTGGAGAACCGTCAAATATGACCTCTGGCTGGCCCCAGAGTGGGAGGGGGAATGGGGATTTTGCAGTATCCTTCTCCTGCCATGCCCACCAAGCCACACCCACAGAAACGGTAGTTAAAAAAAATGGATTTCACCACTGGATGTAATCTTAGAGAGACTTGATCAGAGTCATGTATATAACTGTGAAGAGAAAAACCAGAAGCCCTTTCTTAATAGTTCTTTTTATGTTTTCTGTTCTTTTATTTTCTTTCTTTTTTCTATCTTCTTTCTTCTTTGTGTTTTTCTCCTTTTCTCTTTTCTTTCATATATACGTATGTGTGCGTAATCTTTTAATAAATACTATTTTATAAAGAATATGAATCAAACAGATATGAAAGAAATCAATACGACTTACCTTTCTCAGGCTGCCGTGGCTGCTATCTCTATTTGTGGGGGGTGAGCAGGCATGACTTTTGGATTGTTGTTAGAAATTAGCCCTAATTTAAATCTGTCCCTAAAAGTAAACCACCAGATGCAATGAGCCTGTCCCACATTAAGGAATTATTTGCCAGTAACTCCTCTCACTATCATGATGGCTACTTTTACCTAAAAGAGACATTTCGCAATATAATAATAGTTTTAAAAATAAATACTGTAACTGAAACAGAACTGCCATATAGTTTATCATGCTGGATATTTCTGAATCCAAGGAAAGTATATTCTGAAAGCTTTGTTGTAGACAGATATTGCTTTGCAATATTTGTTCCCAACAGAATTTCTGCTTGGTATGAACCATGCTGACAATATAAACATAAGCCACACCAGTGGTGAAATCCAATTTTTTTTACTACTGGTTCTGTAGGCGTGGTGTAGGCATGGTGTGGCTTGGCGGGCGTGGCTTGGTGGGCATGGCAGGGAAAGGTTACCGCAAAATCCCTATTCCCTCCCCACTCCTGGCGGAAGGCTATTGCAAAATCTTCATTCCCACCCTACTCTGGGACCAGCCAGAGGTGGCATTTGTTGGTTCTCTGAACTACTCAAAATGTCCACTACCAATTCTCCAGAACCTGTCAGATCCTGCTGGATTTCACTCCTGAGCCACACATATGTTTAAATTATGAGAATGGGAAAAGTAAGAGGTATTTTGTGTCTGTCTGTTTATCATCTATTGCAGACTGAACTCTGAATGTTGTTGTTCCAGTTTTCTTTTGAGCCTGGTTGTTCACAGCTTTGGACCTTGATAGTGTTCAGTGAAAAATAAGAATGAATCAACAAAACATCATTGGTTTTTTTGCTGACAAATCCCCAGTCTCCAGTCCAGCTCAGGCAGAAAAACATGTTTCAGAGACTCTTCTGTTAGAAGTCCACTTTTTGCTGACTCCCATGACTCTAGTGATCATGGTTTCTTTCTTTCTTATTTTATTCGTTTCTCTCTTGTTTCTCCAGAGCAATCAAGGAGATGGAACTGCTACAGATCCATTCATTGGCCAGAAAACAGACTCTGTCCCTTTATTTATCAGTGTTGCTGGACTTTGAAATCACTCCTACCTGTAAGGACTATGATACCACAAGCCCAAGCAGACTTTACTTGTTCATGTGTGGAAACGGCAAAACAACTGACATAAAATCAGTCAACGAGGAGGTAGGAAAAATATGGAAGGAAAATAGCTTCAGGAGCACAAGGTGGGGAGCAGACAGTCTCATAAATGAGTCAGATGTCATATGGTGGGATGAAATGCTTGGGTAGCTTAGTCTGCAGTGATCTGCATGCTACTCAGTCTGGTAAGTCTAGATGAGCAACTTCCAAACCTTTGCGGTCTTTATTTTGAATTTATCTTTGAATAGATTGTGGACTGAATCACTTTCAAATAGAGGATGCCTCCAAGTAGAGACAGGTCATCTGCAAAAGTAGACAAATAGCCATGATACTGACCTTAAAATGTCATGTATTTTAGGAGTCTATCTGGCTGGTTAAGGAGCTGACAAGACTAGCTGCTGAAAAAGAAAGAAGAGGAAATGAGAGAATGGACCTCAATACTCAGTAGAAAAGTGGATGATATCCAGTTAATAGACAAGACGCATTGTGGAATTTCACAAGCCAAGAAGGGCTTAGTTTCAGAACCCTGAAGGTAAAGATAAAGAAAGCAAAAGAAGGAAAGAGATAGTCATGGATGAAAAAGGAAAGATGTGGCCAGATATAAGTTTTCATCCCACTGAAGATGAGAATCATAAAAATGTAGAGTTGGAAGCAACCATGAGGATCATGCAATGGAAAAGCAACTAAACCATCCAGGAGTAGATGCCAACTTCTTCTTCTTAAGATCCCCCAGAAATAGAGAATTCACAAACTCCATAGCAGGGCTATGCCATTGTTATATAGATCTTACCATCAAGAAAATTTTGCCTATATATAAATGTACTCTAGATATCTATAATATATATTTGTTATTTCTGGTCCTAGTTTTTATAGCCACTTTCTCTACAGCTTCTCTTAGCATACTTGAATATGGCCATCATATCTGACCATACTCTTATTTTCTTCAGACTGAATATTTTCCTATAAGTATCTGTATCATCTCTATTGACATTTATTGAACTCCATGTAACCTGTCAATAACCTTCTGGAAATGTAGTGTTCAGAATCATACCTACTACGCAAGGTGTACTTGGCATCTTACTAATGCCAAGAATAGAGGCATAATTACCTCATATTTTAATTGTTTTTTATCAGGGCAACCTGGTCTACCCAAATATGGGATGGAGCATACTGCTTCTGCTTTCGCCTTTCAGCCCCAATCCAGGAACCTTCGCAGGCAGTCGCTTTCGTGACAAACTATTTGTGTGTTAAATAGTTTAGACCAGGTTGCCCTGATAAAAAACTGTTAATCTCTCCCCTGGTATAGTCGACAAAACGAGGAGAGCTCATGGCTTAGAGGTTAATATATCTACCTAATGTGTAAGTAGCCTGGGTTGGAATCCCAGAAGCGTATGGTTAAATGACGAGAGCTAAATAGCTTGAAATAGATCTATACTAGTCTCCCTTTATTTCTTTGTCGGTAAATATAAAATTGATACTGCACATCTTAATACAATACTCTTGATCAGGGGTGGGTTCCACTTACCTTTGCTACTGGTTTGCAATGGGAGTGTGCGTGTGCGTGCATGCACTTTGCTCATGCACAGCGCTTCTGCGCATGCGCAGAGTGTCCATGATGACATCTTGGTAGGTGGGCAGAGCCTCCCGCCACCATTACTACCAGTTCGCAAGATCCAGACCGAACTGGTAGTAACCTACCACTGCTCTTGATTCAGCCAAGGACTGTCAAAGCCCTTTTAGCAGCTGTCTCATGTTCATCTTATTGTCAATGATCACATGTGTCTGCTTCTCAGATGTAGGGTTTCCAAGGTATGAAACTCCCTTCTTGCATGATGTCCTCCATTTTTTTTCTCCCTCCCTAAATATAAAACCTTATCACTCTTTCATGTTAAAGGACACTTTGAACTAGAAAACTAAAGCTAAATTTTCTATGGGAATGCAAGTACTTTGTTAGAATGCATATACGTATACTTTTGTTTGGTTTTTCCAAATTAGACTTCCAATTTATCCTTCTTGTTGAAGTAATTATACTGTATTATTCATAACAGGCCCTGTTTCAAAACCCTGTTTTATATAGCATCATCTATCTTCCCCCATTCAAGCCATACCTGGATTGCATTGTGGGTGATTTGGGAATTTAATCCATCCCCTTGCACTGGAATTAAATGAAAATGACATCTCTCCACCCATCCCAAGAGAAATAAACAACTCCCGAACCAAAATTTTGACACTTATTGTTGGCCAGTCTTGTGCCATCTTAGATGAGGAAACAAGAGTCCTTGTTACTTGAAATCTCTAAAGCAATGAGAAGAAAAGAGCTTCATACAGCCAGCACACTGAATTTAACATGTATTGCTGGAGTAAAGCATAAAGACGTACATTATAGCAAGCACTCATTTAGCTGTCAGGTACTTTCCACCTTCCTTTGCCATCAATGTTAATTAAGATATTTGCATTTCAAAGGAAGTTGCTTTCCTATGCAAAAATTACACTTCTCCCTTCTTGTCCTAGCCAGGAGACAGAATTAATCCAGTTTGCATTTCTCTCCATTGGTGAAAATGTGTGAATGTTAAAATGAGCCTTATGCACATTAGTATTGCCACTGGGCGCAAAGTGATATGCTGGCTTCCGGAAAGTCCCAGGAAATCTTTTGGCATAATACCTTGCCAGGGCTGTCTGGTGGGGAAATGGAGAGGAGGGGAAAACCCAAGTGTTCCCCTTTCATGTATACATAATTGTAAAATGTCATGGGAAAAGACAATGTCTTCCTCTCCCATTGGATCTGTCCAACACATGCTGGTATTATGGTCCTTGCCCCCTTTCCTCCTGGTAGCAAAAGCAGTGCTCAGAAAGGGAAGGGGACACATAACTGAGGGGAACCTCTGAAACTGATCAGGAGGCAGCTGGGAAATGCCCCTCCATGGCCCATGGCCCATTCTTACAGCAAAGCCAGGTAGGAGGGCTGCTACAGATCATAGGAATGACAAGGTTCCATTTCTTCTTTGCTGGGAGAAGTGCACAAGAGACGGAAGGTCTGAAGAAACTGAGCTTCTTGTTACTGCCTGGATGGAGATCCAGAAGACAAACATTCAGTGCTGATTCACATATTCCTGGGCATCCCATGATACCTCACACATTGAGTAACTCACAGCTGAGTGTGCAAGCTGCCTACTCGGAAAACGGTTGTGGTAAAGTTGAGAATTAGGAAGTTTGATATGTCATGTCTTGTTCATATACTCAACAAGGCATTTGTTGATGGACCAATGTTCATCTTAGTCCAGATGGCTCTTACGGGTGAAATCAGTATTTTTGCTCTTCAGATTATCTTGGCTGATCTGAATGAATAATTATCAGGGTAATACTTAGCTGGATCATTAGGACATCCCAGGGCTATTGACTAATGGTATATTTTTACTTTTTGTGCCAAGGGCAAAAAATTGTAAGTTCTCATGAAAGAAAGTACTTGAAAGCATGGATGAAAATAGTGGAGCTGAGCTCAACTCCAAGACCTTATTTTACTATATAACTTCAGTCCTTAAATAATCTGCACCCAAGTTACTGCTTTTGTCTTAGGTGCCCTGTTTCCCTAGATGTAACATTCTGCTTGAGGGGGGGGAGGGAGGGAATCTGAACATCTGAACATGAGAAAATTTGGCTCTATCCAGTTCATCTTTCTGTTGTGTCAGCAACATATCAGACAACTCTGAGAAGGCCACCAGCAGGAGGAGTATTCCCCCTCCCCCCAAAAAAACCTTCAAATTGTTCAAATAGCTCAGCCTCTGACACTCAAAAAGAATTTTTTTCATAGTTTTTACTATTCAGAGAGCTACTGAATCAAGCCTGGAAGGATCCTTGTGCAGCCATAAAGTTGAGTGAACATCTTCAACTAGTTAGTTTCTCCCCTCCTCCCTTCCTTTCCCTCCCTCTCCCTCTCTCTCCCTCTCTCTCTCTCTCTCTCTCTCTCTCTCTCTCTCTCTCTCACACACACACACACACACACACACTCACTCACACACACACACACACATACACACAGAGCAAGGGGCATTTGGGGAGAGGGCAAAGGTCAAGATGGTGGCTCAAAGCACACAACAAAACCACACCTGTCTTTTAGGTTTGTTACATGTGCAAAGTGTATTTAAAAATGTGGGTCTTTGATCATACAGTCATGGCTGCTATTTTGATTCTTAAAATTTCCTGTGGATGCCCCTGCACACAGCCTAATGAATCACACAGGACAGTTGTTAGGATTAAAAGAAAAGTGGGGGGGGGGGAGAGTGCTGCCTTACATTCATGAAGAAAAAGCAGACATATTGTATTTTTTAAAAAAACTAGAGAAAATTCCACTCTCATAGGCTTGAAATTTTTTTGTATTAATGCTTATTGTTGCAACCTTCTGAGCTAAAATTGATTTTCAAAGACGTACACTTTTAAAACAAATTTGATGGAAAGTGAATCATTTGTTCCAATGGAAATGTCACAGCATGACTGAAACACAGAGCAAGTCAAACGTACCATTCAAGTTTGGCAACTATGAAATAATTAAATGGATTAACAGAGTGAAGGTTAATTGAACTATAAGAGTTAAAAAAAACTTAATGATGATGGGTAAGCAGAAAGCTTATCAAAGCAGCATTTTCCTGCCTTTTTTAAAAAAACCATCTGCTTTAGCTATTCCCATTGCCTGCCGGTGCACATGCATGGCTGCACCCCATTGGCAGACCCGACCAGGAGAATGGCCTGCTGCACCGGAGGGACAGTGTCACAGTGGAGCTGCTTTGAAAGCAGATGGACTTTGGTGTCCCTTTAAGATACTTCAATGTGGGGGGAGGGGGGACCATAAAGGGACAGACCGCAGGAGCTACCTTTTCTGCTGGTTCTGTGGGCATAGCTTGGTGGGCATGGCTGAGGGGTGAAATGCTCCCGGTTCGAACCAGATCGCCTGATCCAGTAGCGATGGTGGTAGGTGGTTTGGAGAACCAGTAGCAAACATCCCTGCCCCCCCCCAATGCCTAGCTGAGCCGCGGGATCATCAGAGGCTTTTTAAAATTATTTTTAAAAGCATTTTTTCTACAAACTCTTCGGTGGAAAAATGCTTTTAAAAGTTTTTTTTAAAAGCCTCCTGCAGCTCAGCTGGGATTGTCAGAGGCTTAAAAAAAAGCCTCTGTGGATCAGGCAACTCAGCTGGGATTGTCAGAGGCTTTTGAAAGAAAAAAAAGCCTCTGCTGATCAGGCAACTCAGCTGGGATCGTCAGAGGCTTTTAAAAGCATTTTTTCTATAACCTCTTCAGCCGAAGAGGTTGAAGAAAAAATGTTTTAAAAGGCTCTGACAATCCCATCTAAGTTGCCTGATTGGCGGGGGCTTTTAAAAGCATTTTTTAACAACCTCATCGGCTGAAGAGGTTATAGAAAAAATGGTTTTAAAAATTTTTTAAAAAAAGTTGGCCATGCCCACCCAGGCACATTACCCCACCAAGCCACGCCCACCAAGCCAGTAGTAAAAATTTGAATCCCACCACTGAGTCTAATGTCTGAAAGTTGTCAGTGTTAAGAAGCATTGCTCCAGTATCCTACACATTAGATAAAGTAGATCCTCCATGCCTTTCTGAATGTTTCGTATGAATTTTCTTCCCCTTTAATTTTTTTTTCCATCTTGTGTGACTGAGAGGAAAGGAGAAGCTATTCAGTAAGACATAACCAGCTTTAATTTTCTATCCAATAAATGGAAAAAAAACACTGACATGGATGGCAATGGTTTGTTTCTATTTGTAGTCTTAATCTTAACCGAGCTTACTTTATACATCCATCTTCTAGATCAGGAAAAGTTCATGGTAGGGACAGAATACCAAGATGGTGGCCTCAATCATGCAGCATTATCTTCATTTTTTCAGCCTATTCTTCCAGAACAGACTTGGAGATAGAGGGAAGATGAAAGAAGCTACTGTAATATCCAGAATGTTGATAGTTAAGCTGGACCTCAGAATCAAAATTCAGGACCCCCAACCACTGTAGAGAGCAGCAAATGATGGAAATGATTAAACAAACCCAACAGTAGCATTTGGTAGGTCCAAATGTTCATTGTTACAAACACTCTTTTCCCAGTCAAAATGTCTAAAACTTGTATAAATAAAGAGAACATTTCCCCAGTTTAAATATTTCATCTCAGGGCACCAGATCCAAACTCCAGTGGTTATCTTCCAACTTCATGATCAAGGCCACCACCACCACCACCATCACCATCATCATCATCATCATCATCATCATTATATCATCATCATCATCATCACTGCCCTCCTGTGGATTCCCTTCCCACTTTTCCTGATCTGCAAGATGGAACATAGCACAGTATGAATATATAAAGTATTGCTGAAGGGAGGTTGCAATGGGAAGTAACAGAGTCTCAAAACTTTACTTTCAAAAATCATAATGGTTTTTCTTCTGAATGTACTTTCCTTGCCACTTGATATTCCCAGGTATTTCCAATGAACATCCATGAGGAGATGCTCCTATTATCACCTAAACACAGAAAGAAACCCAAACACTTCCATCATTGCTGGAGATAGGATAATTGGAACTCACTTTAAAACAAAGGAAATGTTGGACTGAGCCTGAAAGCAAATGGCGTGTGCCATCTCCCCAAACAGATTCTGGTAAACAGCTGAAATCTCCAGAAAATTGAGAAGTCGAGATAAATTAGAGCAAAAGAGATAACTATTTAAAGAATCTTTCTCTATCTTTATCTATGATGATAAAAATTTACCCAGAAATTTGTGTTAGCTTGTTATTTTCTTCATGGTCTGTCCTGAATTTTCTCTTTATGGACACACTGGGGCACTAAACAAACTGCTTGTTACCAACTACCATCATTTTACAGTCTGAGTAAAACACTGCATTTCCCTTTTTTTAGCAACAGTTATTTTTCAAACCTCTATTTTATTGAGTCACTTCCATTCCTTTTTCAACAAGGAATGATTGTATATTAATCCCCAAAGTTAAAAAGGGAGTCTATATTGGATGTTTTTGTTTAGTAAAAACAGGTTCTATTTATCTCTTGTGAGATTGCTCTACCTCTATGGGAAGAGGAATGACAGATTCCGTTTCTGACACACTTTAACCCTAAACAGCCACGAGATGGCTCTATTGGAGTGATTTGACCTTTTAATTGTCAGCCCTGGAGGCCATCTTTTCTTTTGGATCTTCAGGGCTGCCACATTTAGTGCAGTGAGAAAGTGGGAGGGTGGCGTATGGAGTTGGTAGAGTTATTTAGCCATAGCAACATTCTTTTCTCTGAGAGTCAAGGACTGCACCTGGAGTGGCGTGACTGGGAGGCATCTCCAGTTGGGATGGCGGATTGAGTGGGCCATATGATGGGCATGTGGGTGCAGGGGAAGGGACTTTGACTTTTTTGGGGGTAGGGAAAACCCAGGAGCTTTCAGATTCGGGTTTTCCCAGATGTGCCAATATGGCATCTCCAATAAAATGGATCTTTGAGGAATTGATTACCTCGGAGTCTTACTTGGTTGGGGGTGTTACTTGGAACCCTAACATTAATCCACAGAAGAACTGGAGAGGTTCCCTAAGTCTTACATACATACCAGAGTTAGGGAGAGGATGCCAGATGGGTGCCTGCTAAGCCAAAGCAGGAGACCGGGCCAGAGGATCAAGACTGAAAAGATTTCTGGAAACAAATATTATTCTTATTTTGCTCTAATATGTCAGAAATGTAGAAATTTGTGTAAACAACCATTGGTGTGCTCTCTCTTTCTCCCCCACCCTCTCTCTGACAGACAGACAGAGAGACAAACAGACAGATAAACATACAGAGAGAGAAGGGGAGAGAGAGAGAGAAAGTGAGGTGGGGGAAGGAGATTAACTTTGTGTTTTTCAATTGAATAATGCCAATGACCCTCTAAAGAAAAACTGCTAAACAATTATTGCCTAACTGCACAATTGTACCACAAAGAAAGGAACACATACTGTACAGTAAGTATAGTAAGTAGACGCACATATATTATGCAACCAATTATCTTTTACAGATACCACACTGACCATCATGGCTTTGGAATTGGCTGGATAGCCACTTTATTATGGGTGAAATGCTATACATCAGTTTTCTACAACCACTAATATAGGTTGCTGAATAATGTATCTAAATTATAGTTCTGCTGTCATTTAGAATTAAAAAAAGAGAAATTCCTTTAAACAAGCTAAGTATCTTATTAAACACATTTAAGTTAAGATGTAAGTGAGCAACCTAGCTCCAAATACCTCCTTCTACATACCAGACTCTTTCTCCTTTTTAAAGAAAAAAGAAGTGGGGGGGGGGGAGGACTGGCATTCTGTAGCAAAAACCTCCAGCCATAATAACAATAATATCATATTTACTTGCAGCAAAGTCAGGTCTGTGTGCTTGGAAAAGCACCCCCATTAGAACAGGGGTCCCCAATCTCCGGCTGCAGCCCATTACTGGGCCTCAAGCCCTTCGGAACCAGGCTATAGAAGTGGAAGCATGGAACCATCTCCTCTCCCACCCACCCACCCACTGGCCAGTCCACAAAGTCGGAAAGGTTGGGGAATTCTGCATTAGAAGAATAAAAGGAAATTTCACTTTCTGGTGAATTGGTTTCATGAACAGTTAAAGTAACACAACAGTTATTTTATAAATAGAGTAATAGTTGCTTTGTGATCACACTCCCATTCCATGTGCTCCTGAAATTGCAGATATGCCTCCGGCCTCAAAGGTTGCTTATCCCTGAATTAACAAACAATTATACCGTAGTCGGTATGTAACATCTGCTGAATTAGAAACTAGAGCAGCCTCTCCAAAGGTTTCGATTGCAGTTGCCATCACACTTGGTTTCTGTGCTCCATGATAGCCTTGGTTTGGAATAATAGGAGATGTGGTTGAGTTGTAGCCGAGCTTCCTGGTCTGAAACATAGGCCAACCCAAATATGTGTACTATGCATGTATAGCTATAAAAAGTACAAGGATTACAACCAGTGGTGAAATCCCCCCGGATCACCATTGATTCACTGCCCACGCATGTGTGGTGCGCACCAAAGGCATGCACACCATGCGCCAAAAGCACGCGGTGTGCGCATGCACAGTGCACATCAAATGTGCGCTTCACACAGAAAAAGAAGACTTCACTAGGTAAGTAGAACAGTGAGGGAGGGGGAACAGCTGTGCCGTGCGATTTAGCTTCGCTAGAAAGCAGGATTTTCTGCTTTCTACCGAATATAAACCGTGTGGCATAGCTGATTGTCAGAAATACCGGTTCAGATGAACTGGTAGCTCTTTAAACTACCGATTTGCCTGAACAGGTAGCTTTTTTTTACTACCGATTCGCCCGAACTGGAGCGAACCGGTAGCATTTCACCCTGGATTACAACATAAAAAGCACTATCAAGTTCTACTCTAATTTTAGTTCTGGAAACTCACAGTTTGGGGGGGGGCTTTTTGGGGGGGAGGGGCTCTTGGCCCAACCTACATCACAGTGTGATAAAAAGAAAGAAACTGCTTCAAATTCTTGGAGGAAAGGCAGGATAAAAATCTAAGAAATGAAAACAAAGGTACAAATAAATGGGTGGAAAATATTTCTGAATTATTGTTGTGCTTCCTTGGGAATTAGTTATTTTTAATATATGGAGGAGCCTGATGGCTCAGAGGTTAACATGCTGGGCTTGTCGATTGGAAATTTGACAGCCCAAGTTGGTTCTGAGGGTCACACAATGGGGCAAGCTCCTTGTCCCAGCTCCTGCCCACCTAGCATTTCTAAAGCATACAAATGTGAGTAGATAAATGGGTACCACTTTGATGGGAAGGTAATAGTGTTCTGTGCACCTCAGTGTACACATCCTGTACATGTGCTGGGCACATCACCACAGAAGTGTCTTCATACAACGCTGCCTCCCTCAGCTAAGAAAGGGAGATGAGCACCACCCCCTAGAGTCAGGCACAACTGGACAGGAGAAACCTTTACTTTTACCTTTAAGATATAACTTGGGGGTGATTACCATATTTTTTGCTCCATAAGACGCACTTCCCCCCCCCCCAAAAGTGGGTGAAAATGTCTGTGCGTCTTTGGTGAATAGCAGTCAGTTCGCCGCAGCGGAGACCTTTTACAGTGCTGAACTCTTCTGCCTCTTTTTCACAGTGCAAGAGTCAATAGACAGAGCTGGCACATGAGAGGACACCTATTTGTGGTCCTCTCAGGCTCTGCCTGAATTTTTTCTTTTTTTTTTTTTTTTTTTTGGTCTTGTTTTCCTCCTCTAAACCTAGGTGCATCTTATGGTCAGGTGTGTCTTATGGAGCGAAAAATACAGTATCTCTTTTTCTTACAAATTTGCAAATGATGTAGAAATTGTCCATTCCAGCAGTCACTCAAACATATCAACACTGGGAATGATGATCTCATTAAATTTCCAATACAGAACTATATGAGCATAGAGAAGTAATCATTTATCTTCCAGGTCTGAAAAAATAGATTTGTTAGTACATTTTAGTCTGATGAACATCTTGTTTGCATTGACTTGCAATGAAGGGAGTATTTATGCAGTACTTGCCGAAAAAGCTTTGAAACCACCTGATTAGAAAAGTCTGCAGTTGTTTGGTGATAAATGGCTGGATACAAGGCTCCCCCAAGTGGTCAAACTATAATTTTTAATGCATGGACATTTTTCAATCTTGAAGATGCAATTAGACCAATGTCCCAACCTGGTGTGTTTCAGATACATTGGCTTTCATGTCCCACAATTTCACAACCAAAAATGCTTATTACCTTGGAATTATGCTCGGCAAAATGTTTGGGAGGACTATAGTTCGAATATTATCTCAAATGAGCACTTGCTAAAGTGGTTCTGTAATATGGATCCATTTTATTAATTCATTAAGGGAAGGAGAGCCAACTTCATTTCTCTTCTTCCTCCTCTTCATCATCCTTATCATCATCATTTTATTATGATTTTTATTATATGTTCACAACCATGTGAAGTCACAGCTGCCAAGTCTTTAACTGGTATTGACATTCAAACACATCAAGTTCATAGAGCCGTGATGGTGAACCTAAGGCACATGTGCCACAGGTGGCACGCGGAGCCATATCTGTGGGCATGGAAGTGTTGCCCTAACTCAGCTCCAGCGCACATCGGCCAGCTGATTTTTGGACCTTCCGGTCCCACCGGAAGTCGGGAAATGGGCCATTTCCAGCCTCCAAGGGGCTTCCCAGGGGGGTGGGAAAGGCTGTTTTCACTCTCTCCAGGCTCCAAAAAAGCCTCTGGAGCCTGGAGAGGGCAAAAAGCAGGCCTTCAAGGCCCACTGTGCCATCGCATGCCAAAAGCGGGGGGAGAGCAGGGAGCTTGCATGCACAGGCAAAGGGACTGGAGTGCATTGAATTATGGGTGTGGGCACACACACGCGCGATTCCCCTGCACTCACCCCGCTTTTGGCACACAACAGCAAAAAGGTTAGCCATCACTGTCATAGAGTATCTGCATAATATATGCAGTAATCTGCATAATATATGCAGATTCATATCCAGTGTGGCATTTTATAATTGACAGGTAGAAATTTTGTCAATGTGTAGATTTGCTACGTGCCATCCACATTTTTTTTGTTATTGTGCCCAGTGTGCCAATAACCACCAGGACCATTATGGTTGGTTCATGCCATAATCTCAGTTTTGATTTTCAGGTCTTGATACTTTGTGATCTTTTCCAATTTTTGTCTTCTAGTTTACTATCTCCTGGTATTGCCATATAAATTATCCACACTTTCTTTTATTCAACCACAGTTAAATTTGGCATGTTATGAGCTAAGACTTTTTCAGTTTGAATTCAGAAATCCCACAATATTTTAACCTGCTAATTTTTTTTACTACTTTTTCAACTATATGCTCCAATAATTTTTCATTCCTGGCACATGATAATTTTTACAAATGTTACAATGAATCATTTTGGCAACTGTGTTATATCATATTTATAATAGGTTTGGGTGATTGGATTCCTTTATACGATCTACTGTTTCTTCTGCTTCTTTGCACAATATGCACTTTGAATCATTTGATGGTTTTTCAATTCTAGCCCTGATTACGTTAGTTTGGATAGTTTGCTCTTGAACAGCCAAACTCAAGATTTCACTTTCTTTTTTTAATGTTGTAAGCCGTTGCCAGGTTTATCTTTATTCACTTTTCCCTCAGTCTTTTGTAGAAATTGGCTGTGTAATGTTCTTGCTTGCCAGCATTTTGATCATGTTTTTATTACATTATTTCAATATTCATGTTTTGTTTCCTTCATATTCAGCAAGTTCCAACTTGCATCAATGCTTGTTCTTGGCTGTCTTTTACATAATCAGCCAATACACGCTTTTCTTCTTTGACAGTTTGTTTGACTCAAAGTAAACCTCTGTCTCCATTTCTGTGGAGCACGTATAATCTCTATCTCAATATCACTATGGGGATGTATAGCATAGTGAATAGTCATGGGAGTTTTTATGTTCCTCAGTCCAAAATGTCCAGTTCAGCTAGTGCCCAGTTAATATTTCGAGCAATGTATTATATCACAGGTATGGCCCACAGGGATACATCTTTGATATATCCTTTATTAATCATATTTTTAACTTGTCCATGATTGATATGATCAAATTGTAAAATACCCAGATATTTATTGGTTTCATTCTGATGGCTCCGATGGTTTAACCATTCAGCATTCCAATTGTGTTACTTTGTGATTTTACTGTAATTTAGTGCTATTATATGCTGGGAACCTAGCTGGTAGATCTTTCAACATAGGCATTGGATGATTAGCTGCACTAGTTCAAGCAAGGATAGCTCCTTTTCTTCTATGATCCCATGTTATTCCTTGGGAAAGACCTGATCTGTTCCCCTTTGCCAAAACAAAAGAAAATACAATACCCCCATAAATGTAAGGCACCTATTTCTGATTTTATTTTTTATGAGTGCTAATGTATCCCAAAACAGTAGGCATTGTTTCAAGAGTAATTTAGACATCTGGCTGAAGTGGCTCTGAGTTAGAAACTTGTTCCTGCTCTCCAGCTGTTAACTGCAAATATTGAGTAACTTCAAAGTTCCTACTGTTCATTCTCCTTATAACTCTTTATCCTGAAATCAGATTGGTCTGGCAGCCCTTCAAACAGATCTGTGTCTTCAGTTAAAGAGGACATGCAACCATGTGGTGCAATCTAGAAATATGGTTCAGTTTTGCGACGACAAGATTTCCAAATTTGTCCCATGGATGTTCTTCTACTGCACTAATATATTTAAAATGTAAAACATGAATAACACTTAAATAAATTGTAGCAAGTCTCCCCTTTGACTCAACATTTCTGGGGAATTCTCTAGGATTTCTTTGAATGTGTGGAAAACTGAAACTGTGCGTTAAAACTAGGATTAAAGTTCTGTCTCATTTTAAGGTCCAGCCCTACAATATGTGCTTTGGTCAACTGAATAATATAGAATCTATCTTCTATAAGAACTGTTCGCAAGAGATTCCACTGTCCGGCAAAATATGATGGCGGAAGATCAACCATTGTATTTATGAAATCTTTATTAGAACTGAAATTATATTAATAATGGCAAGATTTCAAGTTTCTTAAAACTTTTTACAGGAAGAAAGCGTTCAGTAAAAATATCAGTCACATTTCTTTCCCCCCCTTCCGCCCCTCCCCCCCCCCGCCCTCCTAACTATAGGCACAAAAGTGTAAAGATCAGGGGTGAAATGTAAAATTTGTTACTACCGGTTCTGTGGGCGTGGCCAACTTTTTTTTTTTTTTAAACTTTTCAAAGCATTTTTTCTAATGCTTTGAAAAGCCTCTCTGACAATCAGGCAACTCAGCTGGGATCATCAGAGACTTTTCAAAGCATTTTTTTACCACCTCTTCGGCCAAGAGGTTGCAGGAAAAAATGCTTTGAAAAGCCTCCGACGATCCCAGCTTAGTCGCACGATCATTAGAGGCTTTTTTTTTAAACTTTTAAAAGCATTTTTTCCTTGGAAGAGGTTGTAGAAAAAATGCTTCGAAAAGTGAAAAAAAAAAAAAGCCTCTGATGGAGGCACAGGGATTTTTGCTACTGGTTCTCCGAACCACCCGCTGCCATCACTACTGGATTGGGCGATCCGGTCTGAACCAGGAGCATTTCACCCCCGGTACAGATAATCCTCGATTTACGACCACAATTGAGCCCAACATTTATGTTGCTAAGGGAGACACTTGTGAGTTTTGCCTTGTTTTACAACCTTTCTTGTCAGAGTTGTTAAGTGATCCATTGCAGTTGATAAGTGGTTAACCCATTGAGTTTGCTTGTCAAAAGGTGATCACAGGATCCCTGTACACTGCAACTGTCCTAAATGTGAGTCAATTGCCAATTGCCTGAATTTTCATCATGTGACCATGAGGATGCTGCAACAGTAATAAATGTGAAAAATGTCATGTCACTTTTTCCAGTTATGTTGTAATTTTGAACAGTCACTAAATGAATAGTTGTAAATCAAGGACTACCTGTATTTTTCACAGGTAAAACGCCTTTTTAATATTGATAGATCTATCCACTGGAAAAAAAAATACTGAAGAAATAGCCAAATTGGATAGAATTGTAGGCACAGGGCTGGAACACACTTACATCGTCTATTTGTCTCCCACAGCTCTATGCCCATTGCCAGCAATTTTTTTCATCAGCCCCTAACTTGGCACTCAGAATGTTCTTCTCATTGGAAATAGAGTCACATGGTCCAGGAAGCAAAACAGAGGTTGCTAAATGGGACTGCTTGATTTACTCATTTCTATTTGCAAATGGGCTTCCAAATTTGTTGGGCTCTCCAAGTATGTTCTCTAACTAGACATGTGCTGGATAAGTATGTAGATAAGTAAATAGTGTTGGGGAAGGGGTTTAGATTTGTTATACTACACAATAGAGCCATGGTGGAGCAGTGGTTAGAATGCAGTATTGTAGGCTAACTCTGCCGACTCCCAACAGTTTGATTTTGACTGGCTCAAGGTTAACTCACCTTTCCATCCTTCCAAGGATGGTAAAATGAGGATCCAGATTGTTGGGGGCAATATGCTGACTCTGTAAACTACTTAGAGTGGGTTATAAAGCACTGTGAAGTGGTATATATAGTAAATCTAAGCACTATTGCTTATATACTGGGAATTTTGAGATCATATTGGGTCTCTACAAGGAGGACAGGCTTCAGCTTGATTCTCTTCTTGAACTACAGGCAAGCAAACTCCAAGCAGAGAAAGGTACAAAGATATAAATTCCAGCCTAAGAATCTCTTACCCAGATAGAGGGTCATAGTAATGGGCTGAGAAACAGATTCCAAGCACATTCACACAGAGAGCTCTATCCTACACTCATACATATGGCCAAGCTGATCAAGTGTCGAGTCTTTGCAGGAAGAGTCTTTTTACTGGTAGTGGAGGCAGCCATCTGGCATGGTGAAGGGCATGACGTGATCTTTAATTGATTAAATAGCAAGCACAATCTAGTTGCAGAATCCGCAGAGCCAGTTTAGGGGAAGGAGGGAGCTGTCTACTGAAGTTCCCATGAAAGGGGAACTATGAAAAAGTCAAAAGTGTAGGATTCCTCCAAGATCCCCTATTAGAATGTAGACATTTGTGGTTTGTTAACTTCAGAAAAGTTCTCCATCACAAGAAGAAAATTCCCCTTTTGAAGGATGCCAATTATGTTTTAGATTTATGTGTTAATGTCTCTCGTAATTATTGTACATCTTTTGTGGGAAGAGGCATTGTGCATGGAGAGCGAGAAAGAGAATATTTGCATCTCTATAACTTAATAATAACCCCCCTTCCCCCCCCCAAAGCAATTTAGTATGTGAATTACAGAACTTGAAAAGCAAACTATTCCCGAAATGCACTCTAGCTTCCTACATATGTTGATGACAATGAACAAATCACCCACATTCAGTTAATGAAACTTAACATGCATCACATGTCAATATCTCTTGGGAAGGGAATGAGTTTGAATATCAACTAATGGGTTTGAATATCTACTAATACCATTTTTTTTAAGATTAAAGACTTAAATCATGCAATTACATATTATAGTGTACAGAAGCTGCTGTGGCATTGATAATTGATTAAATAGCAACCACGATCCAGTTGCAGACTGCATAAAACAATCATTCTTGATGGGCTTTGGTAGCCTGACATTACTGGGATAAGGTTGCATTGGAACCAAGGCCAAAACTGCTCTTAGGATTTGCTTAAAAGCTACAGTAGTTATTGGAGCGGAGTAGTTATTCTATAGGTTTCTGAACTAAATTATACAGGTAGGCTTCGAAAACTATTGGTATTAATTGAGAAGCATGTTGCATTTTCCATCAAAATATTGCTTTTTCTTGAATAGACCTGTCATAGGAATTGTGGATGTTGGTGTGTTGTGTTACTTTCAAAGGCAGAAAGTAAATTAGAGGAAAGGTGTTAATGTCGAAACATACACATCTGTAATCACATTTCTTCCTCTCCCTGGAAGCTCTGCTCACCTTCAATACTTCAACCCATAGCAACAATCAGATATTTAGATATTCCTGCGTTTTTGGCCTTTCCTTCAACCAGATATCTGTGAATATCAGAGCTTCTACTTAAGCACAAATCAAGCCTCTCTTCCCCCCACCCCCTTCCTATTTTTCCCTCTTTTCATACAGCAAATAAATGATAAAATAAATAAAACAATAAAACAAAACAAAATAACCCACCTGGGCATTGTTCTCCATAGGTCTTGGAGCGGCAGTTCCCAGTATGGTGACAATCCTAACATCTCTGAAGACTTAGGAGGAACCATGGGTCTTAAACAGAATCTTCAGTTTTAGAACTATCCAAAGTTTTGTGTTGCTTGATGCTCTGTGGTACAAGGAGAAGTAATTGTAAACCATGATAATTCACTAATCATCATGGTTATTAGTGAAACCCAGGACTCTAACATGTCAAAACATGAAAACTTACACTCACATTTGAAAACTGTAACCAATTTAGATTTTTAAACTGATATATTATCAGGCAGCATAGTTTTATTTCAAACACTTCTAATTGTACTGCCTGTACTTGGTTTCTTTTGGCAAATCATTATTTTTTCATTAATACAAAATTATTTTTAAGAAGCATGTATGAAAAGAATATAAAAGAATATATATAATAAACAAAAACATATGGAGGTCAGTATACGAATTCAAAATATTTTAATGTTTTTCAGATATAATAATTCATATTATTACAAACTTCGTTAGGTACAAATTAAGCAAGTATTAGACTCTTCATATTCTTCTTAAAAAGAAATTTCTAAGCAAAAATCTTACACAGTTTTAAATAAAAATACATAGTTTATACTTCAAAATCATACATAAAACTTTTGTTAAAAATTGAGGATAGTAGACACAGCTTCTAATTTCTAATCCATCCCCCCTTCTCCCATTCCTTGATCATTCCATTCAATATAGAATTCCTTTTAAATATTGAATCAACAAGTCAGGTCCAAATAAAAATAATCCAATTAGTTTTCTTTCTAATATGCTTAAAATAAGCAGGTGGATCTATTTCATGTTTTTGATCAAAAACTTTGCCTGGAGACACCTGGATAAAGGTCAGTAAAAATGTTCTATGGAAATTTGTATTGGACATTTTTCCAGTTGCCTTTTATCCAAAATTATTGTAACCTGCTGCGATACAGATGCTTCATAAAAACAGATTGTTCAAAATTAAAATTTTAATTAAAAAATTAGAACTCTCTTTTGGTTGTAAGGTTGGAGAAACTTGGATTTAACTTTCTGGAAGTGCTGGCCTCGGTGATACTTTTGGCACAAGATCTATGACTGTGATGGCGAATCTATTGCACGCGTGCCACAGGTGGCATGCAGAGCCCTCTCTGTGGGCATGCAAGCTGTAGCCCCAGCTCAGCTCCGCTGCTCATGCACATGTTCCTCCGCCAGCCAGCTGATTTTCGGGTATCTGCCGCACATGTGTGGGAGGTGGGGCATATGTGCGGGGGTCGCCTGTGCAGGGAGGAACGTGCAGGGGTCACACACACATGCATGGAGTCTCACATGGTGTGGCAGTGTGGGGGGTGTCATGCATGCGTGCATGGAGCGCACATGGGGGGGTCATGTTCACATGCACTGGGGGAGGGGCACGCAAGGGGGGTTGCTCGCTCCTTGCATTATGGGTGTGCATGCACACACACACGCTTTCAGCACTTAGTGCTGAAAAGGTTAGCCATCACTGATCTATGGTATCCTACCAGATCCTGGTGGTTGTCATCATCTGGCCTGGATGCTGGCCTCTTTGTACTTATGGTCTATCACAGTGATGGCTAACCTTTTTGCCATCACGTGCCAAAAGCAGGGGGAGTGTGGGGGAGTTGTGCGTGCGGGTGCCGACACCCATATGCAATGCCCCCTGCCCCCTAGAAAACCTCAAGCCTGGAGAGAGCGAAAAACGGGCCTTCACCACCCCCAGAGGCCCTCCAGAGGTCAGAAACAGTCTGTTTCCAAACTTCCAGTGGGCCCAGAAGGCCCGAAAATCAGCTGGCCAGCACACACATGTGCACTGCAGCTAAACTAGGGCAATGCTCGCATGCCCACCGATATGGCTCCGCATGCCACCTGTGGCACCCGTGCCATAGGTTCACCATCACGGGTCTATCTCCTCAGACTTGTTACATCTTCTTCCCCTTTGGAACAGATGGAGAGGACTGGGGTTAACAGGGTATCTAAGACTGCCGAATGCCAAGGAGTAGATACAACCTGAGGTAAGGTCCAAGGACTGCTGCAAGGGCCAGGGGGTAAATGGAATGTATTTGGTTATATGGTTGGGGTGAATGTATGAGTTGATGGGACCAGAAAGTGAATGAGGGAGGTGTTGTGGCCCCGTCCTCTGAGCCTATCCCTTTGGAGGAAGGCAACTCTGAGCAGGAGGAAGAGGAGCCAGCCAGATCTCCCAGCCCTCCCCCTCTGGCACCGGCTCAGGTGCCAGCTGAAAGAGAGCCAAGTAGTGGGGAAACAGGTGTCTCAGATGAGAGTGAGGGAGAGACGTCATTCCTGGACGCACGCCAAAGAAGGCGAGAGAAAAGGGTACTGCAGCTGCGGCGTATGAGGAAATCCTGAGTCATTGGATTGGAGTCATAGGATCCATGACTCACTGGACCACACCCAGAAGCATATCTATTTAAGACAGTACAATGGGTCACGAAGTTCGTGACGAACAAAGCTAACTGCACAGCTAAACAAACGGAGCAACCTCGTAGTCTTGGAAGCTGGATGAACGGCAAAGCTACGTAGGTGATTTTCTTGTTTGTGTAAACCAATAAAGTCCTTGGCAGACGGTGTGCATATCGCTGCCAAGGTTGAGATAAGAACTGCAGAGTGTGCCAAGTGAGTCTTAACCCTCGGCTGGCTGTGTTTTTGTGGGTCTCTGAAGGGGGGGGACAGATCATCTTGTTCGTCACCCAAAACTCCATCGTTAACCCACGATGGACCAACAGCTGCAGCAGCAGGTACAGCAGATGCTGGAGGCCAATCAACTTCTGCAACAGCAAGTAGCACAGCTAACTGCACAACTTGCTTTGGGAAATGCTCCTGTAGCAGCTCCACCTGCTCCCCTTCCCCGTCCAAGATGCCCAGTGAACATGCCAGATAAGTTTTCTGGACAGCAGGAAATGTTCCCGGCCTTCTTGGGACAGTGCCAGCTGTACATGGCAATGCGGCCGGAGGATTTTCCGGATGACCGGGTTCGGGTGGCTTTTATTATCAGCTCCCTCTCTGGCACTGCCGCCCGATGGGCCACGCCCCTGTTGCTGCAAGACAGCCCCTTGCTTCTGGACTATCAGGGCTTTTTGCAACACCTGCGCACCATGTTTGAGGACCCCCTCCGGGTGCAGACGGCAGCGAGGCGCATCAAAGACCTCCGCCAAGGCAAGCGCCCCCTGCAGGACTATATTGCGGAGTTCCGATTGCTAGGCCAGGATTCGGCCTGGAATGAGGCGGCGCTGATGGATGCCTTCCAGGACGGCCTCTGCGATGAGATGCAGGACGAGCTGGTTCGGGTGGAGGCGCCACAGACCCTGGACACGCTGGTGACCCAATGCCTGCGCATCGATGCCCGCCTACAACGGCGACGGCCCCGTAGGGCTCTTCCGGAACCACCGACAGTGCCGGCACCCCCGCGTTTCGTACCAACAGCGCTCCGGACCGTACCGCGTTTGGTGGCGACGGCTGAGGAGCCCATGGAGCTCGGAGCAGCCAGACCTCAACTGACGGCCCAGGAGCGGATGCGGAGACGCCAAGGGGGGTTGTGCCTCTATTGCGGCGAGGCTGGACATTTCGCCGCCTCGTGTCCCCGGAAGCGGAGTGGATCGCTCAAGCCTGTTCCGGAGCCTCGGCGTGACCAGCCGGGAAACGGGTCAGGCCTGGCCTAGGGGAAACTCTGGGTCAGGCAGGTGACCATGCCCCGCCGGAGGCGGCGGCTGTGGACTGTGAGCCCCCTCGGCACCTGATTTTGAACACCCGGGTGTTGTTGGCTAACCGGTCGGAGGGGCTCCAGGCGCACGCGCTGGTGGACTCGGGGGCCACCACGAACTTTATGGACCAGGCCTTTGTGGCCCATTACAAGGTTCCCTTGGTTCCAGTGGACCCTCCGTTGAGGGTCGAAACTATTGATGGGCGGGAACTTGTGGCGGGGCCCATCAACTTCGCTACTCAGCCCTTGCGCCTTGCCATTGGGAACCATGAGGAGGCGATCCAGTTTTATGTGACGGCGGACCTGCACTTCCCCTTGGTCCTGGGGATGGCCTGGCTTCGGGCGCACGACCCTCAGGTGGCGTGGTCGAGAAATGCCATCTCGTTCCCCAGCCTGCAGTGTGTCGACCACCTTCGCCACACCTGTGCCGGCCAGGACGTCTCTGCCCCGAACGTCTCCTTGCCTCCGGAGCTGACATCCTTCGCCGACGTGTTCAGCGAGAAGGAGGCGGATCGCTTGCCCCCGCACCGACCCTACGACTGCGCGGTGGACTTGATGCCCAACGCGCCCCTGCCCTCGGGACGCCTGTACTCCATGTCGGAGCCCGAGCTGGCCGCCTTACGGGACTTTCTGGACAAGAACCTGGCCCGTGGGTTCATCCGGCCTTCGACCTCCCCGCTCTCGGCCCCAGTCCTCTTCGTGAAAAAGAAGACGGGGGACTTGCGCCTGTGTTGCGACTACCGGCGCTTGAATGCCATCACGGTACGGAATCGCTATCCCCTGCCGCTGATCCCGGAGCTGATGGAGAGGTTGCGGGAGGCCTCGATTTTTACCAAGCTCGACCTCCGGGGAGCCTACAACCTGGTGCGGATGCGAGAGGGGGACGAGTGGAAGACGGCATTTGGCACCCGATACGGACACTTTGAATATACCGTCATGCCGTTCGGGTTGACCAACGCCCCCGCGGTCTTCCAGCACTTGATGAACGACGTGTTCCGGGACATGCTGGATCGGTTCGTGGTGATCTACCTGGATGATATTTTGATCTATTCCCGGACCCCGGAGAGTCACCTCCAGCATGTCTGCCAGGTCCTGCAGCGCCTGCGGGAGCACCAGCTCTATGCGAAGTTGGAGAAATGTTACTTCTTCCAGACTTCCATAGAGTTCCTCGGGCACATCATCACCCCCGAGGGCATCGCGATGGACCCACACAAGGTGGCGGCCTTGCGCAGTTGGGAACCCCCGCGTCGGGTGAAGGACGTCCAGCGTCTGTTGGGATTCGCCAACTACTACCGGACCTTCATCCCGGGCTTTGCCACTCTGACCGTGCCGTTGACCCAGCTCCTTCGGAAGAAGGTTCCGTTCCAGTGGGGGCCCCCGCAGCAGCAGGCCTTCGAGGTTCTCAAGCAGGCCTTTGTCACGGAGCCGGTCCTGAGGCACCCCGATCCACACCGTCCGTTCGTGGTTGAGACAGACGCGTCCAACGTGGCGATTGGAGCGGTGCTGCTACAGGCTCCGGTGGATGGTGGCACTCTTTTTCCCTGCGCTTACTACTCCCGGAAACTCACTCCTTCCGAGCGCAACTACACCATCTGGGAAAAGGAGTTGCTGGCTATCAAGGCCGCGTTCGAGGCTTGGCGACATCACCTCGAGGGGGCCCGACACCAGGTGGAGGTGCGGACGGACCATCGGAACCTGGAGCACCTCACCACGGCCAGGAATTTGAACCAGCGGCAGATCCGGTGGTCGTTGTTTTTCGCCCGGTTCAACTTCCACGTCACATACATTCCGAGCCACCTCAACCAGAGGGCGGACGCGCTATCCCGTAAGCCGGAATACTTTTGCCCAAAGGACTCCCTTTCCCCCCGGACGGTGCTGCCAGCGGACTCCTTGGCCGCGGTCCAGGAACCGGTGGACCTGCGGACTCAGGTGCTGGAAGCGCAGCGACGGGACGACTGGTCGCAGCAGCGGAGAGCGGACGTCGGCCCCGCGTCCCCATGGACCGTGGAGGAGGGCTTGCTCAGGCACCGGGGTCGGCTGTACGTGCCCACAAGTCCGCTCCGAGCCCTCGTCATGAACCAGTGCCATGACAACCCCGCGGCGGGGCACTTCGGCTTCTTTAAGACCTTGAACCTAGTGACGCGGACTTTTTGGTGGCCTCGGGTACGGCACGACGTGCACGCCTACGTGACGTCCTGTGTGCCATGCCGACAGGCCAAAGCCGCGTCCGGCCCCCCTCCTGGACTCCTCCAGCCGCTGCCGACACCGGAGAGACCGTGGGGAGCCATCTCCATGGACTTCCTGACTGACCTGCCCCTGTCCGCTACGTTCACGACCGTCCTCGTGGTGGTGGATGCGCTCACGAAGATGGCACATTTCATCCCGTGCCGCGGCCTGCCCTCAGCTCGTACCACGGCTCGCCTGTTCCTGCAACACATCTTCCGCCTCCACGGCCTGCCGGACCGGGTGGTTTCGGATCGCGGGGCCCAGTTCACGGCCCGCTTCTGGAAAAGCCTGATGGCTGCGCTGGAGGTGCAGGTGTGCCTGTCGTCATCACACCACCCGGAGACTGACGGGGGCACGGAGAAGGTCATTGGCATACTGGAGCAGTACCTCCGCTGTTTTGTCAACCAGCAGCAGGACAACTGGGCCGAGTACCTTCCCCTGGCGGAGTTCGCTTTTAACAACTCCCAACATACCTCCACCCAGATGACACCGTTCCATGCCAACGTCGGGTACCATCCACGTTTTTTTCCGTTGACCATCATGGACTCCCCTGTTCCTGAGACCCGGGACTTCCTCTCGGAGCTGCAGGCGGTGCAGCAACTGGTGCGGCGGCAGCTGATCCGGGCGAAAGAGGACTATAAACGGTTCGCCGATCGCGGCCGCCGGGCGACGCCACCGCTGGAAGTTGGAGATCGGGTGTGGCTGTCCACGAAACACCTCCCCACGGACCAGCCGGTGAGGAAACTGGCCCACCGCTTTATCGGTCCCTTCCCCATCGAGGCGGTCATCAACCCGGTGGCCTATCGGTTGACTCTACCCCGCTCCATGCGGCTCCACCCCGTTTTTCATCGGTCCCTCCTGGTCCCTGAGACTCCCACTAGCCGTCTCCGCCGCCCGCCGCCGCCTGCCCCCCCAGCCGCAGCCGACGAGGACGACGCCTCGACGTATGAGGTGGACAGTATTCGGGACTCCCGTTGGCTGAAGGGGCGCTTCCAATACCTCATCGCTTGGAAAGGGTACGGGGCCGAGGATTTCACCTGGGTGGACGCATCTGCCGTTCAGGCCCCTGACCTGGTGCGGACTTTCCACGAACAGTTCCCGTCCCGACCCCATCCCGACCGTCAGACCCGGGGGAAGGGCCCTGCGGTGGGGGATAGTGTTGTGGCCCCGTCCTCTGAGCCTATCCCTTTGGAGGAAGGCAACTCTGAGCAGGAGGAAGAGGAGCCAGCCAGATCTCCCAGCCCTCCCCCTCTGGCACCGGCTCAGGTGCCAGCTGAAAGAGAGCCAAGTAGTGGGGAAACAGGTGTCTCAGATGAGAGTGAGGGAGAGACGTCATTCCTGGACGCACGCCAAAGAAGGCGAGAGAAAAGGGTACTGCAGCTGCGGCGTATGAGGAAATCCTGAGTCATTGGATTGGAGTCATAGGATCCATGACTCACTGGACCACACCCAGAAGCATATCTATTTAAGACAGTACAATGGGTCACGAAGTTCGTGACGAACAAAGCTAACTGCACAGCTAAACAAACGGAGCAACCTCGTAGTCTTGGAAGCTGGATGAACGGCAAAGCTACGTAGGTGATTTTCTTGTTTGTGTAAACCAATAAAGTCCTTGGCAGACGGTGTGCATATCGCTGCCAAGGTTGAGATAAGAACTGCAGAGTGTGCCAAGTGAGTCTTAACCCTCGGCTGGCTGTGTTTTTGTGGGTCTCTGAAGGGGGGGGACAGATCATCAGGAGACACAGAATGGGAATGAGATGGGAAGAGGAGGAAGGGCACTCTCTTACTGGCCTGCCCTCAACAAGAACAAGATTCACCTCCTTTCCCATTCACTGCCCTCAGCTAAGCTTAACTGACTCTCCCTCCCTCCCTCCCTCTCACCATGTACTATTTATACCATACATAAAACATTTGTTTCGTATTTAAAGTATGTTGTCTTTTATAACAGAGTAATATTGTAATCAAACATTGTTTTAATGTTACAGCTTTGTTCTGCCACTAGCACTGGCTCCCAGTTTGCTTCTGGGTGCAATTCAAGAGGCTACATGCATGGGGCTGGTCATTACCTATAAAGCCCCACATGGCATGGAGCCAGACTTTCTGAGGGACTGCCTTACTGCTATTGTTCCTAGCTGACCCATTAGACTGGGCAGTATGCCATTGCTCCACATACCATCAATCGAGGTTTATTTTAATCTAATGCTTTTTCCTTTGGAACATAAAACGGGCCAAGAGAAAGCTTGAAGACCTGGCATTTTACAATAACTGAGGGATTCCTGCCTTCACATTGGACCAGATATTCTTTTGATGTTCCTTGAACACCAAACATTTAAGGTTCTGTCTTATTGATTGACTGATTGATTGATTGATTTAGTCACATTTCTATGCCGCCCCACTCTCAAGGGACTCTGGGCGGCTAATGTATCTCAGTGCTTACATTAGTATGGTAGATGGTTGTGGATGGCTTACTCTATTAATCTTACTATTGGGAACAAAAGCTCCACATCAAGGTACAGTCAAATGATTTCTCCCATTGGAAACAGCAAATCAGTCTTTTAAAAGCTGACTGTGAAATAGCTAGGTAAGGAATTCTGTGCAGTATTAAGGTAATTCCATAAAGAAAATAGATCAATATCTAAACCTTTAGATTGCTGGCTCCAGAGTTTTTTTCTCACTTCTAAGTGTATGGATTGCACTTACAGAACATGGCAGTTGATCTAACTGATTGTTCAGCCAGAGTTTTCAAATAGACACAAGGCTGGAGGTTGCTAAGCCTCCTGCAGTCCTTTAGAAATTGGTATGAACAGTTGCTGAGGGAATTCAGGTTGGCTGCTAATTATTGAGTCATTTACAATGCACACACATTGTTCTGTGTTCCTCTCTCTCTCTTATCCCAGATTATTTTCTGTAGTTGCTATTTTCTGCAATTTTTATTAAAGATTTTTTTAAAAGGACGATAAAGTAATATAAAGCAGGAAAACTAATTAAAGAGAAAGCTAAAAGTGCAAATAATAAAAATAGAAAAGAAAGAAAAAAAGATACAAAGAAGTATTTACAGAGGTTATTAGTACAATCGTAAATTTGCCTCTTACTCTTTGTCTACATCTTACCTCTTTCCATAAGCCATCCTGTCTAAACTTCAAAACCATAAATCGTCAGTTCATTTCTTCTTGTTTCATACAAAAAAATTCTAAAAGGGGTTTCCAGTCATCAGTAAATGTAGATATTGCCTTTTCTCTGCTCAAATAAGTCAATTTAGCCATCTCAGCAAGTTCTATTATCTTCACCATTCCTCCATTGTGAGTAATACTGAATGTTTCCATCTTTTTCGCTTCAGAGATCATGTCCTGTAGTTGCTATTGTTCTGCAATATTCTTGTCAAAGCACTATTAGTATGTTTGGATTTCTGGAGAAAAGAAACCAAGCTGTACCCATGATTCTAATCTGTCTTGCGAAGCAGGAATGGGTTAGAAGAGCCAGGAAAGTTGTTTTGGCATGGTAGTGCTGCCAATTGCTAAGCCAAACAGACAGCATGGAAAAAGATGTTCCTTTGCCAAAACCAACTCTCTGTACCATAGAGAAGGATGCTGTGATGGTCTGGCAAATAGGAAAGCAATACTAGAAGGTTGGACAAAAGTCTCATCTGATCTTTAATTTTTCGGTCAGCCATTTGCTTGCAAAGTAAGACCTTCACAGACATCACTGCCAGTCCTCTAGGCCCAAGTCCTTGTATTCTGCCTATTTGCCACCGAATTTCAGAGATATAGTCTCATGTTTTGCAGGCCACAAAAATGGGCCATAGATTGTCTCACATTGATAAAAGTCCCAAAACTCTTGAAGTCAAGGGCTAACATACATATAAATAATGAAAATGTACATGCCTAGATACACACATTCATGGCTTTTTGTCTTCTTAAGATTAATAAACCAAGGCCAGATCATTGTCTGCCCAGATCATTTGGTGCAGAGGAATTTAATTTGGGTCTTGAGAAAGAGGAGGGAGAGAAGATATTCGCTCAACTCTGGGAAAGCAGAAGGCATGAGAAAAAATTTCAGAACAGCCCCACCTTGACCTTGTGGTCCTTGAATGGGGGCAGTGAAAGTTTTGGATGGGCTTTCTAGATTTTGTTAAGGTACACACAAAGATTATCTTGACCTTGATCATCCCGCTGATAGGTTTGAGACTTTGGCAGAAAAATTTGCCAGGAATCTTCTGGGTGTGTGTTCTTAGATGTTGACAAACATAGACCTTCTGAATGTGGTACTTCAGAAAGAGGCCTATCACAAATCTAGCAGAGCTTGGGCCATTTTTATGATGGCCGTAACATTTTGGAATTCTCTTCCCCAATTAGTGATCTGCTGTTTCTTTTATATGTTTTCACATTTTAGCCTTCTTCCCACAGCTGCTGTTTCAACTGCCTAAAATTTATGTTGAAATCATACTTTGGATATTATTTTGATGTCTTTTATATGTACACACATGTGCACATACATATTCATGTACATACTGCTTTGATAAGGCAGCAAAATGCTCTTTAGCTGTTTACTATGCTGCACAGCGTAGTAACAAAGCATCTTATCTTTACACTATTATAGGATAGCCGGAGACAATGTATAATTTAAATAATCATTACCTGAACCATTTTTGCTTTGTAAAAGAAAATGTTTTCAAGACAAGTTGAAACTCAGGTAAACCTATTAGCAATTTATATAATAGTTTTGTTTGTGAAATACATTAAGCTTCTAAACCATGGTTAGCCAACTATATTTGCTGTGCTTATATACCATGCTTAGCCAAAAATAACAAGCCATGTCATAGTGTACCATGGTAGACAGATTCATACATCACATTACAATACAATGTGATTGGGATTATTCATATTTGAGCAACAAATGTGGTTTAGCAGAATGCATGAACACAGTTTATATACAGTTTTCTATAGGCATAAGAAAATGTGCAGTTTTGCACATTGTGTCTAGACTGTCCATAGCTTTACCCAGGGGTGGGTTCTACTTACCTTTACTACTGGTTTGTAGTGGGACCGCGCGCAAGCGCAGAAGCTTCTGTGCATGCGCAGAAGCGTTTTGATGACATCGGGGTTGGTGGGCGGAGCCTCCCGCCAGTTTTACTACCGGTTCTATAGAACCGGTGCGAACCGGGGACAACCCACTGGCTTTACCTCAAGGAGCCCTACTTGGTTGAGTAAGACAGAGCTCCCATCAGAGAGTCCTCTGAAATTGTATTACAGGTAGTCCTTGAATTACGACCACAGTTGAGCGTTGCTAAGCAAAACATTTGTTAAGTGAGTTTACCCCATTTTATGACTCTTCATGCCACAGGTGTTAAGTGAATCATTGCATTTGTTAAGTTAGTAGCATGATTGTGAAGTGAATCTGGGTTCCCTGTTGACTTTGCTTGTCAGAAAGTCGCAAAAGGTGATGATATAAATATGAATCAGTTGCCAAGCATCTGAATTTTGATCACATGATCATGGGGATGCTGCCATGGTTGTAAGTGTGTAAAAACAGTCATAAGTCACTTTTTTCAGTGCATTGTAAATTTGAACGGTCACTAAATGTACTGTTGTAATTCAAGGACTGCCTGTATTACAATCCATATTTCCTGAATTATCTAAAATTGCTGCTGCCTCTCAAACCACACTCAAATTTTTTTAAAAAAAAATCTATGTCAACTGTTAATCTTACAAGTTATTTAAAAGTCAAATAAATCAGTTAATATTAGAATTCCCCAAGTCTAAAAATCTAAAACTGCTACTGAGGTTTCAATTTCAGAAAACCTGAGCATTTTTACAGTCCCCAGAGTTCCTCCAGAATGGGAGAGATCGCTATTTTCCATTTATTTTTATTTTGTTTTGCTTTTAAGGAGTTTCCACTGCCAGCAATTACAAATTTCTATTCTATTTTGTTTTTGTTTTGTTTTTTAAATCAGCAGATGTGCTTTTCCTAATAAGGAAGTAAGTGTAATGTGTATAGCTTTTAAGAACGATTTGAACAAGTGTAGCCTGAACCTTTTCTCTGATCAACAGAGTCTGAGTGGTTCATATCATAATCCTGTGTGTCAGGGGTGGGTTCCACTTATCTGTACTACCGGTTCGCAGCGGGAGCACACCACACTTCTGTGCATTCACAGATCATCCATGATCTGACCATGCCCTTGGGAACGAACTGCCCCCGGAAATACGTACAATCTCTGACCTCCTAGTTTTTTGCTTTGCCCTCAAGACCCTACTGTTCCGACAGGCGGAGCTGTCTATTTAAATGATTTTAAACTGGAGTTTTAACTTGGGGTTTTAAATTTCGGCTGAAACTGTTTAATGATTTTAATTAATTTTAGTTATGATGTCTGTATATTTTTGTTTTAAATTGGCTGTACACCACCCCGGGAATTGGCTGTACACAACCCTTCGGGAGAAGGGCGGTATATAAATAAAATTACCATTACCATTACCATGATGTCGTGGCGGGTGGGCGGAGCCTCCCGCTGGTTTTACTACTGGTTCTATAGAACCAGACAGAACCAGGAGCAACCCACCACTGCTGTGTGTGTACATGGAAGCAACAGTCCTAATTTAGTCAGTCACACCCCCTTTTTTACACTGGAGTTTGGTGGATGACATTAAGCTCAACCATTGACTTTCTGTCCTAACAAATTCAGCATTGGAAATGGCTCTGCTGGCAAACCGCAATCATCTTTGTTAACTTTTCCTCTCATAAGTCTGAATTAGAGCAGACTGCTCATATTGACTTTACTTGTTTTATGAGCAGGGAAAGATACATCAGGAATATTGAGCAAAGGCGCTGAAGATGTCTCTGCACCATTGTATTTCAAACATTTCAAACAGAACATGGTGACAAGAAAGTATCAAGTAGTGTATCTCAAACCCAAAGGTGTATATCAATGCGTGTATAGGTCTGAGTGTTGCCAGCCATGGAAGATTAATTTCAAGTGAAGAGTAGTTGCCAAATTAGGGGGCAAATGAACCACCTTTCAAATCAAAGGAAAATAGAATAACAACGCTAGAGCTTCCCATTACCACTGCTTTCTCTCTCCTGTCCTCCACAAGCTTTCACTCATCCCTGAAAAAAAACATTTGTATTAGTCTCTAGTATGCTGAGGCTGGATCAGTGGTGGGTTGCCCCCGATTCACACCGGGTCTATAGAACCAGTAATAATCCCGACGTCATCAAAATGCTTCTGCGCACACATGCGCGGCCCCATTCCGAACCAGTAGTAAGGGTAAGTAGAACTCAACCCTGGGCTGGATGGCACAAAAAAGTAGCCTGACAACAGAACACATTTCAACTTCCCACACATCTACTGTCTCTGTGGTGCAGAACAGTCTCCAATCCCAAGCTAAAAGATTGGTGGTAGCTATCTACTGAACAGAAAGGGACCATTCTTTTTATTAAGGGGCGATAACAAGAAAAGACTGTCTTTTCCTCAGACTGCACAAAATCTGAACTGAACCACATGCTTCAAAAAACTCTGCTCTTCCAGCTGGTAATTTAACCGAGAGCCATTCTAGATTATTGCTGAAGCTTTCTGTAATACATTTATTATATCACCACATTAATAATTCATTTTTTTCAGCCACACAAGAGCCCAGTGCTGTTCATGTTATAGTTCAGAATATGATTCTGATACTGAATTACTGAGTATCACAAATGAAGGCAAATGGAGGGTTTGACATCACTAGTGTACCTGGTTTGAGGCTGCTGGCACACTAGTAATAATCAGTAGATGGCTGCTGATTACCGGTATTTGCCATTAAATCAGTGTCAATGTTTAGCAATCACATAGCTACTCTCCATGACAATCTTCCTCTAAAATAATCCCTACCCAGGTCCTTCAAGTATTCCAAAAGTGCATCCATCACCACTGTAACTGAGTCCACCCACCTTGCTGCTGGTTGTCCTCATATTCTCTTAAAATTACTGCTGGCTACATTTATTAAACAACTATTACAAAAGAAAGTAGGACAATTCTGCTTCAATGCTATAAGTTGTTCTTCTTTCCTTCGTTTGTATTTCAAGAGGCATTTGCAGCTAAGCAGCTCAATAGCAAAGATGCTCAAGTGTTGTGGGGCAGTGGTCCCCAACCTTCACAGCTTCACAGTTTGGCGGCTTGGCTGGGGGGCGGGAAGTACATGTAAGTTGAGCTGCGTGTGCATGCACATGCAGGCCAGCCTGCCATTCACGCAAATTGAGCTGCACATGCAAGTGTTGAGCTACATGTGCATGCACACTGGCCCACTTATCGGGCAGCTCAGTTCCGAAGAGGCCTCAGCCTGGTATTGGGAGCACAGTCCGGGGGTTGGGGGCCAGGGATGGGTTGCTACGGGTTTGCACTAGATCGGGCGAACAGGTAGTGGCGGCAGGAGGCTCCGCCCATCCACCCAGACGCTTCTGCACACACGAGCAAATGGTAGTGACAGGATTTGGAACTCACCCCTGTTGTGGAGGGTTCTGTGCATCAGACAATGATAGATTTGCCCTCCCTTCATTCAATTCGGATAAGCAGAAGATATTCTACATATTAAATGGAAGCATTCCAGGTTCTTTTCCTTTTCTTTCCCGTAAAGGGTGTGACAATGGAAACTTTACTGAGAGTACCAGACTGCATGTTTTCATAGGCCCACACTAAGGGAAGTCTGAATGGAACAGATCCCAGACAGCTGTTAAAAAAATACTCACCGAGGGAGTGCAAAAGGGAAGTGAAGCAATGCTGAACTTCATTCAAGCAACCCGCACTGCAGTTACTCTGTTAACTCTTTCAGTGGTCAAACTACACATATAAACCATTTATGTGGGGAAATTATTATGGTGGCTCTTCGCCACACTGGGGAAACTAAAGAAGAAATGTGCAAGACCAGAGTGGCACAATCAAGAAAAAGGGACTTAAATCTACTGTTCGGTAGAGTATATGAGAATGAAGTGAGCATTCCAAGTTTATTGTTAGCCATGGAAACTAATCAACTGCACATGCAGTTATGTGTGGACCCAATCTCTTGAACTGATGCAGATTTATTTTCTCTGCTGGAACTGCCCAGAAAGAAGATTTTAAGCAGATGCTAGGAGAGGAACATTCTTCCCCAACAGATTGAAACAAAGAGCCCAGTGGAGCAGTTTAACCTTTCTAACTTAAATTTGCAGAATAACACATCCAATGTTAGGCAGTCTAGTGAGAGTGAACGACCCAGAGGAGTCCCAGTAGTAAATACCAGATCCAGCCTTCCTGTTCTAAGCAGTGCTAGGCAGCTGACTATGCCTGTTAAATTTCCTTGACAAAGTATTGCTGCAAAATGCCATAACAGAGTAAACTGGCAATCAGGTCCAGCTATTTCCAGTATTACTTAGCACCCTGTCTAGGTCTAGGATCTGTTCAAAATGAATTTTACTCCTGCCTCCATCTTTGGTTATGTTTGCCTCTATAAGTATTCCAGGGAAGCCACTATAAAGTATATGTCTTATAAATCTAATCCCATATTGAAGGTTTACATTCAGAGGGAGTTTCCGCACTAGAGGTATTGTTGCCTGGCTCAACTTTTTTGCTCCTTCTAGGCAAGCTCACATTGTTAAAGCACATATGATTCCTCATTTATCCCAGACCAGGGGTCCCCAAACTTGGCAGCTTTAAGACTTGTGAACTTCAACTCCCAGAATTCTCCAGCCAGCTATGGGAGTTGAAGTCCACAAGTCTTAAAGCTGCCAAGTTTGAAGACCTCTGTCCAGGGGTGAGTTCTACTTACCTTTACTACCGGTTTGCAATGTGATTGCACACGCGCCTTGCTTCTGCACGTGCCGATTCTGCAGATCACCAATGATGACATCTTACTACCAGTTCTTGCGAACCGGTCTGAACCAGAGGCAACCCATCACTGCCTCTGCCCCAAACACTTATCTGAGTAAAAAAAATTATCAATGTTAAAATAAAAACAGGAGGAATGGATTTTTGTAACTTAAAAGGCTACGTTAAACCCAGAATTTAAAGCTGGCTTAGAAAATGAGAAACTGAAATGAATAAGAACTCTGTATTTAAACAGCTATTCTTATCCATTCTTGGAAATGTATATTGAGACCAGTTCATGCATATTACATATGTACAAAATTACTGGTTATCCCTATCAGAATGAGCCATGGAGGCATATGGAAATTTAAAATAGTTGTGCTCAGTGACTATGTGGATATAGAACAAGAATGCAAACATGTCTCTCAGTACTTTCTCTTTAATTATAAGGCAATGTTCTGTAACCAAGAGTCAAATTATGGTTAATTATAACTGTGATGATCGTATTGCCTACTCCACTTTTCCACAATTTGATGGCCTCCAAATAGTAGAATAACAACTTCCGGAATTTCAACTACACTTTCAGTTGGGGAAGGACGCCTAGCCATTGAACATCAAAGTATGTTTCCATGATAAGCCCAGAATGGCCTTTTCCCCATAACCAGTTGGAAGTGAGATCAATCAATGCATCAACTAAAGCTATAAATTTTAAATACCATGTTTCCCCAAAAATAAGACCCTGCCTTATATTTTTTTGAACCCTGAAATAAGCGCTTGTCCTTATTTTCGGAGGTCTTATTATTTTGGGGTGGATGGAGCAAGACGGGGCTCCTCTTGCCATCTTACCTGATTTCCAGCTTTGTCTCCCTAACCCTAACCAGAGGAAATGGCAGGGATCGGCTGTGCATGCATTTAAATATTTTCAGGGAGGGTTTATTTTCAGGGAGGCCTTATTTTAGGGGAAACCCAGTACCTGTTGGTGCTAAAGTAAGAAAAAGTAAAAGCTAGATTAGATAAAGAATGAAGACACTAAAGTTAATACAAAATGGGACTTCATTTTACTACCAGATTACATTGTCGTTGTGAGAATGGGAGTAGAGAAACTATATCTCATGCTGGATCGTTGACATTTAGCTTTTTTCCCTCCTTCATATGGAAAGAAATATACAGCACTATATAATTACAAATTAACCACAACATTGCTTTAGTTTAAACTCCTAGACAGGAAGGAAAGTGGGCATTGCTTAAACATTGCTTTTTTTCACTGCATTTGAGTACGTTTTAACATGTTCCATGCCCACAAGAGCCAAAAATATTCCTTTGCTTCAGGCCCTAGGGAGTATTCCAAATGAAAAGAGCTGTTACTAAAAACTTCAGTGAGGTCATATGTTTGGCAAAGTTAATGGCAACAAATTAAACTGCTGTTTTAAGAACTTGGCTTAGCATTGGTCTCTGAGATGCCAAAAAAAGTCCCTTAACTCTTTGTAATCTGCTCCAGACCCAGCCACAACTCATTTCCTAAGCTGTATTTATCGATGGAATACTTAAACAGGAATTTGCATCAGACAACTATTGAGTTGTTTCCTGAAAAGCAGTTTCATGAAGTTACATGCAAGGAATAAGTATATTTGTGATCCTCCCCGATTAGAAATATTATTTGAAGCTACTGATGTATTTGAATTCACACACCACACTAAGTCGAAATGCAAATTTAACCCTGGGTTTAGTCTGCTGTTTGAACCTTATGGCTGATTCAACAAAGTATAATTAAACCACAGTTTGGCAAGATATGTAAACAAACTCTGTGAGTACTAATTAGAATTGTGACTATAATGCATGAAAGTTATATTGATCAGACTGATAAAAAAATGAAAGAGAACTTATCTTAAAGGGGAAACCGGGGGGGGGGGGAGCACTATCAAGAGATTGTCGAAGTAATGATAGCAGATCACCAGCTTTATATACACTCTTACTTGCTACTTCATCTACAACTTCGTTACTTAATGGGCAACCAAGAGATCAAAGCAAACTTCGATAAACTGTGCAACATCTTGATGAGTGCTTCAATTCCTTAGGTTACAGCTATAGTGGTTGGGCTTCTCACTTGGGTATAAATTGCTTGGGACTTTTCAGTGCCTGTGACTTATCTCAATGCAAGTTTGAAATACTGCCCAGCCATTTAGAACATCCAAGGTATAGCAACAGATGATTTGGATAAGGCCTTTCAATGAACATCTGTATGAATATTCAGAACCACATGAAAATACCCCCATAAGCAGAAGGGCCATAAAAGTTAATATATATCTAGTATAGAAATATCACTTTGTGTGTACTTATCTGCAACTGAAAGTGGATTTTAAAATGACAGACTACAAGAACGACATGTAAAAAATGTTATATTGGACATAGAAAAGAACCAGCTGATGTCTTAATAATTCAAAGCCATGTAGAAATAATGAATCAAGAGTGACCTGGATAATGTTCTTATATTAGATCTACAAAAGAAGCTTGTTAAAACTTTCAGAAATTTTATCTGAAGGAACAAAAGAAAAATGGGGGGGAAAAATTCTAGGACTTTATTTGAAAGATCAAGATTGTTAGAAATAAAAGGATTATAAAGTTGATTTATTTGATCAAGGCTCAAATAGATACATTGTTACCGGTATCTCTGGTAACCCTTAATGGATTTTTGCTGACATCAGCATTGAAATGATGATGTTTTATGAGTTTGTTTCCAGTTAAGAGATGGATATGGGAAAAACATCACTTTTTAGTATTTTAAAAGAAGGTGTGTTTATACTTATTATAAAGGCGGGAAGTCATTTCTTTATACATTTTTTTTACTACATTCTTATTTTTTTCTTTTCTATTTCTCTTATTTCCTTTTTCTGTACCTTCTTTTTCTTTTTTTGTTTCAGTTTCTATTATCAGTTTCTATATTCTTGTATTTAAAAAGCACCAAATTAATGAATGTTTCGGAGGGGGGAGTAATTACAAGTACCATTTGTAAATAATAGAAGTGTGGGATAGGCAGTTATGGCAAACAAGTCTGTGACTAGGAACAAACGTACAGATCTGAAACAGACAGAGAAAATATATTAAAAGTTCTGAGGTTTGATAACCAGACAAATAATGTTCAAATTAACATTAAAATACAACAGCAATATACTTTTTTTTACAGAGAAACATAATATCAGAAGTATGTGAATCAGCATGGTGTATTCATTTAGAAGTTGGACAGGATGAGGAATATCCAAGTTCAGAACCACCCTCAGCCACGGAATTTCAGTGGAGGACTTTAAACAGATTATCTCATTTCTCAGCCCAACCTACCCCACAATTTTCTTATATTGGGAATAAAAGGAAGCGGTGGATGGGACACTCCGCTAAATAAAACACCTAAAATTCCTGGAAGAAAAAGGAAACAAAGAGAAAGACAAGTATAAACCATAGATCTCTCTGTGTAAATAATATTTCAGTTCCTCTGGCATTTGAGATTCAAGCAGAAATCATGGCGTTTTTGTTTTTTTAAAAAAAAAAACAATTTGAACTTTATGCAGCACATTTGTAATTGAGACGTCTTCCCTTTTTTAATGAAAAACTCCCACAGTGTGTCATATGCATGAATGCACCCACACACAATATTTCAACAAGTCTACTTCAAGTTCGAAAAGATTGGTTTCAAAATAAGAATATCCATTTCTACTTTCATTTCATTTTTGTTTAGATTTGAAATGTTTTTGCTAAATAAACCTGGGACGTCAGAACAGTAAGTCAAGCAACACATCTGGCCATTTTTAATAAGAAAGGAAAGTTTAATCTTAACCAAAATGTATTTACAAACATTGTTAGCTATACAGTTTATTCTAATAAAACATGTTTCACTTTAAAACCATTCACACGAAATGTCTTCATCAGCTTTGGGGGAGAATCAAGTAGCTTTACTCTGAGCAATTTTTTGTTGATTCTCAAGACACTCCTTCAGCTTGTCTTCTGTTAATGTCAATCTTTGTTCTAGAATGGACACAGTCTGCAAAATGAGAAAAATGTGCTATTAGGGTTAGCATAAGAGAACAATTCTATGTAACTACTTAGAACAAGTCAGATTCATGTGAGAACACCATCTGAAGAAATATCTGTAATATTAGGCTATGCTGCCCATCTTATTTAAGGATACCATGGGCTGTTTTTCTAAGAAAGGAGTGCAATAGAATAAACTACTAAAAAGCAATAAACTCACACAAAAAATCATGCACTGGCAAAAACACAATATTGCAGAAGAAAACATTTCGCCACATTACGTATCAAATTCGCTGGCCATTCCCTATAATTTAATGGGAAATTATCTAAAGTAGAAAAGTATATAATTTGCTAAATAATTCATTATTATTAATCTTAACCTTTGAGAAAAGCTAACATTGAAAAGAAAATATAGTCTTAATTCCACATTAAGGCCCAGCAAGTAGAAAGGATGGATGGAGAATTGTCCTTTTTCCAATTTTGCTTCTCCTATTAATTGATCTTACAGGCTCAGAAAGAACAAGCTTGCTCTTTTATATATTTGTTTTGTTTCTCCAGCATAGGTATTGTCTACAAAACATTAAACAATATTGGACCCAACCCCAATTTCTGATCATCAAGTATAGGGAGAGATCCTTTCAGAAATTTAGTGACTTCCCTTGCAATTCAAGAGCTTCCTTGAAGCAGAAGTAGAATAAGGACTGGTAAAAATATTTTGAATTAAATTTTACTCTCATTCCCACAGGTATGAGTGACAATAACTGACTGACACCAAAGATGGCAGTAACGTACATTCAAGGTCACCGTGGTAGAGCAGTAATTTGTATGTCTGCAATGAAGAAATAAATCCATTTTGAAGCTATAGCCAAGATTTTGTTTTGCTGACCACAGAAAATTATAAGATTGGGAGATTAATTTTTGTGTCCTTTTTTGTCTCTGTATGTGTGCCTTCCAATTAGTTTTTTAGTCCTGGCAATTGCCTGGATAGGTTCCTGCAGTTTTCTTGGCAAGATTTTCAGTAATGGCTTGCCCTAATCTGCTTCCCAGGGCTCAGAGAGTGACTAGTCAAGGTCACCCAGTTGGCTTTGTGCCTATGGCGGAATTAGAACTCATGGTTTTCCAACTTCTTGTCTGATGCCTTAACCACTAGACCAAACTGGCTCACTTTGCAAAAGTCTAGCACATAATAAAGCCAGGCTCATATATATTACTAGGAAAGCTAAATTATCATTTTTCATTAGATACCAAATTATTACCCTCTTAGCAATTTACAACATCTGCTAGAATATCTTACTGTCATGAAGCCAAAATAATAATGGGAACAAGTTTCCTATTACTTCAATGTTGAGTAGCTGATGCTATAAGAATCCTGATGCCATAAATTCCTACAGATAATTCTCAATTTACAACAATTGGCACTGAAATTTTGATAACTAAGCAATGCAATTGTTAAGTGAGTCATCATGTGGAGACCCAATTTTATGACCATTCTTACTACAATTATTAAACAAATCACATGGTTGTTAAGTGAATCACATAGTTATTAAGCAAATCTTCAAGTCCACTGCAACAAATTAACTTTGCTTGTCGGAAGCTGGCTGGAGAAGGTCGCAAATAGCAGTCGTGTGATTGCAACATGCTGCAATCATCATAAATGTGAGCACTTTGACAAGCCCCCGAATTGCATTCATGTGACTGCAGGATGATGCAATGGTTATAAATTCGAGGAAGGATCGTAAGTCATTTTTTCTGAGTCCATCATAACCTTAAACCATAGTTAAATGAACATTTGTAAGTTGAGGACTAGCTGTAGTAGGGAAATGGACCAGGTACAGCTTGGGAAAATATTATGCAACGAAGTTTGCTGAATGATACAGAGTTCTACACAATGGGATTAAGCAATCTGGTAATGGTTCCATTAGTTTCCTTAATCTCTTTTAAGACTTATGACTGATTTAAAAAACCACATATTTAAAATCATTGTGGCTGTATAGTTCAGACAGATTAGAAAATAGAGTGACGCTCCTTCAGTAATGTGGTATGTGTTTAGATCCCTCTGCTGTTCATTCTAGGGTACTAATCAAAGAAGTGCTAATAGTACGATATAGTTCTTGCTTAAAACTTCTTCAAGTTCACTGCAACAAAGCTTTTCTTCTGGAATTTGTCACCATGTAGGAACAATATAGAAAAAACTCTTACCCAACCCAAAATACCTTAAAGATTGGGGCCATCATGCAGTAATGAAGCAAAGTTTTCACGTCAAAAAATATTTTAAAGCTACTAAGCATGGATTACTACAGACTATTTTTTTAAATATTGCAGATAATAAGCATTACATACTGTACAATAAACACAAAGTAAAGTATTTTTGCGTACATGAATAAAAGGATTACATAAAACGATCAGAATATCATTTCTCCATTACCCTCAGTATTTTTACTTTTTTTTTTTTTTCAGGGATGGCATTACATATGTCCAGTAATACTCAAAAGTCTCCTGTATTATACCCAACCACATCCAGAGCAGGCAGATAGCCATTCTTAATGTCACTGTCCTGGCTGAACTAAAAGTTTCTCCATCCCTAGGCCATGTGACTCTGGGCCAAAAGCAGGCACCATTCATTGCAGCCATTTTGAAAATAGCACCTGTTTTCAGGACGCAGCTATGAAGCCAGGGATGCCAAGGCACATAGAGGCCTGCCCTCCTTCCCTCACAAGAGGGAACACTTCTAAAGATAAATATGCATTTAGTGACAGGGTTTGGGTAGGATGGCATGGGACCCAGTGGAGTGGGAACTGGTCCAAGTCTTGCAGGGACAGGAAGCAGAGCACAGGGTGTTTCAGGGGTGGGGAAAGCCTGGGACAGGCAGGCCTGGGCCTGTACTAGCCCTCTCATGGCTTTCCCCATCCCTGAGGCACTCTATGCTGTACTTAATGACCAGCACTGTCACTTAATAACCACACTGGGAAGAGCAGGAAATGCTCAAAGCAGTGAGCACAGCCCAGAAATAAAACATTGGATTGCACTGGGTCGCACAGCAATGAGCTGAATATGAAAAAGCAAGACATCAGCCTGGCAACCAAATACAGATTAGTCCACTCTCTATTGTGTCCCGCATAGCTATCTATGGTTGTGAAAGCTGGGCCTTAAAAAAGCAAGACAGGAAGAAAATCGATTCATTTGAGCCTTGGTGCTAGAGGAGGCCCCTGCACATTCCTTGGACAGCAAAGGTGACTAAGAAACAAATACTGGACACCAGACATGTCACTAGCAGACAAAATCATGACACTGCATCTCACTTTGGCCATGTCATGCGGGGGAATTCGCTGGAAAAAGCAATTATGTTTGGAAGAGTTAGCAGTAACAGGAAACCAGGCTGCCAAGGGTCACGGTGGTTGGATACTAGTACCAAAACTGACACCAGCCAGAGCATAGAAAAACTCAAAGAAGTAGTGCAAGATGGAAAGATGGGGCGAGGCCTAACCCACAGAATCACCAAGAGTCTGTCAGAGTGTGAATATTCATGGACTGGAATAGATCAGCCAATGGAGACTGAATGGAGACATGGTAACAGGCTCAGCCAATGAAGGCTGTTTAGAAACAGAAACTTAAACTAGAAGTCTGGGTGTGGCTCAGGCAACTGAGTCTGTGCAGAAGCTTAACTGCCCTATATAGAAGGGGCTCTCTTTGTATTAAGCTCTGTGCTCAGCTCTGAAATGAAACAAGTCTGGGCTTATTTGCTCTGCTGAAATGAAACTAACTGTTCTCTCCTGCCTTGTGTTTTGCTAGTAACTGCTACATTGAAGAAGAATCTATATCGGTATTGTACATTTATCTTCATGTATTATTATGTATATAATAATACATGAATCCTGCTGCATCAGCCTGTCTGTGCGTGCTTTCTGGATATGATTTTTGCAAGAAACTCTGATAGAGTCATAAACAACTGAATGGATAACCATCATCATCTCATGATCATTTTGCTTAACAACCATCACAACTTGCAAACATAATGGGCAAGCTCCATTATGGTCATAGGTTGAGAATTATCTATAGGACCATATGCCTCACGCCAATCCCAAAGCAAAATTCTTTTATGAAAGTTTCTGTACTGTACTCTTCTAATGTGCTCCTTTTCTCTAGACTTTTAAGATTCAGATTTGCCATCATTCTTGAGATTGGGAAGCCATTCTCTTTACTTTATCTGAAATCCAGATGTGGAAAGTACCATTCCAGCCCTATTATTTCTACTAATTACCATCTGCATTTGAACACTTTCAAATACATATATGTATTTTTATATTTGAACGTAGCAGAAGACATATTCCAAAAAAAAGCTGGCTGGGGCAAAAATTGAATTAATAACTATATTAGTTAACCTGCATATATCAATTATTCTCTTCACATGTAAAAATACAACAACATACTCTGAGAAGTGACCTGAGCATTGGAAACCTCTCTTGGTTTCCTATCTGAACTAGCACTATACCAGTAAAAAAAAATAGCAAAAAATGGGAAACCTGATCATCTCTTCTTATATAAATGTACTAAACTTTTCCAATCATACAGTCCAACTTTAAAGAAAAATCACCTCACAATTTTCCAAATAGGGTCACACTGTATATAAATCTATCACCACCACCCCCCACAGTGTCTGTATATGGAAAATACTGTATAGGAAAAATACTGAATGCCAGGAACCTCTATGGCATGTTGACTAAGGTGTTTGAATAAGAGCAAACCTATCTTGTCTGTTTTGGGGAAAGAACTGGATAAAAGAATGACATATATGTCTCCTTGAGAAAGAATGAAAGACAAATGAAAGTTAAAATGTCGAGCATTTTGCTATGAACACTTATTTATTAGATATGTGTGCCACCCGTCTAATCTAGCAGCAACTAGCATGTAAGGCAGGAAGTTGCTAGCTATAAATTATGCACACAAGCTAATTCCAAACATTAGCAACTTACAGGCAAAGAAACATAAAATGCTGTGAATCAGAAAATTCTGCTTTGCCTCCCCTCACTAATCCATTACAATGCAAGGCAAGTATACAAGCATTTTTTGTTTATGACTTAATTTTCATATGTAGTTACCCAGAAGTTTCTTCATCATGTTCCTCACACTGATTCTTCCGTAACAGCATGATTCCGTTGTTATAAAACTATTTATAATATTATGACATTTCATCAAAATGCCAAAGTCTTCTCTACCTGAGTGAGAACATCCAACTGTGCCACGATGTGCTGGAGAGTGCTGGTAAGCCCAATCTCATCAAACTGTACTTGCTGTTTTTGGATTAATTCTGCGGTTCCAGCTTCTTGAGTTTTTTGTCTAACTGGAAAATCTCCAGAATCCATCCCCAGTTGCTAGAGGATAAGAGATACAATAAAGGTAATGAAACAAAAGACCTGTCACTCTCATGACATACACATTTAAATTAGCACAAACATGTGCATAGAAGCTTAGGGCACAGAAGAACAGGTGCCTAAACCAAAGAGTTGTGCCAATGCTGCCTTCAACCCCCATGGTTGAGGAACAAAGATTTGAAGAAGGAAGCTGTTTTTGTTACAAATCTTCTGCTTTTTGTTGCTGGAGGGAGATGGTGGCAGTTATTACCTGCAATTCATGTTTGGGACCTCTAGGAATTGAAACAGCAAAAATCTGGAGCAGAATCAATGGCAGAAAGGTGCCAATCCCAGAAAGCTTGCAAACCAGCAGGCAGGCAGGTGACTGCTGTGGTACGAACGTGTTGCAGGTGCACCGAAGATGGGAAGACATGCAAGTAGCTGCTGCGGTCAGGCACAAGTACAGTCAGATGGGGAGAAAGGGATGGTTTGCAGGAAAGTGGCAGGAGCAACTTACTGAGACAAGTTGAAACCTTCCCTCTGGCTTCCCCATTGATTTTACTTGTGAAAAGCCAGCAGGGAAGGTTGCAAATTGCAACGACATGACCGTTAATTAATTGCCAAGCGCCTGAACCATTATCATATGATCATTAAGGTGCTGGACAGCTCAAACTTCAAGGACTGATTTTAAGTACCACTCATTTAGCACCACTCTAAGTTCAGTCACTGAACAAGTAATCATTAACTGAGGATAATCTGTATACAAATATGAGAAATATGTCTTATCAGTTTGAGGGTGAGCTTTCATCCATATTCTGATGATACCCAACTGTGTATCTCCATCCTTGGTGGGATACGAGATCCAGTAAATGAAGGGAAATCCACCTAGGTTTATTTTTCACTTTGGGCGTATCCCCAGAGAGAAAATTATGAAAAAGAGACAGAGAGAATGTGTGTGCAATTATAAACTGTATTAAGCTAAATTAAATTTAGTTTTGTCCTGGCCCTGAGCATGTTTGGCAGTCCAAAGAATGTATGTGGCTCTCATCTAATAAAAGAAGATCCTTTTCATGTTAAAATATTGTATGTAAATATTTTTAATTTTACAAAATATTTTTCAGCTTATTATAAATGAACAATAGTCTCCTGATAAGTATACATTCAATTTGGCTTACCTTTTCATGTCCGTAATTTCCAGCTTTTTGTTGCTCGCTATAGCCAGTGTCGATCGGTTTCTGCAATCAAACATTTGAGAAGAACCTGTGTTATTCTACATGCTTGCAATTTCACTATAAGCATCCAGATATTCAATCTGCCTTCCCCAAATCTCAAATCCTATACCACCCCTTATTTTAACAAATGTCCCATCAATTAAAGAATATCATCTGGCAGGCCTGCCTGGTAGAACATCTTCTCCCACCCCCAGCTCAGACTGGCTCTGACCCTAATGGACTTTTCCAAGACCCTGAAGACTTCACTATGCTCCCAAGCATGGGGGTCAAAGTTAAATGGCTGTACTGATGGTTGTTTGGATGTCAACTATTTATTTTGTCTTCTTGTTGGCTTTGTTATTCGCCACCCAGAGTCACTTTGACGAGATGGACAACCATTTAAATCCTGACTGGCCTTTTCCTCTGTTTATAGTGCAGTCATTTTGATAAGCTATTGTTTGTTTGTTTTATCAAGAGTCCTGAATTTAAATAACCCATGCTGGACTCCTGTTGTCTCCTCTGGTTTTCTTCAAACCGAAGCCTCTCCAATGTTATACCTTCAAAATTCATCATTGCAATGAAGGAAATTGATGCCTTCAGACCCTCAATCAAGGAAATGTTCACACTTGTATAACAACAAAGTGGCTGTTTTGCCATAAAATTTTTCTCCAGGTGCTCCACAATCAATATAAAAACATCAACTATTTGGAAGGGAAACTATGTAATTATACTGGTAAAGAGATGACACTTATTTTAGTTCATTGTTCCAGTTCAAAATTTATTCAGCACAATAGAATGTTTAATACTAACAGTAGATGGAATCAAAGCCAGAAAAATGTTAAATGGAAAGATAGAGAAATGAGTGTTAGTTCAATTATCAGCCACTAAGAATCCTTATTATCTAATTGTTTATAATCTCTACTAAAATACTGGAATTGAAACAGTTGTGGGATAGAAAGGAGAAAAAAAGCAGTCTTTATTTGAATTATTTGAATCACTGATTATTCTTGTTAATTAAGTTGGCCAAATTCGACAAAATAATGTATCTACAAATATTAAAAACATCAATGCATTGAGAACTGAAGAAGAAATGTTATTTACAGAAGCATAAATTCAATAATAATCTTATAAAACAATTTCTAATGATTTTATTATTATTATTTATTATTATTAAATTTTTTGCCACTCATCTCACCCAAAGGTGGCTCTTTTATCCAATATTAAAATATTTCACATATTTTCTTCACTTTAACTTACAAGAAGTCTACAAAATCTATCTGATGGGCAGTAAATCCATTTATTGTACTATCAAGACCCAGTAGGCGTACCTTTTCTCTCAGGTAGAAAGCTGACAGATAAACGAAGAATGGAGTCAAAGCATCTTTCACTTCAGATTCAAATGTTCTTTACTCTTTGCCTTGGAATGTTTCATATATTTTAACATTCTAAAATTATTAACCTGCCCTATCAATTTTTTTTTACCCACATTTTTTTTACAGACAGATTTTTTAAAATCTATCTGTAAACTAATGATAATTATCAGTGACAAATAATTATGTGAGAAATGCTAAGTAAGGGATATGTAAAAAAAAAATCTGAAAATACAGAGCACTAACCTATTTTATATTAACATTTATTTCAAATAGAACTAAGAATTAGGCCACTGTATTATGGTTTCATGGTTCAAAATGGTAGAGTGTACCACAATAAGAAAAATTGGCATTTACAGTGGCTAGAAAGTCAGATTGCTAAACATGTCTTTTCAGTTCTATCCACTAACACATGAGTTTCTTTCTACGACTTTTAGTGTTTTCCTTGTAATAACAGCACCCATCAATTTTAACTCAAATAAAATTTCTAAAGCTCTACAGCAGTTAAAAATTTTCAGTTATCAAAATCAATCCACTTCTATTTCAAATTCTCTTGATCTTTCTGAGGATGAATTATCATCACTACTGACAGATTATCAGCAAATACCATATTTTTTGGAGTATAAGACGCACCAGAGTATAAGACGCACCTTACTTTTTGGGGAGGAAAAAAATATCTGCCTACCAGGTATTCATCTGGCTAGCATCCTTAGCCTGGTCAGCTTCAGCACATTAGTTCGCTGATTTTAAGCATGCACAGTTGGGGCTGAAAAAAGCTTCAAAAGCACAGCTGATCATCAGAGAGAGAAGCAATGAGAAAAGCAGGTGAAGGAGAGAAGATCGCTAGCACCTCATTAGGGTTGGAAAAAAGCTTCGAAAGCACAGCTGATCGTCGGTGGGAGCTCAAGTGAAGCTTGGAAGGGGTAAGAGAAGGCAGCAGCTGTTCCGGGTAGCCATTTTGGGCAACATGCATCGCATTTTAAGCCTCCAAATGCATTGCATTTTCGGGCTGTGATCGGTGGCGATGTGCTTTGGTGATCCACACAGCCTTGAAGGGCTCTCAAACAGAGCATTTGGAGGATAAAAACGCGACGCAGGGAGCCCAAAAACACAAACCATTGTTGGTGGCAATCTCTGCAGGCAGGAAGAGGTTGTGCAGAGGGCTGAAGGGTGAGAGCCGGTGGGTGGGCAGGGCTAAATTCGGATTATAAGACACACCCAAATTTTCAGCCTCTTTTACGGGGGGGAAGTGTGTCTTATACTTTGAAAAATACGGTATATGGAAAAAGCAAACAAGATGAGAACCGATATAATGTAACACATTGGTTATAGTGTTAAATTAAGATTGGGAAAATCTAACTTCAATTGCTCTTCAACGAAAGACTTTGCTGAGTTAAAAAAAAAAGGCCAATTGCATTTTCTCAGGTCAGCCCACCTTCTGGTTGTATCACAGGTAGTCTTTGACTTACAACTATTCGTTTAGTTCAAAGTTACAATGAAAAAGTAACTCATGACTGTTTTTGACACTTACAACCCTTGCACCATCTCCAAGGGCACGTGATCAAAATTTGGGCTCTTGGCAACTGATTCATATTTATGACGGTTGCAGCGTCCTGGGGTCATGCAATCCCCTTTTGCAACCTTCTGACAAGCAAAGTCAATAGGAAAGGCAGATTCACTTAACAACCATGTGACTAACTTAACAACTGCAGTGATCCACTTAAGAAAGATCGTAAAATAGGGAACGATTCACTCAACTAGAGTCTCACTTATCAACAGAAATGTTGGGCTCAATTATGGTCGTAAGCCGAGCACTGCCTGTACTGTATTAAACAAATATAGTAGTCTTATTATCTAAGTTTGGTGTTATGAGTAAGGTATCAGGCTAGAAATGAGGAGACCAAGTGTTCTAGTTCTGCATTATGCACGAGGCCAGCTGGGTGATCTTGGGCCAGTCACTCTGCCTCAGCCCTAGGAAGGAACTAATGACAAACCATTTCTGAAAAAGCTTGCCAAGGACTTGTTCATGAAGTTTCTGAAAATTGCACACTACCAAACAGAAGGGGGGAAAAATCTAAGAATTCAGGATATACTGTTGTGTCAAACCAGAAGAGAAAAATCTAGAATAGATTTTTACCATACCAGAATAGATTTTTACCATCAACTTACCATACCGTTAAAACAGCCATTCATATGCATAATGGAGTTCTGTGTTTTCAGATTATTACCATAATCATGTGCATTCATAGTATATTTCTGGCCTTGTATTGTATCACCATAATCAGCAGCATCGAAGTTTGTCTTCCAAACCATTACCTACGAAAGTAAAATTGTAAACATGTTTAAATAATCAGACTCAGGATCATAGGAAGTTCATTTTCATTTATTTGTCCCATTCCAAATTCTTTCAGAATACAACCTGGAGTTTACATGTTATTCATGTGCACAATAACATCACATCACTGACCCACAAAAGAGCAGAGAGAAAATACTAAATGTTGTTGTTGTTATTTAAGCTAATAAAACATTCATTTCATCATATGTGAACCTTCTTCCCAAGAAAGCCCAGAACCACTAATAATAAAATGAGGAGCTTTAACACTGACACTTCTAAACCATCAATGGTTAAAGACAAGGTCGCCCTTTCCATATGTCTATTTCATAGAATTCCCAGCTCTTTTGACTCAATGGGCACATTTTCTAATTTCAGAGTAGGGCACAAATGCTCACAAGCACTGACTGATGAATGGAGGGTTTTCTTGCCAATTCACAAAATAATTGTCACAGCAGGTATAATCTGTTACAAAACAGCAAATGATTAGGTTACTCCCTGATGCACTCTCTAAGACATTCTAGGATTCTGGGAGTTGAAGTCTACCCCTCTTCAAGTTTCCAAGGTTGAGAAACACTGCTCTAAGACATTTACTGAAGGCACAATTAGATTGGTGAGCATGGGAGTGTTCACGCAGCATCTGTTTGCAACCCCCAAAGCCAAATGCATCTTTTCTTGTGGTTCAGCAATCACAGAAACAGCACAACTGCTTCAAGGAACTGCAGTTAAGGCACTACATAAACACACCCATGCATTCCAAAGCACTTTTTTGCCTTGGAATCAAACAGCTTGCACAATTGTGAGCACACACTATTTCTGCCCTAAAGGTATACTTGCTACAGAGTTATTTACAAAAGCAGTACCTGCTCATCAAAGCCTCCAGACGCAAACAAATCTCCTGTTCTTGAAAAAGAAACACAGGTAGCTGGTCCCTATAAGGTTAAAAGAACAACCATTTAGTATAGATTGGAGGTACTAAATATCCGTGTGAAAGCCTTGTGCGAATGGCATATTTTTCCTATTACCCTGTTTCCCCCAAAATAAGACATCCCCTTATAATAAACCCAATCCGGCTCTCGAGTGCATGGCAATAAGGCCAAGTGCTTATTTCAGGGTTCAAAAAAATATAAGATAGGGTGTTATTTTTGGGAAAACATGGTACAATACCCACACTAAGCTATTTGATCAACAATATTGATTTTGATTGGATCTATATAGAACTGTGCATATAAATAATACGTACAAATAGTGCTCTTTTTATTAACGGTAGTCTACATTGTATTCTTTTTAATTTTATCTTGTAAATTGCCTTGAGATCACTTTGTGTTGAAAATCTGGCATGAACTCATTTTAATGAAAATAGATGAATACAATTGTACTTGATTTTCCCTAAGAAGTCTTTATTGTTCCTAGATCGCTCTTATTTCTAAGTCATACACAACAGTATCCACCATCCCACTGAACAGCAGTAATTTCTCTAACAGATGATAGATGACTGATACATGAGTCATGAAGCATAGTTTCCCTACCAATCACGTATCAACAATGATTCTACGCATTCATTCCAAACCTTGTTTATAGTTTAAGGGGAAAGTACTCCATAAATGAAGATACCGTACTTAAAATGCAGTCAGAATATATCAAATTGTGTAGCTTTAAATGTCAGCAATTAAACTCCATCTCCCTAACAAGCTTTCTGGTTTGAAAAGTAAGCACCATTGTAATTAAAGACAGCAATGTAAACTTAGCTGTATTCTCTATGTAATCAACTGGCAACTGATTCCGGTACAGAAATATGTTACGTCAAAGTACATTTAAGACATCTTGGACTTTTCCTATGAGTAAGTGTCCCAGAGAAGTAATCAACTGTTAGATTATAAATCATATTTGAGCCAAGCAATGTCTTTAGTACAAACATGCAAAATTACATAAAAATGTAACAAGCTCTTAATCCAACTGACTAACATAACACTTAATTATTAATCCTTGCATCTTTAAACCTACTTTTATCTATTGTTAGTATAATAGATTTAGCTACAGCTCATTAATTAGAAATATGACATTTAGTAAATTATACTGCACAAAATAAACAGTGCAAAAACATATCCCCAAATCTTTCTATCATATTCCTACTAACAACATGGAGAACTTGCTAAAGTCAACTACAATGCAGATTAGATTACCAAGTACACAGGAATGAAAACTGGGAGAACAGACCGTCTCAGAAATGTTAGATTCAAGTATCATAGATAAAAATGTACAACTTTGATCAACATTAAATCAATGGTTAATTAGAGCTTACAGATATAAAAATTGCATTCTATCATTACCAGAGCCTCCACAGCATGACAGGATCTGTGGCACAGATCCTTACACACTACGCTTTTTTTCAAAGAATTCTTCCCTCCAAAACTCAAACAACCCCCCTCCCCCAAATAAGGTCATGCCTTATCTTTGTGAACATGGATATAAACTGTGATGTGCTGGTTCTGTTGAAATCCCATGTGAATATTATGGATATCTAGCTGCATCTGTGCCTTGTAACTGTTTTTGTGCAATAGTGCTACTGAAAAAAGCAATGAATTCTTTTACTTGTTTGTAAAAGATTGTAAACTTCTCAATTTCCTTTCATAGAGACTTGGAGAGCCAAATGCTGGTTCTTTGTTGGCTTGTCAGAAGAAGCTCATGCACATTTAGGATAAAATGCTTAAAAGAATGTCTTTCATCCTTTCTGTTGTGATCAACCTCTGTTCAAACTATACAGGAAGGAAAAGTGAAGAGGGATAGGACATGTGGCCAGGCGAGCATTTTGCTTCCTGACTACCTGCAGCCATGTGGCTGCATATTGCAATGTGTTGTACGCGCAGCTCCTTTCAAAAACTCTTCTGCAACATCACTTAATACAAAATGTATCTGCAGAGTTATTGACTAGAATCAACTGGAGTAGGCGTAGCACTTATAAAACTGGTTACTGGTACATTTCTGGGCACAATTCTAAGTACTGATTATTGTACCGATGAAATCCAAGAGCTTGGAAGTAGACTCTGCAAAAGATATTACAACATATCACATCAATCTTTCTGGAGCCATTGTTCCTTTCAGGAGTGGTTCCAAAATTTTTTACTACCGGTTCTGTGGGCGTGGCTTATTTTGTGGGCATGGCTTGTGGAGGGATAATGTGACTGGGTGGGCATGGCCACTTTTTTTTTTACTTTTGAAAGCATTTTTTTCTACAACCTTAAGACATTGCAGAAAAAAATGCAAAAAAACATCCATAGATACACTCAGAAAACATTTAATCGCCCGCTCTTCTTTCTCCCCCCTCTGCATACCCAGCGCCCTATTACTGCCGCCGCCTCTGGGTCCCGGCCAGGCAGCCAGCAAAGCCTCTCCCGCTGCTTCCTCCTCCTCCTCCTTCTCCTGCTGCTCCGACAGGGAAGCCTCGCTGAGGGGAAAGCGAGCTACTCTAGACTGCCCATCAGTTCCTTCTCCTTCCTCCACTCAGTTTACCCGGCTCCATCAAAGCAGCACCAGAGCTGCCAGTCCGGCATTTATCTGGTGCCCCAAGTTTGTGCACTGAAAGGAGGCTCACTCAGCCCCTAGTGAGCATTTTATTTTATTATTATTTTTATTTATTAAATTTATATACCGCCCTTCTCCTAGTGGACTCAGGGGGGTGTACAGCCAAGAATAAAAAGCACTCCAATACAAAATTTAAAATATTAATAAAAGAATTAAATAATTTTGGCCCAAAAAATTTAAAAACCCAATAGGCAATTAAAATTTAAAACTCATAAAACTTTAAGCTTAAAAAAGAGAGGGGGGGGGGTTACGCCAGCCCAGCTTGACAAAATAAAAAAGTTTTTAGGGCACGGCGGAAAGCCCGGAGATCAGGTATCGTACGGATCTCCGGGGGCAAATCGTTCCAGAGGGCTGGTGCTGCCACAGAGAAGGCTCTCCCCCTGGGTGTCGCCAGCCGACATTGTCTGGCTGACGGCACCCTGAGGAGTCCCTCTCTGTGGGAGCGAACTGGCCGGTGGGAGGCTATCGGTGGCAGAAGGCGGTCCCGCAAGTACCCAGGCCCTATGCCATGAAGCGCTTTAAAGGTGGTCACCAACACCTTGAAGCGCACCCGGAAGACCACCGGAAGCCAATGCAGCTCACGCAGGAGAGGTGTCACATGGGAGCGCCCCCTTGCTCCCATAATCCCCCGCGCGGCCACATTCTGCACCAGTTGGAGCCTCCGGGTGCACCTCAAGGGGAGCCCCATGTAGAGAGCATTGCAGTAGTCCAGGCGGGAAATGACGAGTGCCTGAGTGACTGTGCGTAAGGAGTCCCGATCTAGATAGGGACGCAACTGGCGTATCAGGCGAGCCTGATAAAAAGCCCCCCTGGCCACGGCCGTCACATGCTCCTCCAGAGACAGCCGTGCATCCAGGAGGATGCCCAAGTTGCGAGCCCTATCCGTGGGGGCCAATGACTCGCCCCCAATGGTCAGTGATGGAGTCAACTGGCCATATCGGGACGCCGGAAGCCACAGCCACTCGGTCTTGGAGGGGTTGAGTTGGAGCCTGTTGCCCCCCATCCAGATCCGCACGGCCTCCAGGCATCGGGACATCACTTCCACGGCATCATTGGGGTGGCCTGGGGTGGAGAAGTACAGCTGAGTATCATCAGCGTACTGATGGAACTTCACCCCAAAGCCACGGATGATCTCGCCCAGCGGCTTCACATAGATGTTGAACAGAAGGGGCGAAAGGACCGACCCCTGCGGCACTCCACAAGAGAGGCGCCTTGGGGTCGACCTCTGCCCCCCTGCCAACACCGTCTGCGACCGGTCGGAGAGATAGGAGGAGAACCACCGCAAAACGGTGCCCCCCACTCCCAACCCCTCCAGCCGGCGCAGCATGATACCATGGTAGATGGTATCAAAAGCCACTGAGAGATCTAACAGGACCAGGATAGAGGAGCAACCCTATCCCGAGCCCTCCAGAGATCATCCACCAACGCGACCAATGCCGTTTCCGTGCTGTACCCGGGCCTGAAGCCGGACTGGAGCGGATCCAGATAGACAGCTTCATCCAGATACCCAGGAAGTTGATGTGCCACCTCACTCTCAACAACCTTCGCCAAGAAGGGAAGGTTGGAGACTGGACGATAATTAGCCAAAATAGCTGGGTCCAGAGAAGGCTTCTTGAGGAGAGGCCTCACCACCGCCTCTTTCAAGGCAACTGGCAAGACACCCTCACTCAAAGAAGCGTTAATAATCCTCTGGAGCCAGCCTCGTGTAACCTCCTGGGAGGCCAGCACCAACCAGGAGGGACACGGGTCCAATAAACATGTGGTCGCGTTCAGCCGCCTCAGTATTCTGTCCACGTCCTCGGGAGCAACAGGATCGAACTCCTCCCAGATGACATCCTCAAGACCGGCCTCCGTCATCCCACCCGAATCTACCCAGTTGGAGACCAGACCATCCCGAATCTGAGTGATTTTATTGTGCAGAAACTGAACAAAATCCTCAGCACGACCCTGCAAGGGGTCCTCCCGCCCTCCTGGATGAAGGAGGGAGCGGGTCACCCTGAACAGGGCGGCTGGGCAGTTATCTGCCGATGCAATAAAAGCGGAAAAATGGTTATGTTTTGCCACTTTTATCGCCACTAGGTAAGTCTTAATATGAGCTCTTACCAGTGTTTGGTCGGACTCGGAACGGCTGGACCTCCAACTGCTCTCTAGGCGTCTTTTCCGGCGCTTCATCTCCCTTAGCTCCTCGGAGAACCAAGGAGCCAGGTAAGCTCGGCGACGGGTCAGAGGCCGCAAAAGCATGACTCGGTCTAAAGCATCAGCGGCCGCCCTATCCCAGGCGGCCACCAACCCTTCAGCCGAGCCATGTGTCAGATCCTCAGGAAATGGCCCAAGCTCCATCTGGAACCTCTCCGGGTCCATCAGGCGCCTGGGGCGGAACCATCTAATCTGTTCCGCCTCCCTGCAGCGGGGTGTGGCGGTTAGAAAGTCGAGCCTAAGGAGGGAATGATCTGACCATGACAATTGAATGGAAACTCCAGCCAGCCTTCCCTCCCAAGCTCAGCAGCCTCAAAGACGGAGGTGCTTGTCTGGGGCTGCTGCCAGCGGCCACTGAAGCCGAGGGGTGTTGAGGCGCCAAGGCGAACCCTCACATCCTATGCCCTCCCGATGCTCTTTCTGTCAGCCGCCCTTCTCCCCCCCCCAACAACCCCTCGAAGAGAAGCTTGGTGCGTCTTCCTCAGTCCCGACAGAGGGAGCGGGATGGGAAGTCCCTGCGCCTTGTGAGAGCGAAGCGGTCCCTGGTTTTAGGAAGAAGAAAGGCACTAAGCAGGGTTGGAGACAGACACATCCTTGGCTCCTCCGTGGACACTTTTGTCAGCCAATCAGGCCTCCTTCCTACCATCCCTCACTCGGGGATCCGCCAGGCCCCGTGCCTCCCACACCGGCTGAGCGAAGCTAAAGATAGCCCCAGGCCTCTGGAGGGAGGGAGAGAAGGAGGGAAGCCCTGGACTGCTGCTCCTGCTGCCGCCATCTCCTTGCCCCCAGCAAGAGCGGTTCTCATGCTGCCGCTTCTCCCGCAGCACCAGGAGCAACTGCTGGGGCAAAGGGCAGGGCAGGCTTTGGTGGCAGGCCATCCTCACCAGGTAACAGATAGGCTGCTCCTGGAGCAGCCAGGAGAAGCTGCCAGCGGGGAGGCGAGCCGCCCCAGGGACTGGAGGAGAGCACAGCTTCTCACTCATGGAGATCTACTGGTGGGGAAGTGGGCGCGGTAAGAAATGCACGAGCCAGGAAGCAATTATGCTCCCTGGACGGAGAGGGTTGCACGTTCACTCCAGCAAAGATTTGTGCAACCTTCTCCGACCTGTTCAGGGGCAAGGCCAGCCAATCTTATTACTGGTTCTCCAAACTACTAAATTTTTTTACTACCAGTTCTTGCGAACTGGTGCGAACCGGGAGCACCCCACCACTGGTTCCTTTACCAAAGACTCATTCTCAAATTACTCTGGGTCATAATGGTCCCTTCATGAAATACTGCCACTACACACACTGCAAAGTTTGCCTGGTATGATTTTTTATAATTTTTTATGCCCAGCAATTAATTTTTATATAGTCATGTTTCCCAACATATTTAACCTGTTTTAGCTAAGTTTTAATGGGTTTTGTGCTTTTTAAAACTCTACTGAATTTATAGTTGTTGTTGTTAGTTACGAAGTTGTGTCCAACCTATCGCGACCCCATGGACAACGTTCCTCCAGGTCTTCCTGTCCTCTACCATCCTCTGAAGTTCATTTAACCTCACACCTACTGCTACAGTGACTTTATAGTTACTGGATTTTAATTGCATTATTATTTTATTCTATTTGATTTTATTAAAATTTTAACATATAAACTTTTCTGAGCCTTGAAGTTAAAAAAAGAGTGATCTTTTTAGAATATTATATGCTATTAACCAAACTGCTACATGAGATTTTTTTAAAAAAATTGGTTCTTGGGAAAATCTGAAATTCTGAGAAAATGTTGGAGCATATTTTTTTTAAAAAAAATAACACTTAAATCAACTGATTTTCAGTTCAAACATAATCACACCAAAATATGCCTTAAAAACATTTTTGTAATGACATCTGTATAACTGAACCTCTACAATATGTAAAAGGTATAAATGAATTCAATTGTAAATTATATATAACAACTTCTGCTATAGAATTGTTTACATAGTTATTGCATGCACAAATGCAATATAATACTTCTGAACCAACTCTCCTTACCTGGTGACCATGCAAGGTATACAACAGCCTGCCTTCTAATAAGTCCAATATTTTTAGTGTTGAATCATTAGAAGCAGTAATGAGGTAGTTTCCAGAGGAATGAAAGGACAGGCAATTCACTGAAGCACTATGAACTACAAAAAAGAAAAAGAAACACAAATATTTGCATGTTACATTAAAAAAAAAAGATAAAGTAGTCCCTGTGGAGTTTATTTCACTAGTCATTACCGACTATAGGGACAGTGCTGATCTTTTTTTCAAGGCCAATGAGTCAGCACTGTCCGAAGATATTCCTGTGATCATGTGGCCAGCATGATATCACAGAGTGCTGTCACCTTCCCAAAGAAGCAGTACCTATTTATCTACTCTCACTTGCATGCTTTTGCACTTTTAGGTTGGCAGGAACTGGGGCGAGGACAGGAGCTCACCTCATTGTGTGGTGCTTGGGTCTCGAACCTGGACTGCCGGCTTTTCCAGCTGACAAGCCCATCGTCTTAACCACTGAACAACCGTGCCACCTTATGTTACATACATTCACTTAAATTAAAGGTATAAAATAGAGAAAAGTGAAACAATCATTCAAATAGAAAATAACTGGAAAAAATAACCTCTTAATTTGTTACAATACAGCTTAGCTCTCAAGCATCCTCATGTAGAAAAAACACTGGTGCAGTTTTATGTGAATAGTAACAAATATGAATTTTGGACAGGTTAATGGCACTGCACCTCAGAAATGTCCCAAGTCCATCAAAGAACTGTGAGTTCTAGGCCTCTTTTTGGCATGAAAGACCCCTGGATGACTTTTGGCTAGTCACTCACTCACAGACCAACCCACTTTATCCGCTTAGCTCCCTCCTCCCATATCTGCCCTTTGGGCCATCCTGCACCCTGCCTTGCTGTAGGGTGCAATACACAGCCCCAAGAAATAAAGCTTTAAACACCGGAGCAAAAGTTTGCTAGAGAAGCTGGGTTCGAAAAGGAGACCTCAAAGGCAACGCGGCACTGGGTGCAAAAGGCAAACAGCTGATGCAGAGAACTGGGAGAGAAGGCAGATGACAAACAAATACTTGCTGGTGCTTTTTAAGGTTTCCCAAAAGCGTAGCAAGCAGCTACAGAGCTGTGCAATTCTGAGGCTATTTGTTGCCCCATTTGCCATCCCACAAAGCAGGCTACAGGGTGGACAGAGATGAGAAGGGAGATGGGAGCTGGGGGGAGTTGGAAGCAGTCCCTGACCTTATTGAGGCTCAGGGCCAGGAAGGACTGAACCTGGAATAACTTGGATTGGGGCAGGTACTCTCTTAATGACCTGTGAAGCCCAATTAATGACTGCAACAGGGAAAACTGGGATTGGCATCATAAATCAATGAGATCAGGCAATGCCTCATTTTGTGACTGCAGATTTACAATGGAAATTCCAGTCCCAATTGTGGCTGTAAATTGAGGACTACTTGTAGTAGTGTTTCATTGTGAAATAAACATACAGTGTACACTAAAGATATAATATCACCATTTTTCAAATATTTAACTGCCTAAAGTTAATAGTACTGTCCATACATAATAGTACGATCAGAAAGGAATTGGGGGCTACATTGTTTAAAAAAGTATATTTTTATATAAAAATGATGTCCACATACTGCTTAACTTTCAAAACAAAGGTCTTCATGCAGTCAAATATGAAGTTCTTTCAAATGTTCATTAGGAAAAATAGCAAAGAAGCATGCTTTTTTCATTATTGGGAGTTTATTGTTCTCTGACACTCTTACAATAAACTTAGCAAATATTCATCTAGTCTACCCCCTTTCAATATTAAAATTTTTCTAAATATCAACCAAATAGTAATACTAATTATCTGCATTTATCAATCCCCCTTATTACATAATAAAATCCAAAAACACAATTTTCCCCCAATTACTCATCCCCAAATTTAAACTAATCCCTAGATAACATATTCTGTATAACATTCTATATCAATATATCAATCACTATTCCACATCTTAATTTACCTCCAATTACTTTACCTCCTATATACTATAACTCTCAACTCAACATAATCTTCTTCAACCAAATACTAACTGATACTTCTTTGTTTGATATTTATTCTGCACATAATCTATCCATTTCTTCCATTCCCAAACAAAAGTTTCTTGGGTCCTATCTTTTAAATACGCTGAAATCTTTGCCATTTCTGCAAAACTAGCCATCTTCAAAGTCCATTCTTCAATAGTAGGTAAAATGTCTTTTTTCCAGTATTGTCCAATCAGTAACCTAGCTGAAGTAGTCATGTATAATATCAATCTTGTTTCACTCGGTGAGCAGTCCTTAACTATACCCAACAAAAACAATTGCGGAGAAAATTGAAGCTTCTTCTTCAACACACTCTGCATAACCCACCAGAGTTTAATCCAAAAAGCTTTCACTTTTCTGCAAGTCCACCATATATGATAATATGTAGCATCTAAGCATTCACATCTCCAACATCTTGGTTGAACTTTGGGATACATACATGACAGTTTCTTAGGATCTAAATGCCACCTATAAAACATTTTATAAAAATTTTCCCTCAAATTCTGTGCCTGAGTAAATTTAATATTCTGAACCTATATCTTTTCCATTGTTTCCATCATAACTGGTTCTGTAAAATTTTGTGCCCATTTTATCATACAATCTTTAACCAATTCGCTTTCAGAGTCTCCTTCTAGCAATATATTATAAACCCTTTTAATATGCATCGGCCCTTTCTGTTTTATCTGTGTCACCAAATCTTCTTCATGCAACATTAAACCAATTTTTTGATCTTCTCTCCATCTTGATTGAAGTTGACTATACTGTAACCAAGTTAACCAATATCTGATATGTTACCTGATTTGGATTTCATCTTTTCATTTTTGTTTGATATTGGTAGATGAATAAGAATAATATTTTTTGTAAGGGAAGCCAAGGGTGGGAAGGGAGGGGAGGGAGGATAGGGGGGTGGGGGGGAAATTGGGGGGGGGGGAATGACAAATTTGTACTTGTAAAACTTTTTCAATAAAAAAAAATAAAACTTAGCAAATATTCTGTTAACTATTTACATGGGTTATGTTGCTCCCATAACTACAATTTAATGAATGGATTAGAACGGACTGAGTTTAGAGAAGCTGGACTCAATCAAATCACATGATGATGTGCAGCAGTGAACACAGCCAGTCTAACAATGCACAGGTTACTTACCTTGATAATGTTGCAGCAGCCTGTTCATCCTGACATCCCATACTTTCACTGTGTTGTCGGTGCCAGCTGAAGCAATGGATGTACCACTGGGATGAAAGTCCACATGGGGGACAAACCTGCAATGATTAAAAATGACAGAAAAGATCTAAACCAAAAGTGAAAAAAGTTGCTCAAGTGTTGTCTTAAAAGTTACATGGTTGACCTGTTTCCTAGAGAGTTTTTTAAAAGTGCTGCTTGACTAGTGAATACTTCTTAAACTTTCCTGATAAAGCAAACCCATCAGGGAATTATCTCATTAAAAATATATGTGTGACAGTACACACCTTACCCCTTTAGAAGCAGAGAATCTGCAGAAAGGGTCATAACATTTTTGTTCCTCCATTTTCACATTTGAAAAACTTCCGTTGGTTGATTTGACCTTAGAACTTAGAATAACAGAGTTGAAAGGGACCTTGGAGGTCTTCTAGTCCAACCCCCTATCCAGGCAAGGAACCCTACACCACTTCAGACAAATGGTTATCCAACATCTTCTTAAAAATTTGTGTTGGGGCATTCACAACTTCTGCAGGCAAGTTGTTCCACTTATTAATTGTTCTAACTGTCAGGAAATTTCTCCTTAGTTCTAAATTGCTTCTCTCCTTGATTAGGATCTCCTTGATTGATCTCCTTGAAGGGAAGCATGAGCAATGCTCATCCCGGGGAGACAGCAGGATAAAGGTACCGTATTTTTCGGAGTATAAGACGCACCTTTTTCCCCCTAAAAGGGGATGAAAATTTAGGTACGTCTTATACACCGAATGTAGCCCCGCCCATCCTCTTGCCCCCACCCTTTGGTCTCTGCCTCGCAGCAGTTACCTCCTTGCAAGCAAACAGCAAGAAAAAACAGCTCCTTTCAACTTCAGCACAGCCAAATTAGCACAAGTTGATTGGATCAGTCTCCAGACTCTCAGCCGATTTGCTCTAAGCTGTTTTGTGCAGGGCTCTGCTGCTTGCTACAAAAAGGTAAATTGCTGGAGCAGATTTTTTTTTTCCTTGTGCTAATCAAGCTATGCTGAAAACGAAAATGAAAGTAAAGCAGGCTGTTTGCTGCAACGAGGCAAAATTTCTCAGAGGCAGAGGGAGATTTCTTTTTCTTCTTTTCCTCACCAAAAAAGGTGTGTCTTATACTCCAGTGCATCTTATACTCCGAAAAATACAGTACATCACCACAATAGGTATGCAGCTTCTTTACTTCATAAAGCTCAATGCAAGGGGATGGCTAAACCAAGGTCCAGCATTTAACTCTTACATTTTTAGCTTTGCTTCCCATTTAGAACTGCAAAAGTGTCTCATGGTTACATGATGCTCTCTACCTACCTTACTTATTTTCATTAGAAACCTAAACAAGAGTTAACTAGAAAGTCAGGTGTTTGATCAGGTCACTGCAATAACTATAATGTTGAGTCTTATGTAACCACAATGATTCTAATAACTAGAAGTAGCTCCCATTCCATGAGAGCATTAGAATCGACCATATGCATAGAGTCTAGTAACTTTCACCAGAAGACAGAAGAATGGATTGTCCTAAATTACGGGTCTAACTGGGTTTGACAGAATCTTATAATAACATGAAGTTATAAATATTTTAAATCAAGTAAGCATTTTTATAAGGATGATGGTTGTACAAGACTACAGGTTTTTCATGAATGAAGGCATATTTCATGAGGACCCAGATTGTGGGGGCAATAAGCTGACTTTGTATAAAAAAGAACATAGGGCCGAAAACCCTACTAAGGGCTTAGTAATAGCCGAAAGCCCTACTAAGCAGGTATATACAAAAGTATACAAAAGTATGAAGGCTATTGCTTAACGCACTGTAAGCTACCCTGAGTCTCCAGAGAAGGATGGCATATAAATTAAATTTTTTTAAAAAAATACGTGTCCCAGGATAACATTGCAGGAACCAATCTGAATTAGTCACCGGGACCAGAGGTTTAGTTGTCTGAGCTTCAGACTTGTGCTGGAGTCCATCCTCAGGGTTTATAGGCTTAATATATATATATATATAAGACAAGCTCCAATGAACTATAACTGATACTTGCCCACCATGCTCACAAAAAGAATGTATACATTCTCGGCTTGCTTTATCCCAGAGTTTGACTGTTTTGTCATCACTGGATGATACAATCAATCTTCCATCAGGAGAAAACCTGCAGCAAAGACATTTGTGGAAGCACATTTAGTAATAGCCATTGGAAATTATATCTGAGTTATTCTCAGAGGAAAATTACTACAATGGTGGCAATATTACCTGGTTATAAGGGGCTCTGTGAACCATTCAGAGCGATGTTTCACAAGCAACAAAAGCCCCATTCAAGCCCACTGCTTAAAACAATGAGGTATTGGGCCCTCTCCAAAGTTCACTGTGACCACTTTGAGGGCTTTCTCACATTGTTGAAGGACTCATACACAGTACATGCACCGACAGTAAGTCCAGTGGGGCTGTTACCAAAACAACCTCCCTCCGCCCCCACCTCCCAAATGGCTTGCACAGCTCTAATAGTTAATAAGACACTTGTTTTAAATCAGAGAACCATTTTTTTCTGTTCCATCTCTGGCAAGCTATTATTTTATCTATTCTGTAGCCAAAACAATGGATTTCTATGGTTTTTTGGCAGCTCTTAATATATCAGCAAATAATAATAGACATTCTCAATCAGAGCCTTTCTTTTTGTAAACATATTTCCATTTTTCCTGTCCTGTATGATCTAAAATTCTAAGTATTAAAAGGAAAAAAAAGTTAGCAGTGAAGTTCTCTTCATACCTATTTCGAAATGAAACCTATTGAGTTCAATAGTATTTAGCTTCAGTTAAACTTTTTTGAAAGGCCTTCAGAAAAAGCATATTACACAACTGAATACATGCTATTGCTTTTAAAAATCTAAGTTTTTTTCTTTAGTTGAAAAAGCAAGTGGGTAAAACTTCTCCCTTCTTCCATTCATACCATGTAAAACAGCTGATTTTATTCTACATTATTCTCATTTAATCTAAAGTAGTAATTATCCCTTCCAATAAGATAGACATGTATAGAAAGGAGATCTGAAATATGAAATGTGGCTAGTTCCTAAAGTATATAGGTAAGCATGAAAGTACATTACAGATTGTCACAGATATTGTTTGAGAGCACCCTAGTCAAAATCTTTTTCTGTTTCTGCAAATAGCATTGCACAGAGACAATGAGAGGGTGCACTGTCAGCCTATCCTTCATTCACAACTTTTCTGTCTCCTCTTAGACTATATATTAGAGGAAAATCTAAATCCTCAGCAACAGTTTTCTACTTCCAGAGTTTCCGCCAATGGATAAACAGAATGAGACTGCAGAGAATTTAAGAACAAGGCAAGGTTACCGCACTAGCTTTCTATGCAATATTGGTCTCTAAGACTTGAACACAGCTGTTGTCACATGACAGCCCGATACACTATACATCAAGGGTGTCAAACTTGCATCGTCACGGCGGTGTCACATGTCACATCGCAACGTTTTTCCCGAGCTAAACCATGCATGAGTGTGGCCAGCGCATGACGCATCAGGCCCACGGGCCACGAGATGTGACAGCCCTGCTATACATTAACACATAATCATTTTTTTAAAAGGACTTACTTAGCACAACGAACCCAGTTTATGTGTTGATTCAGGGAAAATAAAAATTTTTGTCTGTGGACAGCCCATACTTTGATTGTTTTGTCATCAGAGGCTGTAACCAATGACTGGCCATCGTTAGAAAAGTGAACGCTTCTGACTGTTGCCGTATGAGCCTTGAATGAAGTCGATTCTCCCTTGCTTAGTTTAGGGAAACAAACACACAAAAATTATGATACTAACTTCGAAATCATTCAGTACTTGTACACATTTACATTAACAGAAATTTGTTGAATTTAGATATATACAATACAGCAAACGGGGGTGAAAATTTAGGTGCATCTTATACACCAAATGTGAAAGAAAGAAAGAAAGAAAGAAAGAAAGAAAGAAAGAAAGAAAGAAAGAAAGAAAGAAAGAAAGAAAGAAGAAATGAGGGAGGGAGGGAGGGAGGGAGGGAAGGTAGGAAGGAAGGAAGGAAGGTTCTATTTCAATTTATAGTCTAGAATAAGTGATAAGTGCACAATAAGTGATTGTGCAAAATAATCAATTAATACTTGGAGTAATAAAATAGTGACCTACTAAAATTGTGAGGCAACAAAGAAAAGTAGAACATCATGTTAAGTGTTTTCATATAAAAAGAAAAAAGACATATGAACACGAGCAAACAGAAAACTGAGAAGCTCTGTAATCAGATGAGAAAAAATCACAATTAGGAACATATATAATTCCATCACAGAAAAACAAATATTTTCTGCATTTATTGTGCCAAATTTTATTTATTTATTTTATTCCAAACACAGGTACCAAGTTGCCACCTCAGGGTAAACTGAAGTAGATTTTCATGCAATAAGTAATATATTTATCTTCTTACCATAGGGTTACAAATAGCAAACAACACATAAAAATTCCTAGTTCAGCATACAGTTTTAAAAAATGACTGCTATAGATCTTTTTAAAAAAAATCTTTAAAATTTATCCTATCTTCCCAGGATGCATCATGGATTAAAGGAGATAAATGAATATTTTTTTTCTATTTAAGTAAGGATGGAAATCAAGAAGAAAAAGGTAACCAGTATAATTTATTATACTTACACACTTGGAACCCATAAACGAACTGTTTTATCTCTAGAACCTGAAGCAATCAGGTGGCCAGATGGTGAAAAATTAACACACATTACTGCATCTTTGTGACCCACAAAGCGATAGGCTCTCATCTGAGGTTTCATACTCCAGATCATCAAGCAAGAGTCCATAGATCCACTTACTAAATGAAATAAAAAATATGTTCATTATAATTTTAAATGACTATAAATAAATCACTTATTTTACAGTGGCAAAAAGGAGTGGCCAGTTTCATCAAACTACCCATTCAACAGATTTTCCTATTGTACTTCTGGAGGCTCTTCTTAAAAGTAGACAAATAACAAAATGAAGAATGAAAAGCAACTGTGTCACAATTGCTTTTATTTACAATTAAGACAGCTGTCTCCAAACTTTCTGGCTTTATGGATAGGGGAGGGGAGGGGATGGTTCGGTGCGAGTGGCAGGCAAATTCAGCTCCATTTGCGCAAGCAGCAAGCATGCATGCCCGCCACTCACACAAGTGGAGCTGTGCACACATATGCGTCACTTGTCGCTTCTGCTGCTGGGTTCCGAGTGGGCCGCAGGCAAGTAGTGGGCCACGGCCAAGAGGTTGGGGACCCTGAACTAGGAGGTACCTCCAATTTATCTTTTTTTAAAATCAGAATAATCTGTAGTATCCCTTCAGTTCTCTGAAACATATGACTTTGTGCCTAAGATTAAGATATTTGCAAACTGCTCTTCTCCCTTAAAGTTAAATGAACTGTTTTAACTGTGTGTGTGTGTGTGTGTGTAATTAGGACATCTTTTGGAAACTTCACACTGGAGACATCATAATGCTTATTTTAGGAAATAAATCTGAACAAAATGATGCTCAGAGAGTAACTTACCTAGCTGTTTCTTATTTAGACTGAAATCCACACTAGTTATTGCATCCCGGTGGCCTTTGAAATTCCTCTCCAAAGTTGGGTCTTCCTATATAAATGTTATATTGAAACAAATGTTATTTTACAAGAATACAAACATATTCTTAAATATTCATGTATCTTATGATGGGAAATGCAGGGAGAAAAAACAAATGCCTAGAATCAAATTCTATACTCTGAAGTACTAAACTCTTTTGTATTCTTAATTTAATAAGTTACGTTCACTGAGTTTTAACTGTACTGGCTCTGATGAAAATTAAATCAACCACTTCAGATTCAGGTTTAGAAAACAATTTTAATTTTGCCCCACAGTTTATGGAGCAGAGAATGAAATATTTGTCAACTCTTCTTTAGGAAATGACAGAGATGCTATAATTTAGAAAATACATAGACAATACTCTAAATATAGAATACAGAACATTGTGGTCTCTCCATGGCTCAAAAAAAAACCCTTACCATATTTAAATATTTGTTTCATGTGATTAATTAACCCAATTCAGAATTTAGCTTTCCTTCCACAGAATCAATATCAGATATTTATTGAGGGATGCTGTTAAAATCATTGTTTGAATATAAAAGAGAAAAATAACAAATATCTGTTAGAATTCAAGTTTCATTTGGATTCTCCAATCATACTAGTCTGTTGAACAAACTACAATGTTTGAGTTCAGATTTTGACTCTAAGCATAATATGGATACAACGATTACTACATTAAGCGAAAACCAAAGAAGCCATCTTTTGGCTAAAACAATTAACAGACCCAGCCTAGGATTTTGTTGCTGCAAATCAAATGAAGCTGGGCTTGATATTTATTATGTCAAGGTTTGAGCTAATTTTATCTCACCTTTAATAGCAATATTTTATGAAATACAGATACATGAAATCATGACATTTCATTTTAACACCATACTTCCAGCAAAGATATATTCTAATTAGCAGCTATTACAGCGCTCTCCTAATGTTTAGGATTTCTTAAAATAAAAAATAATTGGAATCACAATATTCCGCAAGTCATTTCTTATCACTGTAATAGTAAATTGAGTGGTCAGATATTACAATTAAACTGGCAAGCCAAGAAGCACCAATACAATGTCCAAATACTAATAACAGAGCAACATTTCTGAAATAATTTTCCCCCTAAATTTCTGTTTACGCACTTCAGAGTTAAAATGAATAGCTTTTATGAAGTTCTTTGCCGTCATATATAAAGTAGTTATATTTCGGTTTCCAGATACCTTTTTCTTTATCATATATTAGAGAATGGCTTAGCATCAAAGAAGAGAAACTCTTTGAAGCTTATAACAGTGTAAATAAAGGTGTCTTAGCAATTATGATCATGATTTATTGTAGATTTATTCAGAATAAAATTTGAAGCAAATTGATAAGGATAATTTATGATTCAGGTAGATAATTGCCTAATATTAGAAAAAAACTAGATGTCATAACAATTGAGATGAGAATTAAGAAGATGTCTTCAATTGCCACTTTAAAAAAAAATCACAAAGTAAAAATATGGAGACCTCAGAGGCAGGAATCACAATTTTATCAAATTTGGATGTATTTATGGTTTACCTCAATAACAATAGACTATTATATGGTAATATTTTACATACAGGTAGTCCTTGACTACAACAGTTCATTTAGTGATCATTCGAAGTTACAGCACTGAAAAAAAATTACTTATGACCGTTTTTCACTGCAACATCCCCATGGTCATGTGATCAAAATTCAGATGCTTGGCAACTGGCTCATATTTATGATGCTTACAGTGTTCCAGGGCCATATGCTCCCCTTTTGCAATTTTCTGACAAGCAATGTCAATGGGGAATGCAGATTCACTTAACAACCATGTTACTAACTTAACAAATGCACTGATTCACTTAACAACTGTGGCCAAAAACAGCCATAAAATAGGGCAAACTCACATAACAAATGTTTCACTTAGCAACATAAATTTTGGGCTCAATTGTGGTCAGAACTCGAGAACTACCTGTATATGGTATACGTATCCATCCTGCCTCTTTGTTTACATTTTAGTTAATTTTTTTGCATTTCTTGTATCATTTTTCTTTACACATCTTGGAATCATGTTAATTTAATTACTTGATAATGTTTATCGTACTTCAGTAGAAAAAGAAAAAAAATCTATGATTCAGAAAGTATTTTTTTCAAATCATCTACATCCATTTTTGACAACTGTCACTATTCTGATACTTATTCCTCCCTCCAGGGGTGTAGGAGGAGAGAGGGGAAGGCTTCCTACATTTTAAATAGTGAGAAAAAGATGCCTAGGGATACAGGAAGACAAACCTAGCACATGGATTTGTTAAAGAGAAAATCCCTGCACCCACATAGGTGATACCAATAAAAAGAAAGGGGATGGGGGCGTTCTTCCAGGCACAGGACAGGTCGGGCTTGACAAACCTAGAACAGGAGCCTCCCAACCTTGGCAACTTTAAGCCTGGCGGACTTCAACTCCCAGAATTCCCTAGTCAGCAGGCTTCTCGGCGAGCCTGGCTCTCTCCGCAGATTTGCTGCCTGCGGCCGGCCTCACTTCAATCAATCAATCCAGCCCCACTTTCTCCCTGCCTCCGCGACATCGCTTCAGCATTGCCCCTTACCTGGCATGGGAAAGCCATCGCGCCCCGAGAGAGCCGCAGCGGAACCCAAGGGCCGTCCCGATTGTTGCCGCCGGAGGGATTCCCGCTCCTCCGACCGCCTTAGTAACGGCGTTCCTGCCTTAAAGGGGAAGACGGCGTGGAAAGGAAAAAAAAAACCTCCGCCGACGCAAAAGGGGCCAACTCGGAAGCGGCCGCTTTGGAACATTCCGGTGGAAACTTCTTGCAGCTTAAACTCTGCTTAATAAAGTAAGTGCTCCGTGTGAACACAACAGCAACAAGGCTGCATTTCATAGTAGGCATTAACATTTTCTTTGAAATACCCTCCATCTATTTTGTTTACTGCTAGTCTCTATTTGAAAGGAGCCAGTAAACTCTTCTTTAAGTTGAAAGCAACCAATAAACTGACACCAACAAATTAGCTCTGTGCCTCCTGACCTCTTTGGGCACACCCTCTGCATACAAATCTTATTTTCCTCCACTACTAGTCTTTGTTCCCTCCCTGTAGAAAAATATTGGCATAGCTGTGAGGATACTACTGTGTTTTATGGCTGGCATAGGTTCTGGATTTTGAAAGACTACTGAGAATAAAATAAATCAGAAAGCTTATATTTTTATCTGTTCCCTGGGCTTGTAGCAGTGTGGAGATCTGAAGCACTAAGCCTGTATTCTCCTAAGAGTAAAAGCAGAATGCAGTCTAAGCCATCTTTCAAAATTCACCACACCTGCAACCTTGCTGAATAGTTGTATAGGTTGCAGCATTTGGGAGCAGATTCATCCTTTCTTGTTTTGCTGTGTGAGTTAAAGCAGGAAGACATAGGTCAAAATTTGTGTTCATATCACTGTCAAGATTGGCTATGATTCTTTTTATAATTCATATATTATCCCCATAATATTACTTTTTGTAGGTTTTATGTGTGTTTTTCTTTAAGCCAAGTTTCCAAATGGGCAAGCACAAAATTTGCTGGCTGCCAGAATGAAAAGAAGGAAAAAAATCCCAGAAAGTAGTGAATGTGATTTCACTCAACCAGGGTTTGCAGAAATATCTTGGTTATGTAGGAAAAACCTGGCTTAAAGAAAAGCCAGGTTATAATTAAGTATATTATATGTGTGTGTGTTTTCTGAGGTTTTCACAGGTGTTTGTATGTAGGTCTTTGGTTATTCAGGTTTTCTCCTGCGTAAAATTGGAAGTTCTGGGAGCATTTACTCCTAGAAGCACGAAGCCGAAAACACCAGCCTGAAGATGATGAATGAGACTTCGTCGAAACGTCGCCAAGACACTTCCAATTTTACGCAGGAGAAAACCCGAATAACCAAAGACCTACATACATACATACAGATAGATAGATAGATAATTATCAATATATTTACTGATAAATATATTACAAGAATAATTACTTACTCACCTTGCAAGTCAGGCTCAAAATATATAAACTTCTACATCTATTTGCATCCCAATTGACCTCTTGTACATCTTTCTACTACATACTGTAGGAACCCACCCTCACCCCAATTAAAATATTATTTATTCTTAATATTAAAAAGAAGCAGGATAGAATATTCTCCCCAAAAAATCTTGACAAAGCCAGAAAGCAGCCCCAGTCTTCCTGCCATAGGAAAACTAGAATATATATAACAGGTAACCCAACAATAAAATTAAATTTCAAAGCCTTCTATTCACAATCTATTATTGTAATCTCAGAAATTCTATAATGGCTTCTGATCTACTCCATCATTATCCCAGCCCAGGAAAAAATACCCTCATCAGTTTTTTAATAATTAACTTTTCCTTAAGATTTTAATTGAGAACTTCCCAACAATTACTTTTCATTCTCCTGAATCATAAACCTCTGCTGTAAATATTTCTGAAGCACCATTGTTCAGAAAGTTTTTCTGTAGGCAAAAACACAGCAGCTCTTGTCAGGTTTTGTGTGCTTAAATATAATAAATCCATTCTCCAAAGTTGATCTATCTTGCCAAGAAAGTTCAGTCCATCACTCATCAATTTCATTATCTCAGAGTTACTTGTATTCACGCCTCTTCCAGCTTTTTCCATCAAAACAGCTGTAATCAGACTAGGCTCTTTTTCCTTCACATCTGACAGCATCAAATCAAAATCCAGTCCATCAGACTCCAAATTGGGAGTCCAAGATTGGCTAATGGTCATGACTTTTCATCAGCTAATGACATTTGGAAAAGAGAAGAATAAGAAAGCAAGAAGGTTTAACCCAGTGTGTCTTAATCTTAGCAGCATTAAAATATCAGCTCCGATAATTCCACAGCCAGTTTGTGTTGTTGATGCATCCTGCATAATCTGGGCAGTAAAATGGAAGCAATAGGAGCAGAAAATATTATGCTGATTCAGGTGAATATAATTGGAACATGGCAGTAGTTATAGGCCTAATTATTTATAATGAGTATGTTATATCTATAGATTTCTTCAGCAGATGGCAGCACCTGACTGCCTGCTTGGATTCAGAAGCAAAGCAGTCAGATCAGATTATAATTTGATGAGGAAAAATAGGCTCATAAACTACACGGAAAAATTCAAAAACATCCCAGAAGGTGGCAGTGGGGAACCACTTATTCATGATTGCCCCCCAAAAATCACAGATGTCCCTGTGAAGGCATTGAGAGTTAAGAAAGATTTTACCCTTACCACTATAGTTATAATTTCTTTTTCTTGTGAATAATGCTTCTAGACTTATTCTAAAAGGCACAATCAAAAATGATATATATCTATGAAGTCATGTGTATGAAATGCCAAAAAAATAAGCAGGTATTACTTTATCACAAGTACCTTCTGATTAAATACAAATAGCATTAGAGTGGAACATTGCAATTAAGAAATTCTCATTATTTATTCTGTTGGTTAGGCCATTTTGACTTTTTAAAGAAAAACTTTTTAAAGAAAGTTGGGAGGAGGTACATCTCCATTTTTTTAGTCATTAATATAAGAACCTTGCACACTAATATTCTTTTTTAACTCCTAAATGAGCAGAGTTATTGGTTTGTGTCACTTTTCTCTATATATATTTTTTTTTATTTTATCCTCTACATACTTGGATACCTGATGAGGCAAAACCTGTTCTCATTTTTCATGAGAACTGACTTGAGCAATGTTCATCTTAACCAAACTTCGTTGTTACAATACTGACAAAGCAACATTCTATATGAACAGTTTTTTCCTGGTACTGTGCAAAAAGCAATATTACATAGAAAGGGTAAATTACTACTATTGTTCAATAGTTACAACATGGCAAAGTACATGAAGGTATAATTTATCTGCTCCTAACAAAAATGGGGGAAAGTGTGAAATGTAAATAAGTGAGATAGAAATACATTTTGAAATGAAAGCTAAAAAGCATGAGCTGTTTGAGAAAGAAAATCATAAGCAAATAAAGTCAACCTGACATGATCCTATGGTCTGTAGCATTACTAATTTGTGTTTTTTGTTCTTTAAAAATACTTCTGAAATTTGGGTTTTCAGAATATTGCCATTTAAATAGTTCTCCACTGAACTATCGGATCCATATTTGAATAAACTAGATATGTCCAACCCTCATTATTAGCAGTGCACAGCAGTGCTACATGCAGTCCTGCATTGCTAGTAAAGCAGCCCCACAAGATCCGAAACTTTTAGCATTATTATGTGCATTTATAGACATTAAATATATTATATATATTTTATATGCAGTCCAAGGCAATTCCTTTTCACTCACTCTCTAGTCAGGGGTGTCAAACTCACATTATCATGGGGACATCACGTCATGTATTGGGACTTTTTTCCCCTTTGCTAAACCGCAGGCCACCAGTTTGACAGCCCTGCTCTAGGCCCTGGCAAGCCTAAAGTTTGCATATGCCTGGCTATTAAGGCATTAATAGCCAAGAAGTCACACATAGAGCCTTTGAAAATTAAGAGAAATGAACCTTTATCATAATTACTGTACTTCTTAGAGTAAAATTAATTTAGGATTTTATTATTTGACATATTCGGTTTGAGGACTCCAAAGGCCTGAAGGAGTTTAGAAAATTGATGCAATTATCTTCCTTTTCCCAGAAGGTTTTCTTTTCTCTCCAAAAGCTGGATTTTTTTATTAGCATCAGACAACCAATTCAGAGTTGATATATGTCTCTTACCTGCATAACTTGGAAGTTATTTTCAGGAACAATCAACTGTTGTTGTTTTTTTACTCAATGCTAGTAAAAAATTCTGAATTACAAGTCTGGATGACTAGTAAATGGCAGCAAATAGCTCTAATGAGATGTATGCAGGAATTGACCTATATCTGTGATGGTGAAGCAGAGCCATATCTGTGGGCACACGAGCGTTGCCCTTGCTCAGCTCCAGTGTGCATGTGTGCACTGGCCAGCTGATTTTCAGGCCATCTGGGCCCACTGGAAGTCAGGAAACGAGCCACTTCTGGCCTCTGGAGGGCCACAGGTGTGGGGGGAGTTGTTTTCACTCTCCCCAGGCTCCAAGAAAGCCTCTGGAGCCTGAGAAGGGTGAAAAACGGGCCTTCCGGGCGGACCGGTAACCTTTTTGCCATCATGTGCCAAAAGCTGGGGGAGCACAGTGGGGGTCACTTCTGCATGTGTCGGGGTGTGGGGGGCATTGAATTACGGATGTAGGCACACATGCGCGTGACCCCCCTGCGTTCCCCCCGCTTTTGGCATGTGATGGCAAAAAGGTTAGCCATCACTGGCCTATATGATATGCAGATTTTGCATATTTTCTCCATAATAAAAATATTGAAATACTCAAAGCAGTTTGTATGACAGTTCATAAAATATATTCTTTTCTTGTTGGGTTTAGAAACAAAATTGCTGTAAGACAGGTCAAACTGGTTTTCCGTATACAGAAAGAAAATATAAGAGAAAATATTCTACATATACAATCTCTCAAATTAAATCCCTGGTATTTTTATTTTGTTTTTATTTTATATTCTATTAGCAATATTGCCATGGTAAATATGATTGGGCTATATAAAGCAATAATCTATTTTTGTATAAAGAAGTTTCTTACATCAGAATCAAATTATTCCTGTCTGGGATACAGAGTATTAATTCTGTTAACTTCGAAGAGAGAAATACGATGACTACCAGAAAGAATTTTATTGGAAGTGTAGAAGAACAGGTGCTTTCTTCCTCAAGTCTTAGGCATAGAATTGGGTGGCCTTTCATACAGCTGAACTCTTTTCTATACTACCATACACTTTCACAAAACAGGTTACTTTCATTGAGTTATACAAGAAGGATTATTCATTCATTCATTCAATTTCTACAGCAACCTATCTCAAACAAGCTCTGTGCATGAATGTGTTTTACTGTAAGTGATATGTGCTAAATTCAATAAGTAAATGTATTAGGCTGATTAAAAAGGAATCTGATTCTCTCTATTATAGCAATACTTTCAAAATATAAGTAACTATTATTCCTTTCTGCCATTATTTTAAATTTGTTGGATTCAAGAAAATTCATTAGTTTTTGAGTAAATTAATCCACCAAAATTTGAAGCTCAGAAGCTTGCTAGAGGTAGACCAGGAATTGGAAAAAGGACATCAGAAATTTCTAGACTTCCTACCTAGTAATGACATATATATATATATATATATATATATATATATATATATATATATATATATATATATATATATATATATATATATATATATATTAAAAAGGTTGCTGGAATTACAGAGAATGTGAACAAAGAATGTCTTCCAATATTTCACTGTGTGTTATATCTCTTGTGAAGCTCCAGGGGCATCAGAATCATTGAAAGGGAGAGGGCCAAATTAGCTAAACCAGTAAAGCTATTCCTAAGAAAACATTGATTTTGCAATTTTTTTTTATTTTGCAAGTCTGGCCATAGTCTGTGCTATTGGTTTCAAGTTTTTTCCTTTCCTCCCTCCCTTCAACCAAGCTGGAACTTTGCACAAGGTCAGAAAAGTTCATAGCCTTCACTGTACTCACAGACACATGGGCACAAATAACGTGGATGTCAAGATAATATCACATGAACTGATTAGAGGTAATAGAAGTTCACATGCAGCTTTTCATAACGTAACATGCCACTTTTCCTGATTTTTTAGCTATAAACTATCCACTATAGTAGTTGGACAACTATAATGTGGTCCAATTGCATTAAATGTTCTTGCACAAACATTTATGGTCACAATTTTGATGGCAGGTTTTTTTGCAATCTGTTGTGCCCTTCAGCTCTGCTTGGAAACAACTCCAGTTCCTTACTAATATTAAATAAGGGATACATTGTGTTCTTCCATGATGTGGAGTCATCTAAAGATATTCTTGGGTTTGTACAGATTAGATAGTTCTTATAATTGTTGCATATACATCAAAGATAAGTGTGAGTGAGGGCACAAAGTGAAGCTATGCTAGCAGCTTTTATGTGCTTTTGAGATAGGAATATAATAAAGGATATATTGCTTCTTTATACAGTAGTACTTATTTCCAACTCATTACATAAAATGGGAGAAATGTATATCTCTGCTCACATTGCGATATTAAAGTGTGAGTAGGTTTAAATTAAATTTTTCTTTATTATTCCTGATGCTATCTTTAAATAATCCTGTGTGAACCAACCTGTTTTGATTGGAATTGGAGATCAGAAGGGTATGCAAGATTCAATTTCAGATTGTAGTTAGAGATTCACAGCCAACATGATTTGATTCCGTTAAAATAACTTTGCCCATAGGCTGTAATGAAAAACCACCAAAACTCTTGCATCTGCTTCAATTTTTGGCAGAATGAGAGGAACATAGCAAGGTTGGTACTGTAAACTGTTTCAATGAGGTTCAGTTTCCCAAGTTTTAGTCCAGTAAGTTTGAGGGCTATGTCAGAATAAAGTTTTGAAATACTCCCTTTGCACATTTAAATTGAATAGCAGACAAGAGAAACAGTTAGAACAGCTATGAAAAAATCATCACAGCAGAAAACAATAGATTTTTCCTCATCTTCTTGGAAATGAACCCAAAATAATCCCATTTTCTACCTTTTCTTCTTTAGTTGCTTGAAAATAATTAGGTTAGATGAATTAGTTGTTCTCCAAGTGCACCTAGTAATGTAATTGTATAATGATAGCAGCCAGAATGACTACCTAAGTAACATTGGACAAGACCACAGTATATTTCCAAGTCAAGGGAAATGGGGAGGAAATTAAAGGAAACATATAATAGGAATAAGGAGGTTTGGAATAACTATGAACTTTTTAATGTCATCTTGTATACTACAAGGACTCACTTGAAAGACAAGGCTGTAAATGTGCCTGTTTTACTAATACCTCAATCCAAGTATTTTGCAGACACTTTGGCAGTTAGCTGCAACCCAACAATGAAAACTTTCGAAATCATCTATTTGACTCCTCCACCCACAAACATATGCCGTTCAATGATTCAGCTAAAATAAAATACTGAACAACGATCTAAAGTAAAATACTGAACAATAATCTTGGATTAATTATATTAAATCTGAATTAGTTGTACTGTGTGTGTTTTTAATACTGTAAATTTACAGATTTATTATTTAGTCTTGCTTATGAAATACATGGTATCTTACAAGATAGCGTCAGTGCAACATGTCTATATAAATAAAGGGACTTGTCTCCTGACTGCCTTTGAAGATAATTTCCGAACTGAAGTTGACTTAGAACAGCATAGCCATTAACTAGGACACCTAGAAATTAATATATTTTCCCTAACTTGCCAGTTAGTTTAGAGGCACACCAAAAGAATCCAGGTTTAGCCTAGGATTAGGTTTGAAAATCAGGATATATCCATAAAAAGCCACATGCAATAAAAAAACATAGATTGCCTGATTCTGGAGCAGGAAATGAGCTAACAAATTGATCCTTTTCAATATGGCTCCTTAGGTGTGACTCTCTTTCCGTCTTCTGTTTAACTGACATTCAATCTGATGCAATGTGTTGGATATACCATTTTGTTTTTGTTTTTACTATAGCTTTCAAGAGTGCCACACTTTTAGGACTTTTAAATGGCTTTTAGAATGCTACTGCTGTTGAGCATTGAGTATGTACTTTGTTTCACTATGGTCTGATATTATTTTATATTTCAACTTTATAGTGGTATTAGAACCTATTTACTGAAAGTTGTTTATGGTGTAATCATGTTATAGCAAATAATCATGTTTTTAATTTCTGATGCATGTATCCTAGGCAAAAGATAATTTTTTAAAAAAATAATTAAATGTATTTAATACTGTATATACACTCAAAGTTAATTAAGAAAAGACTTTAACCACATACATGCCTACAGGCTATGACAATTAATGTTATACTTAAATTTTTGTGAAATACAGATATTATTTTGCTACACAGCACATATTCACAAGAGGAAAGAGACTTGCTTAATAGCTTGTTTCTAAAATATTACTTTGACTGAAAGACAGAAAAGAACCCCTTAGAAGTAGATACCAAATAATGACACCAAAGTTCCAGAAAGATTTCTGTGCAAGAGGAAAATAAATGAAGCACATGTATTCTTTTAAACAAAATGCTTCAGGGCAGTTTGTGTGTCACTGATTACTGCCAGTGCTGGACTTCAGAAAAAGCAAGATGTATTGAAGCAAACTGTAACAAACATCCCCGATCAAATGATTGGCTAGAGTGCCAATAACTTTATTAATTTAATTATCCGGTACATGATTTGGAACACAGGATCCTAAATAGGAGGGGTGGTTAATATGAATTGTTGAGAAGATACTGCACCCTGTTCTTACACAACAATGTTTGGATTACCAATTACAGCACTCACAAAATGGCTGTCATGGAAACATGCCAGTTAGAAAGCAAAAGATTAACCAGAATGCCTCTTGCCACTCCCTCTAGTCCATTCTTTGCCAATATATTTACTACTCCACCCTATTTCTGTCCTTTTTCTTGGTAGATGGTAGATATACTGCCAAACTGAGGGACCCTTGGGATGCAAGAGCATTCTTGGAAATAAAAGTTTAAAGGTTTAGTGTAAAGGTTCTTGCTTTGTTTTACAATATGCCACAGAAGCCAGGAATTACAGACATTTTGAAAACTTAGTTGCATTGAGCCTGCGAGATCCATCATGTTCTGGCTTTTACTTTACCTTCCAAGTGATGCCCTCTCACTTGTCTATCTTTGATAACCGCTATTTTCTCTCCTTCATGTAATAACTTTGAAAATAGCATTCCAGTTTTATACTCAAGTAATGCAATATCTTGTGGTAAGCTGAAAGGACAATAATGGCAATTGCAATGTTCTCCAATCTCATATGTCCTGGGTCCTCAATGAGGTTCTATTGGATTTGTTGTATATATTTTTATAAAAATTAAATGGGAAGCTAACATGGAGCTAATTTTTAGCCCCTTTGTGTACTCCAGAAAAATAGAAAATAAAATTAATAGGAGACTGGTGCTTGATGTGTTTGGAAACATGCCATATTGCCCTTCCCCCTCACCCCCCATTTGAAAGATGGAGCAACTTTATCAGGTTGCTTTATTTTACACAAACAGGGCTCTTTTATTCCAGTTCCTGGATGTCCTCATCAGTAGTGGGTTTCAATTTCGGCCGCTACCAGTTTGCTCGTGGGTGCTCATGTGCTCATGCACACACGTGACACTTCTGTGCATTCGCAGAAATGTCTGGGCAGGTGGTCGGAGCCTCCTGCTGCAACTGCTACCGGTTTTCCCGATCCGAGGTGAGCCAGTAGCAACCTACCACTAGTCCTCATGTATAAGAGATACAAATAGAGATAAAGATAGATCGATAGGTCTGTCTGTCTGTCTGCTAGAAGAAGATATCCAGGGACAGGGATTAAAGAGCCCTGTTTTTGGAAATACAAAAACTTTTACCCAATTTACATTCAAGCCAATTTACATTCAACCAAACTCTCGTCATGGCTGTTAACTGAACAAAACGATGCATCATAGGGCAACCATTTGTGAACCAAAGTACCTCAAATGGGCTAATTTACAGAATGTGTCCAAAATCGAATTCATGACTCCCAAGGGAATGAAATTGGGGGGAAGGGGGAATGTGGCTGCCTCAGTGCTATTGGCTGCTGCTGGGCTGCTGTTTTGGTCACATGATCTTCATATTCAATATCGTGTAACAGTTTCCCAGCCAACATGGCAATCTCTCACTTCCTCCCTCACCCAGCAACAGCCACAGGCCAGGCAGGCAGGCGGAAGATTTCTAATGTTTCCTGGCAGATTCCCACAGAGAAGCTTAATGAAGCTGGTAGAAGCTCCTGCTCCCACTGCTTTTTTGCCCATTCTTGGTCATTCTGTCTCTGTTTAGGTAAAGAAAAATCACTGAAATGATAACCCAATGGAGTATGGGTGTCTAGTTTGTTCTATAAATAAAACAATCCACTATGATATAATAGGAATTCGCTGCAATCGTGCCTTGTTTGGTACTAACGTTTATTATTTAAAAGACACAATGCATTATCTAATCAACTACTGCTCCAGATTTCATGGCCATTTGAGTCTTAGTGGGTGATAATGGGAGTATGGCCCTTTTGGTAGCCATGCTCATGCAGATTATTTTGAGATTGCTGATTCAATCTTAAAGAAAGAGTGTTTTCTTTCTTCCGATTCTTTACTTTTGGGGCTTGGCGATGCTTGACCTTTGAAAGGTTTCTATATTTTTTCAGTTGTTTTCTATATTTTGGGATTAGAATATTAACTACTTCAATTAATTGTACAAGGAAAGATTCAAAGGAAACATATTGCTGGCAGGTAATACATATCCTGATTGAAAAAATGACATACATGGTACAATAAAAAATTCAGAGTCTTTGTTTATACAATATCTTTAGAAGAGCACTGATAGTAGCCATCTTCCCCTAAGAGATAGCATTAAAATGTGTAAGCCACCTTGGTTGTTTTTTAAAATAAAAGATATTTGATTTAATATAAAGTATTTGATTACTAAAATATTTCATATTTCCAAATATAAAATAGCTTATAACCTACTTTATCCTGTTGGTCTTATTTTCTTCCTGTAGTAAGATTTGCATAATTATAAGAAGAAAATTATCGTATTTTTCAGAGTATAAGATGCACTTTTTCCCCCCTAAAAGAGGCTGAAAATTTGGATGCGTCTTACACTCCAAATGTAGCTTTTTTGAAGCTTTTTTTCAGTCCTAAGTAGGCACTATCTCTTGCTTTGCCTGCTCCCTCTGACTCTCAGCTGTGAAGTTTTTTTTCAGCCCTAAGGAGGCGCTAGCGAGTGAAGTGATCTTCCAAGCTTTGCCTGCTTTTCTCATTGCTTCTCTCTCCAAAGATTAGTTGTGCTTTAGAAGCTCTTTTTTATCCCCAAGCAGGGGATAAAAACCAGCAAACTAATGTGCTGATCAGACTAAGGACACTAGACAGATGAATACCTTATAGGCAGATTTTTTCCCCCTATTTTCCTCCCCAAAAACTAAGCTGCATCTTATACTCTGAAAAATACGGTAAATCATGCCTTCATACACATTGCAAAAGTCCAGATCCAGATGCAACTTCTTTTTTTAATCACAAATAAGGAATTAAAAATTAATCTAGTATATTCTAGAACTTCATTTCGAAATGCAGGGTTTTATTTTTCCATTATGTCAAATGATCAAAGTGAAATGTACTTTGTCTTTTTGCAATGTCCCAAGACTGACTTTCCCAAGCCTTTCCTCCAGATTTTTTGTTTTTTTTAAAAAAAAATCGCTTTCAGTCACTTCAGTATTCTCTGAAAAATTTCACTGTAAGTTTGTCGACACAGATGTGCCCTCTACTCCCAGTTCAATTCCATTTCTCAGTTAGGATGAGGAAAAGAAAAATAAGCATCTTTAGAATACAACAATGGCATTTCTGCTTATCCCTGTGCCTTAATCCCCCGAGGAATAACTACAGAGCAATAGACAAAAGTGAAGCCTTGAGCTTTGGTAAAAGGAAGACAATAAACTGCTTGTCAGGACTATTGGTATGTGTTGTTTCCTAACATCTTTCTTCAGCAAAGGGGAGCAAGGAAAAAGATGATTGAGGATATGGGAAAAAGAACATGGCAAAAAAGAATATGCTTAACATTTTGGAACTGTTTTGTTTATAATGTATTTCCAATCGTTCTTTATCCTCCTCTCTCCCTTCCTTTTTTGTATTTACGCTTATCAATTTTGAGCTTATGCTTCAATGCTGTTTTGTTGATTACCCGTATTTTTTGCACTATAAGGCGCTCTGGACCATAAGACACACCTAGCTTTTGGGGAGGAAAACAAGAAAAAAAAATCTGCCTCTGCCTCCCAACAATTTGCCTCCTTGCAGCAAAGAGCAAATAGCCTGGTCAGCTTCAGCACAGTCTGATTTAGCATGAACAGCTGATTGGCAGTTGGATCGATGTCCCGGAATACTGTCGATCAGCTGTTCCAGACTGTGGGAATCACCACCACCCATCGCTGCCATCACCACTCATCGGCACTGCCTATCGCAGCCTTGGCGGGACTCATTTTTGGCTTCTGCGCACCCCATTTTCGGCCTCTGCATATCCCATTTTTGGCCAATTCCAGGCGGCAGAGATCTCTCCCATCGCTGATCACTGCCGCTAATGTTCAGCAGCAATAGGCATCATCTTCAATCCCCGCCACCTAGAAGAGGCCCATGCGGAGGGCAAAAAATGGGGTTCACAGAGGCTGAGAGCGGGATGCATGGAGGCCAAAAATGGGGCATGCAGAGATGGCAATAGGTGGCAGTGGCGATGGGCAGTGACAGCGGCAATGAGCGGCCATGATCCCCGCAGCCTGGGACATCTGATTGGCAATATTCCGGGAGGCTGATCCAAATGCCAATCAGCTGCTTGTGCTAAATCAGGCTGTGCTGAAGTGACCAGGCTGTTTGCTGCAAGATGGCAAATTGCTGAGAGGCAGAGTCCAAAGGGTGAGGGCCGACGGGTGGGCAGGGCTTCGCCAACATTCGCTCTATAAAATGCATAGACATTTCCACCCAATTTGGGGGTGGGGGAATGTGTCTTATTGACCGAAAAATAGGGTACTTTAGCATAATAAAATAATAATTACAAATAAACATAATGTATTTCAAATTTTTAATCTCTACATGAGGCCAACGGCTTCACAGGTTACCAACATTGATAATGGAAACCAACATTTTAAAGTAAAAATATATTTCAACTTATAAACAGTAGACAGATTTCTCTATCCATCTTTTATTGGACTTGCTAAGGAAACATAACAGAGCAACTAGCTTTAAAAATCACTCTACTTCCAAGTAATTATGCAACAAACGAGTTAAATCCATTTTCTTTTTTTCTACTTTTTTCTACTGGATGCTACAATGAACAAAATCACTTGCCCCTGATCAATGAGACCTATAACAAAACACTTCATAAGGAAATCAGTTTTTTATACTTCCAGTCATCCATGCCCTACTTCAGGAAACTTCGTTTCATTTCATGCCCAGTGTAATTTTCTGTCCCCTCTCTAACAATCAGCCAGTATTCATGGCTTCCATGCATACACAGCATCATTAAACTTTAATTGCAGTTTTTTTCAATGAAAAGCTTTTGTTTTCCTACCAAAGGATATTTGTAGTTTCATAACCTTGGGATTCCTGTAATCTTGTTGATATTTCCCTCCCTCTGTATAGATTGTGCATTTTTGGATGGAGAAGCAGCATTTGCAACTGAACACAAAGAAAGAAAAAGCAAAATGTTTCCCACATTTAGTGTCCTCCAGATGTTAAGGATTAGTTGTCAGTGTTTTTCAGCCCAAATTCACGCTTTCTGAGTATTAGGGGCATTACAGTATTATGCTCCTGAATGGCATTAGAAGCCTGGATTAAGTACTCTGGTTTTCACACCTCTTGTTGTAAACAATCATCACTATGTTATATAAGTAAACATTATACCTGTTACCTAATGCAAGCAAGTCACAAAATTCATTATTCCCAAGCAGCTACTTTCATGTTGATAATTATGACATATCACAATAGAGTCCAGTAATTAAAATATGTCCTCAGTTCACTTCTTCATACTCCTATAGAAGTTTGACCTAAAAAGAAGAAATGTGTTTTATACTGCCAATGAATTACCCTGGATTCAAAGTAAGAATCCTTATCCCGCAGACTTTATATTATCCATCTGCTGCTGCCATACAAAGATTTTAGTTATGGTTGCTTAACCTTTGCTTCAGTTTGATGGGCACTTGAAATAAAATCCTGGAGTGTGACAAAAGAAATGTCAAAACCACCTCTGGTTGTGGTACAGGCGGTGCATATGAAAAGAACACAATAACAAAGCTTCCTTGTCAAAAACAGCAAGCTACAACTTAATAGGTGAATCTTTTCACAGTATGAGCCGATGTGTCGTGCAGCAACCATACTCAACAAAACCACTTTGTAAATAATAAATTGCAGTAGGACTACATGAACTGTTATGTACTATTCCTTGTTCTCTTGAACATGGCCTCCCATTCCTAGGAAGATGTGAACGGAGCAATAGAAAAGAGTCCACTGCCATGCATGACAGTAAAAGTAGATTTTATGAAGCTTAATCTTTCTCTTGCCTTCTATTTTTCTGCTGAATAATTCCAGCTTTATTCTTCCCTCATGTACAAACCCTGTATCCATGTTTACTGGCAGCTTCTTGAATTCTGGAATCCATAAAGAGTTTTTGGGTTTCTTGAAACTAACAGGTTTGGTTGTGGCATTAACAAATATGGACTAGAATCTGCTTCCTCAAATGCACAAAAATCTTATGTCATGTACACTCATATAATACTTGCATATGCATATGAAGGCCTTGATATATGATTGCCCTGACTTTTATCACCAATCTACCATGTGTCAAGGATCTCAAAAGTACTGTAATAGCTAAAGTTTTCATTAACATAGCACAACTTTATTCCCTCTCAAGCCTTCACTTCCACCTTGAAACAGTTCATCTCTGATAGATTGTCCCTGATTTGACAAGGATTTAAGAGACAGTTGGGAAAGCACAGTTGCCTGAGAAACACAGAGGTAACCTGAAGTTTCAAAAAAGTCACAGTTGAAAGAAATAGAAGTCGTCTCTGCTCTAAAGAAACTGAAATTCAAAAATAAAAATAATCCAGTTATTTAACTTTCTGTAACAATATCCTTTATTCTTTCAATCAGCAAGAATGCAGTTTTTGGTTCTGGCTATCAAGATCAACCTGTTCAACAGGTTTTTCAGGTGATTTACCAATCATATGATTTTCAATAGAGGTCTAGAATTCACAATATGTTTCGGGAGAGCTCAGCTTCAGCTATTGATTATTAAGCTCTACTTGAATGAAGAAATGAAGAAGAAAAATTGGTATAATAACTGTTATTATAAGGGCCAGTCTGGTTTCAGGTTTTTTGCTTCTGACCAGTTGTACAATAAAACTACTGCAGCTGTCAGCAATTCTAACACAGAGAAATAAGGCAACTTGGTCCTGTATAGAGGAATAAGGGACAATTTGATGACCAAGGAGAGAAGTGTAGAAACATATTTTTCTATTGCTTCACAACCTCTAAGATGGGAAGAAACTGTGCCTCCTGAAAAAGGAAGGAAGGAAGGAAGGAAGGAAAAGAAAGAGAAAGAAAGGAAGAAAAAGAAAGAAAGAAAGAAGAAAGAAAGAAAGAAAGATGAATTGAGGCTGACAGGTCAGCTATTACCAAAGAATAGGACTCCAAGGAGGAAGAGGGGGGTAATGTGACTGGGTGAGCGTGGCCAACTTTTTTTTTTTAACTTTTAAAAGAATTTTTTCTAAACGCTTTTAAATGCTTTTTTAAAATGCTTTTAAAAAATGTTTTTAAAAGGCTGACGATCCCAGTTGAGCCGCACAATCATCAGAGGCTTTTTCTTTTTACTTTTAAAACCATTTTTTTGGCTGAAGATAAAGTGCGTTTAAAAAAGTAAAAAAAAAAAAGACTGATGATTGCACAGTTCAGCTGGGCATGGGGGGTGGGCAGGGATTTTTGCTACCAGTTCTCCGAACCACCCATCGTCATCACTACTGGATCGGGCGATCCAGTCCGAACCAGGAGCATTTCACCCCTGCTTCAGGGACCTCCTAAGGGACAGCAGAGTTTGGACCATACAAATATCAGAGTGGGGATGCTATTGAAAAGAAGAGGCACACCAACAGAGATGAGATTGATTCATTGATGGGACCTGGATGGTCAACCCAGGCCTATCTATACCAAAAATGGACTGCTTTCTATTAAAGCTGTTTCTACTACAAATGCCCGAGGAGATACTTCTCAGCTGAGTTTCAACCTGAAATCAGAAATACAAAGTAGAAGTTACTTTGGATTTTCTAAAGTTTGGGATTGTAATTCTCAGAAATGCAACCACTCTGGAAATGGCCTCTGCAGCTTGGACATAGAATCCTAATCCTATTCTATACGGAAGTCCCTTGGTATGAGAAATACCAAACAAGTATTATTTCCTTAACTGGGATTTCCCCTCCACCCTTCCACCCCACCTCCATGCATGACAGATTTGGTATCTTTATTAAATCTTCTTATTTGGCTAAACTAACAAAAACAGAAGTTAAACAAATAAGTGACAAAAACAAAAATATCAGTGAGCAATACATAAAGGAAGTAAACTTTAAAAAAAATTGATTAATTTTCATAATGTTTACTTCTCATAAATATTAATAAAAAGGAATGTAACATTTTAGATTTGAGATATGTAAAACAATATTGTGCTCTGAAACTTTATGAAAATGTATGCAGGAAGATAAGGTGTTGGTTAATTTAAATGTTACGTTTGCATTTTAGTATAAAGTACTTTCCAAGGAAGTGCACAATAAAAGAAAATAATGAAATCAAAATGAGTAATTAAAAACAGACAGCACTATATAAACCACAGACCTACTACAATCCTAAATTATAGGACCAACTGAAGTCCTACAAGTATGGGATTTACTTGTGGAGAACAGCAAGAGGACATTCTTCAAATAGAGAAATGGGTAAAAAACATTCCTGATTTTCAGCATCTGTAGTAGGAGAGATTTCCAAAAATAAAACTTGGGGTGTCACCTGCTATACCAGAACAAAGGCAGGATTTGGATAAAGGTGGGTGATTACCCCTAAATTCATATGGAGAAAAAAATGTGGTCTTTACAGAAACATGCCATGTTTCAAGTAAAAAACTAAAGCTTCTGACTTTTCAATATGGAGTTTGGGAGTTTTGGAAGATGCTTTCTTTTTTTTAAATGCAACTTAGGTTTTTACATATCTCAAATCGGCATTTGCATGTATATGGCCAAACAAAAAACAAACTTCAGAGGCATGGCCTTTACAAATCAGACCAGGAAACCACCTGCCATGTGTTTTTTGCAGAGGACAGTTCTCTAGAAGGGCAGTCAGAGAACCACCCTCTGTGGAAAGACAATCAGAAAAATCTGTCTGGTCCAGGTGTGGTTTTAAAGTAGCAGATCATTAAACAGTAACAAAGGCCCTTGAACAGGCACAAAGATCATTGGTCTGTTCCGCTGTAGTGACGTGCAAACTGTAGTTACTCATTGATTCATAGGAATATTTTTGTAGACCTTTTTCCTGTCTGGTTTCTTTCTCTGAAGTCAAACCATTTTTCAAGTTCTTGTTCTGGAGATAAAGGGAAATCCCATGTTGATCTCCTGGGGAAAATCATATATATATGTGTGTGTGTGTGTACAGGTAATTTCTCGGGTTTCTTCCCGTGTAATTGTAAACTTATCTTTAGAAGGAAAGTAGCGACGTTTCGATGAAATCACATTCATCATCTTCTGGCTGATGTTCTCGGTTTGGTCCTTATGGGCAAACTGTGTGATCTTAACTGACGTTTTTCTATATATATGAAATTCTATATATATTTTTTCTATATATATTTTTCTATGTATGTATATGTATGTATGTATGTATGTATGTATATATATATATATATATATATATATATATATATATATATATATACATACATACATACATACATATACACACACACACACACACATACATCTTATGCAGGGGTGTCAAACTTAATTTCATTGAGGGCCGCATCAGGTTTGTGTTTGACCTTGGGGCCAGGGTGGGCATGGCCAGTGTAACATCACTCGTGTTGGGGATGCCTGTGGTGGAACAAGCGCTCTGCCAGCAAAAACAAGCTCCATTTTCAGCTGCCACAGCCTCCTGCAATCCTCTGCCAGCGAAAACGGAGGTCGCAAGGGCTGCCCGCGGCCCCCCTGAGCTCCATTTTGACTGGCAGAGGGAGCGCGAGCTGATCCTTCACTGTTTCCAGGGCGACCTACCCAGCCTGAGTTTGACACCCCTGATCTAATGCATACCTACATGAACAGATAATGAAAATACCAAAAAAATATAAAGTGTAGAGGTCTCGGGTATCAAATTACTGTCACATTTATGAATTGCTCCTAAAATCAGTCTAGCTGGAATTGTAACATATCACAAATACCATACAATGTTGCTATCAATCTGCTATTTCATTGCTTCTGAGACTCAACTGCTTTATGTCCGAATCCCCAATATTCTAGCATCATAAGACTTAGAGTACTACTCTAATGCTACTATTTTGCATTTTTTAATTTTTTTATAATATTTTAATAGCTGTATATTGCTAACAATAGCTGTATATTGCTAACAATTTCGTTTGAGTTTAGGTTTGTTTTTTCTTTTAGCTGCTTTAATTCAGTATACCAGTTGCCATGGGAATTCCAGCTGGCCAATACTGAAAAAGCATTATAGCTACAGTGACCACACATCCTTTATTATAAAGGACAGTCATTTTATTTCAGAAAGCTGTCCTTTAGATTGATTTTTCAAAATCTCACTTTTATCCTTTATTTTAATAATTTACCATACAAGTATTACTACAATACAATCTTTCACATTAATGTGAAAAATATGGAAACTGAATTATGTTAAATTTGGTTTTGCTCTTGAATTTTCTGTTGTAAAGCAGAGATATAATCATAAAGAATACTTTTTTATCCTTGACATTTGCCCTTTTACCAGGTTTGTCCTTTATTTTTCCAAGAAAATATGTAATCATAGCTCACCATTGACTATTTTGTAAATTACCTCCACAGTAGGTAAATATTTAATTACATCAAATAAATGGGACCTTTGTCCTATGTACAATTTTAAAATATTCAGGAATGGGTTAAATTTATTATGTGTTTTATTCTGAGAAATGTCAAGCATCAGGTAATTTTGGCATATATTTTTATTTCCGTGCTAAGGCAATAAGTACAGAAACTCATATGCTGAGTGAATAAAATTATTTTACTAGCGGTGGAGGCCAGACAGAAACTTCATGTAGCATGTGGAATGCTACAGTACAATGGAAGATTAGTAACAATGTTGAGGCATTTGTTAAAACAAATAGAGCGTTTTAATAATAGAATCATTCCAGGGGTGAGTTCAGTGGTGGGTTGCCCCAGGTTCGCACCGGTTCTATAGAATCAGTAGTAAAACCAGCGGGAGGCTCCGCCCACTGACCCCAATGTCATGAAAACGTTTCTGCGCATGTGCAGCCCCGCTGCAAACTGGTAGTAAAGGTAAGTTACTTACCTTTACTACCGGTTCGCAGGGGAAGCATACACAGATCACCCATGATGATGTCATGGTGGGTGGACGGAGCCTCCTGGTTTTACAACCGGTTCTATAGAACCGGACCGAACTGGGAGCAACCCACCACTGGATCATTCCAGGTATTTCAAAGTAGCAAGGCAAATCTGCCCATTTGGAGTTTCATTCATATTCATAGGCTCATATTCCTATTATTTTTAACAATTTGCAAATTCAACCTAGAAAGGAAAAAAATGTATATACATTATCATATTCATATGTGCCTCCTGATAGTTCTGAGAATTTTACCTATATGTACTCTTTTCCAAGATATTTTTATATATTATTATAGTTGACTGCAGAGTCGGCCAAATCCTTAGACTTGATTTGGCATTCTTTGGACCTATTGAGTCCTTTCCAAGAACTTAGCATAGGCAGATGTTGATGTTTGATTGTGTTAAAAGTATGTAAGCTAATCCAAATAAAGCTCCCTTTTACAGTTGACAAGTGGTGACAGTTAAATCTGGTGTGTTGTGAGCCAAGATTTTTATCGGTTTATCAGAAATTCCACAATATTTTAACGTGCTCATTTTCTACTACAGTTAGACCTGAATTTACAACTGTTCATTTAGTGACCATTCAAAGTTACAACAGCATTGAAAAAAGTGACTTAAGACCATTTTTCACACTTATGACTATTGCAGCATCCCCATAGTCATGTGATTAAAATTCAGATGCTTGGCAACTGATTCATATTGACACCATTGTAGTGTCCTGGATTGGAATCATGTGATCACTTTTTGTGACCTTCTGACAAGCAAAGTCAATGGGGAAGCCAGATTCACTTAACAACCATGTTACTCACCTAACAACTACAGTGATTCACTTAACAACTGTGGTGACAAAGATTGTAAAATTGGGCAAAACTCACATAACAAATATCTCACTTAACAACAGAAATGTTGGGCTCAATTATGGTTGTAAATTTAAGACTACCTGGATTTTCACCTCTAGGTTCCCACCAAGTTTTCATTACTGACACGTGATATTTTTTATAGATGTTCCAGTGAATCATTTTGGCAACTGTGTTAGGTGGTTTATAATCAGCTTGTGCAATCTTGCACGAGCCGAATATATGACCTACTGTTTTTTCCATTTCATTGCACAGTCTGTACTTGAATTATTAGACAGTTTCTCAATTCAGGCCTTGATTTCATTGGTTGAAATAGCTTGGTCTTGCACAGCCAAAATCAAACTTTCAGGGTTCTTTTAAATGTTCCAGTTGCCAGGTTTTTAATGCCATTGCCAGGTTTTTATCTTTATCTACTGTCAACTTGATCTTTTGTAGAAACTGACCATGTAATGCTTTTCAAAATAATTACATTATTTTGATACTTTTTGCTTCCTGTATCTTTAGGAAATTCCAATTTGTAACTTGCATCAATGCTTGTTCTTGCCTTTCTTTTAGTTAGCCAGTGTATGTTTTTCTTCTTCAACAGTTTGACTTGAAGTAAACCTCTGCCTCCATTTCTGTGAAGCAAATATGATCCATATCTTAATATCACTACGAGGATGTCGTGCACAGTCATGAGTTTTCTTACTTTTTAGTCTAAACTGTCCAGTTCAATTTCTGCCCAGTTAATAATTCCAACAGTGTATGAAACACAGGTATGGCCCAGTGGTGGGTTGCCCCTGATTCACATCGGTTCTATAGAACTTGTAGTAAAGACTCTGTCTAACACCTACCTCATGAAAATGCTTCTACGCATGTGCGGTCCCGCTGCGAACCAGTAGTAAAGGTAAGTAGAACCCATCCCTGGTATGACCCCCATCTTGATGGTGCTTTATCTTTAACAATTTTCTCACTCTTGGGATGTATTCTTTACTAGTCACATTTTAACTTGTCCATGGTTGATGTTATCCAACTGAAAAATGCCCATATTTATTTATCAAAAAGTAAATACTGCCCATTTTGCTCTCAGATTGATTCAGGGAGATCACTTGTAAGCTTCATCCTGATGGTGCCTGATGGTTTTGCCACTCAATATTTCAATTTAATTTCTGTTTGTGATTTTATCCCAACTTATTACCACTGTAGCACATTTCTTTAGGTCTACATTCCATTGTGCTAAAAATTCTCAGTATTTGTCAATGACAGGGTTTTGATTTCTGACTTTCCAGAAAGCTTCAGATCATCCATATAAAGCAAATATGATTATTTTATTAGCATTTTTTTTGCTGTTTCATAAGTAAGATTTGTTTTCAGTTGACCTAGGAGGTATATTTCAATTGAACTACGAATAATCTTTAAAACCAGCATCAGTTTTATTTAAGATCTTAAACGTGAGTTGTCTCGTTGTCTGAAATATTATGCCTTACACATCTCTTGATCGTAGCTCAGAAGTTGTAGTATTTTTCATGGACCAGCTTACCTTACTATCTGTACAGTATATGAACAGTAAAACTGAGCAAGATGCTCAAAGTATCAAGCACACCATATTGATCATCTGCAAGGAGGATGTGTATGTGTCACTGGTGGGATTCAAAAAGTTTTACTACCGGTTCTGTGGGCATGGCTTGATGTGCATGGCATGGCTTGGTGGGCATGGCAGGGGTGGGATACTGTAAAATCTCCATTCCCACCCCACTCCAGGGGAAGGATACTGCAAAATCCCCATTTCCTCCCAATCATCTGGGACTTGGGAGGCAGAGAATAGATGGGGGTGGGACCAGTCAGAGGTGGTATTTACTGGTTCTCTGAACTACTCAACATTTCTTCTACCGGATCTCCAGAACTGGTCAGAACCTGCTGTATACCACCTGCGGTGTGTGTGTGTGTGTCTGAATAGCATAACCAAGCAATGGGATTGGTCTTGGCTATTTTCCTAGTTACCCAGTCCTTTGTGGGGTGGGTGATTTTGCAGAGAATTTTGGTGATCTGGTGTCAAATAATGGTTTTCTACCTGATGTTCCAATGTGGAAAGCATTTGTGTTTAAGGATTTTGTAGTAAGGAGAAGACAGGAACACTGAAGGAAATGCTTTGCAGAATGTTTTGTATACAAGAGAGAAGACCTTGTATCTAAGACCAAGGCGGAAGACACTCTGAGGTCCCAAGTGGAGGAGGAGGAATGACTGCAGTTAGTCTGGGCAAGGCCATGCACCTCCCTTTTCTCCTTCCAAGGGCAGCTGCATTTGCTCACACTGGGGGGTGGGGGAACTATAGCTGGGCCAGAGAGAAAACCAAGGACGTGATAAGGAAGCAGGAAGAATTATAGTATACTGTAGTCAAAATTTCTTGTTCAAACAGGGTGAAAAAGGAAAGGAGATTTATCCATAGCTATGTTTCCACATGCATTAACAGTTCAGCAAAAAGAATCCAACTTTATCTCAATGTAATTGAAAATTATTTGGAGTTTTCCTTTCTTGCTCCAAGAACACAGTTTCCTTTGAAAGTCATAACCAAGATGGTCTGTAAACAGCACTGCTGGCCCAGTTCAGATAATAAGAGATTGCTGATCTTCAGCGACAAAGACAGGCAGGATGCCCTACGCAGTGTTTCTGATAAAAAAAGAGGACAAATTCTAATTCAAGAAGTCTTAGCTGTGCCTTTGTTCCACATTAGAATCATTTTTGCACATTTTTATCAACATTACACAAGGTCCTGAATGGCTGATAGTCTGTTTCAATAGTGCCTAACCAGTATATATCTGACATTCCAATGTATACTTCCTGTTTGTCACTAGCAAGGCTCTTTGTGTCACTTTAGGGTTGCAGTTAAAATGCTTGGGAGTTTTGTTTTTTTTTAATTTCAAAGTATTCTTTAAAAAATAAAAATAGCTACAATTGAATCTTTTGTTTGGAGAGGTGCTCAGTTGCTCCTAAAAAATGGAAAAGGCATCATGGAGTGGTAAGGAGAAACTGGTGGACTAGGAGTAACTTTTACTTCCTCTTAAACAGTAGGCTTGTGACTGGGCATGCCTGTCAAATCAAATGTTTTGTGAGATAGAAAATGTCAACCTCTGGAGTGACTACAATATGCACTCAAATTGAGACCCTTCTGCAATGGGGCTCATAAAATGTTGCTTTCTGGTACTTTCTAGAACAACAATGTTATGTAGAACATTACTTGCCCCAGTTGCTTTATTTAGAAAACTTAAGAATTCAGACATGTGTTACTAATTTACTGAATGTTTGACTAATGCTCTTTTACTAAATAAATATTCATCTAAACAAAAGACATAGCCTAATTGATTTAGCATTATTGCCCAGTCACAAAGTATCGCTGAGCACAACAGAATTCTTGTCTACTTTCTTAACTTTCAGCTCTATTTTAAAAAAGGGTGCTACAACTAAAATGAGAATTTTTCTTTTTCTGGCCGATGGCTTTGATTTCAGTCTCAGAACAACTCTCACTTGGAGAAACTTTTGGGCGGTGGGGGCAGGACAGAAGAGGAAAGCCCCTGCAGGTCTTCTCCTCTGGAGGCTTGTCTGGTCTTCTCCTTTCTGGCAAGCGATGGATTCATTTGGACTATAACCCTTAATCCCTTAGTTACAAGGAGGCCTATGTGTTTGCTCCTACTTGCTTCTGCTCTGAAATCTCAGGACAGCTATAGCACACCCAGGAAGCAGAAGGAAACAGTTACACAGTACAAACATATTGTGGTGTTTATTAAGTGTTTATTTTTTAAAATTTTTTTTGCAAATTTAAATTTAAAAATAGTTTGGTAAGAGTACTGTATCTAATTCTTAATTGTCTGTGTGACAGAATGAAATTATTGTTCCCATTCACATAGAGGAATGTAACCTGAAGTGTAGGGATTGAAATATTGGCATTAGACTTAAAGAGACCAAGATCCAAGTCCATAGTGGGCCATGCAGGTATACTGGATGATTTTGAATCAGTTAGTTTGCATCTCAGTCTTTCTCACAGAGTTATTGCTCTGGGGATAAAATTAGGGGAGAATTCTTAATTTGTACTACCCTCTGTGCTTTCAGAGGAAAAGTGAACTATAAATGCAATCAATAAATCAAGGGCTCAGAATTAACTTACAACTACACTGGAGTTTCCTGTTCTCACAGAAGTCTTTTGGCTAAGAGGAGCCAACCTGAAGAATTTAATGGAGAAATATAGTGTGTCATCTACACTCCAGGAACTGCAAAGTTGAGTTGTTTTGATTTAAAATTTTTGATCCAGCTCTATCTAACCACAGGCAGTGCTCTCATTCCGATAGCAGACATATCTAAGGGATCTTTCCCTTGCAATTAAGAGGGATTTAAAGCATTAATAAGGACTTCAACCATTTCTTGCAACTGTAATTATGGTCAACACATAAGTCTTTAGAGAAATGACTTTTAATAAAAAAATAAAACTACGTATAAAAACAAGTAAGAAACATTAGTAAGAAAAACAACAAAGCCAGTGCAACGCTTTATAATTATTTGAACTCAGGGACTTAGAAAACAATCCCTCATGGAACTTCATAAAAATGAATTACGCCATATTCAAAATAAATAGCCTGGGAAGAAATTATTTTGTTTTGATCCATGCATCACCAGGAATTTGAAAGAACTACTCTCAGGGCACTTGAAGTTCAAGGTCTATGTGAAATGCGTCAAGGGCGAGGACACTGAAGCATATATACACACACACACACACACCAGCTGGATACCCGTGCTTCGCCACAAAACTATGTGATGGGGCTTGATAAATCAACACTTACAACTATGAGTAGTTACGACCAGCCTCTCCTTTCCCCTTCGGTCCCTCAGCCTTGCCCCACAGACATTTCACTTTAAGTGAATAAAGCTGATGATGAAAGAGCAGATTTAATTTCATCATAGAACTCCATATATTTACCTGCTTACCTAATTAAATACTATAAGCATTTTAAAAAGGATAAGGGGAGTATGCAGAGAATGATTTTTTAATTATTTCTAGCCCTTTGACAGCAACATCCAACATTCCTTTCTTCTATTTTCTTTACAAAACAAAATTTTGAAGTGAGTTGGTCTGCGGCAGAATGACTAAACAAAAGTCACCCTGCTGAGTTAGGGTTGAAATTGTGAAGGAGAATTTTTTACTAGGGACCAATTATCAATATTATAGTATTGAGAGATAGGCATTGATGATTTCTTATTACTTTATGGTTGTTTACTTATTGCTTATTGCTTAAAATTCAGGGATGTTTAGCATCCAGCAAGACAGATAATTCAATCCAGACTAGTTTGTTGTTTTCTTCATTCTTGCCATGTTCCATTTGTTTCCCATATATATTTCTTTCTCTCAGTATTACAATTCCTTAGGTTATTTTGACAAAGAAAACATTTTCTTTCCTCCGCAATTCATATCAGCACACAGTAAAAGAGAAAACCTTTATTTTGGTCATTGACCAATAAAAGCATATTGAACAAAACGAACAACAGAAAACTATCCCCTAACAAGAAGAATGATTGTGGGACACACTTACATATAATATAGCAAAATGTGGCTACTTTAAGAGAAATAAATTTGTCTTCATTGTTTAAGAAACAGTGCAAATAAAAATCATAGACTGCCCCAGAAATTTAAATAAAGAGGGGTAATCAACTGGTGGCAAATGTCCCTTTAGAACTGGCAATACAGAAGAACGTGAGCCATGGTTTCTATGATACCCATATCACAGTGCCTTTCATATGGGGTTTTCCTATATTTCCCTGCCAAGACAGCTGAGGGAAAAGCACTGAATCCAGCTAAAGATAAGGCTCTCCTGAATTTGGAGAGTATACAGTACAAAGTAAACTGGATTGTGCAAAACCAAAACCATAAACGTACCTGTAAAAACAAAGATATCTTCCTTAGTATTATTGGGGAGATAAAACAAAATGTTTGCACATTTCAAAAATAAGTATGTATTGTATCATGAATACTGAGTTTAATTTGTAGTACAGTTAATAACTTTGACAGGGTTGTGCAGATTCAAAAGGCAAAACAATGCTTCAGAGCATACTTACCTATCTGTATTTCTTTAAACCAAATGCATCTTTTCCCATAATAGCCATGCAATTCCAGAAAAGCCACAGCTGGTTTAAAAAGTCACAGATCGATGCTACACTGTATGAGATGCCTCACATGCTGAATCTGCAGTGTTGGCCAGCCCCAAAAAGGACAACTAACAGGAATGACTGAGTCTGGATTAAAGGCATTTGCTTTCTGTAATTTCTAATGCAGATCAAAAAATGCAGTAAGTGGATTCCAACTTGACAGCATCTTCAGTCAAAAGACAATATAATAGATACTGGAAGGCAAACCATTTAAACTGAGCAAACACGTCTAACCACTTTTCATTTGGGAACTGATGTGAAGGATGTAGTAACATTTGATTATTTTGCTGCTCAGGCATTAGTGCTCAGAGATGACTCATCCCTTCAAGCCTGCTCTTTATGAATCCAGAGTGATAATTAGGCAGATAAAGCTTTGTGTTCTCCATCCAGAAAACCATAGCTTATTATATTAATTATATGACGTTGTTGTGTAACAATTGAGCTAGAAAATAAAAAATGATGGAGCTAAGCTGTCAAATAAATTGCAAAATGGAGTCAGAAGCTATTTATTTCAATTAGCAAAAATATGAATAGTCAGCCTATGGCTTCAAGGCCCTATTTTGCTTCAGAATCCTATTTTGGAGATCCCTAAAGTCAAGGTATGATTCAAGAATGAAATCCAGCAGGTTCTAACAGGTTCTGGAGAACCAGTAGTGGAAATTTTGAGTAGTTCAGAGAACCGGCAAATACCAGTTCTGGCTGGCCTCAGAGTGGGGTGGGAATGGAGATTTTGCAATATCCTTCCCCTGCCATGCCCACCAAGCCACACCCACAGAACCGGTAGGGAAAAATTTTGAATTTCACCCCTGGTATGATTGCATCATTACATTTCATTAGTACAAGCATCAAAAATCAGTAGTGGCATGATCTTCCACCAAGCAGAAGTGAGAGATGTGCACAAATAGCGTATTTTAAATCTCTCTTCCAAATTCCATCCATATGTGCTATGTAACCCTGCCACCCAGCATGATTTCCCAATGACTACAAACCTCCTCCCCCCCCCCCCAAATTACTATAAACATAACCCGCACCATCCAAAAGATGTCCATTTCTGGGAACAGAATAACTAGTAGTGTGGTTATAATTCTGTTTTTCTTGACATGGTAACCACTGAATATTTGTTTCTTTAATTGCATCCATACAATATATATGAATTTAAATCATTTGCAATAGTATAAACCGTTTTTCTCTTCAATGCTATTAGAAATCTCTAAGGCAAGGAATTTGTTTTGTAAGCAGCATTATGAAACAATTAGCACTTCCTTTAATTCACTAAAGAATTCACATGTGGATTAATACCATGGACCTTTGAGACAAGTAAACTATTTCCTGTTACAAAAACCACTGTGACTGGAATCCTTTCAGAAATGCCTAGAAAAGTTGTGCATTTTAGGCACATTTAACTATCGGGTGGGTGTGATGGTAGAAAACAGGTGACTCTCACCAGTATTGCTATAATTACACCTTTGCTGTTCATTATGGTGTTAATACTTCAGTAACAGCATTTTTCATCATGGGATTTTTACATTAGTTGAAACTTCTGTATTTTATTTTCTTTCTTTAATCTGGATGCTATTAAAATATATAAATATTTTAAAGAAATAGTATTGTAACTTTGGATAAAATGCTAAGGTAATTTAAATTCAATGAAATCTATTTAAGATTCTACTAAGCAGATTATGGAAAGTAATTTTTCTCTGGGACCATCCCTTAAATTTTAAGGGATGGTCCCATTGCATCTGATATAGCCTGGCTGAGGCAGTTCAACTTAATTTTATGTTGATATTGCATCACTTGTGATCATTTATATAATTTAGGCTATTTTTAATAAATTAACTTGAAGGACTAAAAAAATTATATCTTGAGAAGAACTATACATAATAGACCACTACATAAACCTTGGCCAATGGATCTCAATGGAAGATGATACAATAAAGAAAATAAAACAGCGTTGTTAAAAGTGGTTGGCAGGCATTCGACAAGCTAAGCATAATTTTCAAGAACAACCTCCCCTTATGCCTTAAGAGAAAACTGTTTGATCAGTGTGCTACCTGCTCTAACATATGCCTGTGAATCATGGACACTAACCTCAGAATTGATACAAAAACTACGAATGGTGCAACAAACCATGGAAAGATACCTGCTCAGCATCATCAAGAGAGTAAAAGAATTGAAATGGAAATGGGTTGGTCACATAGCAAGAACTGATGGCAGGTGGACCAAGGCAGTCACAGAATGGATCCCACTTGATAAAAAGCATCCACGAAAGAGACCTGAACAAGATGGATCAGCAAGTATTATGGGCCCAACTGGCAAAAGAAGCTCAGGACTACATATGTTGGAAACATGTGGAAGAGGCCTTCATCTTACAGTTGATAGACAATGGAGATGATGATGATGATGATGATGATGATATGATTTGTAAATTTATTTATTTATTTATTTATTTAATCAAATTTATATACCGCCCTACTCCCAGAAGGGACTCAGGGCGGTGAACAGCCAAGATAAAATACAATAACATATAAAAGTTAAAACTATTAAAATAAATTAAATAATTTGGGCTCAGAGAAGAAATTTAAAACATCCAATTATATAAAACATTTTAAAACCCGATTTAAAAGGGGAGTTAGGCCAGGCCAGCCTGTTGAAATAAAAATGTTTTTAGGGTGCGGCGGAAGGTGCGTAAGTCTTTAAGCCTCCTTATCTCGGGGGGGGAGTTCGTTCCAGATGGCAGGTCCCCCACAGAGAAGGCTCTCCCCCTGGGGGCCGCCAGTCGACACTGTTTGGCCGACGGCACCCTGAGGAGCCCCTCTCTATGGGAGCGAACTGGTTGGTGAGAAGCTATTGGTGGCAGAAGGCGGTCCTGCAAGTACCCTGGTCCTAAGCTATGGAGTGCTCTAAAGGTGGTAACCAAAACCTTGAAGCGCACCTGGAAGACTACCGGGAGCCAGTGCAGCTCGCGCAGGAGGGGAGTCACATGGGAGAGCCACATCACTCCCATCACCACCCGCGCGGCCGCATTCTGGACCAGTTGGAGCCTCCGGATGCTCCTCAAGGGGAGCCCCATGTAGAGAGCATTACAGTAGTCCAGGCGTGAGGTGACAAGGGCGTGAGTGACCGTGCATAACGAGTCCCGATCCAGAAAGGGATGCAACTGGCGAATCAGGCGGACCTGATAAAAAGTCCTCCCAGCCATGGCCGTCATATGATCTTCTAAAGACAGCCGTGAGTCCAGGAGGACACCCAAGTTGCAAGCCCTATCCGTGGGGGCCAACGACTCGCCCCCAATAGTCAGTGATGGCGCCAACTGACTATATTGGGACGCCGGAAACCACAGCCACTCGGTCTTGGATGGGTTGAGCCTGAGTCTGTTCCTCCCCATCCAGATCCATACGGCCTCCAGGCACCGGGACATCACTTCGAGGGCATCATTGAGGTGGTCTGGGGTGGAGATGTACAGCTGGGTGTCATCTGCAAACTGGTGGTACTTCACCCCAAAACCACGGATGATCTTGCCCAGTGGTTTCACATAAATGTTGAACAGAAGGGGCGAGAGGACCAATCCTTGTGGCACCCCACATATAAGGGGCCTTGGGGTCGACCTCTGCCCCCGTCAACACAGACTGCAACCGGTCAGAGAGAAAGGAGGAGAACCACCATAAAACAGTGCCCCCCACTCTCAACCATTCCAACCGGTGCAGCATGATACCATGGTCAATGGTATCAAAAGCCGCTGAGAGGTCTAATAGGACCAGGACAGAGGAGCAACCCCTGTCCCGAACCCTCGAGAGATCATCAACCAATGCAACCAATGCCGTCTCCGTGCTGTACCTGGACCAGAAACCCGACTGGAATGGATCTAGATAGCTCGATTCATCCAGGTACTGAGGCAGCTGTTGCACAACCACACTCTCAACAATCTTCGCAACAAAGCGAAGGTTGGAGACAGGATGATAATTTACCAACATTGCCGGGTCCCTTCTTGAGGAGGGGCCTCACCGCTTCTTTCAAGGTGGCGGGGAAGTCACCCTTACTCAAGGAGGCATTTATAATCCCCTGGAGCCAGCCTCGTGTAACCAGCCAGATGGGACACGGGTCCAATAAACATGCGGCCGCACTCAGGCTGCTCAGTATCCTGTCCACGTTCTCAGGAGTCACAGAATCAAACTCTTCCCATGTAATATTCTCAAGACCTGCCCCGGTCACCTCCCCTGGATCTACCCAATTGGTGTCAGAGTCTAGCTGTTCCCGAATCTGAGTCATTTTGTACAAAGTCTTCAGGGTCCTCCCGTGCCCCCTGTTGGAGCAAGGAGCAGGTCATCCTAAACAGGGTGGCTGGGCAATTATCTGATGACGCAATAAGAGTGGAAAAGTAGTTTCTCTTCTCTGCTTTTATCGCCACTAGGTAATTCTTAATATGAGCTCTTACCAGTGTCCGGTCGGATTCAGAATGACTAGCCCTCCAACAGCTCTCTAGGCGTCTTTTCCGGTGCTTCATCTCCCTCAGCTCCTCGGTGTACCAAGGAGCCAAGTGAGACCGGCACCGGGTCAGAGGCCGCAAAGGCACAACTCAGTTCAAGGCCCCAGCAGCCGCCCTATCCCAGGCGGCTACTAAGTCCTTGGCCGAGCTGTTTGCCAGATCCTCAGGAAACGGCCCAAGCTCCGTCTGGAACCTCTCAGGGTCCATCAGGCGCCTGGGGCAGAACCACTTCATCGGTTCCGCCTCCCTGCAGCGGGGTGTGGCAGTTCGAAGGTCCAGGCGAAGGAGGGAGTGATCTGACCATGACAAGGGTTCGATCGCTATATCCCCTAACTCCAGATCCCTCAACCACTGTCCAGAGACAAAAACCAGGTCCAGTGTGTGTCCTCCCCTGTGAGTAGGATCATGAATTAACTGGGTCAGGTCCATGGCCGTCATGGAAGCCATGAACTCCTGAGCCACTTCAGACACCTGACCAACTGATGGCAAGTTAAAATCCCTCATGACTATAAGCCTGGGGGTATCAACCGCCACCGTGGCTACAACGTCAAGCAGCCCGGGCAGGGCCGCTGCCACGTGGCACGGAGCCAGGTACATGACTAGCAAGCCCATCTGCATCTATGACCCCACTTCACAAGGAGGGACTCACATCCGGCCGTCTGAGGAACAGCGGCCTCCCTTGGACCAAGACCCTCGTTTATAACAACCGCCACCCCCCGCCCCTCCCCTGTGACCTCGGCTGATGAAATGCATGAAAACCAGGTGGGCACATATCAACAAGAGGGGATCCTCCCTCCTGGCCCAGCCAGGTCTCCGTAATACCCGCCAGGTCCACACACCCCTTCTGAATAAGATCACAAAATTCAGCGAGTTTAATTCTCAATTGAATGTGCTTAGGACTACAGTTTCCTAACATTGGTTAAATAATGTCCTAAGTGTCTGTGCAATTTTAACCATCAACTTCCAATCCTTAGAACATGGAAAAAGGGGAACAGGTAAAACTAGTTTTTAACAGTAAATAGAAATAATAAACTATTAAAATATTAAATATTCTTTCAATAAAATATAGTAGTAACAACATGCAAAGGTTTTTCTATAATTATGATGTCCAATTTTATAATTCTGCTACCTTCAGATTATATCAATGGTAAAACTAAAATAGATTTAAAAAGACTTCTATTAAATGCACAGCTAAGAATCTAGGGCACATAGCCAACCATGTCTGTCTTAAAGTATCTTAAATTAATTAACTTTTCTTTCTTCCTTTTTTCACTACTGGTCTTACATTAGCCTGGTTTCTTTGCCATAAAGTGTTGCTTATATTCTTTGTTTCTGATTCAAACGAGTCATTCAACAAGATATGTCTCATTAAACCAATTAAGTTTTACTGCACCACCCTTTGATCACTGGAGCTCATAAAGTAGAAATGAAAGGCTATGCCTAAAGTTTATTTCTTCATAAAGTAGCTCTGTGTACCTGATAAAATGAATAGAATATTTACTGAAAGAGAAGATTTACTACAGAGCACTATAGCTACCGCTACTCAATTACAGTATGCTAATAATATCCCATCTTGCTGATGTTATTACCTACCATATTGTCAAAGTAATCTATAAAATGAGATATTTAGTATTTTATATGGATTTGGAAGGATAGGGAAGAAGAGGAAAAGCATACAGTACATGTGCAATATCTACAATATACTTCTATGTTTTAACAATGGAATACAATTACTAATTGTGATTAATAGATATTATACCTATTGTTAAGAGATCCCATGTCTTTCAATACCATGGGAAACATGAGTGGGTGGCTGATAGGGCACTGAGCATGATCGTTCTATTAATTAATTGGCCTCTCTGGGAAAAGGGACTGCACAGGCCATTTATTTGAAACAGCATATTTTTCTTATCTTTGTGAATATATCCAAGAATTGTAAATAGCCATGTTGAAGTTTGAAGAGAAGAACAATCCAAACCTGACCCCTATAAAAAGTAAATTCCCAATGGTAAATGCAAACTTCTGAAGCCTCCAGAATGCAACATCAAGTTGGACAAAAACTGGGCATAGCAAGCTACCACCAACTCTGCAATTTGTAACCTTTAAAACGGAACACTGTAGCTTGGAAATATAAATGAATTCCCTTTATGAAGGACTGCTGGATATAATTGTGTCAAACGGACAACAACAAAATTTAGGACTTGCTTAGGCCTGACCCTAAATGAACACTCAAGCCATGTGATCTGCCCACTCTCTTGGGATTGGAGCAGCACAGAAATTGTGTAAAACAGATTCATTAGAGAGCTCTACTTTATTTTAGATTAGAACTGTTACAAACTAAAGAGTTTTGTAACTGAACTCTTCTAAAGCAGGGGTCTCCAACTTTGGCAACTTTAAGACTTGTGGACTTCAACTCCCAGAGTCCCAGAACTGTGGGAGTTGAAGTCCACAAATCTTAAAGTTGCCAAGGTTGGAGACCCCTGTTCTAAAGAGTTTCTAAAGAGGACAATGTGTCTAAAGAGGACAATATTACAACCCACATCTTCCACAAAAACCTCCATAGTCCCCTTGGTATCATCTGGCTTGTTGAAGAGTTCTCAATAAGGAGGGTGGAGGGGGAGAGGAATCACTGAGTCACAACAGGAATTTTCCAGATAAATCTCTCAATCATGCTGAAATGCCTCTGGACCATGCCATTGTGTGGCAGTTCATCAGTTTTCATAAGCTCATCCTTCATACTGAAAGCAGTTTAAGGAGTCCCTGACATAGTCCAAAGAGGCCTGTTTTATCATGACTATGATGCCCAGAACATCTTGAACGGCTTCCTATTTGGAAGAGATTCTTCCCAAACTTGTCTATCTAACCCCAAAACAGCATAATCCAGAAATATGCCACAGTCTGAAGGCAGAACAGAGCATTTTAAAAAAATGCACATCGCTACAGAGAACTCAGTACAGTTTAAAGCTGTATGACGTTGTATTTCCTTCTAATAAAAACATGACCATGTTTCATGTTTTAGATTTTATATATCGTTTTGTATAAAATGTTCCTTATTCATTACACCTTGCCATAGCATTCCTGGATAACTACCACCACATAAAACCACAGTGCAAAATGAACATCAGAAAAACGACAATAGATAAAATATATAACTGAAGCAGAATTCAATCCACAATAGCAACCTCTTGTGCAAACGTTATCAAAAACATCCAACAACACCCTCACCCCCCTCAAAGTTTCAAGTGGCATTGCTATGTGCACCTCCTTGAGCTCCAGGAAGAAAGGCAGGCTATAAATTTCTATGCACATCCTGTGATTAGATAGTTACTTAGGCAGCATATGGAATGCAGGGTAAAATTGCTTAATGTGCTATAGAATGGTAGGAGAAAGTCTTGCAAACGGTTGAGAAGCTTGAGTAGAGAAATAAAGTATAAGAAAAATACATAAGCCATAAATCATTCCTCTCCCTCACTGGCTTCATCGAAGCTCATCAAACCTTTCTACAAACCTAACAAAGAACATAATACAGAGCCAAAATCTCAACATGCCTCCCAAAAAGCACTGTGACTGACAGAAGTCTACCTTTTATATACAAGGATTGCCTTTGGGGGATGTCAAACCACTCAACTCCTCTCTTAGATAAGAAAAAAAAATACAAGCTAATGAATTTGAGTTGTTGCTTTTTCATATTTGTGCAGACTTACCTTACCTTTCTGAAACACAAAAAAAAAAACCCACATCTCAACTCAGAATCAATGGAGTCCAATGCACATTATTAGTTAATATATAAAAACCGGTTTAAAATTATTTTTAAAATCATACTGGAGGTAGCAAACTATGGCACCAAGCTAGAAATCAGGAGACATTGAGTTCTAGTTCCCACCTTAGGCATGAAAGCAGGCTGGCTGACCTTGGGCCAATCACTCACTTTCAGCCCAACTCCCCTCACAGTGTTTTGTTGTTGTGGGGGAAATAGGCAGAGGAAGGAGCATTAAATACACTCACCGTCTTGAGTTATTTATAAAAATAATAAAGGCAGGATAAAAATAAACAATAGTACAATACGTAAACCTGAGAATGTAGAAAAAAACAATGTAGTAGCATACAGTTTAAGAAACAGGAACTCTTCCAATATCCCTGAAGTCATTTTGTTTTCATTGGTTACATTGCATATATTACTGTTGTGAATTATTAAACTTCAGAATTGTTGAATCATAGCACTGAGGTCACACAACTTTCCCATGCAATAACCAGGAAATAAGTCACACGCCTACTCCTGTTTGTTCCCTGCCCACTTTCTTTTATTAGAAGAAAGACAGCCACGCTTTAACTCTAAACCAAATAGAGGAAGAGAAAGGGACTAGCCTTCATACATTGTGGTAAAGCACTATTTACCGCTATTAGTATAAAATAAATATGGACTTGGTTAGGAAGCAAATTCCTTTCAGAGCTCAGATTTCTGAATATTGTCTGGCTTACCACTGTAATTCAAAAATAATTATGTATTATAGTTCGTTTCGAGGGTTTCTCTTTGCTTTACAAAAATACCTTGTTATAAGGAATATTTGAAGCTTGCTAGCTTTCAAGTTGTTTGCCCCCTCTTGCTTCTGAAAGGCAGTTCAACAGCTGCAGAACTAAATTTTTAGATAAACTTTTAAATTACTTTACACTTCAGCTATTGAAAACCAAAACCAAAACATTCAGGCTCAAATTTTAACCCTGCTTTCCTTAAACAAAGAGATAGCATTTCCCAATACAATATACCTTTGCTTGCAAATTTAGTGAATAAATAGTACAATCAAATCTCTCTTAGCTGGTGTAGACTGGAATTTTTTAGTCAAATTTTGCCTGCACTCTGCCCATCCATTGTTACAAGAGTTTCATAACATGCCAACTCAAACACATTTAAAAAAACACATTCTATGTCTTTGCCAGTTTACATTTTAAACTTAAATTATAGATCATCAGGGCTACAAGTATAAAGTGAAGTCTGCCTCTGCTGCCCTGAGGCAAACATTGATTAAGTTCCATTTAATATAAAAGGCTAATGTATAATGTAAAAATACACACAATAAACACCTGTAATGAAGATTGGAGATTTGACCACAGAGCCCTGCTTCTCAGCCCTGGAGACCAGCTTTATTTGCGCTGTGACAAGCTGAGAAGAGCTTTTTTTAGTTTTTCAGAGGTGCCTAAAATACAGTGTTTGAGGTCTAAACCCATTCACAACAACCGATCTGTTTCTGAAAAGTTAAAGCCATTAATGAGAGATCATATGCATTTGAATATGTGTAGGTTGGCTTCCTATTATCTTAAACCAAGCTTCATTAAATATACAATTGGCTGGGTTCACACATAATGCTAAATGATTTTAATGATCACGGGATTCACCGAATTATCTTAAGCCAGAACCTTTCCTCTCCAGCAGGCATTGGTAGGAACGCAGATTTTCCCATGCAAACTACTGTAGAGTTGAGATTGCGGAACAGGTTTTCCAGAAAGGCAAGAGAAGATTGGCAGCTCTGATTGCTCCTTGTTCCCAACCTAAGATGAGTACAAACGGGTCAAACTTGATCCAGATCATCCTGACTATCTGAGCTTTTCATCTCTTTCTCCGAGGCTGGCAAACAGGACGGTCATCCTCATTAACAGAAAGGAGGAAGATCTAAGGCCGTGATGGCGAACATATGGCACATGTGCCACCGGTGGCATGTGGAGCCATATCTGTGGGCACGCACAGTGTTGTTCTAGCTCAGCTCTGGCACGCACAACTGATTTTTCGGCCTTCTGGGCCCACTAGAAGTCAGGAAATGGGTTGTTTCTGGCTTCTGGAGAGCCTCTGGCGGGTGTGGGGAGGTGGCGTTTTCGCCCTTCCCAGGCTCCTAGAAAGCCTCTGGACCTGGGGAGGGCGAAAACCGGGCCTACCGGGCCCACCATGCCATCATATGCCTCATATACCAAAAGCAAGGGGAATGGGGGGGTTGTATGCACATGCGCAGGGTGCATTGAATTATGGGTGTGGGCACACACATTCGCAAACCCCTCCCCCCACGTTCCCCACACTTTTGGCACGCAACTACAAAAAGGTTAGCCATCACTGATCTAAGGAAATATTTTACCCTTTGAAGACAGAATCTTCTCTTTTCCCCACTTGGAAGATACAAAACTCCCACTCCTAGGAATAGAGGTTAAAATAAGCCTGTCTGTGATCCAAGTTTGTTTAAAAAAGAAATACTATTCATGCGGATTTCCTAAAGTTTCCTATATGGGCCTGAACTGCATCTTTCCAAAGACCTCCTTCCTTTCTTCCCGCTGCCGACGCCGACAAGGAGGAGAAATTCCCCACGTTGAGCACACACTCATCCGAGGAACTTGCGCAACCTCTGGCCGCAACCAGTCGAGGGTGCTCTGTGTCCTAGTTTGGCTTCACCGCTACGGATCGGTGCATTCGCGTGACTACCCCTGCCCACTTTAGGAACAACTTTCCGGAAAAGGGGGCGAGGGGCACGTGAAGAAGTCGCAAAGAGACCATTAAGGCAGCAATTTGTTTTATACTTAAGAAATACACATATTCTGAGCCTAAAAGCCTGGAAAAGAAAAGAGATAACCAGACACAGAGCCTAACTGCCCTTCTCCCTTGGAGAGACCAGCACCTCCGACTCTACAGTATTTACTGGCTGCAATTCCGCCTATTCACGAAACTTGATGCGTTCCCTCCCCCTCATCGCCTCTTCTTTCCCCCCGCGAGGCCCCCCAATCCACCCTCCCTCCCTGCTTCATCTCGGTCTAAGAAAGCGGTGGGACCCAAAGGGCTCTTTTACCGCCGCGGAGCGATACATTCAACAGAGAGACTGATTACTTCCGTCTCTCTTGCGAGACCGCTCCAAGTTGCGCAGCTGCCAAGATCCAGCCGGGCGCATCTTCGTCCGCGCCTGCGCAATTCGCCCTTGCGCTCAACTTATATACATAAGCGTTCCGAGCGAACCTCTCAGAACGGAAAAGATTTGGCAGGTGAGGGCCGGCGGGGCCAGGGAGGCGCGCGCCCGCCAGCGCGAGGACAGCTTGGAGTTCGGAGCGTGGGGAAAAGGGGGGGGGGTCGGAGGAGGAGGAAAGCGGCGGCTCGGGGTTGGGGGGTCTTCTCCTCGCCTTGACCTTGTGCGAGGCCGCCCAGCTGAGGCGCCGGAGGGGTTTAACCGGGGACGGGCGGCGAGCGTCTTGGCCGCCTCTTTGAATCGCCGGGGCGGTGGCTGCCGGCGGCCGGAGAGGGCTTCGTCCCCGGGAGGAAACCTCACCCTCCCCGCCCTTGTCTCTCGGTGTAAAGGAAAAGAGGCACCACAGAGAACGGCGTTCTCTTGGCCAAGAATCCCAAACGACCCGGCCTGGCTGCGTCCCAGGGAGAAAGGGCATCTCAGGGACTGCTGGGTTGAAGCCTCAAGGAAGAGGTTTTCAAGCACCTATGGACCAGTTGGGGACCAGTTTGGTGTCGTGGTTAAAGGCAGCAGGCGCTAGAACCTGGAACTCGGTTCTAGTCCTACCTTGAGGTACAAAGGCAGCTTGGGTGACTTGGACCAGTCACTTTCCCTCAGCGCTGGGAAGGAGGCAATGGCAAACCGCTTCTGACAACCTTGCCAAGAAAACTGTAGGGACTTGTGTAGGCAGTCATCAAGAGTCAAGGCTGTCTTGAAGGCAGCCATACAGTCAGCTTAGGGTACCAGTTTAGTTTAGTTTTGGATCCTCCCCCCACCTCCCACCCCCCAATTTTCTTTCCTTCAATTGTTTTATTTACCATAGGTTTTGCTATAGAATAATCCCTTGCAATGTTTCAGGATCTTGGAAACACTGCTTCCAAGATCATGTTAACACTTCAAAGTCTTATATTGTAGGGTAACTTTAGGTACACAAAGCCTGCCCCTGCCAATAGATGGGAGGTTAATTTCAAGGTTTAGGTTGCAATATATTTTCCAGTATACCACATATTTGTCTTTAGAGCAGCACAAGAGATACATAATTCTTGTGTATATCAATTTGTCTATCAGTGTTTCCAGATGTTCATACAGCTTAGTGTGGCCTGATTTTATGTGGTAGTACTAAATTTGTTAACTTGCTGTAGCTGTGAAAAGATTGCTTCACACATAGACACTATTGCAAAAGAAAAGTTTTTCCCCAAGACTTAGCCTGTAGATATGTAGTGTGGGATATAAGGTATCTCATGTATATATAAAAGCTTCAAATAGATCCAAAGATCTGTGAGTGAATTATTTTGTTTCAGTATTTTCTAAATATGATAAACTATATATCAAAAAACCCAAGTATTTAACTTGAAAGTAAACAATTGTGTACAATTTTTGTTTGCATTTTAGGGTATATGAGGTGCAGATTTATTTTATGCTTTCAGCCAAACTTCTGAAAATGGAAACCATTGTCCGTCGTTGCCCATTCCTGTCAAGAGTATCCCAGGCTTTCTTGCAGAAAGCTGGCAAATCCCTTCTATTCTATGCTCAGAATTGCCCCAAAATGATGGAAGTTGGGACCAAGCCTGCTTCAAGGGCTATAAGCACTTCAGCAACTCACTGCCAGCAAACCGAAGAATCCACTTCTGCCAATGAGAGTAAGTCTAGACATTAAATTGACTAATTTGTTCTGCCATGAACAAAAATCTTTTGACGAATGAAGGCAAATATACGTGTCCCAGGATAATATTGCAAGATCAAATCTTGATCTGAAGAAGAGTAAACCTCTACTCCCAGTAACCAACCCAGATTCAATCTTGCAAAAATCTTTTGCCTCACATGGGGAAAATGTTCTTGTATACATTGTTTAACAATTTATTCTATTTAGAAGTAATCTGGGACATAAGCACTGCATTGAAGCATGCTGCACTTTATTTCTTAATTGATAAATTGACTTGATAATAATTCTGAAAATAACATTTCATATGTTAAGTCTATCTGACAATTTTTGGGAAAGCCAGCAGCCTATTTAAACTTTGAACATCATTCCATGAGTTAAAGGCCAAAGTATATTGTACTTTGCATCCAGCAGAAACTAGGAACAGAGGTGAAGAAAAGCATAAAGCTAGGAAAATAGCATGCAAACTAAGTTGACCTTGTGTAGAGCAGTATGCTATAGCTGCCCCCCCCCCCCCGCCCAAAAAAGGCTTGTTTATAATCTCTTGCTTTTATTGTAGAAAATATTTTCAATAACTGTTTTAGGAACTACTAAAGTATACTTTTAGTGCATTAAGTAATAAGGCTTCTAAAACCTGCTGATAGGAAGGAAACTTCTAGAAGCTATAAATTTACTGTATTGTTTGAACTTCATAGTATGTTTATTCTTATAAGTAGATATAATTATCTAACAATTGTCTTCAGAGCAAGTACAATAGCATGCAAAGAATTCTGTTGGCTACAATTTTTTGTATGTATTCAGTCAAAACAGCTGATGGGAAGTATAGCTGATCTGGATTTTTCAAGTTATTAAAATGCAACTAGTGAAATAAAGTTGTTTTTCAATAAACGTGCTGTTAAACAATAAATATAAATATATTTATAGGGAAGCAAAATAATGGACAGCATAGTCTAAGGCATAGAGCTGCTGGATAGCTTAAATCTGCTCTTTGGAATGCTTTGTGTAGAAAATATCTTCAATGCTAATAGTTTTTAAAGGAAATCCATCTTTTTGATACTTAAGGGACCTTGAATAATGCAGTGCAAACAAGCTGTATTTAAGACCCTAAAAGAATACATAATGTTCCTATTAGAATGATATTCTTGACGGTAAGCAGTATTACACAAAGTACAGAGGCATAAGAAATACCTGTTCAATGACCGCTTCACATTTTTCTGTTCTGTAATTATTATTTTTTTTCATTCAGAGAACAAAAACTCCACAGATGTGGCTAAGCAAAACCCAAGCAGACCCCGGCTTTCTGTAAGTGAACCATCTGCTGGTAGCCCAAATGCTAATCAAGCTCCTGTGAGTAAATGCCCATTCTTGGCAGCTCAGGTGAATGAAGGAAACAATGTTTTTTGTGAAGCCAGCCGGGAACTCCAGGAGGATGTGGAAGAAATGCAAGCTGTAAGAAAAGGTGTGTTGCCCTTGTGAAAGTCTTGAGTGTTTGTTCGTTTATACAACATGCAAAAAGGAGTTGTGTTAAGCAGATTTAAAGAGGAGAAATTTTAAACTTTTAAAATCAGATACAAATTTGCAACACTTTTCAAATAGTCGTCATGGGCGAATAGGCAGCAATATAAATCTAATAAATAAATAAATAGTAATTCTGCTTAAAATCCCATGTTGTTCATCTATTGATTTTACATACCTTCCCTTGGCTAATAATTGCAGCAAACGTTGATTTGAAGAAGGGAGGGCTTTTTACCCAGATTTTAAAGTATCATTGATCTATTTTTTCTGTTTGGCTTAGATTTTTTGTTAGCTGATATTTAATACTCACCTGGATTAATTAATAAAGCTTCTTTATGACACTTATTGAATGGCACTAGGCCACAATCAGAATGAATTACATATGCTATATCCTAAACAAAAGGCATATAAAATAGTTGTTGCCCGTGAGAATCCCTGTAATAGCTTATATTTATCAAACAGGCTTTACATATGAAAAACGTAACATATAGAACCATTCAGTAATATTGTATATGAAATCTTTTTGAACAATTCAACTATTCTGGAATGGTTTCTTAAATCGTTAATGTTATTATATTTTATTGTATAGAATTTACCCAAACATCAGAAAGTACTGTTGAGGTTAATGCTGAGATGGATGGTGAAAAGAAAAATGGCTTGTTGAAGAAATTCCAGGACATAATGTTGAAGCAGAGGCCAGAAAGGGTATCTCATCTGCTTCAGGAAAACTTGCCAAAGTGTAAGGATTAGCTTTGTTGAACTGACTGACAGAAATCAAAACTTGCAGCTTTCAATGTTTTGCTAAATCTAAATAGAAATAATATTTCACCTTAGTATTTTCACTTTTAGCTGTTTCGACTTTTCAATATGATCAGTTTTTTGAGAAGAAGATTGATGAGAAGAAAAAAGATCATACATATCGTGTGTTTAAAACTGTGAATCGGAGAGCCCAGATTTTTCCCCTGGCAGATGATTATTCAGAATCATTAATCAACAAGAAAGAAGTGTCTGTCTGGTGCAGCAATGATTATCTTGGGATGAGTCGCCACCCTAGAGTTTGTGGAGCTGTTATGTAAGTATCTTAATTTTTTAAAAAGTGTTTTTAATTAGTGTTGTGTAGAATTTTGCACAATTGTTTTAAGAAGGTGACCAGACGAGTTAATTTCTAGTTCCTCTTTGATTATGAAGTTCTGTGTCAGATAAATCTTAAGGATCCCTCTTGTACCTAATACTGTCTTATTTATTATTATTAAATTCTTTTGTCGCCCGTCTCACCTCAAGACAACCCTTTTTTCCCCTTGATCTTCTGAAGGTCCAGTGGAAAATGAATAGCTATATTTATTTATTTAAAAGTTTTGTGTGGCCAGTCATCTTATACCCAAGTCTCTGTGGCTCCCAAAAGTAGTAAAACCCTGTAACTATAAAACCATAAATCATAAAATCAAAACAAAAATCCAGCATTGAATCCTCCCCCGGAATTCCCCACAACCAGATCCAGATAACTTCATTCTATTCCATAATGTGGGACAGCCATAGAAAAGGCATGCTTCCATGGTCCCATTAGGTGGCAAGTTTTCAAAGAAGGGACCTAAAGCATGCTGACCCTTTCTACTCTGGTAAGAAGGTTAGATAACTTCAGGGAGAGTCAGTCATACAAATATATTACCATCCAATTAGTCATTCCCTTCAAATGTCAAGCTCTTGTCTTTTAAGAATACTGCAACAGACACCCAGATTTCTTTTCCTGTGCAGAGTTGGCCACAGTAAAACTGTAAAATCAGTGAGATTAGCTTTGGTCATTACTGCTTCGCATCTCATTGATTCCATTGTGTCAGCTCTGAAGCATGACTGATGTGGATTCAGCCCCATGATCCAAACTGGATTACTTGATTAAACTGTGCTTTTTTGGCAGTCCTTTTTTCTAAAAAAAATAATCTTTTTTGAGACAAAACCTATTTTTGAGGCTTATTCATTAAATTCATCAAATTGGTTACTTGTTCATTAAGATTTTGGAATCTTGGATAAAATCTGTGATAATTAAGTACTCTAGAAATAATTATATGAAATAGCATAAACCCAATTTTCAAGTATAATGTTATCCCAAGTAGTGCCACTGATGCCACTGTTGGAACCTTTCTCACAGGGAAACACTGAAACAACATGGTGCAGGAGCAGGAGGCACAAGGAATATTTCAGGAACCAGCAAATTTCATGTTGATCTTGAAAAAGAATTGGCTGATCTTCATGGAAAAGATGCTGCTCTTTTGTTCTCTTCTTGCTTTGTAGCAAATGATTCAACACTCTTCACATTAGCTAAAATGCTACCAGGTAAGATCCAATTTTTCCTATTATTTGACAAGGTAAATAATTTTACATAACAATTCCATAGCATTTTCTTCTACAGGTAGTTCTCACCTTATGATCAAAATCAAAATCAAACCCAAAATTTCCATGGCTAAGGAGGACAGTTGTTAAGTGAATTTTGCCCCACTTTACAACCTTGATTGTCACAGTTGTTTGGTGAATCACTGCAGATGTTAAGTTAGCAACACAGTTGTTAAGTGAATCTGGCTTCCATATTGACTTCGCTTGTCTCAAAGCATGATCACATGACCCCAGCACACTGCAACTGTGCATAAATACATGCCTGCTGCTAAGAATCAGAATTTTGATCATATGACCACAGGGATGCTCCAATGGTCGTAAATGTGAAAAATGGTCATGTCACTTTTTTCAGTGCCATAACTTTAAACAGTCACTAAATGAATGGTTGTAAATCAAGGATTACCTGTACTATATTGCATTGATTTCCTTTTAAATGCAGTTGTTGCAAATAAGAATAGTTGCTGGTTCAAAACCGTAACCTTTTAACCATAACTGGTAATTTTAGCAGTTTATTAAGGGTAGATGGTAATTCCATAGCTGTACTTTCTGCTAACTCTTCATCAAGACCTACTTTTAAAAACCAGGTGTATAAAAGATATGTTTATATGCCTACATGCTTATGACTACCTTTAATAAACATTTTCTTGCAAGATTCTCCTAAAATCCATACAATCAAGAAAAACTTAATTTTGATAGAATCCATCATGCTAAACTAGATTTCTAAAACATTTCATAAAACAAGGAAATACGTCATAGCAGCACCAGTGTAACTCCAAAGCATTGTTATCACATTATAAGAGCTGTATCTCTAGCATAAAATTTATCTTTTCGATGTACTATCCTAGCTATCGGGTATTCCACCCTTTTTAAAAAAAATGACAACTTGGATATCTGTAATTGTTGCCAAAAAACAAAAATTGAAATCCATGTTAAAGGTAAAGGTTTCGGTCGCACATATGTACTAGTCGTTCCTGACTCTAGGGGGCAGTGCTCATCTCCGTTTCAAAGCTGAAGAGCCAGCGCTATCTGAAGATGTCTCCATGGTCATGTGGCCGGCATGACTAAATGCCAAAGGTACACAGAACGCTGTTACCTTCCCTATTTAAGTGGTCCCTATTTTTCTACTTGCATTTTTTATGTGCTTTCAAACTGCTAGCTTGGCAGAAGTTAGGACAAGTAACAGGAGCTCACCCCGTTACACGGCACTAGGGATTCGAACTGAAGCAGCTGAAGTGCTGACCTTTCGATCAACAAGCTCAATGTCTTAGCCACTGAGCCACTGCATCCCTTAGATGTTAGATAATCCATGTTAGATAAGAGCAATTTACTAATATCTGCTTATAGCTCCAATATTTGAGGAAGTTGGAAGAGTTTTCTTGCCGCATGATTTTTATTTGATACATAGCTAGAGGGATCCATGAAATTGCTGCTGTTAATGGGGATGAGGTATTAGTTGCCAATTGGAATCATCTGGTTTCCAACTTGCTTAGTCAGTTGCCATAGTTCTATTTTGTAAATCAATAAGTACCCAAGTTAAGAAGATCAGACTGTAATGTTTTAAACTGTTGGGTTTTGCATTTATTCTTTTCTTTCTTTCTTTCCTTTCCTTTTCTCAGATTGTGAAATTTACTCAGATTCAGGAAACCATGCTTCTATGATTCAGGGGATTCGAAACAGTAGAGTACCAAAGCATATATTTCGACATAATGATGTTGGTCACCTCAGAGAACTCCTGAGAAAATCTAATCCATCTGTTCCAAAAATTGTTGCATTTGAAACTGTTCATTCAATGGATGGTATGTTTGATGTCTGAGGCACATGTTACTGAAACTTTGAAAATGATACTTATAAAAACCAAAATATAAATATAACCTTCTTTTAGGTGCAGTTTGTCCATTAGAAGAGCTTTGTGATGTGGCTCATGAGCATGGAGCAATTACATTTGTAGATGAAGTACATGCTGTTGGACTCTATGGAACACGTGGTGGTGGTATTGGAGACAGAGATGGAGTAATGCATAAAATGGATATTATTTCTGGAACACTTGGTAAGTATATTCATATGTGCTGAGGTTTAGTTCGAAGGATAAGTAAAATGAGTCAAAAAGTGATTAATAATCATTAAATCTTCAGGGATAATTGATTTTGCGTTAAATCTGGCTACTCTATCTTCAGATTAATGTTTTTGAAAATATAATTAAATTTACAAAAATCTGCTTTTCTTTTTAGATCTTTAAAGACAAGTTTGATCTTTATTTGATGAGGGAATTGTGTAAGGACATTTGGTAGGAACAGAACTTGTAAATCCATAGAGTAGAAAGCAGTATTTTCTACCGGTGAATATAAGATTGAAAATCTTTAAGGCAAACAAAGCATGATTTGAACTAAGGGAAACTAATTTAATCCATTTAAATTTAAAGGAACTATGAACTGACAGTATTATGCAATAGAGAGAGGACTGTAATCAACTCCATTTGCTCTTATTTTGCAATTTAGAAATATTGGTTTACCCAAGGTATGCTTTCCCAGTAGATTGCTTTGCAAGTGGAGTTTGGTATGTTTGCATTCTTGGGATCTTGCACAAAAGGCAGTGAGCAAATAAGTACATGTATTAGAGATGACAAAACATTATACAACAATTTCCTAATTTTGGTTATAGATGACAAAATCTAAGCTTCCATGCAATTCACTTAGTGAACAATTGCTACCTTTGTATGGAGAGTTCATCATGTCCCAAAACTTCAAGTGAAAACTTCACATTACTTTATTTTGTATGTAGTAAGGTTTATTTAAGGTGTTACTTTATGATATAGAAAATAAGTTCAGAAATACTTGATGGCAGTATTATGATAAAGGTACCTCCTGCAAGAAGGTTTGCTACTAGAAGAGTACTGCTTAAGATACCAGTTTTTGTATTATTTGTGTTGATTGAGAGATGCCAAGAACTGAGACTTCTACTTTTTCTTTCAGGTAAAGCCTTTGGTTGTGTCGGAGGCTATATTGCCAGTACAAGTTCTTTAATAGATACTGTCCGTTCCTATGCTGCTGGCTTCATTTTTACCACTTCCTTACCACCCATGCTTTTAGCTGGTGCATTAGAATCTGTGAGAACACTCAAAAGTACAGAGGGGCAAGCTCTTCGTCGACAACACCAACGTAATGTTAAACTCATGAGACAAATGCTGATGGATGCTGGGCTTCCTGTAGTGCATTGTCCCAGTCATATCATTCCTATCAGGGTAAATATTTAGCATGCTATGATTTTAAAATAAAATTTGGAAGCATCAACAATTTGTAGCAAAGACATGTCTTTAAAGATCATAACTTTTTGCTTTTTGTTAAACTTTGTGTATTAAACCTAATACATATATAGCTACTACTGTTGCATAAATGAATAGGCGGTAAGAGGTAGAAGAGATGCACAGACCTATATAGGATATGTATTGATACATCAGGGGTGAAATCTAAAAATTTCCCTACTGGTTCTGTGGTCGTGGCTTAATTGGTGGGTGTGGCTTGGTGGTCAGGTGACTGGGTGGGCATGGCCAATAATAATAAATAATAAAAATAATAAAGTACACAAAACAATAAGAGATACCAAAAACCAACTTTTATACTTTATACACACACAACACAACACAACACAACTCACATACACAATGTAAAAGAAGCTGCACTTCACCCAAAATGGCCCCTGCAACAAGCAGAAACCTCACATAGCCACAAAAAACTCAAAAACCAACTTTCACACTTTACACATACACAATACAACACAACAGGCTCACCCACAATGTAAAAGCAGCTGCACTTCACTCAAAATGGCCCCTGCAACAAGCAGGAACCTCACACAGCCACAAAAAGCTCAAAAACCAACTTTCACACTTTTTCTACACAAAATGCCACACACAGCTTTGTGAGATTTTGTTGTTTGTGTAGTTAGAGTGAAACACTACAGAAACACACCAAATCTCAGAAAGCTGCACAAATATTTTATTTTATTTTATTTTATTATTTTATTTTATTTTTATATTTTTAGATAAAAGCAGCTAAATTTAAAACTTCTTTAACTTTAAATTGCTGTCTAAAAAAAATAAAACTCCTAAAATAAACCCCTATTAACTATTTTTTTAAAGTTCAAAAAAAACCCAAAAACCAGTTACTTACCAAATTGAAGGCACAAGGCAGACAGATTGAGTTGCTCACCGATTGGATTGATTGCAGGCAGTCAGACTGAGTTTTTAGCTGATGCAATTGATTGCAACCGAAGCAAGGCAGGAAAAGTGAGTGTGCCCGAAAGAAGCAGCAAGCTGCCAAGTGGGCAAGTGGGGACCGGGCAATTGGGTGGAGGGTGGGCAGGGATTTTTGCTACTGGTTCTCCAAACTACCTGCCGCCATCGTTACTGGATCACCCAATCCGGTCCGAACCGGGAGCATTTCACCCCTGGGATACATATATAGGAGATGTGTGTTTGTGTTTATTGATGCATAGAATGGGAGACAGACATGTGTATAGAGGAAGAAATGGATAGAGGGATGGGGGAGGATTCATTAAATTAGATGGTGACTGGAAAATAAACATTTTCAAGAATCATTAGGTGATAACAGTTTTTGATGGAAGTTATTTGATTTCCAGACTGTTTTTGGTAATGAAGAATTGTTTTGTTTCCAGAGCAAATGAATTGCTCAGTTAATAGAGCTTGGGGGAAATGCCTAGCATGGTGAAGATTAACTGACATTTTGAGAGAATAGAAGGATGTTTGCTGGTACTTGCATCTTTATCCACTTGGACACTGAGCGCTGAGAGCTGTACTTTGTAAAAAAAAATCACTTTGTCATCTGAGGCCCAATAGCATGCCAATATGATACCAAATAGAATGGGGCCACTTTTTTCTCCTGTCATTTTGGGACATACCCTTTTTTCCCCACCAAGAATCATGCATCTAATATTTAGCAGTTTCCACAAAATATTTGTTCCCAAGAGTTCATGGTTTTCACAGTTCAAAAATACAGGGAGTGCATCAGAGCTGCAAATTTCCTTGCAGTGAATTATATATTGGGGCTGCATAACTGAAAGAACCCCCTCTCTGATGATGGCAAGAAAAGTTCCATTCTCTTCTCCCAACTTCCTCTGGCTCTTGCCTTCTCTGCTCTTTCCATAACCACTTTTCTATTGTCTCTATATAGTTTGTATCTCATTAGCAAAGATAAGACACAGTTATGAGAAGTAAGTAATGTTCCATGTAATGGTTGACTTTTTTCCAGGAACAGTTATAGTTAGTCAAAAGAAATTGTGCCTTCAGCCTAGAAGCTCATCTGATTTTTTATTAACTTCAGGTTGCAGATGCTGCTAAAAATACTGAGATCTGTGATAAAATGATGAACAAACATAGCATCTATGTCCAGGCAATAAATTATCCCACTGTGCCACGTGGAGAAGAGTTATTGCGTATTGCCCCCACACCACATCATACTCCACAAATGATGAATTATTTCATTGGTGAGTGAAAAAAACAGCTTTAAGGTGTTACTTGACAAGAATATGCATTGCTGAACACATCTTCATATAGAAAAAGAAAGTGCTATGTTGCCGGCCTGTATATGCAAATTCTCAGCTGTAAAAAGAGAACAGTATCAACCATTCAATTTCTAAACTGAGTTTGTTTATTCATTGTCAGTTCCAAATGTCATAACTCTAGCAAGCTAAAAGTATTTAAAAACAAGAAAAAACACATAAGAAAATTATAAATAACATATACACCACTAAGAAAAATCAACCAAAGATAACAATATAAGATCTGTTAGCCAAGTGCTTTTTATGACTAGTACTAAGGATCTATCTTAGCTGCACTTGTTTAAATAATTTCCTCTTTCTGTAATTAAGACAAATTATCATCAGTACTGCTTGGTTTCATTTTAGAAGAGCCTTCAATCAAATATGCCTCCTTGTTGGCAACTTGCTCTTGAATTGACCATTCAGATGATAGACTATGATTGCCTGCATCTCTATAAGCCACAAGTGTCCAAAGCACATATTTGTGTTTTAGGGCTGAATAAAGCACTTGAAGGGGACAAAACATGTTACCATGTTTTCAACTTTCAACTTGGTAGAGAGATAATAGATTTTGGAATTATTTTAAAATTTTACTAGGAGATGTATAAGACACACACAAACATACATGCTTAAATGGTAGTAGTACTTAACTCTTTAAAAGTACTGTAGTTTTCAGACTATAAGACGCACCAAGATTTCGAAGAGGTAAACAAGAAAAAAAAAGTTTTTGCCCTCCCCGGCCCCCAGAAGTACTCTGCAGGCCTTTCAACCCCTCTACGTGTTCCGTTTTTGGCAAAAACGGGAATGCGCAGAGGGTTTGGGAGGCCTACAGAGTGTTCCTGAGGGCTGGGGAGGGCAAAAATGTGGTTGTTGGGGGTTTGGGAGGCCTGCAGAGTGCTCCTGGGGCTGGGAAAGGCAAACACCCCCATTTTTGGCCTCCCAAATCTTCCATTAATCATGGTTTTGCCCTCCCCAGCCCCCAGGAGCACTCTGCAGGCCTCCCAAACCCTCTGTGTGCCCCATTTTTGCAAAAAAAAAAAATGGGCCTGTTTTTGGCAAAAACAGGACAAGCAGGGTGGGGTTTCTAGAGGCCAGAAATGGCTGTGTTTGGTGTGTAAGATGCACCAACATTTCCACCCTCTTTTAGGGTGGGGGGAGTGCATCTTATACCCTGAAAAGTACGATAGTCTTTGTGCAATTAACTCATTTAGTATTAAGAAAATAGTGAATCTATTACTGAAAGAACAAAACCAGTGTTTTAGGTTTTGCTGGATTTTTGTCATTAATATCTTTTCACAAATTAAAGCTTACAATTGAGGAAGAAAGTAAACTTCTTTAAATTATCAACTATGTTTTCCTTTTCTTGTAGACAACCTGCTAAGTACCTGGAAGGAAGTGGGCTTAGAATTAAAACCCCACTCCACAGCGGAGTGTAACTTCTGTAGTCGACCCTTGCACTTTGAAGTTATGAGTGAAAGAGAAAGATCCTACTTCAGTGGAATGAGTAAACTTGTGTCAGCTACTGCTTGAAAGAAATTGCAGCTTCATCTATGTTTAGAAGTCAGATATTCAAGATATATATTATAGCTTATTATGTGCATCTTATTCTATGGTCTGAACAAATTTCTGGAAAATAAATTTTAAGATGATGTTTGTCAGTTCTTTGTTCTATAATCACATTTCCCATTGTCATGTCTAAATAGATATAAAATATGTTTCTACTAATTTTGAAATATATAACAGACCCATGTTAATAAATACATTTGAGCTTTTATTTTTTAGTAACATGGTGCCATGACTTAAAGTAAATATGAGATGAGAGAACTTACACATTTTCATTGTACATTTTAGCTATATGCAGCCACACTTTGAAGGGGATATGTGCCAACTTATAACAAGAGGTAAAGCAGAGTGCAGAAGGAATACCATATATTTAGTGCTTTGAAAGGAGAAAAACGAAAGAGAAACATTGGCTAGCTATTAAGGACTAGAGGACTTTTCTTTGTACTTCAAGTCCAAAACACTAGAAATATATGTATGATCTGGCATAGAAGGCATACCACAGGTGCCAGTCTGTCAGGGAATTACATTTGGCAGGTCCCAGAAGGTAGGCTTTCTCTGCCAGGGTGCCTTCCCCCCCTTTGTGGAATATTCTCCCCCTGGACATCAGGTTAGCTCCATCCCTCTTAACATTGCACAGATTCCTCAAGGTCTTGTTTTGTCCCTGACTAGATGCAGCTATATCGGGATGCGGTGGCTCAGTGACTAAAGACGCCGAGCTTGTCGATCAAAAGGTCGGCAGTTCAGCAGTTCGAATCCCTAGTGCCACATAACAAGGTGAGCTCCCGTTACTTGTCCCAGCTTCTGCCAACCTAGCAGTTCGAAAGAGCGTAAAAAATGCAAGTAGAAAAATAGGGACCACCTTTGGTGGGAAGGTAACAGCGTTCCTTGCGCCTTTGGCATTTAGTCATGGCGGTATATGACCACAGAGACATCTTTGGACAGTGCTGGCTCTTCAGCTTTGAAATGGAGATGAGCACTGCCCCCTAGAGTTGGGAATGACTAGGACGTACGTGCGAGGGGAACCTTTACCTTTTTTTTTTTTTTGATGCAGCTAATTAGCCCCCTAATCAAGACACACATAGCATGAAGTCTGTATATAACAGTCTGACTTTACACAGACAAAATAAGATGAAGCCATAGTTAGATTCCAAGAGTGTTCTATCTTGGTTGCTAAGCCAGGTTTATTGCTCAGCATGATGTGCTTGCTTCTATTTGGCAAAAACATACCTTGTTTATCTATGCATATTTATTGCAATTCCAAAATCTATATTTGGACAATGCCTTTATTACAAGCCATCAAAAGTGTACATATACAATTGTGAACAAACTTGGTATTTCTAGGGGGAAAAGGAAGGAATTTCTAGGAAGAAAAAGAAAATAGGGATGAAAGGTTGAAAGGTATTTTAACAAGAATAGTAAAGGAGCAAACTTAAGTTTTATTAGATGTTAGGCTAGAGTTATTAAAACATAGGGTAGACTGTGTCCCCTTTCAGCAATACCTGGTTTTCTCACTTATTAAAATCTAGTAAAATTCCCAAACTTCATATACTGAACAAGGTGGAATAGGCATATTATCTGATACCCTGTAGGTTGCCTGTTAGATAAAGTTAAGATTACCAGTCTCCCAAGGAAATTTGATGGACTTCCATATCTATTAGACTATTGAATTCGCTTCAACGAGTTCAGTGGGATTACATCCATATAAATAAAATGTGTGAATGCGTGTGAGCTTGTGCATATGACTGCAGACATAAGTATGTTGTGATACATCCATAAGAACTATGAATCTAATCTGGCAACTCTTAGGACCTTGAACTTTATTTTGAACTACCAGAGTACATATGCTTACACAATGCTTCTTTGAATTCTTTCTTCAATCCTTTTGGAATATGTTTCTGTTAAACAAAAGGAAAAATAGCTGGCACATACAGCTTTCACCTGCAGCTGAAATAGTTTGGCCTGCTGCCTTTGGCAGAATTGAGTAGGAAAAAAAGCCATTATTGGCATGGTGCTCACCTTTCTACAATACACTGAGGACATATTTTGTTGCTGGCATTTTTGGGTAAATGGGACTAACCTTGTGATTTGAAACATCCCTTCTATCTCCTTTCATTATTGTCTGCTTCCACAGCAGGCCTGGAATGCAAATATCATATCTGCCTCACCTGCTGATGTCCAATTAGCAATTGGGCTTTCTTATCTAAGAATTTCAATGTTATCCAATTTTTGGATTCAAAAATTTCAAACAAAGACAAGAGGGGATCCAAAGTTAACTTTGTTCTTGCTCCCCTTCTCCCTCATCAACAGCACCATAACTCAATTCTGAGGAAGAAACCTTGAATTAAACAGTTGCTATGTTCTTCAGGGACTTCCCTTCTAAAAAGCATGATGGGCCATAGGCATATACTGTATCTTTGCTCACTCTACAGGTTTTGGGGGGCAGTGGAGGGTTGCTCCTGGTTCGCACCAGTTCGGGAGAATTGGTAATAAAAATCTCTCATCGTTCAGAGAACTGGTAGTAATGGCTGGCTGGCCACGCCCCTGAACTGGTCCCCCAGCTGCCATGTTTGTCACCGCCATGTTCTTTGCGCATGCGCATCCCATTGCCTTGCAAGTCCAATGGGATGCACATGCACAAAGAACATGGCGACCATGGCAGATGCTTTTTCCACAGGTACTTTTCAGCAGCCTGTGGAGAAAGTGACTGGCAAAAAATCCTTTTGGGAGGTTTCCTGGCCAGCCGCTTTCCAGCAGCGGTGCTGGCTGGGGGTCGCTGAAAACTTGGGTCAGCTTGCCTTTCTGACTCTGGACCAGCCACTGTGGAAGGTAAGCAGACGAAAAAAGAGGCGTGGTGAGGGAAGGAAGGCAGGCAAGCATGTCAGGGCTGCCCGGCTAGCTAGCTCCCTTCCCCATGGCCTTACATTGCTTGCCTGCCTTCCGGCCTGGCCAGTGGGTGGGCAGGCGGCCCTTTGGGGAGATGAAGCCACTGTGCTGGAGGTGAGAGGGGCAGCGGCAGCAGCGGTTCTGGGGGAGGGTGGCCGGATGTCACACACACACACACACACTGCCCTGTTGGCTCCGCTGCCGCTTCTTTTGCGTTAGCTTCTTGCCTCTAAGAGTTGATCGTGAAGAGCTGGAAGACGTTTCCTTAGATCTCCCTCAAGGTCATTGTTGGAGCACCACAGATCTAAGAAAACGTCTTCCAACTCTTCATGATCAACTTTAAGAGAAGCGAGAAGCCAATGTAAAAGAAGCAGCAGTGGAGTCGACAGGACAAGGCGTGTGTGTTTGTCCCTTCACAAGGACTTGGAGGCAGCCCCTCTGAGGGAAAGAGGAGGCAGTGAAAATCTCTGACAATCCAACAATGACTTGGGGGAGATTTAAGGAAACGTCTTCCAGCTCTTCACAATCAACTTTAAGAGAGGTAAGAAGCCAACTCAAAAGAAGTGGCGGCAAAGGTGATGGATGTGTGACATGTCCCTCCACGGTCCTCTCCCAGGTGACAGGGCTTCGCCGCCACTTCTTTTCCTCCGAGGTTGCAGCCATCGGGCAGGGGAGGAAACGGATCGCCCGATGAATGCTGGCTTCCATTGCACATGTGCTGAATTTGCGCTCTGCGCAAGGACGTTAAGTTTCTGCCCAGCTGAGGTGCAGCAATCCACTCTGCAGTGCCTATCAGCTGGGCTAAAAAAGAAGAAATAAAGGTAGAAATAATGCAGGGCGGGCAGCAGGGCCCAGCTCCCAAACAAAGAGAACCGGTTCAGTAATGTCACATTGTCACCGCTACTGACTCAGCCAAACCGGGCCAAACGGGAACAACCCACCACTGGGGGATCGGGCATGGGTCCTCTGCTTGTCAGACATGTTTGGTTCCATCCATCCCTTCCTCAAAAGTTCTATTTCTCCTTCCCCTCTACTCTACACCAGTAATAGATATGTTGATATCCATGATATTATATTGCGCAAAAGTGGAAGGTTTTGAAAAAACTGGAATATAGTTGATTTCTACCTTCTCTATTACTTTTCTATTTTCTCTATTACTGTTAGAAGATACTACAGCTAGTAGTAATGATGCAGAAGTGCTGATGGTAAAAATCAGGGAATCCAACATGTTCCCATATTGATCGTTTTATAACAATTAAACCTTTATTTTTCAAACTTAGCAATTTCAAGATGTATGGACTTCAATTTCAGCATTCCGCAGCCAGCATGCTGGGCTGTAGGAATGCCCTGTAACCAGTGATGGGATTCAAGTAATTTAACAACCGGTTCTCTGCCCTAATGATTTCTTCCAACAACCAGTGTGCCAAGCTGCTCAGAAAGTTAACAACCGGTTTTCCCGAAGTGGTGCGAACTGGCTGAATCCCATAATTATCTGTAGCTTTATTTCATATAAATGTTCCCCCAGTGGGAAGTGCGACAATAGGCTTTTCTTTACAGTACTTTTTTATACTCTTTGCAAGGAATTTGTGCATGTACGAATACATATGTACAGCATGTAGAACATAATATATATACTTTCTAAACATTAATTAAATAATGATTAATAGTTAATCATTTCTCTTCCACACAAAAGCTTGCTTGATCAAAATTCTAATAAAGTGAATCAGATGCCTTTATCACCACTTTAATTTTATCAAAGTCCAAAGAAAATTGTAAAGCTTTTTGAGGAATTATTGCAATTTTTAAAAAGAAAGAAACAAAAAACGTAAAAAGACAAAAAATGAGTAATATTTACATATTCATTAGTTATAAAATTGCAATACCAAAACAAAAAATAAAAATAAATTTATTTTCAATATTTTTAAATGTGTGGTTTATTCTTATTTAATATGAAATCTATGCCATGGGGGAAAATCGTTTTTTATTAGCAGAAATAGTAATCTTTTAAAGAATGGATAAACTACACATTTTTTGAATCCAAGTTTTGAAATAGTAACATTATTTTTCCCTCAATATAATTATTCTATATTCAATAAAACTAAAGCTTCTCAAAAATGGGTTCCACTGTTTTGGAATATAATTCAATATAACATAATTGTAACTTAAAAATGATTATCCAGACTTCTATTTTTATATATTACAAATAATATATAAATATTTTATATATTTGGTTTATTCTTCTAAAAATAAACCAAAACCAAACATTAATGTACCTTCAAGTTTCTTACATCACCAATAGAAAAAAAAATCTCTTCTGATATATTCCATGAAGGATCCAATAGATTGAAAATAAAATTTTTTTCCTGGATTAGCTTCAAAGAAGTAACTTTTTTTAAAAAAAACTTGTATTTATTGATGTTCTATTAACAGGTACTGCAATTCTTTATTCTACAATCCATAAAAATCATTAAATTAAAAAAAATATATAATTTCTGATATAGTTTTGAAGTCAGGTTGATTTCAGACAGAGTCTTAATCAGAAATAATAGTATTGCAGATTTCTTCAGACCATTAAGCATCTTTACTCAGAAATCAAAACACACTACGTTGATTATATGAAACTATTGTGCACTAGGCAAACAAAATTCTGTAGATGTTAAAATCCTTAAAATAATCATGACAAAATTGAATTAAAGTTGAATTAATGAAATGAAATGGAAACTTTATAGCCCTCTTTCTCACACTGAATAATTGGTGAACAGAGGTTTGATTTTTGAAATCAAGAACCCTTCCTCTAGAAATTTTCTAGATTCAAAGACAGAGCTGGTTTATCTAGTCTCCAGAACAAACTGGAATAGATTGAATCATTTCAATTCAAGAGATTAAATTCACTCCACGTCCTAGCAAGTCTATTTGCAAATCGTTTGGCTTATGTAACATGAAATATAAGAACAATCAGGTACATTTGTGAGTTTATAAAGATAAATAACTCTGATTGCCTGTGAAATACATGTATTGCTTGAGTTTACCCACAACACTAACTATGGCTTATTTGTTGTTATTGTTGTTGTTGTTGTTTTAATCATTTTTATTGAATTACATATTACAATTCAACTAATATTGATTCAGCAGTGTTCATACATATATATGAACACTGCTGATTACTTACATTGTGTCTCTTAAGTCACTTATTCCTATTAATAGTTACACCATCTCCTTCTTTTATTTTATCTTCCATCCACTTGTACTACCCTTCCCACACTATATAGTATTCCAAATTTTCATCATCATTTAACTCATACGTTAATTTACTCATCTCAGCGCATTCATATACTTTTCTAATTATATGCTCCTACAGTGGTAATGATCTGTTCCCCCCCCTTCAGAGACCCACAAAAACACAGCCAGCCGAGGGTTAAGAATCACTTGGCACACTCCGCAGTTCTTATCTCAACCTTGGCAGCGATATGCACACCGTCTGCCAAGGACTTTATTGGTTTACACAAACAAGAAAATCACCTACGTAGCTTTGCCGTTCATCCAGCTTCCAAGACTACGAGGTTGCTCCGTTTGTTTAGCTTTGTTCGTCACGAACTTCGTGACCCACCGTACTGTCTTATATAGATATGTTTCTGGGTGTGGTCCAGTGAGTCATTGATCCTGTGACTCCAATCCAATGACTCAGGATTTCCTCATACGCCGCAGCTGCAGTACCCTTTTCTCTCGCCTTCTTTGGCGTGCGTCCAGGAATGACGTCTCTCCCTCACTCTCATCTGAGACACCTGTTTCCCCACTACTTGGCTCTCTTTCAGCTGGCACCTGAGCCGGTGCCAGAGGGGGAGGGCTGGGAGATCTGGCTGGCTCCTCTTCCTCCTGCTCAGAGCTGCCTTCCTCCAAAGGGATAGGCTCAGAGGACGGGGCCACAACAGGTAATTCCTTTTCTTTCCAGTATTGTGCATATATTATTCTGGCAGCAGTAATAATATGTATGATTAGATACCTCTTTTTTTTTTTCATATGTCCTTTTTAGTATTCCCTGGAGAAATGTTTCGGGCTCCAAATCAATGTTATCCTCAATTATTTCTTGTATCCATTCTCTGATTTTTTTTCCAGTATTTCTTCACTTTGGGGCATGTCCACCACATATGATAGAAGGTTAAAACTATGGCTTGTTTTAACCGGTTTCTCCTGAAGACAGAATGCTGGATTTAAAGACTGCTAAACTGAAACTAAGAATGCAACAATAAGGACTAATATAGTGTACAAACTCAGAACAGGTAGTCCTTAATTTACAACCATTTGTTTAGCAACTGTTTGAAGTTACTAGGATGCTAACAAAAGTCACTTATGGCCAGTTCTCACAGTTATAACTATGGCAGCATCCCCACAGTCACATGACCAACATCTGGGTGCTTGGCAACGAGCCTGTATTTACAACAGTTGCAGCATTCCTGGGTCATGCGATTGACATTTGTGATCTTTCCAGCTGCTTCTGACAAGCAAAGTCAATGGGGGAAGCTGAATTCACTTAATGACTGCATGATTCATTTAACAACTGCCTTGCTTAGCAATGAAAACTCTGGTCCCAAATGGGGATTGTACTGTCTGCACTGTGTTGGATGCATAAGAAACCACTGGTTACATTCCTACAGTGTGCTGTCTAGAACAGGGGTCTCCAACTTTGGCAACTTGAAGACTTGTAGTTGCCAAGGTTGGAGACCCCTGGCCTAGAATCATTTTAGATCCAATGCATTCTACAAACCCAGAAATCTGATTGTTCAGAGTCCGAAGCGGGGCCATTTTAGCCTCAATATGCATTGGGCCAATCTTCCTCTGGCCAGACTCTATTGTGTGAATACAGATATCCAGTCATTTCTGCAGTAATGGGCTGCGCTAATCAATTCTACCAAGGAAATGAGATTGGGAGGAAGAGCAGCTGAAAATTCAAGTGATTACGTTACAAAATTCACTGGCAGTCATAGATTTTACCAGTCAAGTGCTGATTGGCAACAGCCCACAAAGTATGACTAGTCTCCAGTGGTGAAATCCAATTTTTTTTACTACCAGTTCTGTGGGCGTGGCTTGGTAGGCATGGTGTGGCTTGGTAGACGTGGCTTGGTGGGCATGTCAGGGGAAGGATACTGCAAAATCTCCCTTCCCACCCCACTCTGGGGCCAGCTAGAGGTGGTATTTGCCAGTTCTCTGAACGACACAAAATTTCCGCTACGGGGTCTCCAGAACCTGTCAGAACCTGCTGGATTTCACCCCTGCTGGTCTCCTTTACTGTATCTTAGCAGTAGGTTTATGGAAATTCTCAATCATCTGGGTCATGTCCCAAAGATGCTTTTTCAAGAAGGAACTGGACTTTCTGGTTTTTCTTTAAAGACTTTTTGCTTCTCATCCAAGGAGCTCCTTCAGCTCTTAGCAGTAGGTATACCCAAGACAAGGCGTGTGTGAATGCATGGAGTTCTCAGCCAATCAAGGTTACTAATCTATGTAAGAGAAAGAGCTGTTGATGCAACAAAGCTTTATCAATACTCCCCCTGCCAACAAGGATGTCTGGAGTACTGAAGATACTGAAGCAATTCAGGAAGTGATCAGGGACTCTGTATTCATCTCCAAGGCAATCAGACTCATTGTTTGGATAAATTTGCCACATTGCTCATCTAATGGCACCTTCTGTGCTAGTTAAAAGAAAAGTTATGGAAAATGAACAAAGGAAAGCTTAAGAAAATTAAGTTTGTTTACTGGTCTCATCAAATGTTTACTTAGAGTAGTGAAATTTAAAAAAAAACCCATTAGCAGAACAGTTGCTTAATATTATAGTGGAATATTCAATTTGGGTTGGTTTTTTCCCAACCTACTCCAATATTTTAGTCAGCAGATGGCAGTGAAGGGTTATCGCTGAAAACAGCAATCTTCTGTCAGAGTAATTGAGAGAATCTAAACTCACAGATGAAGGCAAATATACATGACCCAGGACAACGTTGCAGGATCCAATTTGGGTTGGTCACCAGAACCAGAGGTTTAGTTTTCTGTACTTTTGGAGTCTGGAATGGATTGGATCGGATCCTGCAGAATCTAAACTGCCCGTCCCTATTAAGTGGAAAAACCTCATGGTATCTCACCAATGCCTCTTTCCAGCACTCCTATCAGTACAGGAGAGTTGTTAGAAAGACTATATGCCTTAGGCACTAACCCTGCAATTGATACAAAAGCTAGAAGTGGTGCAAAGAGCCATGGAAAGATACATGCTTGGCATTACAAGACAAGATAGAAAGACCTACACATGGATTAGAGAACAAACAAAAGTGTACAATATTGTAGGAAGTTAGCACCCACCCCTTTCCTAGAGAAATGAAATATTTTGGGAAATATTAAAAAGGCAGAATATTATGTTTCCCTGAATGAGAAATGGAGAAACATGTTTTAAAAGAAAAGCAGCTTCTGTTAATGGGCCAGAGGCAGAAACTCAATCTTTGTCAATGGACCTCATCTGCAAGACAATGGGGCCCATCTAGACAGAAACTCACCACATGGCACCTGAGAAGATTACATCAGCCAGCAAGGCTAGCTAAGACCCCCACCCCCTGGGAGTCTGACAACCAATCAGGATACTCTTTCGGGGCCCCAGGAAGTTCAAAGCCAGAGAGAGCATAAAAACCCAGAGACTCACTGTATCTGCCCTTTTTCTGTTCAGCCATGTGATCCTGTCCACCATTAAACCATCTTTCCAGGCAGACTCCATGTTTCCAGTGTCTTTTTCCCCACTTGGAGCAGAACCCAGAAGGATATTTCTTCCTACAATGTCATTAAGAATTGAAATGGAAATGGGCTGGTCACATAGCAAGAAGAACTGAGGGCAGGTGGACCAAGGCAGTCATAGAATCGATCCCACTTGATAAAAAGCATCCACAAAAGAGACCTAAAACAAGATGGATCGACAACATCAGCAAGTATTACGGGCCCAGTTGGCAAAAAAAAAGCTCAGGACTGTGTAGGTTGGGAACATGCGGAAGCTGCCTTCATCCTGCGATGGATACACAATGGCTAAAATGATTATGATGATTGATATAGATCAGTGTTTCTCAACTTTGGAAGCTTGAAGATGGGTGGACTTCAACTCCCAGAATCCCCCAGCCAGCAGCGCTGGCTGGGGGATTCTGGGAGTTGAAGTCCACCCATCTTCAAGCTACCAAGGTTGAGAAACACTGATATAGATAGTGACTAAATGCTGCTAATTTGGAAGGAAGGAAGGAGGGAGGGAGGGAGGAACTTTATGACAGGTCATAGGCCCCCTCAAGCACATCAGAACAACAATGAAACGCAATACAAAGAAGTAAGAACAAAACAACACAACTTAACTAAATCAGCAACACACAAATATATACCAGTTACAAAAACAGACTTAACAACAGCTTGTCTTGTTTTACTATTTTTCATTCTGAAATCTAATCTTGGTAGTTTGAGCTTTATAGCCAATGTTAAGATCAGATAGGCTCCAAACAAGAGACTGAAACAAAAGCGAAACAGCCATTAAGTTTGCTGAGAGTTTGATTCCTTTCCTTTTTAAAGCAAATGAATAGAAACTGGCTGCTATACCAATTGCTAATCCCCATCTTCATCCCCCTTAAAGCATCCTGCTCTGATGATCAGCTTCTTATGCATAGCAAGGCATTTGGGAAAACTTCAGCAACCTTTTTCATCTCGGTGATGGTCAGTTCCTGTCATTTGTCATCCATCATGAGACCAGCAGGACTGGAAAAATTGGATTGTTCCTATAAATCAGGCAAGACCGAACTAGAATGTTACAAGCGTTGCTATTGAAATGTCATATGATGTTAGTTTCTGTGCTCGAAAACATGTTATTTCTAATATATGCAAGGTTTCAAAATGTCAGAGACACACACCCCTAAATTAAAATTGGCTTAGTTTGCCCAAGCTTAAATTAAATTTAAGCAAGCTTAAATTGCTTATTTTCTGAATCTACATGGGACAATGAATTATACACTGAACAAAACAGTCTGAGTTGCCCCAATACAGCAGTGGGGGCAGGAAGGAGGAGGAGGAAATCAAGTTTCAAATTAACCAAATGTTGGTGTATTGTACTAATTTCCTACTAAGTTTTTAAGCTTGTTGTGCATAGAAGCCCAAAATCTCTTGAACGTTTCACGGAGAGATCTTGCGGTTTCTTTACTAACTGGAACTTTTTGATAAAACAGCCACAATAATAATGCCATGTGTCAGCTACTCTTTTGTATGACAAAAAGTGTAAAGGACTTCATAGTATATTTACCCAATTTAAGAGATTGCTGAAGTAACCCTCTCAAGCCATCCTGACTTCTAACACTGAGGGAGGCAGGAAACGGGAGCCCAACAACCCTTGGAAAGTATAATGGGGTTCGCGCGTCTGCTTCCTGAGCTCTGAAAACTCTCCGGAGCTAGACTTTTTGGGGAGTTTGGAAAACTGCTCCCGAAAGAAAAGCCCTGGCTGGAAGGCGGTGCGGTGGGTTTCTCGTATCCCTCTTTTGCCCCCCCCCCCATTCCTCCCCTGCTTCGATGCGCGAGTCCTGGGGACATCGCGGGGCCGCCACACCTGACGAGATCAGGCGTTACAGTATCTGCACCCACCGATGCCTCTTCCTGCTAAGTCAGAGCTGAATCAGCGAGGGCGTCATTTAGGGAGGTTTCGGAGCCAGGTGGGTCGGGGCGATGGGGCGTGGCCTGCAATGGCAGGGCGTGGCCAGCAGGTGAAGGGGTGGTCGAAGGTAAGTAGCCTCGGCATGCCTGAGTTGCCTTTGGCAAGCAGAGCGGTGGTGCGAGCGGAATGTCGGAATTAGGAGGGATGAACGGGCGGCAAAGGTAACTCGGCTTCCCTGCGGGCGCGCGGGACTGGCATCTCCTCCTCCTCCTCCTCCTCCTCTTCTCCTTCTTTTCGTTGGGTCGGGAATTCCCTCGTTCCGGCTGATCAGCCCCCAGCCCCGGTTTTCTCCTCCGAAGTGGTCAATGACTTCTTTGTTAGCAGAAATTTTTCCACCGTGCCCTCGTTTATCCTCTTGAGGGTAGCTGGATCTGTTTGCAGGGGGGTTCGGCGGGTAGCCGACTGTTTTACACAGGCTCGCTTTTGTGATGCTAGCTTTTCTGGAGGGCGATCCACTCCTAGATCGGGCTACAGTTCCCATCGTTGCCCTTGACCAATTCATCTAGTGGGCAGTACGTAAAGTAGTCCTCCTAAAGTCCTCCTAAAGAACATATACCTGGGTTCCAAGTTGCCCAAGGATAGATCTCTCTCTCTCTCTCTCTCTCTCTCTCTCTCTCTCTCTCTCTCTCTCTCCTCCCTCCCTCCCTCCCTCCCTCCCTCTCTCTCATCCTCCCCTTCCATTTCTATCTAGGTTTGGGTGTGTGATCGTATATTGTGTTGGCGTCAGGTCTTTCTTTTACCCAACTCTTGTTTCTCCCCTTTCTTCTTTCCACCCTTTCCAAGAGCTTTGCTCTGTTGTTGCAGTTCTTATTCCATCCATCCATCCATCCATCCATCCAAACCCGCTTCCAGCTTTTCCAAGAAGTCCTGGCATCCTTGAACCTGTGCAGTTGTGGGAACAACTTTGACCGCCTCCATGAAATAGTGTGTGTGTGTGTGGGGGGGGGGTTGTTGTTTCTGTTGCTTCTGCAGCTAAGTAGAATAAGCATCTTATTGAGGTAGGGAAATCTTAAAAATGGTTACTGATCCAGATTGAATCCTGCAAGATTTAAAAATATGTGTAAGGTGAACATCTGAATGTGGGCTTGGAGAACCTCTGGTGATGTTTGAAAACAATATGCTATTTAGTATACTGTTGATTGTTGTAAGCCACCCAGAGTCCTCGGAGAGTGGGTGGCATAGAAATATGATTAATAAAATAAATAAATACAAACAAAAGAAATGATTGGGTGCAGCAGTGAATAGCCCCATCCTCCTTGAGTTGGCTCTACTGCTGTTACTAAGCCTCCTCCTTGTCTTTTGAGGGTTCTCTAGCTTTGAACCTTTCCAAATCCAGGGTGTGTAACATTCCAGTTTTTAATCTTCCATGAAGTTCTTGTGAAGAGACCTGAAGTGCAGGAGAGTCAGAGAGAAAAATGGAAGTTTGCCCAATGGGACTGGAGTTGACTGAATGGTGATGAAGCACCACTGCAAAGACAAAGAAGGCAAAAAATCAATCCCATTTGCTGCACATTTCCAAAAAGAGCTGGTAGATTTGTGGTGTGAAAAACTAAGAGACGGCTTTCTATGTGGTTACCTTTAGCTGATCATCTCACCATTCTGTGCACAATATTTCCACCCCATATCTCCTGAATGTGAAGGGTTCCCTTTCCTATAATTATTGGTGGTGGTTTTCCTCTTGCTTAAGCCATTCCAATCAGGTCCCTTGGAGTCCAATATCCATGATTCCTGCCCAACTTGAAAAGGAGAGTTTTGGTTGGGAATGGTGACAATTAGTATAACACATGTGGAGGACATCTGGTTTGAGAAAGCTGCCCTGAAATTGTTCTGCAATACAGTACCTGGGCTATTAGATCATGAGTTTATTTGTTTTTAAATTAACTGATGATGCTATGTGGATGACGCATGACCCCACTGAAATATACTGGTAATTGCCATATATTTGTAAGATGCCCTTGTTTGCTAAAAACAATTGGCTACAATGATGCTGTGAAATATAATGTCTTTAGAGAATGTCCTTGTTTCTTTTTTCTCTTGCTTAAGCCCTGTCCTTGTTCAGAAGCCCATTGTTAAAACATTGCAAATGTCTGTAGGAATATTACCGTACAATAAGTGAATAGTCAGTCAGAGAAGGGAAGCTAGTTCAACATTACTTACTTTTTTGTAAAACTCAGGCATATAACATTTTGATTTGGTCACAGAATGTTTACTGTAGCACAAACCACAAAATGGGCTGAAGGAATTGAGTGTAACTTGATTTTTAATGTGCTCTGAGAGTCATGATTTGAACAGTTCTTTCTCCGATGTGTCAAAGTAGTTGGCTCCTTATAGCAGAGGACAAGGTAGTGCTTTTCATGTACAGCAGCAGCTGTAGTTTCCTCCACTGGTGGCTCAGTGTTATTTCCACACAAGTGATGGGATTGCATCCTCACAATTAGCAGGAAGATTGGGCGTATGTTTAATAACTCACCACTCAGCAAAAAAGATTGAGTAAAAGTTTAATAACAATTATTTGTTTATTAGCTTGGAGTTCATAGGAACTGTGTACCCCATAACTATGTCCACCTACTTCATGTTGTCACCCTAATCCAGTATGTATTGTCTGAAGCAACTGCCACCCTGAAATATGTGATGGCTTTGTTATAGGATTTAGAGTGGAAATGATTGACGGGTCATTGATTAATTTTGCCACTTTGCTTTAATATTATATTACTCAAACTTATTGGCATGCAACATTAGGAAACAAAGTCGCATCAAATATGACTAGCAGATTGTTTCAGCTAACTTCAAAGTGCTATTGCTAGGAGCACAAAGGTCTTGATCTAAAAGAGATGGAGTGGGAAAGTTTGGTGTGGATTCCAACATGTGCTTGATTTGTTCAGACAATATTTCTATGTTGGACTTGTTCAGACAACAGGAGCTCCCTCTCACTGTCACATCTTGATTCCTCAGGCAAGATGTGGTGACAGGGGCAGGAGCTCCTGTCCTAGCTAAATAAATTTTCTGACTTCTGCCTGGGGGAATCAACTTTTGTTTTCAGCATAAGCAGACACTGTCTGCTTATGGAAAGTGGCTACTGGTTGCTCAAATTCTGTTTTTGGATCGGTTGACTCTTCTCCCACAACTCCGTGTCCTCTTTCACTATTATTTTGTTGTACTTTGTGAAGGGTGCAGTAGTTATGAGTGTATCGGGGACTGAATCGGTTCAGCACTGTCTACTAAAACTGATGGTAGCTCTAGAACACGGGTGTTGAAGTCAATCATGTCACACAGTAACTTTTTAGCCTTTGTGGATGAGTGTGATGCATCCTGCCCACAGGTCGAAAGTTTGACAGGCCTGCTCTAGACAGAATGTTCTTCTCTAGAATCAGTGTCTACTACAGCTAGACCTATGTGTAAAATGTTGAAAGGGATCCGGAGTAAAAGGTAAGACTTCTAAAGGGACTTGCTACAAAGAGCACTACCTTGAGCTCAAAGGTTGCAGACTGAAATTTGCTATCCTGTAGACCTGACATCATCACATTCAAACAGCTGTCCAGAATTGCAATCAATCACAACACAACTGGAAGGGACCTTGGAGGTCTTCTAGTCCACCCCTATGCTCAAGCAATTTCTATACAATTTCAGACAAGTAATTGTCCAGTCTCTTCTTAAAAGCCTGCAGTGATGAAGCACCCACAACTTCTGAAGTTGGTTAATTGTTCTCACCATCAGGAAATTTCTCCTTAGTTCTAGGTTGGATCTTTTCTTGATTAGATTCCACCCATTGCTCCTTCAGGTGCTTTGGAGCAGCGGTCACCAATTGCTGATCATGAGAAAATTTTGGTGGTCTGCAGAAAAATTATTTGCATTTTTATATTGCACCAAATCAGGGATCCTCAAACTATGGCCCCTGGGCCAGATACGGGCAATGAACGCTTGTGTTACTGCAAAAAGTCTCCCCATTTGGGGTCTTTTTGTGCAGGTTGGAGAGGGGCAGAAATTCTGACTAGGGGTCTGCTTTGGCCTCCTGGTGTGGGGCTTTGGGCAAAGGCTGGAGGGAAGCGCCGCTGGTGGCAAAGAGCCAGAGAGCCTTGTTCCAGTGGGACAGCATCATAGGCTGGAACTGGCTGACCATCTCAGTCTGCTGAGCCTCCAGGTGCCGGTACCTGGCCTTGAACTCCTGCAGATCTTCCCTCTGCTTGGAAAGCCTATGTCGTAGTCCTCAGTGAGGTGCTTCTCGGTCAGATCCAATTTGAACTGAGCCAGCTGTTTTGCCAACTCTTTCTCATGGTGGCTGCTTAGCTTCATCAACTGCTTCCTGCTGGGGCCCTAAGGAGCCCAGGCAGGCAGGCAAGGAGTGTCTGGGAGGAGAGGCAAGTAGAGGCCAGCAAGGTGCCCCTCAATGTGAGTGGCATCAAGTTGGCCATGCCAACCCAGTTACATGACCACCTAGGCACACCCATCTAGCCGGTCATTAAGCAGATTGTATTAGTGGTCCACAGGATTTTAAATTATGAATTTAGTGGTCCCTAAGATCCGAAAGGTTAGTGACCCCTGCTTTGGAGAATTGTTTGACCCCCTCTTTTTTGTGTCAGTCCCTCAAATACTGGAATACTGCCATGATGTCACCCCTACTCCTTATTTTCTCCAGGCTACCCATGTCCAGTTCCTGCAACTGTTCTCCATATGTTTAATCTGCAGGTCTTTAATCATTTTAGTTGCTCTTTTCTGCACTTTTTCTAGTCTCAACATTTTTATTTTTTTTTTGGTAATGTGGTGACCCAAACTGGGTGCAGTAGTCCAGGGTGCGGTTTTACAAGATTTTATAAAGTGGTAGTAATACTTCAAGTGAATAATTATATGAAATTTTATATATGTCTAACAAAGAATGTAGGATTGAATATGGTAGGATTTAAGAAGATAAACTGCTCTTCTTGAACAGATCCTGGCCCATCTAATGCAGCAGTCTGTTCTCATAGTGGCCAACCAACTATAGAAGGAAGACCACTAATCTCCCAGCAGATGACCTCAGAGATAGTCATACTGTCTTCAGGGCTGGTAGTCATTGATTCCCATGGCTTCCAGGAATTGTTCCATTTATTATTAATTTTTTTGACATTGACATTGATTGTGTTCAAACCAGGCTAAGCCTGGTTTTATAACTCCCAGTATATTATTTCAAGTAAAGCTTGAATCAGCCTGGAATTAACAGGGAACACCTTAACCATACTTTTTTTTCCCCTTGCAAGATCAGCTGAATCGCAATTTTCCAGGTCTTTGAGACTTGAAAAAGTTGACCTTTTCTCTTCCAGCCTCTTCCAGAACCAAGAGCAGCTGCAGAATGATTGTGTCAAGTTTATATCACGGCAGCTGCCCATCCTTTTTGAAATGCATGAGATCATGTAGACGTCAAAAAATAATGCTAGTTCAGAAGTGCAATGGTAAAAGCAGGCTCAACTGGATTGACTTAGGTACCTCTGCTTTTGTAAAGTAACTTCTGCTGTTAGTAAGGTAAAGGTGAAGCACCCTCAGGGGAATGGGGTTTCTGGGATCTATGGATGCCAATATGTTTCCTGACAACAGTTCAGAAGTGTTTTGCTATAGGCTTCTTCCAAGATGTTTTTCAACATTCCAGCCTAACTAACAGCCCTGGTGTTCCTGATTCCTTTTATTTTAGATACAGTAGTGGCCAAAATTGTGGAAACCTTTTGGGGAAAGTGTATTTTCTAAAACTCCCTCTCTGAAGTGGCAGAAAGCTATACAAGCATACCATTGACTGGTCCTTATCTTCCCTCTGTTGCATCTGTTCTGGTGTTTGTCCTGATTTTGGGATACAGGGTGTGCTAACAAAGCTACTGGCTAAACTCTCAAGTATTGCTGCCTTCCCCTTTCTGAATATCATCATGAGCCACAATGGCACAGTGGTTAGAATGCAATACTGCAGGCTACTTCTGCTGACTACCGGCTAACTGCAGTTTGGCAGATTGAATCTCACCGGTTCAAGGTTGACTCAGCCTTCCATCCTTCTGAGGTTGGTAAAATGAGGACCCAGATTGCTGGGGCAATAGGTTGACTCTGTAAACCGCTTAGAGAGGGCTGTAAAGCACTGTGAAGCGGTATGTAAGTCTAAGTGCTATTGCTATCATCAGAGGGTGAGTGGATGATTTTGGCAGATAGGTAGACCTGTTGTCAGGTTTCGAAGTCGTCTCAAATAAATTGCATTTCAAACAAAGTCTTTGATGAAAAAACTCTTATTTATTAAGCACGAACATTCTACTCCAACTCATCACAGCCAACTCTGGCTTCCTCACCTTTTCCTCTCCCCACTCCTCTGCACTCATTGGCCATCTTCCCAGTCACTCTGCCCCTAATCTACTGCTCCCACTCAAAGGAATTTCCCCCCTCCCATCCCATCTCCTAGGTGATATTCTCTCCAGGGAAAATAAGTAGGTGAGTCAACCGTCCCTTTCCAGATGCTTCTGCTTCTCCTTCTTATGTCAGCATTAGAGTAAGTGCAGCGTGAAATGCTGACACCTGTTTAATGTGCTTTCCATACAGGAATGGCATTTGACAAGAGAAGAAAATATCCCAAGAGAAGAAAATATCTGTAGTTCAAAGTTGAATTGTTGAGTCCTTGGCACTCTCCAAGCTCAGTTGTTTGCCTGCGGATGTTTCATTTCCTAATTATGTAACATCATCAATGTCCCCTAGGTAGACTGAAACACTTGTTCCAAGCCAATTCTTCCCAATCTACTGAGTCTCACATAAAGCAGGAGAATTGACTTTGCCAGTTTACCTCATGAAATGGCAGAGGCCACTAAGTAATGATCCATGGGCTTCAGAAAGTAGCACGCTGAAGGATAGTCCAGTTTTCAAGAGCTAGACTCTCCTACTTTAATGCTTGGAGAGTCCTGCCTAAGGGCAGGAAGAGAGAGAGGGCATAGTTGGCTCTGGCCTGCAATGGCCAATAGGTGTTGGGTTGATTATACCTTGGGTTAATTACATCTTCTTTGTGGTAATTGGTGCAAAATGTCATAGATTTATATCTATATTTTAGATGTAACTGTTGGTTTAAAGGGTAAAACATACCTTTAAATACTGGGGCAACTAAGGAAGATTTTAGACTGACTCAATGAGAAGAGTTCAATATAAGATGGACAGCTATGTAAATTTATTTATTTATTTTATTACTAAAATTTATATGCCGCCCTTCTCCCATGGGACTCGGGGCAGCTCACAAGGTTAAAACAACAATAACAAAATTCTAAAAAACAGTCCAATTTAAAATCCCCAGTTAAAAAACCCCATAATCGGTCAGGGAATTTTATGAAACAGCCATGTCTTCAGGCCAGCACAGAAAGTGTGGAGGTCGGGAGCTGTGCAGAGGTTGGTGGGTAACCCATTCCAGAGGGTCTGTGCGGCCACAGAGAACACCCTCGACCTGGGGGGTCATCAGCTGACATTGTCTGGCCGAAGGCACCCAGAGGAGGGCAGTTCTATGAGAGCGCGTAGGTCAGTGGGAGGCTGGTAGAAGGTGGTCCTGCAAGTACCCCAGGCCCATGCCATGAAGGGCTTTATAGTTGAGTACCAGCACCTTGAAGCGGATCCGGAAGGCCACCAGCAGCCAGTGCAGCTCTCGCAAAAGAGGTGTTCCCTGGGAGTAACGGGAGGCTCCCGTAACAACCCGCATAACTGCATCCTGGACCAGCTAGGGTGCACCCCAAGGGCAGCCCTGTGTACATTTACATACATTAATGTATGTAAAGCTATGTAACAAACAAACAACAGAAACAAAATCAACCAACCAACCAAAAACTGGGCATGTGTGTCCCATGGTTACATGGAAGTCTGGAAAGAAGACTTGTTCCTTTTCATCTTCAACCACTCCCACTTCCATCCCTTTTGCACAAAAGTAGATATACATTTTATACAGGGCTAGGGTAAATCTGTTTTTTTTTTAAAAAACAACAACAACACAAATTTTTAGTGTCATATATAGGTTGAGTCTTAAGTAATCTTCAGTATCACAGTTCAAAAATTCACAGGCATTTTTAAAAATAACATCATACTTTAATGGTTTTCCTAAGTCAAGTCAATGTAAGCAATTTTAATCTGAATAAGAACAGGCTTAAATTCTGGATATTACAATTTGTTTAGTGGCTTAAGGAGAGAAACCTCAAATTGCTGTAACTGTTCTTTTAGTGAGTAATGGAGCAACATTTTTTTCAAAGCTGACTTTCCTCAAGCCACAAGAATTTTCAACCTGAATGGCAGATGCTGGGATTTATGTAAACAACTTTATGGGTTCTTGCTGAAAAAAATTCTCTATGCACTTCTATGAAATTTGTTAAACATCTATCCAGAACCAATCTGATGTTGAAGTCAACAAAGTAAATTAACAGGTAAGCTGCTCAGAGTCACTTTGAACCACCAGATGGGTGATAAATACATTTGAAAGATTGAAAATTTTACCTATTATCTTTACCTCCCTCCCTTATGCTGCCTATCTCATACTTGGGTTCTTCTTTACCCCATCAGCTACCTCCGATGTAGCCCCAGGACAAGTGGCAGAGCAAGTTTTCAGCTCTTCTGGAAGGCCAGGAGTGTGGGACCGGGCTCTATCTCCAAAATGATATTTTAGATTTTGCTTTGGCAGGGGCCACAGCAGAAAAGGCTCTTCTCCTGGATCCTGCCAGCTGAAATTCTTTGGCAGATGGGATCTGAAGTACGGTCTTTCTGCTGGAACAAGTGGGATAGACTAAGCCCCTCAGGATGAGGCAGCTCCTCAGATATCAGAGATAAATTCAAATGATTCAAACAGTTTTGCTTAGATAAATAAACATTAAATTATTATGAAGTTGTACTTCATACACACTTGCCGTGTTTGTAGCTGCTGGTATGGTGAAGAATCTCTACACATCTGCATTAACACATTTTCATGTGAATAGCTAGGAAGTGTGCTATTCAAGGGAATAGAGCACAAAGAAGAAATATTATAGCAAGTTGCTGTCAAAATGCAATCAAAATTAAACCAATTTACTGTACTATAAAGAGAATTATAGTATCTCTGTTGTCTAGGTGGAAATCAACCGTGAATGAATGCATGGATAACTAGACAGAAATTAATTTGATCTGAAATCCAGCTGCTGTATGGTATCATAACATTGGTAGACTCTTCTCTCCATTTTTTGTAGAGTATTTCACACATCAGGAATTCACTAATACCTTTTGTGAATTGTGTAGTTCCATATATATCAAAGTACCACACAGGATGATTAAAGATGCCAAAATAGTTCAGAAGAGATTGATGATTGTTGCCCTGTGAGGAATGACCAATTGTGCAAACGATTTTAAAGAAAAGAGAACATAGTTGTATTCTATAAACATAATCGTTTAAACTCCAATGATATGCTGTCAGACTATGATGCAGGCACATTTGCTAATACAAAATTTAGGACTAAATGCAAAATTTGCTCTGCAGAATCTGCCTTCTGAATCAAATGATCCCTTAAAATAACCTATTCCTAATAGAAATGTCAAGAATTAGGGACAAAAGGAAAGTGTGCATAAGAGAAAGATACCAATGTGAAGGCAAAGTTTATATTTGTAAAATCTGATTTTCGTCTTCATGAAAACATGTGGCAAATCTGGCTGATGTCCCCACTCCCAGGCCATCACCCCATCAATCTGTAATGGCTTGCTAGAGCTGGAAAGGCAAGTTCTAAACCTGTTTTCCTAGAAATAAATTATTTCTGAATTCAGTCAATCTGAATTCCTAGTAATTGTTGTTAGAATTATTGGTTGACTTTACTGAGTAAGAAAAAAAGGGGGGAAGGGGGAGTGGTTGAGCTTGGATTGATTTATGGTGGAAAGTGAAACTTGTAAAACTCTTACTGTTAAGGGGGGGATTGAAGACACTGAAAACTCATGATCTTGCCATTTTCCACATCTAAAGCAGTGTTTCTCAACCTTGGGAATTTTAAGAGAGGTGGACTTCAACTCCCATAATTCCCCAGTCAGCATCTGGGAGTTGAAATCCACCCATTAAAATTCATCAAGGTTGAAAAACATTGATCTAAAGGCTCTAATAGACTGCCTGCAGCATGCAAATATTGGAGAAGTTTAGTTTTTAATGTTGGCTTTATGGAGTTGGAACCAGCTGTTTGCTGTTATTTTACCAGGCTGAGACTTAGTATCTTTGATAATGAAGTGAAGGTCACGTCTAGCTATGCTGGAATTCTCACAATTCCTTATCATTAACCAGGCTAGCAGAGTTTAATGAAAGTTGCTCTAAAACATCTGGAGGGTATCAGATTGTCTCCTGCTGATAGAGGGGAAATAATTGAGGTTTATTTTACTCTATTTGATTTGCATTTACTTAAAATATTTTTGTGTCCCCTTTGAAGAGGCTCCCAGGGGGAAAAAAACACAAATCAGTTGACTAGATTGGTAAAAGCTGGTGATTTTAGTAAAATAAAGCATCCCAATAAAACAAAACCACTCCAATACATTAAAAAGAGGGGGAAAAAAACACATTGCAATTCTATAAAATTGGAACTGAATGAAAAAAGACTGCTGCAATTGCTTAAGCTTATGGATATAGTCAGGAAATTGTCCCCCCACCCCCACCTCTGCATAATCTTTCTTTGAAAGGTTGGGAAATTGAATGCTTTCAAAGTCTTTATTATGCAATTAAGGAGTGTTAAATAGTTTTGTCCATATTAAGCAAGCATATACCTGCTCACTTATATCTGAATGCCAGACAATAGAAACGAAATCTTATAGTTTTTACTGAAACTATCATATCTGTGAGAATGTCAAAAGAAAATGAACAGGGTTCAGAAGTGAACATTTCTCCCCTCCTTTTATCTGAGAGATATTTGTTGGGGGGCTGGTTTTCTAATAAAGTGCCTCATTTAAGTTGATATTGTCTGATTGGTTCAGAAAGGTTGGTTTAATTGAAGTTTGGGGAATCTGCTGCTGGAAAATATAGAGAGGACTTGAAATCATGCTCCATACCCAAGGGTGTGTACTGTAGAAAACAGTTCTGGTAAATCTCTATCTTAAAGATGGAATATTCATATCTCTTGGCTACATACTCGAGAAGATTCACAAGAAATATTTAACCCCTTTCATGCCCTGCTTATAAAAGGGTCTGGGTGTGATCTGCTCATCCTAATAGGTAACATAATCTTTTTTTAAAAAAAATCAGTGATCAGGGCTCTGGAATTAACTTGTGTTAACCCTTCAGAGTAGGTCAGGGTGGAAACATGACACCAGAAGGACTACTGTTACATGATAGAATATAGAATCCTGAAATTGGAATATTCATATCTCTTGGCTACATACTCTTTTCTCTTAAAAGAGAAGTGGGGAAACTCTTGAGTTTATTTGTTCTCCTTTTCAAACCTAGGCTAAGCTGTTAAATAGCTTTTTCAGGACCATCTCTGTGCTCCTCTATGAATGGCCTTTTCCTAAACTGGTGTTTTCCAGTAGTGATATGGGTTAGGGATTGGGTTAGAAAATTGAAATCCAGCTCTTTCAGATTGAAGAAGACTGCCAAAATACACAGTTCTGTGTTTGGCCCAGTATATGACATCTTCTTATATAGGTGATGAAAGAGATTCCTCTCCCACAACAGACCCAAATCCAACCCCTAGAACTCTTATCTAGTACCAATTTGCTTTGATTCTTGTGTGTAGGTAGCATGGAATAAACTGGTAATACTTTTGAACTCTAGTCTGCCTCCTATTTTCTTGTACCTCAACTTTATGACTGCAATTGGGGCTGGAACTTCCAGTGCTAAGCAATGCAATTGTTAAATGAGTTGCACCCAGTTTTTATTTACCTTTTTGTTGTGTATGCAGTTAAGCAAATCACACAGTCATTCCTCCATTGACTTTCAATGTTGGCTACCAACTGAGAAGCAAATGGAAACCATGCTGGTTGCAAAGCACCCAGATTTTGATCCCATGACTATAGGGATGATACAATGGCCTAAATGAGAGGAGAAGTCATAAATCTCTTTTTTTTAGCCATGTCATAACTTCAAATGATCATTAAACAAATGGTCATAAGTTGAAGACTCCCTGTACTTGCAGTTGTTTTTACTATGAATTTGTAAGCATGAGCAAACTTTCGATGATTTGGACATGAGTTTTGCTAGGCTCAATCTCTGGTGTCTTCTATGGGAAAAAAAAAAGCAGAGATGGGGCTATTCAGCTCTGGAGAGTAATCCATACCACTATTGCAACGTTTTGATACATCATTTTCATTAGACAGTAATAGGAACCTCAAGTTCATCTTCATTATTCAAACATTAGTAACACTCTCCAAAATGTATTAAACAGAAGTACAGAGTTGGAAGGGATCTTAGAGGCCTTCTAGTCCAACCCCCCGCTCAAGCAGGAAACTCTATAGCATTTCAGACAAATGGTTGTCCAATCTCTTTTTAAAAACCTCCAGTGTTATAACACCCACAGCTTCTGGAGACAAGTCCTTCCAGTGATTAATTGTTCTAGCTGTCAGAAATTTCTCCTTAGTTCCAAGTTACTTCTCTCCATGATTAGTTTCCATCCATCGCTTCTTGTTCTGCCTTTAGGTGTTTTGGAGAATAGCCTGACTCCCTCTTCTTTGTGGCAGCCCCTGAGATATCGGAACATGGCTAGCATGTCTCCCCTAGTCCTTCTTTTCACTAAACTAGATGTACTCAATTCCAGCAACTGTTTTTTATATGCTTTATTGTCCAATCCCCTAATCATCTTTGTCACTCTTCGCTACCCTCTTTCTAGAGTCTCAACATCTTTTTTATATTGTATTAGGAATTCCCCTTGAATTTATTGGCTAGCCAGTTGTAAAAGCTGTCCATAAGTATTTATTTTTCTGTCTGTGTAAGTGCTGAAAACAGGGAAATGACCATGCAGATCTGGTTAGTTTGTCAGAACAAAATTGTTATTGCATCCATGTTTCCAAAGAGCAAATTTGATTTGTGATGAGTTAATCACAAGCAAATGCTTTTCTTTTGGTTAAATTTTAAATAAACAATACCATGAATGAATGTTCAATCAAATTTAAATTAGGGAAGTTTTGGATCAAATATAGCTGAATGTTTTTAGTTGCTGGCATTATCCGAGGATAACAAAGATTAGATTTAAGAATATGTCTTTCTCAGAGATGTAGCGAAACATATAAGATAATGTATCTGTTTTAATCTATTGATCAATATAGGAAAGGGGAAAGAAAAATTTCAGCTTGGATGGGTGGTGGTGGTGGGGGGAAGAGGCAACATTAACATCTATGCACTGAAGTAACTTTTCACAACATTATGCCTTTCAGATACATTGGGACTACAATTCTTAGAGTTTTAGCCAATGTAGTCAAAATGGGGGTTGTAGTGCTCAGACGTGCAAGTTGAGGAAAATTGTTTTGAATTAAAGAATAAGGTGATTTTGGGCATATATTTGCCCTAAAAATTTGCTCTCAGTAGAAGGGAAAATAAGCTCACAATATTTTTAATGGCTGGTTTCTTTCTTTACCTGCCAAGTAATGCTGAAAAGTAGAGGAAAGAGGGAACCTGTTTTGTTATTCTTATTGCTGAGTCATTGAGATGCTACAGGTAGTCCTTCACTTAACAACCACAGTTGGCACCAGGAAATTCATTGTTCATCAGTGCAGTCATTAAAGTGGGCATTATGTTACTGCTCCCGCTTTTACAAACTGGTTTGCCAGTCATTAAATGAATCACTGCAATGGTTAAGCAAAATACCATGTGACTGCCAGTTTCCCCATTGACTTTGCTTATGGGAGGCTGGTAGGGAAGGTGTTGTGGCCCTCCAGCGGCCTGCGCAGATTGTTGCTGATCCTCCATTTCATCTTCTTCACTTAAAGGAGCCTCTGGAGGTTCTGAAGGCCCTGGCTGAATCCCTGCCTCTGGCACCACATCTTCTTCAGCCTCCTTGCTGTCCGACTCAAGCGCCGGCTGCACAGGCTGCTGGCATGACACCACAACAGCCTCCTCGTGGTTGGGATCAGCAACAATCTGCGCAGGCTGCTGGAGGGCCACAACATCTTCCCTACCAGCCTCCCATAAGCTCAATGCATGGGCACGCAGAGCTGCCAAAAGGCAGGACTGGCTCCTTAGGAGGAGGTCTCCTTGAGAATAAGGCTTGGGGCTAATTGGCCACTCCCTTAGCCTATGTGCTAAGCTTCTAAAAAGCTGCAGGAAACAACGCATGTTCGCTCGAGGATCATTGAATCTGGATTTTCTTTGCAAACCTTGCTTCTGGGCTTTTTGCTAACTCTCGTAAGACTTTATCTTTCTGTGGAATTTCTGGCAAGTTGTTAAGGATGTTTTAGTTAACAGCCTGCATTTGTAAAAAACTACGTTTGGAAGTAAATTGAGTGTGGTTCATAGTTTGTGTGCTGCATTCTCTAGGATCCGTAGCTGGAGCAGAACAGAAGGTCACAAATGGCGATCTCACAAGTGCTGGTTGCCAAGCACCCAGACCATAATCACATGAATAGCAGGGAAGTTAGTGAGTTTTTCAGCACTATTGTAACTTTAAACGATTGCTAAATGAATGGTCTAAAGTGAAGGATTATATGTACTATCTATCAGCTGTCAATATATTTCACTGCAATTTTTAAGGCATGTCTGGACCTGGCCTGTTTTTGTTCTTGCCACCACGTTGGCCCTTCTCTTCACCTTTAGTAGCAAGCCAGTCCTTTAAATGTTTTCAAGCACTGATAAGCAAAGGAGATGAATTTGACCAAGCCAGTATCAACTTCAGCTTCTCTATCAGCCATACAAGGGACACCAATGGATGACCAGAGGAGTGTAAGAGAAAACAAGCATGTAAAGGACTTGGAATAGAATAGAATAGAATAGAATAGAATAGAATAGAATAGAATAGAATAGAATAGAATAGAATAGAATAGAATAGAATAGAATAGAATAGAATAGAATTTTTTATTGGCCAAGTGTGATTGGACACACAAGGAATTTGTCTTGGTGCATATGCTCTCAGTGCACATAAAAGAAAAGATATGTTTATCAAGAATCATAAGGTACAACACTTTACGATAGTCATAGGGAACAAATAAGCAATCAAATCATATTAGGAAACAGTCAATATAAATCGTAGTGATACCAGCAACAAGGTTACACTCATACAGTCATAAGTGGGAGAGAATGGGTGATAGGAACAATGAGAAGGTTAATAGTAATGCAGACTTAATAACTAGTTTGACTGTGTTGAGGGAATTATTTGTTTAGCAGAGTGATGGCATTTGGGAAAAAAACTGTTCTTGTGCCTAGTTGTTCTGGTGTGCAGTGCTCTATAGTATCATTTTGAGGGTAGGAGCTGAAACAGTTTACATATGTCCAGGATGTGAGGGGTCTGTAAATATTTTCACAGCCCTCTTTTTGACTTGTGCAGTATACAGGTCCTCAATGGAAGGCAGGTTGGTAGCAATTGTTTTTCTGCAGTTCTAATTATCCTCTGAAGTCTGTGTCTGTCTTGTTGGGAATAATCTCAAATGGTTTGAATCACAGTAACAGAACCATGTACTGTAAATGTTTGGAACAGTCCAACTTGCTAGTGTAGGAAGTTAGCACCCACCCCTTTCCTAGAAGAATGAAATATTTTAGGAAATATTTAAAAGGCAGAATATTATGTTTCCCTGTATGAGAAATGGAGAAGCATATTTTAAAGACAAAGCAGCTCCCACCTTCCTGCCCCCCCCCTTTTGTCAATGGACCATCATCTGCAACATAATACGACCCATCTAGCAACAGAAACTAACACAATAGGACCCATCTAGCAACAGAAACTCACCACATGGCACCTGGGAAGATTACATCACCAGCAAGGCTAGCTAAGATCCCCCACCCCCTGGGAGTCTGACAACCAGTCGGGATACTCTTCCTGGGGCCCAGGAAGTTCAAAGCCAGAGAGGGATAAAACCTGGGGACTCCCTGCATCTCGGCCCTTTTCTGTTCAGGAACTCAAACCATGTGATCCTGTTCACCATTAAACCATCTTTCCAAGCGGTCTTCATGTTTCCAGTGTCTTTTCCCCCACTTGGAGCTGAACCCAGAAGGATATTTCTTCTAACACTAGGAAATCTGGATGCTGTCTTTGAACAGACAAGAGAGGCACCAAGTTTGCTCTGAAGGTTTAAATGGCAGGTCCAATTTTCTGCTGCTTTCTGGAAAGAATTTACAGCTGTTCTCTCCTCCTCCCCACCCTCCTCAAGTCATTTGAAGAAACCCATCCTCAGCCCTTGAAGGCCCTCCGGCTGCCCGGGACTGCTCCAGTTGTGCTTGCGTCTGCATTCCTTCCCCCAGCCCCACAAGTCTTTCCCTGGAGCCTCTTTTCTGTTGCTGAGAAAAGAGAGCAGTTGGGTACCCAGGGACAGGGGGTGCGGGGACAAATAGCTACTGTTCCAGCGTTGCTGGTTTGTGAAATGAGTCACAGCCGGTGGGACTGGGTTGCATAGGCTTCAGGAAACCGCAAATCCCAACAGCTCAGGGAGATTCTCCTTTAGCGCAACAGAAGTCGAGAGATGCCTTTGGATGCAAGCCTTTGTAATCAGCCAAATCCCAGCCGAGCTGAATTATCTTTCATGACTCTGAACAGCTGAGAACCAAGGAAAACTGTCTGGTGAAATGAAGGGCTTTCCGGTTGGCGGTGATATTTGCCAGCCTCCAGATGTCGGCCTGCCACTTGCTGGGGCTGTGACAGACAAGCCATCTGCACTGGGAACTGAAAGGATAATCGGACCGGAAAGCGTATGTGCATACAGCGCTAACCAGATGTCATAGGATACAGGGCTTCCAAGCCATTTTCAGGATTGCACAGAAGGGAAATATTACTGTTGGCACCAATGAAGAATTTACTCTGTACACACCTCTTAAAAATACAGCAAGTGTATCCTTTAAAAAAGGGTGATTTTGCATACATACACAGAGCTGCACTTAGTTTTCTAACACTTTCTAATGTTTTGGGAACAATACTCCCAGCAGTGATTTTTTTCCTCCCTTTAATGTTTTAGGAGGAAAAATCCTGCTGAAGTTTAGGCAGGCATCCTTGAGTCTTTTCCTCCTTCGTAACAAATTCCCTTTAATTTCTCCACTGTTTGAAACTTTTGTGATTTATCTTTATAGAGCATTACTTTGAATTGTTTGATTATTCAATGTTTGGGTTGCAATCTTGTTTGTGCTAGCCTCAGAATTTGAGTAGGACCTATCGGGCAAGTGTGCTTGAGCCCAAACTTGTTCTGCTGAACTTGTTTTATTCCTTCTTATTTTGATAACAACTTAAGTCTTCTGTGGACCTTTGCCTCCTGAAATCATAATTTAAATTATGGGTAACTGAGAGCCCTTTGAACATACAAACATCTATTACTCGTATCTTCTGTGATCCTCACAATATGGCCATCTGGCAGTGTTAGTCTCTAACCAGTTTAGGAGAATGGGAATTGTACTCTAATATAACTAGTAAGTATCAAGTTGGGGAAATCACTGCTCGGTGTAGGATCATTACTGTAACGATCAGGTTCAAAGATCTACCTGTACATAAATTTATTTTCTAAGAAACCATGAATGTAATAAAGATAAAGCAAGATCTTGCTAATTATGGCAAACTACAGTTGCGGTAGAAACTTCCACCAACCCCACTACTACAACATTCACTCTGCATTTAGATGTTTAGGACCATCTCTCCTTCATGCATATTGCCCTTCGGCTATTTTTCTCCTTGTCAGCTTGGTGATGTTTGCCGCCAGTGAAGCCAAGTAAACAATGCTGTTGTGCTGAACCAGAAACCCTCTGAGCCATTTTATGAAGAATTGGAGTTACACTTTTTGTGAGATAAAGGTGGGAAGGGTGTTTTTTCCCCCCCTTGCAGGGGAATGGATGATTAGGGCATGTCACTAATGGAATGAGGTCACAAACGTGCCAGGAAGTTCTAGCAGAGCTTCAGGGCCTTCTGGCCTCCCCTCTTTTTATGGAGGTGCATTACTATTCTTTTTTCCCTGTCTGACCAGATGGTCTTTAATTTCTCCAGAGACCAGCAATGAGTTTTTTAAAAAAGCATTGCATCACAAAGAGTCGAGTCCGTACAATCAGTTGTGCAATATCCAGTGTATATTATCCTCAATAGGCTCAATTTCATGAAAGCAAAGTGATTTCCCAGAAGCAGAGAGGAAGAGGAGCAGAATAACAGGGCTGGTTAAATGGGCTCATAGCAAATGTCCCAGAAAAAGTGTGTGTGTGTGTGTGTGTGTGTGTGTGTGTGTGTGTGTGTGTCTAATAGGGCTTCTCCACGTACCTGGCTCTTTTCCTCCCTGCGTGCTGCCTTTCACTGGCACAGTCTCGTGTTCGCACCTGCTCCATTCCTGGCTGGGCTAGTCCCTGCATGGCCTGGCTCCTTTCCTGAATACAGGAGGTCAAGCAGGGACCAGGAGGAGAGAAGAGAGCAAGGCAGGGGAGGGGATGTGAGGGAGTGAGGTGAGCAAGCCAGAGATGACAAGGATGGTGGCCCTGGCACAGATGGAGAGAGACAAGCCCATTGCTTTGCTCAGTGGCAGCCCCCAAGGAATGAGAAAGAGGCATCTTGTGACCCTAAAGGTGGGGAAGAGAATTACAATAATATGATATTGAGATAATTGAGATAATTTTATTTCATTTATTTGGCATACTGAGGGGCTGGATGGAGTCACTGAAGGAGTAGGTGTGAGCTTAAATGGACTCCAGAGGATGGTAGAGGACAGGAAGTCCTGGAGGAACATTGTCCATGGGGTTGAGATGGGTCAGACATGACTTCGCAACTAACAACAACAAAGTGATAAGAAAAAGCAAGTATAATCTGAAAGTGCCGCTAGGCAGGTAGAGAGAGAGGTGATCCAGCGGACTTTAGATATTTGGGTTTGGAAATTTGGGGGGGGGGCAAAGTCTGTCCTGGTGATTCTTGAGTAAATTTTACCATAAGTAGATTAAGAGGGTACTGTAAAAGACAGGAATTGGACATTAATGGACATTAAGACATTATTTCTAAAAAACTCTTTAAGGGATGTTTGTTTGCTGTTCTGTTTCCTTTGTACAAGTAGTCCTCGACTTACGACCACCATTGAGCCCAAAATTTATGTTGTTAAGTAAGAAATTTATTAAGTGAGTTTTGCCCTATTTTATGACTTTTCTTGCCGCATTTGTTAAGGGGATCACTGCCGTTGTTCAATTAGTAACATGGTTGTTAAGTGAATCAGGCTTCCCCATTGAATGCTTGTCAGGTGGTTGTAAAAGAGGATCACATGACCCAGGACATGGCAACCCTCATCAGTATGAACCGGTTGCCAAGTGTCCAAATGTAAATCACATGACCCTGGGGATGCTGCAACTCTTGTGTGAAAAATGGTCACAAGTCCCTTTTCTTCAGTGCCACTGTAACTTTGAACGGTCACTAAACAAACTGTTGTAAGATGAGGACTACCTGTATAGCTAATACTGAGGCGATTGCTACAGCAAGTTTGCAGAAGACAGAGAGTCAGAGAAATAGCATTTCAAAAATAAAAGTGGTCTCTCTCTCTCTCTCTCTTCTCACTCTCTCAAAAGAAGAAATCTGTACTAAGTATTTAGCTTTAGTATCCAGTACATTTCTTCCCTAAGACCCAGTTTGGTGTGGTGGTTAAGGAAGTTGTGAGTCCTACCTTAGACATAAAACCAGCTGAGCTGGGTGATCTTGGGGTGATCACTTTCTCTCAGCCCTAGGAATGAGGCTCTTCTGAAAAGCCAAGGGGCTTTTTAAAATTCAGATAATGGGGTTATTAACAGGGACACGGTGGCTCAGTGGCTAAGACGCTGAGCTTCTCAATCGAAAGGTCAGCAGTTCAGCGGTTCGAATCTCTAGTGCCACATAACAAGGTGAGCTCCCGTTACTTGTCCCAGCTTCTGCCAACCTAGCAGTTTGAAAGCACGTAAAAAATGCATGTAGAAAAATAGGGACCCCCTTTGGTGGGAAGGTAACAGCATTCTGTGCTCCTTTGGCGTTCAGTTATGCTGGCCACATGACCACAGAGACGTCTTTGGACAACACTGGCTTTTCAGCTTTGTAACGGAGATGAACACCGCCCCCTAGAGTCGGGAACGACTAGTACATATGTGCGAGTGGAACCTTTACCTTTACCTTAATGAGGTTATTACATTTTAAATACATAACATCCTAATTTGCAGGAAGCCATTTGTGGTGAAAACCTGGGTCCCCCAGTCCCTTAAACTGGGGCTAAAGGAAGGTAGCAGCTTCTACCAAAATGTACTTCATTTCCAAAGGTTGGGGAGAGGTCCAAGTGAGTCCATCACTCACTCTCACCAAGATTAGCACTTTTAAAAAACCCTATTTCTTACCCTGTTATTTCTCCATTCTTCCTATGGCAGTGCTTGGCACAAATCACTTCACTCTGCTGAACGATAGGACCAGCCACATTGGTTAGTGTTGCTTTTGCAAAGTTCTCATCTTCAGATATTCAGAATGGGTACCTATAAGTAGCCTTCTTCTCACAATCTACCTTGATGTAATTTTTTCCCCTCTATTTTTTCCATCCGTCAACCTCTATGACTTGGTAAAGGAGGATGTCCAGGAAAATCCGAAGTCTCTTGAAGTCAATTTTTTTTTAAAAAAAAGTGATTTGCTATTTGTCAGGAATTAAGAGAACTGCTCTGCTTATTTTAAGTATTGAACCATTTGAAGCCCCGAAAGCTATTTAATGACCAAACTATGCTGCAAAGAAATATGCTCCACTTCTCTGTATTTTATTGGCTTTCTTTCTTTGCACTGAAATGGGCACATGACAATTGGCGGAGAAGCCTGTTAGCTGCTGTAAGTTGACGTAACTCTTTCAGAACTGCATTTGAAAAATATTTGGTTTAAGCTTGGCTGTGTTTAATGTAACAAACAGGTAACCTATAGCCTTGCTAGGAACTACAAATTGGCCAAATCCACGACCTATTGCAATGTTGTATCTTGAAAACCCAGTATGGTGGGGAGGGCGGCATCCTGCTTAGGTCCAGGGCTGTAGCAAAGACAGACGAACCAGTCTTGGTACCTCGAAATTAAACCAGAATCCTTCCCATGACAATGCCGCTCACTGCCATGTATTAAGTAGAGGAGTTCTGTCAGGTCTGCTCTGCTCAGAAATCCAGGATAAGGTTTCCCTGTCAAAAAACAATAATCTTATTTTCTTATTCGAATCTTATTCTTTTCTTGTGACCGCCCCTGCTTCTTTTCCATGGGGAGGGGGAGAGGAGAAGAAGGGGGCAGGCTTGTCCCTTCTCTCTCAAGTTTGCAAGTGAGAACTCTCCAGCCCGGTGAGGCTGCTGAGCCGAAGTTTATTCCGTTTGAAGTTTTGATGAAGTGTACACCGAGACCTCTCCGTGGAAGCAGCCGCGGGGATCACATTCCAGCTGCCGCTTGGTAAAAAGGCATAAGAGCAAAGCAAACGAAGAAAAGCCCTCCGTACACACAGCAGGTTGCGTCTCTGATGGGAGAGTCAATAAAAGACGGGACGGCTTGTGGCTCCTGCCTGCCACTGCAAATGGCAAAGAGTCCCTGAATGGGCCGGGCGTAGTAGAGTTTTTCTGTCCGACTGAATGAAAGCAAAGCGTGCACCGCAACGAAGCACGAGGTTAGCTCGGAGGAGGTGCACATAAACACAGCTGTTCACAAGAGCACCAGACATGGATCGTACCACTCTGGAGGCAGGGGAGAGCAGCCACAGGTAGTTTCCCTCCTCTTGGCTTCTCCCCAGTTGAAGAAGACCTCCTTGGTGGCTCCTGGTATAAAACTGATGGGCAAAAGGTAGTTGATGGGAATCTAGGTGCGAGGCAAGAAGGCTCTTGGAGCACTCTGAGGGAAAAGGGGATTGGTCCAAGCTAGAGGGACCCACGGAGAAAGCCGGCTTAGCAGGTGCCCTGATACTCCAGGCTTCAGCCTGAATTGAAAAAGAGGCAGGATATCAAAGTGGGCAGAGTGTTTCAAGGAAGCCCGGGAAGCAGACGCTCAGTCCCATGGCTGCAAAACTCTTCAGGTGGGTTTCTCTCTCTCTCTCTCTCTCTCTCTTTCTCTCTCCCCCCTCCCTCCCCCCCCTCTCTCTTTCTCTTTTTGTCTTCCTCCTTCCTTGCGTGCTGCTAGCAACCCTTCCTTGCATTGTCCTCCTCCGGGAAGGGAGGAGGACAAGCAGTCCGGGTCGGGCTGCGTGGGAAAGAGCCAGGATTCACCTGACTTCAATCTGCAGCTTAGAGGCTGGAAGGGGAAGGCTACGGTGGGGACTCCGTGAAGTAGGCTCGCCCTGGCCTTTGAGCTGGTTGAATGCCCATCGGTTCAACTCATGGCACGCTTCCCCTGACTCTGGCTTCTTGCTGAGAGAGGGGCAAGCTGGCTGGCGGTGAAGAATGGCTGAGGAAATTTTGCCGTGGCACAGGGCTGGGAAAAGAGCCCTGGGAAATGGGATGCTACAAATATCCCGAAGCTCTCTTTCTGCTGCCTGGAATGAATCCCTGCCCTCTTTCTTTGCCCCATCTGTATTTTTCCCGTTTACATCTTTCTACAGGAATCCCAGGCAGAATACATTTCAGTTTCCCCCTATTATTGTCGCCGTTTTTTTCGATTTGGCTTTTGTTCTATCTTTCTGCCCAGAGGAACAGGGCTTTTTTTCTGCTGTTACTTGTACTACTCCGTTTTAGTACATAGTGATAATCTACTGCCTTTGGATTGTTATGCGATTTCCTTCTGGAATTTCATAGTTAAATCACTACCTTAAAGAAGCCTGCCTTGTTAATTGCCTACAACTTGCTTTAAACACACACACACACACCCCACTGGTAGCTTGTGATTTTGTTTTCATATATTAGTCCTGATGCAGGCTTTTAAAAAAAAAAACATTCATATATAAAAAGTATTCTGAATTGTCTAGCATTTATTTCAAAACCAGGTCAGGTGTAAATTGGACAAAATCCAACCTAAAATTGCAGAGTGACTGCCATGTGCAGAAAATAGCAAGAGTAGACGATGAGTATATGATGCATTGTTGTGGGGGAAAAGGAATAAATAGAAAAACACAAGTGAAATGTTTGTTACGCACCCTCTGGGTGCTAGTTAATTTGTTTTGATTTGTGGAATTCTACCAACCACAGAACAAAGTGGCTGATTTGGGGAAGGCTGTGCAGGTTTCATTGCTTCACTTTGGCTGCACACACACATCCCCCTTCTTTTAGAAGCCAGAAAGTAGTCCAGAGTGTCACAGGGCAGGTTAATCATTTTCTTAGTAAAATTTTTAATGTACCTTATTCTTTAATTTCATTTTTGTCTTTAGGCTGACCTAGATATCCAATATTGCTTTCTTCCTGCTGTTAGTTTTCAGACATTAATGAAGTCTGAAAAGGAGAGGTGCTCAGTCAAATGTCCAGTAAGTCAAAAGCTGCATGAAAAATGGGAATATTTAAGTGGAAATAGGTTAGATCTAGAAAGGCCTAATCTGAACTTCCGCCTGGCTTTTCAGTTTGAAAAATCCATAGTTGTTCATAATGCTGAGGCCATGGTTCCCTCAAAAGAAGTAGACCATAAATCTCCCAGATGTATCAGAAGGGCACTTTCAAACCATCAGTGCTAATTGCATGAACCTTCAGCCCCATGGGATAACTCTTCTCTCCCAGAAAATGGGTTGGATTGTAATAGTCATGAAGACAAATCAGTTTTAATCACCCGCTCTCTACTTTAGAACTACAAATCTGCTCAAGAACTTACATTAGCACAAGAGGCTGAGTTGCTGGCTAGATAGTTCCTGAAACTTAACTCCCCTTCCCTTATTTGTTTCTGGAAATGTATTTGTCCAAAGATTAGCAGAGCAGAGTCAAGTTCTATTGCAGGCTAATTGTTCAATCTCTTTCTCTGCCTTGGCCTTTGCTAATTGGCCACAATCTTTTCTCTGTAGAATGATTACTTGGTCATTTAATATCTTGAGATGTTTCTTTAAAGCCAAACTATACGTGGCACCAAATTGGTGGCTTGCAGGTGCATTTGGTTTTTTGTTTGTTGGTTTGTTATTAAAAGTCTAAGTAGCAAGGGTGGGGAGCAGTAGGGAAAAGTACAGTCAAAATTTGTAGCACAGCAAAGTTTCTATCCTTCATAAGTCCCAACAACTACCTGGCCCACTCGGGCACCTGGCCCCTAGTTTCTAGAGGAAAGCTCCCATTGGCTCCGTAGGCCTACATGCATGTAGCTAGAACAGAAAGAGCCATTCTGGGTGCCCTTGAAAGGAGGAATTGTTCGATGGCTTGGCTTATACATTATAAAATGCTGAGGTGCTTCCAAATACACAAATATAGAATTTGTGCTGGAAATTTATGCTACCAATTTGATTCTGACTCTATTAAATAATGCTGAACTCAAAAACTGATTTCCCCAACTCCATTTCTCTCCTTTTATTAATAAAACCCAAACTTTATTTCAAATTAATGAACTGTGCAGATGATCTCCTGCTTCCCTCTAGCAATATTTGTTTTGGTTAGGGGTGCGTGAACAAATACATGTGTGTGAAAGAATGAGAAACAGACTCGGACTGCTGTAATTCCTGTCTTTTTCTTCTTAGATTTTTTTTAGTTTACAACTATTTTTTAATATTTTAAAGCACTATCACTTTGCCTTTCCATGTTAGCTACAAATAGTGTAAACCATTCCTATTTGAAAAATCACAATAAATTCAGACTGATATAGTTTTCAAAGAACTTTATGATTAACAAATAGAAACATATTTTGAAATATATGATGGCACAGAGTCTTTAGAAATGAAATTCTCTAAGTTAGTGTTTTATTTAGATACTCGTGCTTTTACAAAAGAGTGAAACAGGAATAAAAGTATGAGTTAATCAGATAGAAATGTCATTGCAAGACTGACATTCCATGACTTGCCAATTCAGCAAGACTTGAAGAAAAAGTTTTCTTCAATGTACCTTAAAAGCTTGTCAGCTGTGCACTTAGAATTCTACAGGATTTACAGGTGGTGCCCCACCTGATTTCTAACAATGGGTTAAATGGGAAAAGCCTCTTCCCCAAGAGGCACATTCTCTTAATTTCAAATCAAACAAGTCTGGGGACTTCTGCCTTAAAGGATAACTCATTTTTGAACGTCATGTCACAAATTCCGTCCATGAAAAGAAGAGATATCTCTGCCCCTTCTTGTTTCTCATCTGGCCTGTTAATTTCTCTGCCAAAGGATTCTGGGCCCAATGCCAGATTCTTCCAGCAAACTTCTACAACTTAAGTGAGCTGGCACATGCAATATTAAGAGCACAAGTCCAGAGCAGGAAATCTCCTGAGGACTTTGCTAAGCTCTGTGTTCACTGAATGGCCTGATCTGATGCTAAGCTGTTCTTTCCGCTTTAGCCTCCCATTTGGAGAATGAAAACAGTCATCAAGCCAGCTGCTTACAAAGGTGCAACATAAGAAAAACTGAAAGATTGGCTAATTATATTGTTAGGAAAAAATACAGTAGGGTAGGGCATTTTTGATATGAAGTGTATACAATACCAGTGGGGCAAAAAAAAAAAAAATCAACTAGGAACTAGGTAACTGCTAGACACATTAAGTTCAAGATGCTGCTAATGAATGTCAGGTCTGCCTGTAACAAAGCTAACTTGTCCAATCAGGGATAAGAGGACAGACTTTGCATGTATTACTGATCTTAGCTTGGAGGAAGAAAGGGTGATCCCTCTCATGGAGATCTTCCCAGTTGGATTTCATATTTTTCTCTCCATTGGGGTTAGGGGAGATGGTGTGGCAATTGCATATCAAGAGACAAGTTGTGAAATCCAAATTTTTTTTACTACCAGTTCTGTGGGCATGGCTTGTTGGGAGTGGTGTGGCTTGGTGGTGTGGCTGTGGTTGTGGCAGGGGAAGGGTACTGAAATATCTCCATTCCCACCCCACTCTGGGGGCAGCCAGATGTGGTATTTGCCGGTTCTCTGAACTGCTCAAAATTTCCGTTACCAGTTCTCCAGAATCTGCTGGATTTCATCCTTGCAAGAGACCTTAGTTGCAAGGATCATTGATTCACAGATAGCCAGATGTGGAATCTTGGCTAGTTATGTGCATGTAAGTACTGCTGTTATCCCATCTTCCCAGCTGCACAGCAGCATTTCTCACTGAGCTCTTGAGATTGTTATAAAGGTACTTGTAGGTGCTTCAGGTGCTTGTAGGTGCTTCAGGTTCTTAGTACTGGGTGTTCAACCACCTTTCCCTGGGATCAGGGAACCTAAGAGGTCTCTGTCTACCATGACAACCATGCATTTGTCCCAGGTAATCAGTGACCTGACTCACATCGCTGGCTGTATTTTAAATCTGGTATTCACCTCAGAGCATATGTATGGTGATCTAGTTCTGGAGGGTTTTCCTTTGGTCCATTGTCATGGACTGATTACTTCCTTGAGACAATAGAGACATTAAACTCTGTAAAATGTCACTCTGTAAAATGTCACCCGATATCTAATGGATCCAGCAAGTTTCTCAACTGATTTGAGTATGGAAAATTTCTAAATAGACTGGAAGGTTCTCTTCAGTACTTTGTTGACCCCTGGAACAGAGAAACATTTAATAGGATCTCCCCTGAACAGTCTTTCCTTGCCCTTCAAATCCGGTGAAGGTCTTTTTGTCAGAGTTTGGTACAAAATTTAATCCAGGAATAAATATACAATACCAACAGCAGATTCTTCCAACGTGGTAGCAGTTACAGTCAAAACACAAGCAGAGTACAGCAGACTAGTTTCAGTTTCAATTCTCAGCAGGCAGACTCAGAAGTTAAGCCACGCCCAGACTCCAAACTGTTTCAGCTCCCATTGGCTGATCTGTTGCTATGCCTATTCATTGGCTGACCTTGTTACCATGCCTCTATTCCAGTTCATGAATATTCTGTCACTTTTGTGTACCGAGGAACTTAGGGATATAAAAAATGAACAGTTTCTGGTGAAAATTTATTATTTTATGTTTCTGGTGAAAAATGTAAGTGCAACCGGAATGTGTAAAATCCAAGGGGTGAACAATAAAGGCAATAAGGGTGGCAAAGCTCTATTACCTCTCCATCTTATACTGTATCTAAAGAATACTGGCCACTGCCCTTTAGGGAGAGGTGAGTCAGTAGATTAATATAATTTGTGCTTTCCTAGCTGAGTTGGACTTCTAACTTTGATTTGGAAACCAGATGAACAAATCTGTACAGATAATAAAGTCTTATGGTGCTATCTTGGAAGCTTTTGAATCTATAGAAACCAAGGGAGTGGATAATGACCTCTTTGATCTTATGTTTGCCCCTTAGAAATTGCACCCCTGCCTTACATTGCTAATTAAAATGTCCAGGAGAGGATTGAGAGTTGGATCTGAGCTGTAGTCAACAACAGTTTGAGGCAGGAAAGATGCCAGGGGTTCTTAAAAGGCACAGGTGTAGCAATTTATTGGATGCATCAAAACTACACAGTTATCACCTATCTCTAAGATGTTTTTTTATAATTGTTATTAAGAAAGTGGAGCTAAATTTGTACAGAGCTCTGGAGGATATAGACTATCTGGACCCTTGGATTCAGATTTGGGCATGAGATACAAACCAGATTAGTTGCTCCCATGGATGACCTATGGTATGTATCTGGAGATTCAGTTGTCATTTTTTGCTTTTTGTGTTTATTTTGTTAGTTATTTATATTGGTGTTTTTGTTCACTACCCAGAGTCACCTTAGTAAAATAAATAGCCATGTAAATGGAATTAAATAAAAATATTTCAGCAGATTTCAATAATGTCAACCACATCATCCTTCGGGACTACTTGTGTTAGTTGGAGGCATAATTTTATGGTAGTTTTACTTCTATCTAAACAGGGAGATCCAGTGAGAACAGATGATGTTGGAGACATGGAAATTTTTATTACAGAATGTTTCCTTTCCCCTATTCAGTCTATATCAAATTGCTAGGAGAGAATGTCTGCCGGTCTGGTGTAAAGTTATCATTATGAAGATGATACCTAGTAATAATCTGAATTCTGTGCCTATTGCAAAATGGATTAGAAGTCATTATCCAGTTCTGGTAGTTATCAGGATATGAATGGTGGGGAGTGAGGAAGATTCAGACATAGGCCAAGCAAAATGGAGTGGCTGTTGATTCAGGATAACTGATTCCATAACTACCATCTATGGTTCTTGATGGGGATTTTCTCCTCTGGAAAGAACAATTCCATAGTCTGAGTCCCTCTTAAATGTATGGTTCCCAACTTGAAGAACAGAAGAGAGAATGTCTAGTAAGGCTTTTGTATGGTGTGATTGCCATGTTCTGGCCTGGAACAGGATGTACTGAAGATGTTCACTCATATCCTTGATGTAGCTCATATTGCTCACTTCTAGCCCTATCTGAACGTTTGCAACTTTGCATGTACAGAGGCGATATCCAGTCCATGCAGATGCTGAAGATCAATCTGAAGAGGTTCATCAGAACAATAATGAAAAGACAAATGGAGCCCCACAAAGATTTTAGATGGCATGTCTCGCTCCTCCACCTTTATCTTTCAGGAACATGGTACCAGTATTGATTCAGTCCCTTATTTTTAAAATGGGAACAGGAGAGATTACCTGAAAGATGAATTGTGATGGTGAAACAATGGAAGCTGGAAAACCCTAAAAACAATGTTATGCAAAATGTGCATCTTGAAGTTTCAGAGTGAACTGTCAGAGATAGTGGAGATAAGCATTCACATATCCTCTAACCAGAGAGCTCTTCAAATCAAAAGCAGATACAAATTAACCCTTGAAATAACACAATTTCACTAACACTGTACTATTTAAAGTCCAGCATTTAAACTTGAGACAGGATATGTAAAATCACTGTTAAGAGTCCAGTAAAAGTCCTTACTTCACTATCTAATTACAATTCACACACAGCTAGAGAGAGGGAGAGGGAGAGGGAGAGGGAGAAAGAGAGAGGGAGGGAGGGAGGGAGGGAAGGAGAGGGAGAGAAATATTCTTGTCCACTAGCACCTGATATTATAGGGGAAACTGCCCCAAAGTTTCATCTGACCTATTATGCAGTGGCGTGCGTACAAAGTGTTTGTAATAGCATTGCCATGTTACACCTGTGTAGGCTTCCAAGTGCAATTTAAGGTGCAATTATTACCTATAAAGTCCTATATGTTCAGGGCTAAGGTATCCTATGTACCTCCTTTTCCTAATAGTTTCTGCCCATCCTATCCAGACAATGAGGGATCATTTGCTAAAGTCCCTCCATGGCCTGATGATGGGTATTCTCAGTAGCAACTCTATTCCTCTAGAATGGCTTGTTGCCCAAAATGTGGATGGCCTTAATCTTTATGGCCTCCAGAAAGCAGATGACTTTTCCAGTAGGAAAAGTCCAGTAGCACCATTTCCCACAATGTAGTCTGTTAGTCCAATTGCTATTTTACGTAATTTTATTCCAATTTTGTACTCTATTCTATCATGTAAATTTATAGGCCACCTGAAGCCTGGCTGATTTTGGGTGGTACACAAATTTCATAAACAAATAATAAGAAAATAATAAAACCAGAAGGCAAATCTTAAGTTTTTTTTTCATAGCGTCTCTTGAATGCATTGTTGTGTCTATGTCTAGAAGTACTCTAGAAGTTGAGCTGCATCGTCGGAACCTCATTAAAGAGTTAGTATAATTGTGAAGTTGATAGAAATCAACGTTTTTGAATTACCATTTTCTTTCTAAATAGTTGACTGGAGAGGAAAATAATGGATGTTTTTCAGCAGTACACATTTGTCCATCTGACTTTCTTTCATACATTGCTCATACTTGCCCTTCAGTCAGTATCACTCCCCTAAAGTTACCTTTGAGCTGCATTTAATGCCTGGACTTGTCTGTGTAGCTTCCTAAGATATTGAATTTACACGGAGAACTGCTGAAAAGCTGTTAGGCATTTTCCCCGCAGTTGAGTGACAGGAAGAAGGACATAATATCACTTATTTAATCAGCCACTGTTTATATCATCATAGCTCAGTATCTCTAAACCTATCAGATGTAATGAGGTTTCATTAAGAAATGATCTCATGCTAAATTGTCTAGGCTCGGAAAGAAATGTCCTGAGTATTAAGTCTAAGTACTTTTTTCTATCAACCACCAGGTGTGCATCTCCATTGTTACCCCATGTAAATGATGAATGTAGAGCTCAAAAAATTCCACAGTTTTTCTGTCTCACTTTAACTTCTCAGTTTCTAATACTCTAATCTAGTATTAGATCCATTATTCGTGGTTTAGATTCTAAATATTGTAAAAGCAAGAGAAACAAGTCTTCCTATTTGTCTTCTCTATTATAAAACATGAGAAACTGGTTCTTTATAGTATGCCTTCATTTCCTTTCCTGTTCATTCTGCTGCTTTTTCTGATCTTCCTGTTACATTTGCTATCCCTTAGTCATCTTCCCGTTTCCATCGTTCCTAATTGTTCTTTTTCTTTTGCTGCAACATTTTCCTCCTTTCTCCTTTCAGTGCTTCCCCCATTTCACCCAACAGCATTCAAAACCCTTGGAAGAGAATGCAATTGGTGCCATTGTTTTTTACTGGTTGAGGGCTGCGGGAATGAGTATATCCAACAGTGAGACCAATGTAAGGTTGATCTAAAAAAAATTGTCCAGATGGGGTGACAAAAAACCTCCAGAGCCCTGGGCTCTTGTCCAACCTCAACCCAGCTGTTTAAGTATAAGGTGAGTAAAGAAACATCTGGATTCCCAGCTTCAAACTACTTCCCCTGGGATGTAAGCAAAGAGTGAATCCAGTAGAAGGCCCTCTCTGGTGAAGGCAGAACTTATCCCCAGAGTTTGCCACCCAAGAAGGAGGCTGGGATATTTTTCAAAGTTTCAATCTAATGTTTTGCATTTCTTTTTGTCTTGCAATAACCAGGATCGCTTGTGAATTGTGAGACTAATCTTGCCTTTATGGAATGCTATAATTTTCCAGCTCCCTAATGTACTTTTGAAGATCAGGTTCTGATAAAATCTACTATTTTCTTTTCTTTTACTATTATCTTAGTGCATGTATGTAATTGTTCCTCTTTGGGGCTGATTGATTTAAGTAGTGTTTTTAAACAAAATCAACCTATCAGTTATGCCCTACTATTGGTGCTTATGGTTTGGGTTGTTTTTACTTGTACAGTACATCCAGGCTGACTAGATAGCTAATTTATAAAGGATATATATCAGATTAACACAGCAAACACATGTGGGGGGGGGGGGAACCCATGTGACCCTCCTCCTGCGCGAGCTGCACTGGCTCCCAGTGGTCTTCCGGGTGCGCTTCAAGGCCTCGGTTACCATCTTTACAGCGCTCCATGGCATCGGACCGGGATATCTACGAGACCGCCTTCTGCCACAAATAGCCTCTCACCGACCTGACCAGTGCGCTCCCATAGAGAGGGGCTTCTCAGGATGCTGTCAGCCAAACAGTGTCGACTGGCGGCCCCCGGGGGGAGAGCCTTCTCTGTGGGGGCACCTACCATCTGGAACGAGCTCCTCCCGGAGATACGGAGGATCCCAGATCTGCGTACTTTTCGACGTGCTCTCAAAACATTTTTGTTCCAGCAGGCTGGCCTGGCCTAACTCTCCCTTTTAAACTTTTTAAATTGCTTTTAATTTGTCTTATAAATTGGGTGTTTTAAATTTGTCTCTGGGCCAAAACATTTAATAATTTTAATGAGTTTTTAACGTTTGTATTGTTTGTATTTTATTTTGGCTGTTCACTGCCCTGAGTCCTTCGGGAGTAGGGCGGTATATAAATGTGAATAATAAATAAATAAATAAGTAAATAAATAAATGTTCATGGACCAGCTTCTAAATCCATCCTGTTTGTTGTTCTTTGCAAGAACCCTAGCTGCAAATACATTTCCACTTGAAATGTATCTAGGTATTCATTCATGTTGATTTAAACAATGCCCAACTCTAGAGGACTCTGGCACTTTATATAATAAAAAGCTAGAATAGAGAAACACGTGTGCGGAAAACATGGATGGCTGAATAGATCCATGGATGGCTTGCTGCTATATGAGGATATATTCCTTACATGGCTGGTTGATGGGGGGGTCGCTCTGAAACCTTAAAGAAACTGAACCATCAAATGGACAGATGCTTTTTTTTTTTAAGCAAAGCTACTGCTAGGTTTAGGGGAGAATGCAAACAAACAGGTGGTTAGCATCTCTTGTCTAATTTATTAGGGATTCCAGCTGTCACTAAAGTGTGTGTGGACTTAATAGTTGGCGGAAACTCAGCCAAAGACTTCGGTACTGTTAACAACTACAGCATGCATTATGACTACTTTTTTTTTTTTAAAGAGAGGGCTAAACATTAATGGATAATGCATTTGGCTGAGTAATCTTCTATCTCCAGGGGAACAGTGCGCTCAACAGAAGTCACCAATGATCGGGGACTGCAATCGCTGAATGCCTGCTCTGTGACCTATGCAGAGTGAGGTTAATGTGATTGCTCAGTTCCTGGTGGAATTGGCCCAAACAAATAGGGAAAGAGGAGCTTGTGATGTCAGGGTAGGAATGGAAAGCAGCATCCAGATTTCTCCACAGTTTTCTACCAAGGACTGTAGCCTCTGGGGTTTTGGATTCAGAACTTTGTCTCCATATTCTTTCAGAGGCAATGAATACTAAATATAAACACATGGAATTTCTTTTTAAAAAATTCCAAATGGATTGGAATCTTGACAGAGAACCAATGAGAAAATGACACAACCACAGCAGCAAAGTGAAACAACCCCCCCCCCAAACACGCACACACTTCATAAATAGCATAGGAAGCAGTTCTGAATATTTTCTAACCAGCATTAGCTCCCCCCCCCCCTTTCTCCATTCACTGATATTACAGTACAGATTAAATTAGCTTGGGGAAAATCTCTGGCAGCAGCCGCAATTAGCAAACAGGCAGACTCCTTGTGCTGCTTGACATGGAAAGAAAAAGAAGGCTTTCAGTGCACTCTCATTCATTGTCATGCCCTTGTCTCCAAGCCCCTTAAGCAACCTCAGGGTGTTCCTGACCCCTGACCCCGCCTCCGACCCAGGGAGGGAGTTTTATGGTACTTTTTATAGCACCCTGCTGGAGGATTGAGGGGCTCTGGGCTGCTCTCAAGTCCAATAAAAGAATGGTTTGCTGGAAAGGTCTATAGTCAAAATGTTGAGTGCTTCTGATGACCCTGGAGTCTTCAGCGTCTGTCAGGGAAAACCAATTTGCAATGGGCGAATAACCATTTGAGAGCAGGGAGGTTTATTTTAGAAGGAGTGATGGCTGATAATTGATCAGTGCAATGCTGATGCCTTATTGACAGTGTCATCTGTCTTCCTTGCAGGATTGCACACCACTCAAGAACATCATGGTCATCCGGGGTGCTAAAATGGGCTTTGACACAATTGAGGCTCTACCACTCTCTGGGTCATCAAACCTTCTTGTTGCTGCTGCTCCTCTTCCCAGATGGGCTGGCTGCCCTTCCTCTTGCTGCTCATAACTTGAAACCAGCCCTGCCTCCAATTGTAAAAGACAAACCTTTCCTAGTGACTTGGAATGCACCAACCGCTCGCTGTGCTGCTGCCTATGATGTCCCTCTCCACTTGGACTCCTATGGCATTCTGGTGAATTCCCAAGAAGCCTTTGTGGGTGGGAACATTACCATCTTCTACTATGATCAACTAGGCTTATATCCATATTACGTGAACACGACGGTGCCACCCACTGCGGTTCACGGTGGCTGCCCTCAGAACATCAGCTTGAAAGACCATCTGGAGAAGATGACAAGGGACATTGCTGTGGCCATGCCCTCACACTCTTTTGCAGGTCTCGCTGTGATTGACTGGGAGAACTGGAGGCCTCAGTGGATTCGGAACTGGGACAAAAAAAATATCTACCGGGACATGTCCCTCCTCTTGGTCAAGCAAAGAAACCCCCATTTATCTGATTATGAAGCTGAGCTGGAGGCCAAATGGGAGTTTGAAACAGCCGCCCAGAATTTTATGACAGATAGTCTCCGCTTAGCCCAGTCTCTGCGCCCCAGTGGCTGGTGGGGCTACTACCTCTTTCCCGACTGTTATAACTATGATTACTTGGATGACTTTGAGGGCTTCACAGGGCACTGTCCCCCAGTGGAAGTGCAACGCAACAATGACCTCTCTTGGCTTTGGGAGCATAGCAGGGCCCTCTACCCGTCCATCTACATGGAAGAGATGCTGAGAACTTCCCCACAAGGGAAGAAGTTTGTGAGGGCTAAAGTGGGTGAAGCCTTGAGAGTAGCCGAGTTGCCCTCTGCCCAACACTCCCTCCCTGTTTTTGTGTATGCCAGGCCATTCTATACCTACACCCTGAAGGAGCTGAGCCAGGTGAGATTCTTTCACTGTTTTTCCTTTGCTTCCCCATGGACTTTAGTTCTGAGCCCAGCAGAGCACTTGGGCATCAAGAAATCTGTGCCTGTTTTTGGGAACTGTGTGATAATTAAACCTGACCTGTGGATGGAATCTTGTAGGACAAAAAGAAACAAATTTGATTCCCAAGTTTCAGGCTTCATTTGGGAATGGGAGAAGAGCTGCCCCACTAGGTTTCTCAGCTAGAGATGCCAAACGGCACCCAAATGAGAATCACTTGAGAGATGAAAAGGGTGATGTGAGTGAGCCATTTCACTTGGATTAAAGCATACTCTGTACTTAAAAAATGGAGGTATTTTAAAAATAATTGTGTAACACTCTTCCTCTTGAATGGGCAGGATACACATAATTGCTTCCAGCCCTCCTTTAAAAAAATATAATTTTCCCCCATCTAGTTGTAAGATCACTACTTGTCCTAGGCTGTAAATCCTGAGCAACTCAGGGCTAATGAAGAGCCTGTAATACCCGCACTCAACATTTTACATCATGGTATCGGCCATGCTCACCATTTTAAAAACCTTCTTCTGCTGATACAGAAAAATTTCAATTATCTCGGGAACAGTTCTGTGTTTGTTCATGGTGCAGCATTATTACGTATCACATTGCCTTTCGTAGCAGTTTCATTCAGCCTTTGGAAGGGGGTTGCATTTGTGCAGGGCTGAAGGACGACTGCCGGTAGCTCTAGTAAATGAGGCCTTTACTCCCAGGTGGTGGCGTTGCAGTCCCCTTCCCAAAGAGCAGCAGCACCCCTTCCTGACTGGTGGAGCTTTTCCTTCCCTTCAAGCTGAACTGGGGCAAGGTGCTATTTCTAAGTGAAAGCAGCTTTGCTCTTCTCATCTGGCTTCTTTGATGCCTCTCCGTCTCTTTGGTAGTTTTTGAGTCAAGGCACCACATTGTATCAAATTGCTCCTTTGATCTAACTTAAGGGAGCTCTGTGAAGCCAAGAAGGGCTTTGTTCCTGGCTCTACTTTAAAAAAAATTTTTTTAAAAAAATTAACAGAAGAGGAACATTTTTGAAAAAGTGGATGTATATTTTAACTCAAGCTAAATTATGTCCAATTATGGAGGCTATAACCCCGATGATAGGTAGATGAGTGGATAGATAGAGGAGAAGCACTTAAAGAATGTCACAGCCCTATGTGTGCCAAGGATCGAAGCAGGAAACTTGTGTAAACAGGGAGATCAGCACGCTGGAAATGATCCATGGGGGCCTCTTGTTGAAAGTAGACCAGGAAGAGCTGGCAGAGAAGGTGAACCTCCAGTTATTGGGGAGGAATGGAGCAAAAGAAAGGGTCCTTTGTGGTCCACCACCCACCCCCACCAAGATGGATTGACAGAAGAGGAAATGCCTTGCATAGGATTATTGTCATAGATTCATGTGGAAAAAACCTAGAGAAGGATGATCTCACTGTGCTAGGAATAACCCTTTTCCCCAACCCTTGCTTCAACATGGCAAACCCACATGAGTTTTGTTTTCATGCATACCTTGATTGAGAGAATGCTGTAGAGCAGGGGTGTAAAATTCGTGTCATCACATGGTGTATTGTGACTTTCCCCCCCTTGACTAAACCGCATTTGGGCGTGGCCAGCACGTGGCGCATCTAGCCTGCAGGCCACAAGTTTGACAACCCTAGTGTAGAGAATTATGCAGTTGGGAGGGGCTATTTAGGCCAAATTCAGTGCAGGAGTCAAAATTAAAGCATCCTTGATAGATAAGTACCCAGTGTCTGATTGAATATATCCCATGAAGTGATAATTGACTTCATTACTTGTAGGGTTAGAAAATTTCCCCCAAGCATCTATTTTTTTTTATTGAAAAGGTTTTACAATACAGAAATTTTTCCATTTTCACCCTCCCTGCCCAATCCCCCTACCCAACCCCTCCCATCCTCCCTCAGCCCCAGCCCCTTCCCTCCCTATCCCCCCCCGACTTCCGCTACAAGTTAAAAAGAACAAAATTTAGAACAAGGGAAAAAGAAAAAGATTATTAAATATTCAAATTCTAAATTAAACAAATTTCGAAAGAGGAAGAAAAAGAGAAAGAAGGAAAGAGGGAAAAAGAAATTTAAAAAAAACAAAACAAAAAACCAGACATTAATATATTTAAACAATATTATAATAATAAAAAAAACCATTAATAGTCATTATAATTAAGAACACCATTATAATTCTATCCAAACTACACCCCTTAACTAAAGAAAAACCCCCAAAAACATAAAACATAAGAAATATATATGCATATATAGTTATAATCATACAGTTATATCATAAAGAAAATTATCTTTTATTCAATTCATTTCTCAGTCTCTATAATCCAAATTTCAATCTTCTCTTCAACTTGATTGATGTCAAACATGTTTCCTCACATAAATCCTGCTTCAATAATCTTCATCTTGCCGCTGCCCCCATCAGCAAAATAAAACATTTCTCCACACGACCCCCCGAGTGACTTTATATGGATAAAATCCAACCACGAAGATATTCACACCTCTAGGAAAATTCATTCAAGCTAACTTATACTATACCTAAAAATAGGCTTTTGCAGCCTTAACGTTCAAGTCTTAAAAAAAAAAAAAAGGAGAAGAAAAAACCAACTAAGAGCTGCATTCCCAGATGTTCCTTTAAAATTATTTCAAATCCTGCCACCCTTTGCAATTCAGTCCTTCGGGTTATAAGATATTTTCAATTTCATAGTCTTCTCCTAGAAGATAAATTCCACAAAAAATATATAATTGGGTAACCAGTGATCGCTGCTAATTTTGCAGCAATCTATCAGAACTCAGGATATCATGTCCAATCCAGGATAAACTTCATAGTAAAAATTTTTATAATCCATTTTAATATATGAATTTAAAGTTAGTCCAACTCAGAATGAACTTTTAACATATTGTTGTACTTCTTAAAAGAATTTTTATAATCCATTTTTTCCAAATCTTTCAATGCTTTCTGATTCAGTATCAAACAATTCACGATGCTCTTTAAATTTATCACCTGTGGTTTCCAGTCGGATTTCTTCATTGAAATCTAGTTCCTGTTGATTAGCATCACCCCGCATGTCTTGAAGAGTATTGGACCTCTGCTGCTGGTCATCTCGAAGTGAAACTTTGTTTTTTAAATCTTCCTCCAGCAGTTCAAGGTCCTGTAATCCCCCAAGGACACTGACGTGTTCAGTTTTCTCATCAGAAAAATCCGTAATAGAATCCTCTGGACAACCACCAAATTCTCCTTTTACTTTTAACACACTTTGATTTTCTTCTTTCTGTTCAGATTTTGTAAACTCTGTCTTTGACTTTTTATTCTTGAGATATTTCGGTGCTCCCTTAAAGATATTTTGATAAAAATATTCTGCTTTTTCAATAGTATTCAAACAATGTCTCACACCTTGATATCTAAAAATTATACCAACTGGAAAATCCCATCTGAAAGGGATATTACTTCTCTTCAGTTCCTTGACCAAAAAATCAAAATCTTTCCTGTCCTTTACGACCTTCGATGGTAGCTCTTTGAAGATCCTGATTTGTGTACCTGCTACCTTCACTCTATCAGAATAAGACTTTTGTAAAATATCATCTCTCAGTCTTTTGTCAGTAAAGTCTCCCAAGCATCTATTAAAGCGGAACATGCTTTCTGACAACTCACATCCATTTTTTTGTGCCCTGTACACTGGAGCAAGAATTTTAATGGAGATATTTTATTTCTCATGGAAGAGGTTACCGTAAGTGTCCTAAGGATTCAGAAATAAGATCAGTTTAAAAAAAAAAACCAGACAGAAAAATAGGAATTTTTAAAACTTCCAGTACCATGGAATCATCAGCATCAAGTATTGTGGTTACATTTTTTTTTTAAAAAATCACATCATAGGGAACAATTCTAGAAGCAGGTTTTCACAAAGTAAATGGCAAGAGGTTGAAGAAGAATGAAATATTTTGGGAAATATTAAAAAGGCAGGATAAAATATTTCCCCTGTGGGAGAAATAAAAGAAAATCTTAAGGAGGGCAGAAACCAGCCCCAGTTTCTCTGCCCCAAGCAGAAACTGAGGAGGCCAGCATTTAGAAATGCAGGTTTGGTAATCCTTTCAGAAAGATTGGGTCAAGACAGAAACAAAAGGTTGACAAAATTAGCTCAAGACAAACACCTAGGATTTGCATTTCCTCTTTTGCCTATAGAGCCAGCTATGACTCCTAGAAACCCCTACATGACTCGCATAGGAATCCAGAAGGTATAAAAACTCACCCACTCTAAACTCCATTTTGTCAGCTGTCCCTTAATCACATGTGGTTGGTGGTTCTGCTTCATCAATAAAGGGAACCTTTCCTTCCAATCAGCCTCCAGCCTGCATTTTATTTCCAGTGCCTTTCTCCCGGCTTGGACCTGGATCTAGATATTTCTTCCAACAAGGTTCACCAGAAATGTCTCGACCTCTTCCCTGTTTATTATATACCGTATTTTTCAGAGTATAAGATGCACCTTCCCCCACCCCCCGAAAAAGAGGGTGAAAATCTGGGTGCGTCTTATACTCCGAATGTAGCCCCACCCAGCTTCTCAAAGGGAGGTTACAGAGGCTGAAAAAAGCATCAGAAATGAAGCTTCAGAAAAGAAGCCTCCAAACAGAGCTTCAGAGGCTTTTTTTCTGAAGCTCTGTTTTGGAGGCTTTCAGAGGCAGGGAAAAAAAAAAGCAAGGCACAGAGCTCACAACCAACAAACCTGTTGCTAAAATTCACCACTGGGAACAGCTGTTTGGGAGTATTCCAGGAGGCCAATCTACCTGCCAAAGCTTTTTTTCTTATTTTCCTCCTCAAAAATTAAGGTACGTCTTATACTCCAATGCGTTTTATACTCCGAAAAATATGGGTATTTATTTTTTTCACATTTTTGAACTGTTCCTTCTTCCTCAGAGGGAAGGACAGTAGACAATAAAATGTTAAAATATAGAAACAGCATATAAAAATCTAAAATTTAGAAGGGGGCAAGGAGGATTAAATCCTGTTGCTGCTAATTTCTTTGTGATGGTTTCTCTTGCTGTTCTAGACAGACCTGGTGTACACCATAGGACAGGCTGCAGCCATGGGTGCTCATGGCCTTGTGCTCTGGGGAGACGCAGAATATTCCCGGAACCGGGTAACGTAGTTCCATAACTCTCCATCCTCTTGTCTTATTCTTTCTTTTTCAATTCAATTTTGCTCATTACTTGCCACAAGGTTGAGGGTAGACCTGAGGCTGTCTCTATCTCTTATTATCTGTTTTTAGATCAGCTTGCATACAGTGCAATTTATTTCTGTAATAAATAAAGGGGTCATCAGAGACTTAAAATCCAGTGTTAATGAGAAGTTGAAAAAAAAAATCTTTATTTTTGACCTGGTCTAGATATAGGCAAGGTGTCGCATTTCAGATGTGGCTGAATTACATCTTCAAGCAGCCCCTATCAGGCTGGCTAATGGTGGAAGGAATCTGGTAATTGTAGTTCAGCAACATTTGGTTATGCACCTTTGGACTTATCCTTTGCTTTGAAGTGACATCCTGCATCTGGGTTATACTATTTCAAGCGTTCATGGCAAGTCTTGCATCATTAGTAGCTATTCTGTAACAAATTAAACATCCATCATAGATAGAAAGATACTGCAAGAAATAATTATGGTCTGTCTGTTCTTCAATTTCTTGACAAAGAAATATGGAAGAACTGTGAGTTCTGCCAACTGTTTCAAATGGTACAGCCAAGACCCATTGTTCCCCTTGGTGAGAATGCCGCATGGGGCAAACTTGCCTTGAATTTGGCCTTTAAAGGAAGATTGAAGTGTTAGGCTGACCATCTCTTATTGCAGGTTCCATACTGTATTAGTGCAGTTTAGTGCATTAATGCATGAATAAAACACACAAGAGAAACAATATCCTTTCTGAGATTTCTCATTTGTATAACAAGGGAAGTGTTTTAAGACTGGCAATTTTTCTAAACTGCTCAGAGTCATTTTTGGGCAGTGCAGAAATGTAATAAATATAAAAAATACATTTCCAAATAGTCTGTCAGTGGAGTGTGATCTCAATTTGGACTTTCTAAAACTGTTATCTGCTATGGATTTCCACAATCTAGGGATCATATCATTTTTTTAGATTTCTTACCTCAAAATTAGAGAACTAGCCCTGCTTCAGAGAGAGAAAAAAATCAGATACTGAAAACACTTTGTAGAATGCTGTACGTCTAAAATGGATTCAGCCTTAGCCAGGCAGATTTTTCTCCGGATTTATATCAATTACGGTAATTGCTGTGTTTCTTAATATATATCTTCCCCTCTCTTACAGACCAATTGCTTAAAGGTTCAGAAGTATCTGACAAGCACTTTAGGCCCATATATCGTCAACGTGACCAGGGCAACTGAGCTCTGCAGCCGTCATATCTGCAATAACCATGGCCGCTGTGTTCGCCGGAGAATGGACTCTGACGCTTATTTACACCTTGGCCCTAATCCTATGGAGGGCATCTCCACTCTTGAGTTGGCAAACAGGACTTTAAGCCAACAGCAGAAGGTCAAGATGGAACAGGAGTTCGCTTGTCATTGCTACAAGGGATGGAGTGGCAAAAGGTGCCTTTTCAAGGGGCACAGCGTGCGATTGTGGGCAGACAGTTGGTGCATTTACAGCACAGTTTTTTCTGTACTTTGGATAAGGTATTTATGAGCCATTTGGACTAGTTGCTATAAATATGAATATTGTGAAGCCAGTGCTGTAAAGTGAATCCTGTATCTTTCCGTGTGAGAGAGGTACAGGCATGGTGATAAGAGGCATTGTCGAGTTGCTGTAACTCTCCCTGACTTCCCAGGATGTCCTTCTCTTGTGGTGTTTCACTGGGAAAGTTGGCACGTGTGGATTAGTCCTATCTATGCAGGGCTTCCCATACACCAGGGATGGGCTGCTTGGGCTCTCCAGAGGTTGCTCGCGTGTATCTCTCAGCCATCGATGAAGGATTGTTGGAGCTGAAGCTTAGACCTTGGGGAAGAACACAGATTTTCTACCCAGAAGTTTTTTGGGGGGATTTCAAAAAAGTCAAGAAGGTGCATGATCACAACAACCATTTGGATTTGTTTGGGTTTTTTTTTTACTTCTCCAGCAGAACTTCATTCCTACCCTAGCAATACACAACAAATAACATTCTTTTTAGTCTCTAACCTTCTCACCAGCATACAAGCATCCTTAATATTTGAGGTGCACGTTTTCCTAAACTGTGACAAAGACCGTAATTTCCTGTTTCCTTTTGTTGAATCAAAACTGATCTTTTGTTGAATCAAAACTGAACATTAAAAAACATTATTTATATAAAGAGCAAACCTTTCCTACTTGAACCAACTAGGTGTCCTCCAAGATGTGATTGGTGCTGTTTTAATTGAAATATGTATGTAGGTAAATATGTGTACTTGTCAGGCTACCTCTCTTATCAAGGAATGGGGGAGAGAAAACTTAATTTTTTAAAATTAAATATTTTTCATGTGACCTTCAGTGCCTTGGTGCTTCATTCTTTTATAATGCTATGTACTGAAAGCCAGAAATATCTTTCATCTTGATCAGCCATGAACATTTTTTTAAAAATATGAGTTGACTCTCATGGCTGTTTGTCTCCTGAAAACTCTCAAATCTTTAATGTCTTCCTCCTCTCTTTGTACTGTATACTGACCAGGGCCGGATGCGTCATGCACTAGCCAGGGCCATGCCCAATTTAGGAAAGGGGGAAAAAAGGTCACCGTACATCACGTGACGCTGCGAGTTTGACATCCCTGCTTTAGACTCTCATTCAGCTCAACCTACATCACAGGGTAGTTTAAAATTTGAAATTGGAGGGAGTGGGTTGACATACTACACCTAGAGGAAAAGCAGGCTAGAGAACTCTAGGTTGAAGTCAAGCAGGTGCCGCCTTCACCTTTAACAGCATCCCTGCCCAAGGAAAAACTGGCCTTGTTTCCAATTAGCTTGACACACATGTGGGTCCTCAAGAAAAAGATTGCAGCTTTAAAAGCCACCCAGTGTTGTTCTGAGAAGCCACATTCAGACAATACAGACAAATGCAAATAGAGTGGCTTTGCAAGGTGATGAGAAATTCAATGCGCATTCAGACTGCAATAGTTTGGATCATGCCGGAGCCCTGCAATGTGCAATGCATTATGCAGTTACCCTGTACCAATGGATGAGTCATAGAATGATTTCACCAACGTCGTAGCATAACTTTTGCTTAACGCATTGTAAGCCGCCCTGAGTCTCCGGAGAAGGGCAACATATAAATCGAACCAATAAATAAATAAATAAATAAAGTTACGGAGTGGAGGGCTGCTCACTCTCTGATGCTGCTCCATATGATCAGGGCAGTAGTTGTTTGCAAGGCCCTTATGCAAAGGAGGCTTTTGCAGGTGGCCAAGGCCCTCTGCTGCATGCCAGCCAATTCCTGCAACCCGGTAGAACTCAACCACACCTCTCTTTGTCTCCTGTAAAGGTGATGGGATTAATGCTTAAACATTCCTGCTAAGATGGGAATCTTAACTTTGGTTGCCAACCATTTCTTGTTTCTTTGCTCTGACTTCCTTCTCACACATTCCTGATGGAAAAGCTGTATTTGTGTTAGCAAGCTAGTTATGGAAGCTTCAAGAGAGTAGTTATGTCAACACAATGACCTTTACCTAGACGTTTTGTTGGTGTTGATTCAGATTTCATATATCCTATATCAGAGGCGTCACGTGACATTTTTCTCCTTTGCTAAACCAGCCGTGGCTAGTGCCTGACGCATCCGGTTCCTGGACTGGGAGTTTGACCGCCCTATCCTATGTTAAAGGCCCCTAATCTTTTGGGCACCAGGGATCTGTTCCGTGGAGAGAAGTTTTTCTGCAGACCAGATGTGATTTTGTGTGCTGCCTTCATCCTGTGTATGGGGCTTCGCTTGTTTGCACGGCCCGGTTTCTGGCATGCGAGAGAACAGTGCTGGTCCATGAACTGTGGGCTGGGGAACCCTGCCCTATATAACTGCTGTCACACATATCAGCATTTGCGATCTAAACATCATAAAGTGTATTGGTGGTTGTTTGTTCTCAGAGCTTGCTATTTGGCTTCCGAACATTTTGTCACCAGGCTAGGTAACATCATCAGCGGAACTTTGGGTTGAAGCATCTTGATTTAACAGCAAGCTTGGAGAACAAATCAACAACAACATCTGCCACCCGAGCTACAAATATTTTCCATCATCTCTAAAGTGTATTGGATTTCTAACCCACATACCCATGGCTTGGGACAATTGTAACCCTCCTACTATACGACCATTCTGTGCTTTGAGAGACCTGGAGGCAGATGCTGTGACAAACATTACTGAAGTATAAAATGTAAGTTGAAATAACAAGGAAATGAAAAAGTGTGTGGAAAAGCATATATTTGTTCACATAGGGTGGAGTAATGCTGTTTTTATCAGAGACAGATTGCGGGGGAGGGGTATTGTTATGTATCCATGGAAGAAAACAAGCCCCTGGTTGCAAATTCTTGGTTATCAGATGCCCACGTGCTCATGTGCTATAACAGCCTGAATAGTCCTTGTGTGCAATGCTGCAGCAATGGAAATTAGCTTAATGTTAATCTGGTGTCTACAGAACATGAACTGAACTGCAATATTAGCAAAGACGTAGAATTGCAGTTGTGTCATGGGAGCACAATGCTACTTATTGCACACACCCCAGGCTATAAATTTAATCCAGGTCTAGGTTCATTTAGTGACCGTGCAAAGTTACCTCACTGAAAAAAAAAAGTGATTTATGACCATTTTTCAATTACAACCTTTGTAGCATCCCCATGATCATGTGATCAAAATTCAGATGCTTGATAACTGGTTCATACTTACGACCGTTGCTGTGTCCCAAGATGATGTGATCCCCTTTTGCCAAAGTCAATGGGGAAGCCAGATTCACTTAACAACCATGTTGCTAACTTAACAACTGGAGTGATTTACTTAACACCTGTGGCAAGAAAGATTGTAAAATAGGGCAACACTCACTGAACAAATGTCTCATTTAACAACGGGAATTTTGGGCTCCAATGTGGTCCTAGGTTGAGGACTACCTGTACCACTTTTTCCCTTTGAATTTGGATTGGACCTTTGATGAAGATAGATGTGGTCCATGTAGATTTATGCCTAAAATAAGAAAGCCCTACCTAATTAATTGGCTGTTTTTGCTCAGAGCAGGAATTCTGAAATGAACAGCTTGTACACAAACTAGAATTGATTCCAGCCTCTTCTTCTCTTGGAGAATGACAGCTCTTGGCTTACTATTAAACCTGGATGTTAAATAAAGATGGATTGTTTATAGCAGATCATGTTGATCTAGGCTCATCATCTGATGGCAGAGCTGCCTACTGAGTAAGCTGCTTACCTCAACCTCTTTGTGTGAGGATCTATCCGATGTATTAAGTACTTAACTTCAATCCTGGGCAAGGGAATTATGCCACGTGGCCTACTAATTTGGAGGCATAATACTCAGTTTTAGGTATGGCACAATGACATTCCTTTGCTTTTAATTACAAATTGGCCAGCTTATTATGAAATGCATGGTGCCTACCCACTACACAGAAGTTCTAGCTTTAATATATCCCAGACAGAAAATTCAGGCTATGTTAACCAAGTACATTCTCTAGAATATTTTTCCTGTCCATTACTAAGTACGTCAATAAAATCTAACTCTTCTCAAATGTCTCTCACCTAATAATGCCCCCAAATGCATTGAGCATCTGTGCCAAAAACCAGCTCATGAATACAGTTCTCACAGGGGTATTTTTGTGATTCTGTTGGAGAGTTATAGCTATGAGTTTCTTGTTTATCTTCTTGCAACAAAACATGTGAACTGTGAACACTGAATTGAATCCATAATGGAATTGTGATGACATTTGATACACAGAAGAAACGAAAGGATCTCAATGCTTCTTTGGTATTTAGGACCAGATAGTGCCATGCTTTAAAAAGGGCAACATACAAAGCTTTGGAATTCAGCATAAATATACCATGTTTTCTTCGCTATTTTTCAGCTGCAGTTTAAATATCTTTCTTGGCATACTAGATATTTTTAAATCTGTACTTGAAATGTATTTGCCAGTAAATCATAATCAAATGAAATTAACTGAACATGTTATTAACACCTCAAAGGGATAGTATCAAGATCATGAGAAGTGTTACTATCACTTTGTACTGCTTTGGTAAGACCACATTTGGAATATTGTGTCCAGCTTTGATCATGATACAAAAAAATATTTGTCATCTAGAAAAAGTGCGGAGAAGAACAACGATGATAATTAAGAGGAATAGAGGCTAAAACATGATGAACGATTGCAGGTATATCTGGAATACCAAAGAGAAGGACTAGGGGTGTGGTGATAGCAGTCTTCCAATATTTGAATATTTGTCACAGAGAATTCAGCATTGATCTATTCTCCAAGCACCTGAGGGAAATACCACATGAAGCAAATTATCAATGAGAGATCCAACAAAGAACTAAGAAGAAAATTCCTGACAATAAGAACAATTAAGTCAGGAAACAATTAAGTCCAAAAATTGTGGGTGTTCCCTCACTGGAAGTTTTTAAGAGAGCCATTTATCCAGAATGGTGTGTGTGTGTGTGTGTGTGTGTGTGTTTGTTTGTTTCAATTTATAAACTGCCCTTCTCCTTGCGGACTCAGGGCGGTGAACAGCCAGAATAAAACATGATATACAAAAATTAAAACCAATTAAAAATATTAAATATTTTCGGCCGACAATTAAAACAGTCCAATTTAAAATCAATTTCAATTTAAAACAGAAGATGGGATCAAGCCAGCCCAGCTAGATGGAACAAATGGATTTTAAGGGCCCGACGAAAGGTCCGGAGGTCTGATATCCTGCGTATCTCAGGGGGTAGGTCATTCCAGAGGGCAGGCGCCACCACAGAGAAGGCTCTCCCCCTAGGGGTTGCTAGTCGACACTGTCTGGCCAACGGCACCCGGAGGAGGCCCTCTCAGTGCGAGTATACTGGCCGGTGGGAGGCTATTGGCGGCAGAAGGCGGTCTCGCAAATACCCAGGCCCTAAGCCATGGAGCGCTTTAAAGGTGGTCACCAATACCTTGAAGCGCACCTGGAAGACCACTGGGAGCCAGTGCAGCTCATGCAGGAGAGGCGTCACATGGGAGCGCCATGTTGCTCCCATAATTCCCCACGCGGCCGCATTCTGGACCAGTTGGAGCCTCCGGGTGCACCCCAAGGGGAGCCCCATGTAGAGAGCATTGCAGTAGTCCAGGCGGGAAGTCACGAGAGCGTGACCGTGCATAGGGAATCCCGATCCAGAAAGGGACGCAACTGGCGTATCAGGCGAACCTGATAAAAAGCCCCCCTGGCCATGGCCATCATGTACTCTTCTAAAGACAGCCATGCGTCCAGGAGGACGCCCAAGTTGCGAGCCCTCTCTGTGGGGGCCAATGTCTCACCCCCAATAGTCAGTGATGGCACCAACTGGCTATATCGGGATGCCAGCAGCCACAGCCACTCGGTCTTGGAGGGGTTAAGTTGGAGCCTGTTTCTCCCCATCCAGACCCGCACAGCTTCCAGGCACCGGGACATCACTTCAAGGGCATCGTTGGGGTGGCCTGGTGTGGAGATGTACAGCTGGGTGTCGTCAGCGTACTGATGGAACTCCACCCCAAAGCCACAGATGATCTCACCCAGCGGCTTTACATAAATGTTGAACAGAAGGGGCGAGAGGACCGACCCCTGCGGCACCCCACAAAAAAGGCGCCTCGGAGTCAACCGCTGCCCCCATCAACACAGATTGCAACCGGTCAAAGAGATAGGAGGAGAACCACCGTAAAACAGTGCCCCCCACACCCAACCCCTCCAACCGGCGCAACATAATACCATGGTCGATGGTATCAAAAGCCGCTGAGAGATCTAATAGGACCAGGATAGAGGAGCACCCCCTATCCCGCGCCCTCCAGAGATCATCCACCTTTTTGCCATTGTGTGCCAAAAGCGGGGGGAGCACGGTGGGGTCACACATGAACATTCCCACATCCATAATTCTATGTGCCCTGCCCCCCCCATGCTCCTGTTTTTGGCACGTGATGGCATGGTGGGCCCAATAGGCCTGTTTTTTTGCTCTCCCCAGGCTCCAGAGCCTTTCTAGGAGCCTGGGGAGGGCAAAAACTGCCTTCCCCACCCCCCAAAAGCCCTCCGGAGGCTGGAAACAGTGTGTTTCCTGACTTATGGTAGGCCCAGAAGGCCCAAAAATCAGCTGGCTGGTACATAAATGTGTGCCGGAGCTGAACTCGTGTGCCCACCGATATGGCTCCGCATGCCACCTGTGGCACCCATGCCATAGGTTCACCATCACGGGTATAGGCCAAGGGCTCCTGCTTGAGCAGGGCGTTGGACTAGCAAACCTCCAAGATCCCTAGGTCCCTTCCAAGTCTGTTATTCTGTATAAGTTTTGCCTTTAAACTGTGTAAGCTAAGAATGCCAGCAATAAAGCTCTCCCTGCTGGATATTTAAGAATCAATGTTGTTTACAGATTTGATTTCAGTATTTTGGCAAAAACAACGGAACAATGTTGGAGGATAAAACTGATTTTGGTATCCTTAATAACCAAACCAAGATAGGGCCTTGAATAGATGTGAACACACTAATGCAGGCTATATATATGTAGTGTACAAAACGGGGTGGGAGTGGGGGAATCCGTGGTTTACTGCAGATCTGCAAACATGATCTCTTTTGCAATTACATGATAAACATCAAACCATCTGGCCTCACAAGGTAAATTCAACCATCTTGTAGCACTAGTTTCCATGAATTCCTGAGACATAAAATTTACCATAGCTGTTTATTAAGGGAATGGCCAATTATATCAACAGATATCTCAGTTTACTAAATAAATACTCAAAACAGGTTGCTTTAAAAATACTTTAATTTTTAGAAAATACAGCATTCAAAACAGTATGCCCTGCCTCCCCCATAATTTCCAAATTTACATCATCGTATAGCCCAGTCAGGAATGTGCATCTCCCAAACTCCAAACCTTGATTCTTATGGAAGATTTGATAAGTTACTAGCATGGATAAAGAAACAATCACTCCTATCTTGCTTTTCATCTGCAACGAGTTAAACGCAATGGCCAATAAAAACTACTTACAGTGTTAACCATGTAGTCAATTAGACATTCTTTTAGGGTGCTAGAGATGTCAGTGTAAAACTACTATCATTTCAATTGTGTGCACACAGGAGGGAATATAGTTGTTAAGAGTATTAGCAAGGTCTTACTGTAAGCATATAATTTTTGAAAAATTATTTTGGGACTCCTACAAAACTTTAATTTCTAAGATGTATGTTCTTGCAGTCACTCAACATTTTGTAGTATTAGTCAGATCTAATAAATGTTTTGATTAAGTGTTCATCCTGGGTATAAATAGCAAGATACATTCTGATCCAAGCAAACTGGTTCAGAGACTATTCCAGGATGGGGAGTCATTTCTACATTTTTGTGGAACATTTTTGCTACTTACTATCAAGTGTGTTGATAGTAAGTTTGTAAGATCACATAACTGCAAGGAAAACGGAGTTCTGGAGTCTAGCTGAGTATTAAGTCTCCCTATCCTGGAATAGTCTCCATTTGTTAGCTTGGATCAGAAAACAGGGTGAGGGTGGGGACGAAGAGTTGGTTTTGATAGAGTAGACATATCACTATGATTTGCAGACTGCACAGCTGATTTTATTGGTCTTCCAGTCAACAAATAAGAAAAGGGATTCACCAGCCACGAACACAGTATGAATATGCATAATGTGGCAGCAGCTATTAAGATCAGATAGACAGCTGAGAAGCAGCTCTTCGCAAGGCTGAGTGGCTCTTCATGTTTCATTGTGAAGGGGAAAGTGTAGGTTGTGGCGGGTCAGCTTGAGAAGCAGGCTGTTTGCTTTTTTCCTTTCATGGAAGTTCTGATCGGTCCTCATTTACCATTTGGCATGCACTTGAGAGTACTGGATGATCTACCATCATTGCACGGTGATATTTGGCAATAATACCACAAAGGAATCGTTTCAGACTAATTTGGTGGAGTAAGATGTGAAACAAAGGCAGTGCTTGCTTACTTGCTTTTCTGCCCCATTTGTTGGAATCACGTGGATTAATTAATGCAATTAGTGAAAACAAGGAAAATGAAAGTAACAAAGCTATCTCTGCATATATGATGCAGAAAATGCACAGGTCCAAATCCAAATATTATTGAATATCATAAATCTCTAGATTTAGCTGAACTGATTGAGATTGGTCTCAGTAAAAATAAAGTATTTAAATAAATCATTGTGCCAAAGATCAGCAATGTAGAGCCTTCAAAATGTCCAAAGAACCACCTATTTAAAAAAAAACAAAAAACAAAATTGAAATGTTGTGCACTGACCAGTGTTATGCTGAAATTTTGTATCTCAGTTGCTGATCCCTGCATTATGCCTATTTAAAGCAGAATTTTGCTGTCTGAACATGTTTTAGGACAAACTTTGAATTTAATTATTATCTTAGAATTATATGCTGGATGCAAGATCTGTTTATTTCTAAACACTACAGAGACCTCAATTATAAAGACATCTGTTCCAAGGACTCCCAATAAACCTAAGATGCAAAAGATGAACAGTTAAAAACAAAATCAAGAAAAATTAACATTTAGACTTTTCCCCATCCATGAAATGATGGTGCATACCACCACTTCCATCACAGACATTCTCATCTGGATTCCTATAGTGAGTAGGGGATTGAATCTAAATTTTGTCCTATTTTTAGAATCTGTGATTCTATTAGGTTTTTTTTTTAGAATCTGTGATTCTATTTTTTTTTCATACAGAATACTTGGAATTTGGCAAAGCCTACTGTTTTTTTTCTTAAATTGCAATCAGCCCTATGAGGGAAAGAGTGAGCTAGAGCACATCCAGGCTTGCTCTTATACAAACACTACTCCACTCAAGGCCACCATACATTGTAATACCATACAACTGGCTCTGTAAAAAAAAAAAAGACTTTTAATTTCAGACGGAATTGTTTGCTTGAATGAGATATAAAAGCAGACCAATAAATTGCTCCTTGGGGACATAGGAGTTTTCATTATGTATAACAAATTCACCTGCTCTAATGATTTTTCAGGAGCTCCCAATCCCAAGATCACAATTGTGGCTTGAGCTTTTCGTGAGTAGGTCACGGTCTGCTTCTCCTTTAGACTTTCAAAGCTGATCATCAAAACTCTTCCCAGACTCCTTGGCAGTTAAAAAGTCCATCCATCATGTACATGGGTAACAATTTCATGCCATGGGCTATCCTTTCCTTCCAACTGGTTTTCATGGAGCTAAAACAATTAGTCTTGACAGACAGTATCTAACACATGGCATGAACAGTCCTCTGGGCAAAGTACATTCTGTGAAAAACAGAGCCCATCAGCATTCAGTGACCAATGAATGTGCTAATGTTCCTTTGGCCTGGCAAAGCTCTATTACATAACTAAAGATCTATGATGAGGGGATGCATTGGTTGGATGTCATGATCTAGGATGAGGACAAACAATTGAGTAAATATGAGATGACCAAGGACCAAGCGACTTTACCTTAGATGCCCAGCGTGAATGGGCAAAAACACAGATCAGGAAGGAATCTACTTTCTCAGTTAAGTCAGAAGATGATCTCAGTTAAATCAATGCTGCATTATGCTGCAAGCTAGCACATGTGGAAAGTGTGACCTGGAAAAGCGTATGAGAGCTATCCATGAGGTGATTCTTGCCATCTTGATGTAGTTAAGTGGAAAAGATGCCAATAAGGATAACAATTATGCTCCCAGTTCCTAACCGTCCATGTGTCTATCCTAGACTGTAACATCACACAATGAGCCATCAAGACATAAGGCAGGGAAGAAAGAAAGGCAGTGTAAATAGCTTTCTGCAAATCAGAAAGGAAGCAGAACATCTTTTAAGAGAAATCCAACCCATCCCTGGATTTGTGATGAATATTTTCCCCCACAAACATTAAGGCCTAGAAGGGGATTATCAGGACTCTTAAACAAAATGAGAGGTTTACTTCTTCAGTAGCTTGGGAAACAAACAGTTTCTTAAAACCCAAATGACGCACCTCCCTTTTGGAGGAAATCTGACTGGTTTTTTTAGCATTACTCTCATCCCCCCAACTCCATCCTACCTCAAAAACAATCCGTGGGACCTACTGCTCTTTGCCTTAACCAATAGGCAACTAACCACTGCATCAAATACTAAGGACACAGACTGCCTTGGTAAGAGAATGGCGTTGACAGGATGGAGTGCCACTAAGTTATTGTTACCATACAAATGGTGCCTCTCTTTGATGGGGGTCACAGCACCCAAAGTAGAAGTTTATAATTCTCTCAGATGAGAGGCAAACAAAACTCTTTGAGTGGTGCAGATTCCAAGTAAAACAGGCCACAAGATGAAGCAATAACAGGAGCATCTATTGTAAGAAATATTAAAAAAAAACAAAGGACAAAAAGCTCTAGAGAACCCCTTCTCCCTAGATTTATATCACCATAGAGCAAAAGGAAAGAAAAAAAAAGAGCATGCCGTTTTCTTCCTCTTCCTCTCTGTCCCCCGATTCCACCCCTCCCACCCTGTTAATGAAACCGATGGACATGACTGAGAAAAGAAGTAGGGAAAAGACTCTGGAGTTCAGTGAACAGGCTCAAATGCAGAGAAGTGGATTTCCTTGGAGCTGCAATGCTGGAGGCTGACCCATCCTCTGGGTTTAACTGTCTTCTCCGTTCTCGCCTGGTCCTTTGATAAGTCGCTTCTGTCCCCTTTTGCCCACAGGACCCTTTGGCTTGGCAAAAGCCTGCTTGAAGGCATGCTGCTTGGGGTGGACCTCATCATACAGGAACTCGGCGGTCAGCTCAGCTCCATCATCGATTTCAATCTGATACAAAAGAGAAAGGAAGAGTAGCCTTAGATCTGGCCACTGAGAACCTGAAACCCAACTGAGATTGGGAATTTCTTCTCAGTAATGGTATTCCACAAAATCACAAATGAAGACGTGATAAGCTGCCTGGGAAAGCGAAGGGAAATCATCAAAGCCATTAAAAAGCAAAAGTTAGAATATTTCGGATATGTGATGCAACATCCAGAAAAATACGGCATCCTTTGCTTAATCCTCCAGGGAAAGATTGAAAGCAAACAAGGTGCAGGCAGAAGAACATCATGGCTTCAAAACCTAAGGGACTGGTTTGAACAAAACTCAGTAGCACTTTTTCATGTGGCTGTTGACAAAAATAGGATTGCCAACATGATTGCCAATGTCCGATGACGGATATGGCACAAGAAGAAGAAGAATGGTATTTCATTATATTTCTCTTCCCCCATAGCTTTCCAGCTTCCACTCCACTCCTACTTCACAGGGCCATTTTTAAACTTGTTTTGGTTTTATTTTCAGGACTTGAACATCCCTTCTTCTCATTAGAGATGAGTCCACTAAAGTCTTATCTTACTTTTCATGTTGTCCATGTTGTTAGGACACCTGTTTCTAGCATGTCCTTCCAACAACCTCTGGTTGCTTCAATCTTCAGATCCCCACAACCTCTTCCATGCTGGTTAAAACTCTAAAAGCCTAGTTAGAATAGAAGAGAATTTGTTTTTCTTCCAGATGCTTATGAACTTACCTTCTTTGCAATTTCTAGGCAGAAATCTTGTTCAATGGAGTCAAGCAATCGGCTCTTGCAGCTAGAATACAGCATACGCTCTTTGATGCTACATTTGTAACCAGGCATGGAGTAGATAAACACTAGGAGAAAGAAAAAAGCAGATCAGGCATTCTTAGGCCCCCATAAAATTATTTCCACTAATCTATGTTGAAATAATGGCCATTGCATGCCATAATAGCGTGTGACAAAACAAATAAATACAATTGTATTTGTATACTGTTTATATATTGCACAGATGAAATGATACCAATTCTTGTTATATCTAAAATCTATTGCACACGAATTGGGCATTGATTTTAGAAACAAATTAAAACTTTCCCCATGTGCTGGGCTGTGAATTCAAGTCTCTCTCTCTTTTTGTTTTAGGACTGTCATGAAGCTGTTTAAATATCTATAGAGATTCTCAGTCATCCAGGTCATGGTTGTCTCAAAGGTGTTTTTTTTTTCTTTCTTTCAGAAGACAACTGAACTATATGTTTTTTCCTAGAGGAAGAAGACATTTCGAAACCTCTTCTTCCTCAAGGAAAAAAACCACACAGTCAAGTTGTCTTTTGAAAAGAGCACCTTTGAGATGAAGTTGTTTAGTTTTGCACTGCATTTCTGGGCTGTGTGGAGGGATATTTTTATTCCTCCTTTTGAGTTTTTCTAGCGCTGGGCAGAAGAGATCAGTTTTAGGTAGAGAGCATTGGTGAAATCCAAATTTTTTTACTACGGGCTCTGTGGGTGTGGCTTGATGGGCGTGGCAGGTGAAGGATACTGCAAAATCTCCATTCCCTCCCCATTCCTGGGAGAAGGATATTGCAAAATCTCCATTCCCACCCCACTCTGGGGCAAGCCAGAGGTGGTATTTGCCAGTTCTCTGAACTATTCAAAATTTCCGATACTGGTTCTCCAGAACCTGTCAGAACCTGCTGGATTTCACCCCTGGAAGAGAGGCAAAAGAACTTCCCAGACAGCCAGACTGGGGATGCTGGGAGATTCACTTATTCTAATTACTGAGGGTGCTTGGATAAGGAATCCATCAGAGAGGTTTTAAACTCCCTCCCCAGATGGCAGCACCATTCTAGGGGGATAGTGAAAATACCCACTCCGTGTCCAAAGGGAGGAGTGAAACCTTTCCTCAGCTGTAGATTTGGTTACAGCTTACCTACTGACTCCAGATAATCTCCCTCATGAGAGTGTTTATACAGAAAGAAGTGGTAGCGAGCAGAATCCTGAGGAATTCTTCTAGGCAGATCAGCAATTTCTGTAGCCTTTGTGTGGACCAGTTCTATGGTCTCCTGCTCCAGGTTCAGCTTCTGTTGAAACAAAGGCAAGAGGAAACAAAAACAACAATGAGGTGGAAACTCCAACAGCGCAACTTGTACAAGCAGAGCATGCACAGAAACGAGCAAAACCTGGGACAATTAAACTGAAAGCGCCCCCACCCTCACCCAAGAATCCCTTACCAGCTGGATATAATTGATTTTCTTCTGCTTTAGTAGCTGAATGGCTTGTTGTGCATCTGGCTGCAAAGGGAAGACCAGGCCTTGGAGAGTCTGGTGTTTGCTTTCGACGCTGATTTCAGTTTTGACCTGGCAACGGGGGTGCAAAAAAACCAGACTGAAGTGAAACCCTGCATGCATTTCCTTTTATATCGTTGCATTTATTTTACACTTTTGTCCATCGAAGGAAGTTAGCCAAAAAAAAAAGTATAGAGTTACGAGAAAGATAGAGATGTAACAGGCAAATCATGCTACTAGCATCCAGAAGTGTAGGATCCTTTCAGAAAAGAGCCATTGTAATGCTCTGCCTTTCCTTCCCCTTCCCTGTAGGACTAGAGAGTTTAAACCAGGGGTCTCCAACCTTGACAACTTTAAGACTTGTGGACTTCAACTCCCAGAGTTGGAGTTGAAGTCCACAAGTCTTAAAGTTGTCAAGGTTGGAGACCTCTGGTTTAAAGGATGTCTCTCTCTTTCTCTCTCTGTGTTTGTGCGCGGACTAAAAAAATCTGTAAAAGAGAGAGGTGGGATGGATTGAAGTGGACATTAAGAACTCTCCACTCAAGTCCAAATAGAACTAAGTTCATTAGGTTGAATGGGGCCCAGGGAAGTGCGTTTATGATTCCAGCCTTAGGAAGAAGGGAGAATACACAAAGGCAGCAAATGGCCAGAACAAATGAGGCTTGTAGCTGGATGCAAAAAGGAAGGTCTCTTGTGCTTTTATTAGTTGTGAAGAAAAAAAAGAAATCCATCAAGTATAGTTTGCATGACTTGCTGAAATTCCATTCTCTACTCAACTGTTAAAACCACCCTGCCCTCTTTTTTCTTTGCCCAAGCAAGAATGAACAGAAAAGCTGGATAGAAGATGCACTGCACACTGATAGGCATTTACACCGATGTAAATCCCAGAGTTAAATGGGGTTACATCCACATTTACATGCCTTTGATTGTATGGCGTACAGAATTTCTTGGGCAAGCGACTTATCCTTTGACCACCCACATCGTCCATGGAAGTTTCTCTTTTTAGAAAGGCAGCCCTTGTTAGACTGCCCTTTCTAAGCCAATGCAATGTGATGTCTAATATAGAAGAAGAAGGCTTCATATTTTGGAAACAAGCAGAAGAGTAGATCTCAGATATAACTGGCTTTATAAACATTCTGGAGATGATACTGACAAAAACAAGGTCTGGTGGGCACGACAAAGGGGAAAAATATCTTTTTCTTTTGAATGGCAGCTTGTAAGGAAAACAGGAAATGAATTTTTCATCATAAGCTACAGTAACAATTAACCAATTTTATAAAGCTAAAGAGGTTAATACTGAGTAAGACATACTTTTTAAAAGCTACCTCTTTGGGTCACTTCTGGCAAGAATCAATTTGTTAGGTGAGAAAGAATGACATTTTAAAAGCAACATCAGCATAATTTTTTCTTCTTAAAATAATTAACAGTACAAAAGCAGCTTTATAGCTCCACACAGAATCAACAGAGGGAAAATCATTAGATTTTAGTTTCATGCTTCATAGAGGAGAAAAACTAGGTCACATGCTTCATTGAGTAACAAACAAAATATCACTTGTAAAATAGAACTGGCGAGGTCTACTTTTCATCAAGTGTTGGAAGTGACACTTTCAGATATATGAAATATTTGCATTTTTTATTTCTAGGCTCCAGAATAGTCTAGTCTCTTACTTCTAATCTCAGTTATCCCATGTAATTTTTATTTTATTTACAGATTTTTACCCTCAAAAGTTCTAAAGCAGTTTAGACTGGGGTTTTTCTGAAAATGTGTAGATATATTTGTACCCAATTATAAACTTCTTTATTTTTTAAGGATGATGCCATATTCATACGGAGAGCCTTGGTGGTGCAGGGGTTGGAATGCAGTAATGCAGGCTACTTTTGCTGACTGTCACGGTTGACTCAGCCTTCCATCTTTCCAAGGTGGGTAAAATGAGGACCCGGATTGTTGGGGGAAATAAGCTAACTCTGTTACCAGCTTAGAGAGGGCTCTAGAGCACGGTGAAGCAGTATATAAGTCTAAGTGCTATTGCTATATATTATTGAGGAGTCCTTGATGCACTCTGAGCTTGTTTGTTTTTTTGCAGATGTTTCATTACCCAAACTAGGTAACATAAAAAAATGCTAGAATCTTGAGTCACAAATATTCTCCTTTATTGGTATCATATATTATTAAATATATAATTTGCATCTCTATAGAATAGCAAGTATTGCTCACAAAGCATGGCATAGGTTCTACAAGTGAAAGCCCTGGGCATCAAATTTTGAGTGCCTGTGCTTTCAACAACCATGATAGTCAGGTGACCTGGTAAATACCAATTATCCTGAGTTTATGAATCTTTGAAAAAAACACCAACAGCAAACAAGAGGTAGGAGCTCTCAGAATGAAAGAAACAAAATGAAAACAACGTATTACCAAAGGTTCTTGTATTGATATAATGCTTTTTGACCATTTCAAGCGCTATTTATAGTTCTGAAAGAGCGGTAAGTGATTAAACTGAAAGATGTCACTGAATAACCTCAGATGCTACCTTTGACCAAAGGACAGGGAATACTTTTATGCAATAGGTGAATGATTGATGATCTCAGGTAGTAACGCTCAAATGAGTCACAATAGTTCTAGGGTGTTTCTAACCAAGATAACTAAGTACCAGGATGATGAAATTTAATGCAAGTAAGTATAAAGATCAGAACTCTGACCTTTTCATAGCCAGAACACAGTGAGAGTTGAACTTTATGGAGGCATTATACATTATATGTTTAAAGGTCAATGGACGGTTAGCCCTCTTTCCTTCTAAATTCACTGGGCTGAATTCCTGTCCGTGCTGAGTCTTCCTCATAACAAATTGGGGGATGAGCTAGTTTAACACTTGGGGCTTTGGAGCGGAGTTTGATTTGGGTCGACAATGCATTTTTCCAGGGTGCTTTTTTTAAAAAAACTTCACAGTCTAAACTTCAGACGGAGTCTGCCCTGGATCTCTCCCATTTAAGTACTAGTTAGGAATGACCTTGCTTAACTTTCTTTGAAACTGTATTCCCACCTAACCTTATGCTACAGAGATATTTCTCTTGCCACTCTAAAAAAACCCAAAACCTTGGATTGATCATAAAAGAATGTAATTAAATGTAAGAGAAATCTACAGACTATAATGCTGGAGGCATATGAAGCGACAGAAATCTGATCTTCATTTTTCCGTGGTATTTTTCTTCATTTTCTAAACAACACTAACGGGATCATAATGATGGGGGTGGGGGGTTGTACCTCAGGCTTTGCCCATGATACAATCATAATCAAAAATTCCCAGCACTCTGCCCTTCACGTCAGAGCAAAGACCCCTTTTGTTTGCCAGTACAAACCTCTAAGAACAGTATTTTCCTTGGGAGGGAAAAACGTAACGTCAACCCTTTCCCTTTATATTTTGTGGTCTGAATCCTAATATTAAAGGAAAAAATAAGATGTAATCTGCCATTCTAATCTAGCGTTGGCTCTAATTTCTAATCAATGCAACCTTTTGACAGGTTTTGTATCAAGCAGCCATAATCAGATGGAGGGGTGTAATAATACAAGTGGAAGCTAAAAGAGATGCAAATCCAGACTCACCTACTTGAACCAAAATTTAGAGAAATTGAGCCCTTCCTAGCGTCACGTATGGTCATATTTACTACACAGTGTAATTAACCAGGAGCTCCCAAGAGGCTTACTAAACTTATCAGTGTGAGATAGAAATTAATATAAGTTTTGATTCTTTGTTTGAATTTTGACAAATTCTCTAATATTCTTCAAATTAAAAAAAAATGCTTTCCGATAAATTTGTTGAGTTAACTGATTTTTTTTCATTCTTGTAACAATAAAAAAATAAAAAGAAATGATAGTAAATTAACTAGTAATATATGTTTGCCAAATTTATCAGCACAATAAAATCAGTGGAATTGTTTGAAAGAAATTCAAGACCAAAAAAAAAAAAAAAGAATCTCGGTAATACCACATTGCCAATCTTATCTGAGTTTCAAAGCTAAGCTGGGTCAGACAAGAATAGCACTTAGATGAGAGATCACAAAGGAAAACTCCAGGAAGTTAGAAAATATTAAATGAAGGTAAAGGCAAACCACTTGTATATTATTGCCAGGAAAATTTCATGGGTGTATCCACGAACTCACTTGACCACTTAAAACTTAACATTGAGGTTCTCAAGGCTTCGTTTAGCTTATCAAGCTATGAAAATGGTGGGGAGGGGAACAGAGGACGGGGACTATCACTGAATATTTTTAAAAGCCACCTGTATGTACAGTTTACGCTAAAAGAAATGCAGGGAATCCAATTTTTTCCCCATTAGAAATTCATATTGTCCTTTAAGTAATTTATCTTTTATACCGTCTTTCTCTCAAAGCAGTTTAGAAAAAAAAGTTTGCAAACATAAAACCATACAATAAAGTAATGATGGATTAGTCTTAAGAACCCAGTATAGTAGTTAGGCTAGAAACTGGGAGATTGCAAATTGTAGTCCTGCCTTAGGCACAGAAGCAGCTGGGTGACCTTGGGCCAGGTACTAGGGTGGAAGCAATGGCAAAATACTTCTGAAATCTTGCCAAGAAAGCTGCAGGGATAATGTCCAGGTAGACATTAGCAGTCCAGAAGGGCACCCTGTTGTCGTAGTCATCATCATCATCTTATGGGGACATGAAGCCACATCAATTTTTTCAATAACAGAATACTGAAGAAACAAGAGTGGTGTAAAGTTTCTCAGTACTTTATGGCTCCTGTATATTGGTATCTTTAGATACTAGAACTACCGATAGTCATTTCTTGGGATAAACAATTCAGATCCATTCATAATATTTAATAGCCATTAGATATACCATAAGAGCTCAACAAATTCAAGACTTAGATTTACATATACTTTATTTTGAATCCAGCCACTTGAGAAACGTTTCTAAGAAGACTCCTTAGATAATCTTTAGATGCACTGAGTCAGATGATTCCAGATCTAAAATGGGGAAGTTTGCGAACTTGATTAACAGAAAGTGAATGTATATAAAGGAGAATGTGGTGAAACAAATAAGGGAAGGGAAAGAACTCTGCAAAAGGTAACAGAAGACAGAATGCAGGCAACATGGCCTACCTCCTCAGGATGAGGGTATTCTACCACACATGGGCAGCAGCAACAGCCCAAAACCATCTGCCAGTAGGAAGTAAGAAAATGACATCATATTATAAGAAACAAAAGAAATGCTGCCTAACTTCCATCTGTCCTGGAATGTACTAATAATACTCAACAACAATCTATGGAGATTCTCAGTCATCCAGGTCATAGTTGTCTGAAAGGTGCTTCCTGAGAGCTGAAGAAGCTTCTTGGATCAGAAGCAAAATGTCTTCCAAGAAAAACAAGAAAGTTGCCTCTTGAAAAAGCACTTTTGGGACACTCACAACAATCCTTAATAGAAGACAACTGGTCTGAAACCTCCGTTGTAGGTTATCATTCAATAAACCACACAGTCTGCTTATCAGAGCATCCAACTGCCTGCGATGACATCCAAACATTCAGCTTTACCTGGATTTAAATATGATGGCTTTTAAATTCTATGCTGCAACATGTACAACTAGAATTGGACCAAGCACATGTAACTGCTGACAAAAATGTTTATATCTTGAAGCAGAGTTTTTCTTTATATAAACCAGCCTACTAGCCAAATGCTGGAAAAACAGTTATCACTAAATACTTTTCATTTGGAAAAGTACCTTGAGACTGTGCTGCATGCTGTTTTGATTACTATGTATGACTGCAGTACATAGATCTACATTTAAAGGTTCTGCAGATGACCACTACTGAAATCTTTCTGCAATCCACACACATATTCTTACAGTGCTTCTGCTCAGGGGAAGGCACAAACAGATACCACAGGGCTGATATCTGGCTGATATTGTTTAAAATGCAAGGAGGAAAACCAAAAAAAAAAAAAAAAAAAAGATTTATATTGATTGACTGAAAATATTTCTAGAATGTTTTTATGGCCCAAGCGCTACTCAAGAACGTTATTAGAGTACCAAATGATAAAGCAGAACAATATAAGCACAATAAGAAAACATTGATAAAAGGAATTTCATACCATCATTTATAACATCCTACATAGTAATAAAACCAGATATAGCTAAATTAATAGCCCACAACAGAGTAATAATATTGATTCAGGAGATACATGAAAAAATAAATAAATCAGGCTTTAGAACTTTCATAAATATTAACAGTGAAGTAATCTGAAGCAAGATATTTTTGACTTTAAATGTTCTGTTAGTGAAGTGGGTGGCCTCTAAGTTTGATAAATAAGCTAACCAACTTCCCTGGTACAAGTAAAAAATGGTCCTTTACATGGTTACATTTTTCTTTCTTTCTTCGTTAGATATATATGATAATATATCCCACTTATTGTTCAAAAGCTCATGAGAATCTCCCTTCATTTTATTCTTGTGCAAGTAGCCTTTGCAAGATAGGTTTGGGCTAAGAGGGAGTGGCTGACCCAAACTCTCAGCTTCTAGGGCTAAAGGTGGACTTGGACCACATTATCCCTAGTACAAGTCCATTACCTTCACCATTACACCGTACTGGTATTATGAAAGAGACTTGGAAATGAACCGGTAACCAGTATAGCTGTGAAAAACAGATGACTCAGGTTAGGTTCTACACATCTAATTATCTATCAATATAGGTAGTCCTCGACAATTGAGAGAAAAAGTGAAAAAATTTTCACTGCTAAGTAAGACAGATGTTAAATGAATTTTGCCCCATCTTATGATTTTTCTTATGATTTTTCTTGCCACATTTAAGTGAATCACTGCAATTATTAAGTTAGTAACATGATTGTTAAGTGAATCTGGCTTCCTCATTGACTTTGCTTGTCAGAAGATGGCAAAAGGCCAGGGACACTGCAACCATCATAAATTAAGGTAGTTGTCAAGTGTCCAAATGTTTATCATGTGATCATGGGTTCTTTTTTTTTCCAGTGCCATTGTAATTTCCAACGATCAGTCAATGAATGGTTGTATAAGTTGAGGACTACCTGTGGTGAAATGCCCACTTTCTATACCAGCTGAAGTTTTTCAATGCCTCAGACAGAATGCTTTATATTATGCCAGTCTAGACATCTCTGGGGCATGAATAATTGAGCAAACATCTAGCTAATATGACCATATAATAGTGATAAAAGCCACTCTTGACCTCCATATCACTGGAACTTCTCCAATTAGCCTTGAATCTAGTAGGATTCCCAAAGTATATCCTTAGAATTAAAAAACAAAAACAAAAACCAGGCATTTACAGTTAAGACCATTAGTAATCTTATTATTAAGTATATTTAGTTTCCCCACGAATTCCGCCTGTATCTTATTTTGCTTATGTCTTAGTTTGGTCAATCTCACATATACCCAAGCAGCTTCCAAACATTGTTTCAGGAGCTCCCAAGTCTTTTTCTGGATGAGCTGAACCAATCCAGCAGTGGATTGGTTCAACAAATCAAGGAGTAATTAATCCCATTCTTTTAGATAAAACACTTGTTCTATATATACATCTTACAAACTCATTCAACATATATTTTGTAGAGGCATCTATAAATTGTTAGGGTTACAGCTTCACTGGTAGAGAAAGGAAGGAATTATTTCTTTTTAAAGCAAATGCTTCAAGGTTGGAGGGTAGAAGGTTTGGGATTAAAACATGCAAGAAAAGATAAGCTCCAAGGAAGAGCTATAATTCTGAGAAGAAACGCATAACATCAAGCCTACCATCTCACTGTAGGACTCCTGGGAATCTGAATCCTGAGGGCAGGTGAAGAGAAGACATAAGAGTTCAAAACCCACCAAGAATGATTTAATAAAATAATTTATCCTGATCAAGTGGCAGGCAATAGATCATGTTATACATGAAGAAGGAGGCCACAGGGATTTAATACTTACTGTATATTAATATACTACACCACTTATTCCCCCCAAAATACACCCAAGTAACTTGAGAGGAAGCCCCCTTCATCACTGCTGGAGAGCTGTGACTGAAAATCCTTGGAGTACACGCTAACAAATATAACCGCAGACTTCTTCCAGAAGTACCCACAATATAGAGGCAGCCAAAATCCTTTGATATACCACGGTGTGTGTGTGTGTGTGTGTGTCTGGGTGCCGTAGTCACATGCAGCTCTTGAAATTTGTTTTTGTATTCCCAGAACCTTTCAGTTCTTTTTACTGAAACAAAACAGCAAAATCACTAGAAACAGAGGGATAGTTTTCTACTACTTTTACATTAACAAACAGGTTAAAGGAGTTATGTCAAGCCTATTATGGTTTAGCACATCTATTTCATTAAAAAAAAAAAAACTTCAGACACAAAACAATGACCAAATAGAAGGCCCCCACATTATGGAAAGCCTCCCACAATTTTTGACTACTCAAACAGACAAGCATGTAATTGAGCCATACAAAGGTTAACCAACCCAGTGATAATAAAGACCTGGGATTTTAGCTATCTAAATGATTCAGAATTTCTGCCATAATTGTAACATAATTTCTTGCTTTAATTGTGGCCTTCTAAAAAATTCATTTAATAACATGAAGATTAGGTGAGATTTGCATAAGTATTCAAGTGATTGCAATGCATTTATTTTCCTTTCAAAGGCAAGTAGCCAGTGAACAGGGTTCAAGATGGGATGTTCTAAACTTGGATTAGCAAACTTCCATAGGAGTAAATCCCTCTTTGTTCCTTCTTTCACATGACTCAGAAATAAACTATGACATCTTTAACTTTCAAACACAGTACAACCCTAGTCGTTTAAGAGGCTGACTTTTCCTAAGATAACAACTATAGTTTCCAGATCGGACAAAATGAAAAACCATATGTTGGGAGAAATGTCCACCTGGGTTCAATTCCAAGTGGGAAGAAAGACACTGGAAACATGGAGACTGCTTGGAAAGATGGTTTAATGGTGGAAGGACCACATGGTTTGAGGTCCTGGGCAAAAAGAGCACATGGGTGAGAGAGGGAGAGAGATTTATACCCGCTCTTGGGCCCCGCCTTGGAGCTTCCTGTTCCTGTGTAAGGAATGGTTCCCAGATTCCCAGGCCTGGTTGAATCTGGCTGGGTAATGATGTAATGAAGAGGCTTTGGGCAATTCCTATTATGTCTTAACAGCTTTGTCCTGGTTTGGATCTTGAGTGAGGGCAAATCCTATCATGTCCTGAGGGCCATGTCTTTTGTGTTGTAGATAAGCTGGCCCAGCCCAGTCTTGTAGATAAGTTGGCACCAAAATATCTGCTGTGGGGGGCAGGGAGCTGAGGCTCTAAGTTCTAAGGGAATGTTTCTCCTTTAGGGAAAATATAATATTCTGCCTTTTTAATATTTCCTAGAATATTTCACTTTCCTAGGAGAGGGGTGGGTGCTAACTTTCTACACATAGATATAAGGCTTCATCCAGGTGTGCTGTGAAAGGAGAAATAAAACATATAAAAGGAAATAACAGTCATGTTTCATGACTGATTGCCCACCAGGATTACTATAGCTGATTGAAGAGCAAAGATGATATAGAGCCAAAGGTATAAAATATTATTTCAATCAACACTCTACTGCCAAGGTGCTTATAAAACTAATAGCACTTTACCAAGCCACAAATCGGGATAATAAGAAATGAAGATCTCTATATGAAAATGAAGATTTCTATATCTAGTGCAATTCATTTTAATGTAATTCATTCGCATGCTTCTCTTCAGCAATGCTGTCAGAGCAGTTTAAAGAACAAGATGCAATGCAACAATCAAGGAAGTATGCATACATGCGCGTGCAAGCGCACACACAGATACATAACAGATAAATAACGCAATTACAATATCGGATAATCTAAATGGAAAATGACTCCTGCCCTTTTTGGAGCTGACTTAATGGCAACTCCGAGCGAGCAGTTCGGAGAGCAGGAGTGGGCAACTTCTCCAAGATCGGTGTATTTGCAGCAGGGACCAGACTCCTAAAGCAGACAGGATCAGGTCCTAATTATATTTCTTTTGCGGGCACTGCCAGATTTTAAAACTTTCTGATATAGCAGTAATTTATTATAAGAGTATATGCTCAAACTGTTTTCAAATATGTTGTTATTTGAAAACATTTATTCTGAGAGGCATTTGATCAAATACAAGGTGAAAGTGAAGAGCAGACCTATTGTGCATGCTAGAAAGATCATTCATTTAAAAAAAAATAGTTCTGAGGAAGTGACAAAAACTATTGAAGGACAATACGGCCTTCAGGTATTTCATACAGGCAGCATACAATAACCACGTGCAACTCAATCTTACACCAATTGATCAGTTTCTGTAGTGGAGCCAATGGTATTTAGGCTGCAATCCTATACGTGTTTAATCTGAGAAAAAAACCCACTGAACCAGGCACACTGCTTGGAAAGAAAAGCAGGGCCTTTCATTCTTAACTTTGTCCTGGAAAATCTGCAGATGTGAACAAACAATATTGCAAACAAAAGAAAAACAAAAAAAAAACAAAAAAAAACCACAACCTTCTCAGTTCTCTTTGGGTTGAAAGATGCCCTTTATAAAAGGCCCACTCAAACAATCCTCCAATGTAATGCAGTTATCCCATTGACTTGCATGTATTTGAAACAAGCCCTCTTATCTCCTACAGAAATTCACAGCTTGATAAACGGATTTGGGATTAAGTTTGAGATTTTGTCCACAAAGCCCAATTTATTACCAACAGGCCAGGCTTCCAGGAAAGGTATGGTTCAAGGCTAGGAGATTATCATTTGCATCTGCTGATGTTCCTTATTTAAGTGTAAAAATTAGGATATTCTACTTGATCAATCCAGCTGGCATTCCTAACATGCCAATGGAGTACACCAAGGGCCTCAGCCATTTATCTAAAGAACCCTTTAGATCAGCTCCTTGAATTTTCCAGGCAATTGTAAACATTCAGTGGCCCAGCAATTCAGCTTTAAGGACTTCCTGAAATCCTCTGGGCATTTATTTGCATACCCAGGGGGAAAAAAAATCTCCATCAGGGCTTCTGGCAAAGCAAATTCTATTGCCCAGATGCAATCTGCAATTTAAGTAGAGGAGAGGAAGAGGAAAGGAAGAGATTAAACTGTGAAGCAATGATATCCCATTCTCTGGTTACCAATGATAGTCCATAAGGGTATTGCAAGTGATCTGCGGGGAATGGGAAGAAATAATGTAGCCCTAGCTGAATCATTTTTCACATTAGGTAAATGTTCTCTCTTTCCCAAAGGCAACTTACTGCAGATAAATGAACTGTAATGAGTGCAATATGCTTACAGTTGAGAGTAATAAATCACTAGGATTTTATAAGGTTTATTCCCAATTTATGTTATTGTCTTGAAAAAGTTTTAAGTTGATGGAATAGTCGCTATTTTTTAAAAAAAGGTTAGAAACTGCTCCTTACATTGTTCTGTGAAATCAGAAAACCTGGCAAAATTTTAAAATGTAATGCTACCATGCCTAGACAGCTCAACTAAGCCTGAGTTTAGCACTAGTATTTGAGGCTACTGAAAATAAGATCTTGTCTTATATTTTTTTGAATCCCAAAATAAGTGCTTGGCCTTATTTTCAGGGCGGTCTTCTTATTTCGGGGTGCGAGGAGCAAAATGGGGCTCCTCTTGCCGTCTTACCTTATTTTCAGCTCTGTGTTTAAATATTTTCGGGGAAGGCTTATTTTCAGGGGGAGGCTTATTTTAGCGCATGCGCTCAAAAGCCCGATTGGGCTTATTATCAGAGGATGTCTTATTTTTGGGGAAACAAGGTATAATAAACATGTGAATAAAAGATACCTAGAGGGTCTCTAGTGATTGAGATATAGAAGGAAGATAGATAGATAGATAGATAGATAGATAGATAGATAGATAGATAGATAGACAGACAGACAGACAGACAGACAGACAGACGGATAGATGGAAGGAAGGAAGGAAGGAAGGAAGGAAGGAAGGAAGGAAGGAAACCTCTAAGGCCCTTGGAGAGGTCTGAAAGACTGATGAAGCTAACATCTATTAAAACAGTGGCAAAAGTGACACATTACACAAGTGTAACATAACTTAATCACCGTACTTCCCTCAAGGAAATAGAAGAGCAAGAAATGACAGAAAGCATACCATAGAAACACTTACCCAGCCTGTTTTATCCCACAAGGCAGAGGCAGAAAGCCATTTCAATCAAACCAAAATTAAAACAAGTTTCAGGTGGTGAGTTTATCAGCAGAGTGGTCTCAAGTGAGTTTGGACCTTGCTTTTTGCCATACTGGAGGAGCAGCAGAAAGTTTCAAGAGGACCTGCCAGTTGAGATGGACCTACCACTCCCTCGTGCATACTCATTTTCCAGAAGTGGCAACATCTCCCTTGCCCTTTGGCTGGCTGACCGGCTGCTCTCTAAGCAACAGTCCAAGGGGGCTCTCAGAGCAAGGCATCATGGTTGGGAAAGCAAACAGCACAGCCATCTTACAGTTTGCCCCTTGAAAAATGCATCTAGAGTAACCAGCACAATGTAGTTGAGGCTCTGAGTGTAATCCTAACCAGTGGTGGGATTCAAGTAATTTAACAACCGGTTCTCTGCCCTAATGATTTCTTCCAACAACTAGTTTGCCAAACTGCTCAGAAAATTAACAACCGGTTCTCCCAAAGTGGTGTGAACTGGCTGAATCCCACCACTAATCCTATCTGGCCATCTAATCTGGAGTGAGCTCTATGAGAAATGGCTGCTCTGACCTGGTTAAAAGTAGGATTAGTCCAGAAAACAGAATGGAGCAAGGGAAGACTTTCTGCTGCAAACTCTAGAACAGCAGTCTCCAACCTTGGCACCCTTAAGCCTGGAGGACTTCAACTCCCTTGCTGGGGAATTCTGGGAGTTGAAATCCTCCTGGCTTAAGGTTGCCAAGGTTGGAGACCCCTGCTCTAGAAGATTGGGCCTAGCTCTCAGGTCAGCATAAGATCTTTCCCGGTGGCTTAAGAAACCTGCGGGCAGCAGTAAGCTAAACTGCCAGAGCCTGTTTTAGGCAACCCTTAATTACTTCAGAGTAGTGTCCTAACAAGGAGAAATGGAAGTTGGCTGCCCCAAACTGGCCTTAACTATGACTTCTTCACATCCATAAGTATACAACGGTACAACACTACAGTCCATAGTTTACACCCAACCATGCCTGGGTCCACAGGCCGAAATCAGAGAAAGCAGACGATCACTTTAACATGGTGTGTGAATTCATACTGATCTAACTGAGGGCAATTCCTACACATCAAAAGTGAGGGCAGAATGCAAAAATCTGAGCTGTCTATTCAGGCTTCATGCGAAATAATCAATTTTCTGAGCATCCTCTAAAATAAAACTGATGTCTGTCTCATCTGCTGCTGGTGACACTGGATCACGAGCAGGGTGACCCAGAAATGGAGCCATAAACCGAAAGGGATTCTCTTTGCAACCTGTCAGAATCGCTCAGCCATGCAGAAGTGGCGGTGGGAAACTAAGCTCCAAGCCTGTCATATTTAAAGAAAGCTGCAGAATGGGAGGGAGGAGAGGCAGGACTGGAGTGCTGCACACTCAGTTGGGGGCCCGAATAGGCTATTTGGCTGCACCTGATGTGTGCAGGTCTGATGGAAGGCTGATCTCTCTATAAAGACGCTTTGTTCTCCCTCGCTAGTAATATTTAGGCTGACAGTTGGTACAGGCTAGTTCAACAGATTCAGATTACGGAAACACGTGAAAGAGATATGCTTTTAGGCCCAGTGCCCAAAAAGGATTTGCACCCCCCTCCCCAAAGAGAAGTAGGCACACTGCTCTCTAAGCTAGTATCTTTCCTAATGAATAACTCTTAGCTTTCCACCTGATCTCCAATATGAATTTGTGCAAATATTCCAAGTTCAGGGTTTGGCAAGCAACCCACAAGGACGAGGCAAGAGTGAATTGTTTGGGAGAATTCAGAAATAATAATGCTCAAATCCATCCCTGGCCTACTCCAGCTCCAGTCAAAGTAATACCCCCAGAACTTTTCAGTCCTTTTCAGTCTTGTTACAGGTAGGACAAGACTTATGTTGCTTTCACTGCTATATCTCAATTTAAGAGCTTTTACTTTGGGTAATTTGGTCAGTATGCTGTTTCTTGACTTGAAAGAAATATTAATATTTCCTGACTAGAAATATTACTATTTTACCTCAGTCACTTTCAGTCTCTATCTTTTGTACTTCAGTCAACAAGCCCTTCTTCCATTTCTACATCCTTCACTTTCTCTCAGACAGCATAGACATGGTGGCTTTAAAATCTTATTCCTATGGTTTGCATATGTGGGGACTCGTGTCCCACCTCTGTCCGTATCCCTCAGTCAAAACCTTGAGTCTCCTGGCGGCCCACAGTCTCCGCCAATTTTATGGCAATATGATCAGCATCTCCTGGAAAGGGCTGGGTCACATATCACATATAATGGAGGCAAGAATGCTACACCACAACGGGATCGTGTGGAAGAGGTGGGATATAAAGCTCATACATAACACTAGTCAAATTGTTACCACAGTTATAAATTTACTGCACAAACAACTGAGAGAAATTTCTTTCTGCTCGCTTTCAGGGTTCTTCATCATCCGCTTCGGTAGGAGATGAAAACCTCACAGAGAGCTTGGGCCAATAAATGCAAATGGAAACACACAAGCAGCAATCTCACCCCGGCTGCTAAATCATCTTCTGACTTGATAATCATGTGCCAGAGGGAGATGAAAGTCCTACAGTTAAGACCCGGCAGGTTAAACATTATTCAACTCAATGTACAAATCACATTAAGGGAACAAATAAAACTCAATACTTCAAAAACTAATTCAGGAAATGATAGGAAAAAACACTATATGAGATCTCCGTTATTGTGCAATACTGGAAAAGTGCTGTCAGGTGTGCCTTGCAAATACAGAATCTTCAAATCTGTATGAACTAGGGATAGTCCTTGGTTAACAATGGTAATTGGACCTGAACTTCCATCACTAAGTATGTGGTCATAAAGCACAACATCATGTAACCGCAACACTAAGCAATGGCAATCCCCGCACTTGAGCTTGTTGTCGTTAAGCGAGGATTGCAGGCAGCTTGCAAGCGAACTGGCAGGCCAGGCACAGTGCGAGGTGTGATACAAGTGCAGTGGGACTGGGGATGGCTGCTGCATGAACAGCGCATGAGGCATTGCATCATCCATTATCCCACAATCACAAGATTCCCATTTGCAACCTTCCCTGCCAGTTTTCCAAAAATAAAGTCAATGGGGAAGCTGCAAGTTGCTCTAGTAAGTTACTCTCTACCAATCGGCTCAAGTACAACGGGACAGGACAGGGGGGAGGTTTTTTGTTTTTGTTTTTTAATTTGATTTATATGCCGCCCTTCTCTGGAGACTCAGGGTGGCTTACAATGTGTTAAGCAATAGCCTTCATACTTTTGTATATTTTATACAAAGTCAGCTTAATGCCCCCACAAACTGGATCCTCAATTTACCTACCTTAGAAAGGATGGAAGATTGAGTCAACCTTGAGCCTGGTGAGATTCGAACTTATAGTAATTGCAGATAGCTGGAGTTAATCACACTGCACAATGCATTAGTCTGCTGAGCTATCCAGGCTCGTTATCGCTATTCAGGTTGCAAATGGCAATCATGTAACAGTGGAACAATGCCAGAATTGTAAGTGCGAATCAGGTGCCAGGCACCCATATTATGATCATGTGACAATGGGGGTGCTGCGGTGGCTGGATGTTTGAGGACTGGTCGTAAGTACCACTCATTCGTTAACTCTAAACAGTCACTGAATGAGTGGTCATTAAATGAAGACTAGCTGTAATATACTGTGCTATCATTTTACCATGAATGTTTTAGTTCAGATTTCATAGAATCACATTAGTTCAACTTTCTACTCTTAATGTGTGATTACAACCTCCAAACCAATGCAAAACTATTATGTGACTAGGGCCAGATTTAAGTGAAGGCTTTAGGAATTAACTTGTGTTCTTGGAAGAAACATGGCCTCTACATCCAACAAGCAAATAACCACATAAACAGCTGAATGTTCAATAGCCGTGCAACCTATGCCGCCCAAGTAAAAACAGGAAATCGGTTTATGAGCACTGTCTCGCCTTTATGGTAGGCAGATCAAATATTATTCCTCCAGCCATTATTTCTGGAGGAGTTTCTCCAGGATTCAAGATAGTGGTACTTTGTAACTGGGAAGACAGGCGTTACCTACTCCTAAACACCAGAGTCATTTGAGTTGGGCGATATACTTGAAACCAATCAATCAATGAAAGCACGATTATTAAGAAAAACATGGCTGCTGAAGTATTGTATAGGTCACCTACAGGATAGCAACTGCCTTGGAAATGATAGCTCCAAGCCTTGGCATTTGCCCCCATACAACTATGCTTTGAATTGATCAAGGGTGCAAAAGCAAAGAAACCATCCCACCCCTCCAAGAATCAATGAAACACCGAAGGAAAAGTGATGAGAAAAGAGATGGGCAGCATCAGCCAGCATATTCCTCTACTTCAGAAGCTTTTCTCTCCCTTTTAAGCACCTTGAACTTCTCATTTTCCTAGCTGCAGCGCACAGCTCTTCCTTCCAAATGGAAAATGCAAAAACTACTGACAGCTTCCAAAAGCAAAATTTAATTCCTAATTGCACCTGAATAAAAAAGCATGACTTTTAAATGACACCGTAAGAGTTTTACGCACACAGCACCAAGGGAAAATTGTAACATTGGAAAGAAGTGTAGCATAATCAACAGCTCAGTAAACTTTCTTCTTACCTCATTGATGCGGATCTGCTGAAGCTCTTGTTCGGCTGCAGTCAGAGGAGCTGGAGCAGAGGAAGAAGACACATGCTTCTGGTAGCCACTGAGCGAGATGTCCTCCTGTGGTCCAACAGAAAAGCAACCGCACAAAAAGCATGAAACTGGTTCAAAGCAGAACACAGGGTACATTCATAAAATGGCTGCCTTAATCGGTTGGGTTAGCCACAAAAGTGCCAACCAACGCAAACTGGCAAAGTTGTTCTTTACAACCTCCTCTAGCCTTGCAAAATGTTGTCTATTACAGGGGTGTCAAACTCACATCATCACATGACGTATCGTGACTCCCCCCCCCCACCTTTCGCTAAACTGGACATGGGCATGACCAGTGTGTGACGCATCCGGCCTGCGCGTTTGACACCCCTATTATCTCAACTTTTCTTTTTGTTTAAGGGGTGCAGGGAAGAGCTCCAAAAAAAGGACCGAGTTGGAGCTCTATAATTTTTATTTTGTAAGAAAGCATTTGGGAGCTCTATGAGGACCAGGAGGCCTTCTCTGAAGTACAAATTATGCTTGAGGTTGGTCCTCTGTAATATACTAGTTTTCCCATTCATTTTTAAAAATTAAAATATTTTTTAAATATTTTTTAAATATTTTTTAAAAAACCAGATGGAAGTAGGGAGGCTGGAGAATACTGAAGGAAAGTCATTGTAAGTCATTGGTACCACCTAGACTTGCATTATATAATGGTCAATGTGCCATGACACATTTCTCAATGGATCTTCTTAAATGAATCTCCATTTGCTGAGGTCATTTGAGGTGATTTGCTTACAGCTGCCTCAAGATTGCCTTTATCGACTCAGGGCTGGGCCTTGAAGCTGTCCAGACTGGAAGCTTTGGATGATCCAAAACTGTGAGGCCAAGTGGATTATGAGAAGAATGTGAAGAAAGAATATCACAGTTATGTTTATTGCACTGCACTGGTATTAACTCGTTTCTGGACTAAATATGAATTGCTGGTCATTACTTTAAAATTCTCCATGGCAGTAGAGATCTGAAAGAATACCACTTTCAAGCTATTCCTCCATACTTCTTGAGATTACCTGAGGAGGTTTGCCTTCAGCATCCAGGCACTTGACCGACGGTGACACTAACATTTTAAAGATGAATTTTAAGGCCCTTCTCTATTGCTGCTCTACATCGTTGAAATGCATTCCCTTTAGAGTTGAGCAGTCCAACACATTTAGTAACTTTAAAAAATCCTCAAAATGCATCTATTTGTCTTTTAACTGTTGATTAAATGTTCAGTTTATTAACTTTACTGGTTTTAGTTCTTTTGGTGGGTTTTAATGCTTTGATTTTACATTTGTTTTACAGTACGGTAAGCCACCAAGAGACTTCAGTGATCAAGAGTAGGGGTCACCAACCTTTCGGACCTCAGGGACCACCAAATTTATAATTTTAAATCCCACAGACCACTAATATGAATTTTTAAAAAAGATAAATAGTATTTAATGCAATGTAAAAAATGCAAATAATTTTTCTGCGGACCACCAAAATTTTTTTGTGGACCACCAGTGGTCTGTGGACCACCAGTTTGTGACTGGTGATCCAGAGACCTATTAACTTCAGTAAATAAGCAATAACAAAAGAACTTTACTAGATAGTGGATCTAGGATAGCTGCTTGAGGATTTCACAAATCATACTGAATGACAGAGCTTTGCAGAGAGACATGAGAACATTTCACTGTAGATAAGCTAATGTACTATCATTTGATGTGCAACACTGCCCCCTTCTGGCATTTTCAAAAACGTTCCAGGTCTATAAGCAATTTTGCTAGGTTTTCTGGACAATATGTAAAATGAGTTTAGCTAGTCAAATTTTATATTGGACAAAATACAAAGCATTTAGATAATTATTAACTCAACAGCCAGATGTATGCCAGTCCACAATATGAAACTCCCCCTTTCTTTTTATCATGTTATGACTATCTGAATTTGGAGGAAAGAGACTAGAGCAGGGAAGGGCTTAATGCAATGCATGCATTCCAATTTCTACCTTCCAATTTAGTGAATTAGTATAGTCAGCAAAGCAGCCTAAAGACTTCGGGACCAGGCTTCCTCTGAACTGAATGTTATAAACAAACAAAATAACAGGACAAAAGAAAAGCAGGCTAGAGACAAGCAATCTTCCACAGGATATAAGTGCTCACCTCTGCTCTTATGGCATCTTTATCTATCTTATGACAATGTCTCAAGTCATGTACTCAAGTCCCTCCACTCATTTTATCAGGGTTTAAAGTGAGCATATGCTGCAACGGAGAATCAAACAGGATTTCTTATGTACCTTCATATGGCAAAACAGAAGACACAGCTCAAGTTCTTTTTTTTTTTTGTGCAGTCAGAATCCTTGCAGTCTTAAAGCAAGCACTTCAAAATGAGTAGATGATAAATTCTAGTCTGGCTTTTAGAAGCAGGACTCCAAATTTCAACAGTTATGACTCTAATTGTTCTGATCTCAGTGGATATGACCAACTGCCATACCTTTACTGTCCCAAAGAGTTCATCCTTAATGTGTCCTCCTCCAAACTCTTTCTTTACCGTTGCTCGGGTTGCTGCGTAGAGCATCTTGAGTCTAACCTTGTTGCACAGAGAGAAAGAGAAAAGAATATGAACTACAGGAAGACATTCATGGCTGCTAACTATCAGAAATCCAGTTCACAGTGGCTAAAAAGAAAAGAGTTGCAGGATTATTTACGGTTCTGAAACCCATCAAAAACACTTTTCACATTTGGAATTACAGAGACTTTTAAAACCAATATTTATATCAAAATGAATTTGTTAGCTCCATCTTCCCCAGAAGCACCTTCTGAATGCATTATGCAACTCCCAGAATTCCCGAAATAGCACGGCCATGCTGAAAATTCTGAGAGCTGAAATTCACATAGAGGTCTTTTCCCCACGACTGACAAAAGCTATCCTGGCTTTTGAACAATCACAGATTGCTTAATCCATTATAACAAAACTAAACATTAACAACTCTTTGTGTCAAGGTTTGTAGTGCTCAATTTTGTCATGTACATCTTTAAGACTCAATACTAATATAAATGGAAGGGAAGTATTTTTTCTTTCACTCTGGACTTCATTAAGTAAATAGGCCTTCAAGTCAGCTCCTGATGACTTCATGGAAGATCCATGTGGTTTTCTTGGCAGTTTAACTTGTAACCTTGGGATTTCCAGGTGATCTCTCTTCAAGTACTAATGAGGCCTGATCGTCCTTGATTTAGAGATTAGAGAAATTTGATTACATGCTGCAACATACCTCGGCAAACTTCATTATTTCTCACATAGAAGTAATCCAATTTGTTGGATGGAGGGCATCATATTGTAGGCTTGTGAAACATGGGACTATAGAACCGATAGTAAAACCGACGGGAGGCTCCGCCCACCGATCCCAACATCATCAAAATGCTTCTGCGCATGCGGAGAAGCTTCTGCACTTGCACAGAAGAGTTCGTGAGCGTGAGCGAAGCAAGCACACGTGGCCCCATTGCGAACTGGTAGTAAAGATAAGTAGAACCCACCCCTGGGCTGCATGTGAACACCCCTCAGAAGTTACTGCTGTTCCAGAATGTAGAATGACAATAATGGAAATATAGGACCCCTGCTATGTAAGCTGCACTGGTTATCAGCTGCCTTCAGATGCAATTCAAGCATAAAGCCTAGCTACCGGTATTTGAGGAAGCAACTGTGTCCTGAAAAATCTGCTTTCTCTGTGCCTTCCAGTGGACTTGGCTTGCTTCAGGTCCCATCAATGTCACCTAGTGGGCCTTTTCTGTCACTGCGCTTGCCTTTTATAAAAATTATCTCCCGAAGATTTGCATGGCCTCCCCACTTGCTCGTCTTCAACTGTTCTCTAAAAACTGGCTCTTCTCCCAAGCCTTCGGTTAAGATGACTGCAATTGTCCCTTTACCCCAGATCTAGAAGAGTTATTTGAAAAGTTATTGTTTTATGGATATTGTTTTTGTGGAGTTCTTTTAATTTTGTGGTTATAGTGATTAGAAATTGGGTGCCCTTGAAATCTAATAAACAAATAATGTAGTCTTTACCAATTTAGTGACTTCTAGGTATTGTATGTTGGACTTTAATTTTTATAATCAGCTAGTAAGATTGGGTAAAACAGCTCACGTTTGAATTGTTTCAAATTCAGAACGCCCTGTTTCAAAGTTGAAAACAGCTGTATCACATCAGAAACAATCTGCTTCAATCATCTGGCGGAAGTTCTGAGTTCCCACTGATCTGTTAGTGAAGGTTGTTGAGTCCGTGGTGGCACATCAACTTCCACAATTCCTGGAGGAAACGGATTAACTAGACCCGTACCAATCGGGTTTCAGGCGCGGACACAGCATGGAAACGGCATTGGTCGCCCTTGTGAATTATCTCTGGCGGGCCAGGGATAGGGGTTATTCCTCTATCCTGGTCCTACTTGACCTCTCAGCAGCTTTTGATACCATTCACCATGGTATCCTACTGCAACGACTCGGGGGGTTGGGGGTGGGGGGCACTGTTTTACAGTGGTTCTCCTCCTACCTCTCGGGTCGCACTCAATTTGTCTGGGCAGGGGGACAGAAGTCCTCCCCAAGGCCCCTCATTTGTGGGGTGCCTCAGGGATTGGTTTTCTCCCCCTTGCTCCTTAACATTTATATGAAGCCCCTGGGTGAGATCATTCGTAGTTTCAGGGTGAGGTATCAGCAATATGCTGACGATACCCAGCTTTACATCTCCACCCCGGACCAACCCAGGGATGCCCTTTCCGTGATGTCTAAGTTCCTGGAGGTGGTACAGGTCTGGATGGGTAGGAACAGGCTCCAACTATTCAATTACAATTGCTTAACGCATTGTAAGCCGCCCTGAGTCTCTGGAGAAGGGCGGCATATAAATCTAAATAATTTTTTAAAAAAAAACCTCAACCCCTCCAAGACGGAGTGGCTGTGGATGCTGGCATCCCCTGTTCTAGCGACCCCATCTAGAGGGAGTTGCTTACTCCCTCTAAAAGGGCTCACAATCTTGACATCCTCCTGGATTCGTGGCTGTCCTTAGTTGACCATCTGATGGCCGTGACCAGGGGGGCTTTAGCACAGGTTCGCCTGGTGTGCCAGTTGTGAACTTTTCTAGATAGGGATGCCCTCCATACAATCACTCATGCTCTCGTTATCTCTCATCTAGACTACTGCAATGGCCTCTACATGGGGCCCTTGTGGTGCACCCAGAGGCTCCAACTGGTCCCGAATGAGGCCGCGCGGGTTGTTACGGGAGCTTCCCGTTACTCCCGTGTTACACAGTGAGCTGCACTGGTTGCTGGTAGTCCTTCAGATCCACTTCAAGGTGCTGGTACTTACCTATAAAGCCCTTCATGGCATGGACCCGGGATACTTGCAGGACCACCTCCTACCGGCCTTCCACCACTCTGTGCGGTCACATAGGACCGCCCTCCTCCGGGTGCCATTGGCCAGACAATGTCGCCTGTTGGCACCCAGAATGAGGGCGTTCTTTGTGGCCACACTGACCCTCTGGAACGAGTTACCCACTGGGCTCCAAATGGCCCCCGACCTCCGCTCTTTCCGCAGCGACTTTCACGTCCACTGAAGACGTGGCTTTTTCCATAAATCTCCTGATCTTCTGAAAGTTTTAGTTTTAACCGTTTGGGGATTTTAATTGGATTATTTTAGTATTCATTTTACTGTCTTGTTGTTTTATTGTTGTGAGCTGCCCCTAGTCCTTTCGGAGAAGGGCGGCATATAAGTATGATAAAAAAAATAAATAAATAAAAATCTGTTGAGCACCAAACTCTTCCATTTTGAAGGCGTCTGCACTGAATGAGAAATATCTGTTCCACATTTGTAACTACTGCTTCTAATACAACTGCATGTATGCAAAGCAAGCAGCTTTGAATACATGATTACCATGATCAAACTCTATGCTGACTAGAGATGATAGGAATCATGGACACCTGGAAAGTTCCTGGCTGGCAGTGAAGGAGCTATAGGTTAAACAGATATAAGGCACCTGCAACCATCAACCATTAGCAGTTTTGGAGTGGAAAAGGGAAGTAGAGCAACCTCAATGCTTCTGAAGAGCACTTTGCATACCTTTTATTCTTCAGCTTTCCGCCTAAACTAACTAGCAAGAACCATATGTTATTAACCTGTATTCTTTGAATAGGAATAAGTTGAAAGCTTACAGGAGAGTTGTCAGGTGACCAGGAGATGAAAAGCCACTCATAGCCCTGTGCGTTTTGGGTATCCAGGCGATAAAGGATGTAGCATGGCTGCAGTTCATCTAGCAGAGGAAGCACAAAGGAATCGTAGTCCTTATCCCAGTGTCGAGATAGTTCCCTGGAGGCTCCAAGCACCAACTGCTCTGGAAGTCAAGATAGGGTGAAAGGAGAAAGAATGAGTAAGTATAGGAGACATTGCATTTGACACATCACTACCCTGTTTCCTCTAAAATAAGCCCAATCTGGTTTTTGAGCACATGGCAATAAGGCCAAGTGCTTATTTCAGGGTTCAAAAAAATATAAGACAGGCTCTTGTTTTTGGGGAAACATGGTATGCATCTGATCTTTATTTAGAATTAGGATGGGGAATCTGAAGCCATCCTCCCATCTGCCATAGACAATTTATTTAGTGGTGAAGGATGATGGGAGTCAACAATATTTATAGGGTAATAGATCTTCTATCTTTATTCTGAGTAAAGGCAGGAGCACTATAGACCCCAAGACAATGAGGAACAGTTCTTGTTTCTTGTTAGGGCTGTGAAAATCTGAGGTTTCCTTCCTTGTGGTAGCCCCCCAAATTTTGAAACACGTTTCCAGTAGAGAAATGTTAAACCCACTTTTCCTGCATTTCACAAGATAACCAGACTGAGTGTTTATCTTGTGTATGCATGGATCAAAACAATCCAATCTTTTATTACGATCATAGGCAGCATTGTGTGTATGTGTGTGTGTGTATGTTATTTTTTTTACTGTTAGTGTTCCGATTAAGTTTTAATTCTTGCTTTGATGTTATCACTCAAAGACTTGACTGGTTGGGAACAGAGCAGGGCTTGTTAGTCAAACTTACTGCCAGTTTTCTTGGCATGAAACTTTAATGTGCATGTTAATGAAAAAAGAACGAGGTCGGCCAAGAGTACACCAGTTCAATGTACTTAACGAGATAGACATTAAGGGAATAAATATAAAACAATCTGTCACCGCTCTGCCAACAGCTTTAGCCTCAGAGTTCTGAGACTTCAATATTCAATTGCGATCTCATGAAAATATGGACTTATCCCTATAGCAGCTAAGTCAACATGATGACACCATGGCTGGCTTTTGCCTTAGAATAGATTCTGCCTCCGCTCTTGATAGAACCCAGCAGCTCTCCTCCTTAGTTGGTTCTTATTTGCATGATGAATAGTCTAAAGGACAAGAATGTCTATGGAGATTCTCAGTCATCCAGGTCTTGGTTGTCCCAAAAGTGCTTTTTTAAATTTTTTTTCAAGAGGCAACTGGATTTTCTGGTTTTTTCTTTGAAGACGTTTCACTTCTCATCCAAGAAGCTTCTTCAACTCAGAGCTGAAAATCCAGTTGCCTTTTGGGGAAAAAAAAACAAAACATCTTTGGGATAAAGGATTAGAATTTGTGTCTTCTTCCTTCCCCAAACTGTATGACCAGAAGACTTGAGGGTTTCAAAATAAAACCAACCCCCCATCTCATCGTTTCGCTTTTTGGAGGACACTTATGCTTATTAGAGTTGTAGTGCTTCAAGAAGTACTTTGGACCATTAAAAAAGAAGATGCAACTCCTTTATGCATCTTTCTACATTTCTATAGGAAGTATAGATACACCCAGCTGGGGTGTCCCATGTGATTATTCTGAAATAAAAACACTAGCTCTTAGTTTGAATATTTTAGCCATCATTCTGCCAGGAACTGCTTGGCAACCGTTTTATATGACTGAACAATATTTGTCTGTTGCATCATCTGTTTACAATATTGCACAGTTTTCTAAGATGACAAGATTGAGCAACATGCTTTAGGAAGCCCCGGATCTTATGATAACTCGTTTTCCTATTTCTTCCTAATATACAGAAAATGAAAAGTCCAGAAGGTCAAAGAGCTTGCCAGAATAACTCCCACAGCAGTTTTTTTTTTACTTGATTTATGATGTATGAATGACTACTAGCCATTCTCAGGAATCTTGGTTCACCTTGGCCCTTTGACTCTTTTATTTATAGTAAAACCTTGTTCCTCTTCTAAGCATTGTTCTGCCTCCCAGAGTTTCACAAAGTGGAAAAATTGGGCATTACTGTGAGAATTTTTCCTCGCTTTCATCTAACTGTGGTACCACCAGGACCTGATAACTTCATTTTCTGCCTCTCTCTGACTTCCAGTCCATACCTGAGGTTGCTTTAAATCACTGTTTCTCCAAATTGGCAACTTTAAGATTCATTTTAAAAGTTGTTTAAAATTAAAACACATTTTAAAGCATCCTTGGCGTTAATATAGAGCGGGGGTGGGAAACTCAAGGCCCAGGGGCTGGATCCGGCCCACGGGGCCACCCTGGAAATAGCGAAGGACCGGCCCACGGTGCTTCTGCCAGTGAAAACGGAGCTCGGGAGGGCCAGGTGCGGCCCTCCAGAGCTCCGTTTTCACTGGCAGAGGGTTGCAGGAGGCCATCCCATTCACTGGCAGAGAGTTGCAGGAGGCCAAAAATGGAGCTTGGGAGCCTGTTTTCATTGGCAGAGCACTCTGACCACCACAGCCCCCTCCGACATGAGTGACATGCTGGCCATGCCCACCCTGGCCACGCCTACCCTGGCTCCCCAAGATCAAGCACAACCCTGTTGCAGCCCTCAATAAAATCAAGTTTGACATCCCTGATATAGAGTTTTCTCTGCCTATTCCATTTCTTCCTCGTGGATACAGTCTGACATGCTCCACTGACCATTTTGCTGGGATGCTGACAGGTGAGGCCTGGCAGCAGGATCTTCACAGGGACTAGTGGGGTTCTAGTGAAAACATGTCCCCTCCGTGTTCCTGGACACCTTCTTCCGGGGGCCATTCTAGTTAGGCACTGGGGGAGATACATTAGTTCAAACCAGGCTCTCTCTCTGTATCTGCTAGGTCAGGCTGAACAGCAGCTGAACAGCGGTGGCAACAACATTTGCTCAATTCCATAAAGTTATTCATTGCATCACAGCGATCAAACATATATCCCTACAGTATGAAAAGGATAAATCCGGGAAAGTTGCACCACATATTCAGAACGGAAAGGTTTGGTTACAAGTCTCATCTAACAGTCACATTAGGAGCAACTTCATTGCACTGTAGTGCAGGAATTCAAAAACAAATACCACCACCCTTGTTACTAAACAACCCAAAGAACGTAATGACCCGGGGCAAACAAAAACAAAGCCAAAATAATTCTATCTGCATATTTCATTTTTTTTCCCTTCCAACTAAGGCTATGAAGAGTTTAACTGGCAGTAAAAGTGCTTTAATCAAAATAGGGGGGAAAAACCTGTTACACTTACAATGCTTCTAAAAACTATATTCAAGTTTTTCTCCAGGCTGTGTTAAGAGTTTTTTCCCCCTTTCCATTTAAACATGTCCGATTGTTGGAAGGTGCCTGGACAAATCTCTCCTGTTTTCTTGGCAAGGTTTTTCAGAAGTGGTTTGCTGTTGCCACCTTTCTAGGCTGAGAGAAAGTGAGTAGCCCAAGGCTACCCAGCTGGTTTTGTGCTTAAAGCAGAACTAGCATTCACTGTCTCCCAGTTTCTAGCCTGAGGCCTTAATCACTACACCAAACTGGCTTTCTGTGGTAGAGATATATAAATCTTTTTCGTGCACATGTCTGCGGAAATCAGTTTCCCACATGAATGTATTACCATGAATCTATAGCATTCTGCTTCCCAGTCTAATTTCTGCCAATTTGCCTAATTAGACCCTCTGTGACCCTTTTTGTATAGAATAGAATAATAGAATAACAGAGTTGGAAGATACCTTGCAAGTCATCTAGATCATTTCTGACAGATGGCTGTCCAGTGATGAAGCTCCCACAACTTCTGAAGGCAAGCTGTTCCATAGGTTGATTGTTCTCACTGTTAGAAAATTTCTCCTTATTTCTAGTTTGAACGTCTCCTTGATCAGTTTCCATCCATTATTCCTTGTCTGGTCTTCAGGTGCTTTGGAAAATAGGTTGACCCCCTCCTCTGTGACAGCCCCCCCAAATACTGGAAGACTGCTATCATGTTACCCCTGGTCCTTCTCTTCATTAAACTAGCCACGCCCAGTTCCAGCAACCGTTCTTTATATGTTTTAGCCTCCAGTCCCCTAATCAACTTCGTTGCACTTCTCTGCACTCTATTGTCTCAACATCTTTATAGTTTTAAAACTCCTTGTACACATTCTAGATTCTATTTCCCACGAAGTATATTTCAAAATGTACAGACCTGGATCGGCATCATATATTCAGAGAAATGCAAACAATAATTCAGGAAAAAGTAACTTCAGATATATATACTGCTCAAAAAAAATAAAGGGAACACAAGCAGAAGACATCTCAGATCTGAATGAATGAAATAGCCTTTACATACAATAGTTAACATACTGCTCAAACAACTAAAGGGAACACAAAACTACTGCATGTAACGAACACAGTATTTAATAAGGCTATTTCATTCATTCAGATCTCAGATGTCTTCTGCTTGTGTTCCCTTTATTTTTTTGAGCAGTGTAGTTTTCAAGTGATGACTCGTCACCTAGGTTGATACATCATGTAAGACATCATTACTTTTACCCATGTTTAAAATAAGCCATAAAAATGTTAACGCCTAAATCATGACTTACAAACTGTAATAACATCTCACTAAACCACCTAAGAAATTATTGATGGCTTGAAATCCTCTCATCCTGAAAAGTAGCATTTGTTCTATAATGTTACTGTTTATTTGAGTGTATTACCCCCTCATTAGCCAATCCAATCAAGGTAGGATCTCTTCCTCTCTCCCCCACCCCCCTCTTACATACACTGACACACCCCTCTTATACATATTGTATATAAGCCCTATATCAATACCCATACCTACTTAGCTTGCACACCTACATTGGGTATGCCATGGGAATTTGGGATGGAAATAGCTTTATTGTAAAAACTGGGTTTTCTATTAAGTGGACAGTGAAGTGCTTAGTCATTTATTCACTTTCATTATGGATTCTTCTTCCTTCATTATCTGGCAGCAATATTCAATAATCCCTGGTGTAGCCTAACTTTAGCTTACCTCCTTAGCCTAGCAACTTGTTATATTCTTTGCCTATGCCTTTTCTATCTTAGATGAGCAAGATAAAGATAAAACCACCTCTCTTTCCCTCTACTGCTTTTCTGTTATTTACATCTATCTCCCAAACCTATAGTAACAACCTCTTTTGAAGGGATTCTTTGCCATCTTTTTCTTGGTAGTATCTTGGTAGCTGCTCCGGACATAATTCTCTCCCTGATCTCTGCTGTTTTGGATCCCAGCCAAGAGCCCAATGGGAAAACTACTGTTTGATTGACATCCAATGGCAGTCATGGTTATTTTTACAATCTTCGCTTCTATCATATTTGCTCTTTATTTGCTTCTTCTCTTGCCCTTTCCCTTCAGCCTTCTTTTCCTTTGTTCCTTTTTCTACCCAGCCATCCTTTGAATCTCAAGTGCTGACAAGTTTCTTCTTCAAGGTAGCCTCAGGTGCCTGCTTTAAAGGGTCCGGTCCCTCTTCTTCCCACACCAATATGCAAATCACGTCAGCTAATTTTTCTGTTTGAGGCCAGCTGGCCTCCCTTCCGGGAGTGGCAAGGAAATTGAAGGAAGGAATAAATATGGAAAACACTAGGTGTACTGACCCACCCATATTAGAATATGAAGCAGGTGCCCTCTGAAGAGCCAGACATAGATCCCTAAAGGCATCTAGACTGCTTTACAATTGTGACATCTTCCTTTTCTGTTTTGTTAGGACACCTTTGGGGCAAATCCATAGATGTCATTATCCTACTTTTGATGTGCAACTATTAATTATTAGACCTGAAGGAAACAGAATAATCACAGGAAGCCATCTAGGTAATCTGCACTTGGTAGGTCTGAGCCCAACTAAGTTCTCGAGGAGCCAGATTCCCACATTCAGATTCTCTTATAATCTCTCTCCTTCTGTGTCTTTCCAGCAAAGAGTTAGTTATGTGGTCACACAACACACAGAAAGAGCACAATCTAAGGTGATCACAGAAAAGTTTGAAACTATTCTTCACTAGAGTGCATTATTTACTGAAGATACTTTAGCTGTTACTTATGCCAGTTTAGGACTGGAAATCAGCAAGTAACATGAATTCCCAAACAAATAAAAGAATTACACTGTAACACTGACAATGAAGTGTCAACTTTTTATGTAAGCTATTATGACTTTTTTCCCTAAGTAACTGAGTCTTAACTTTCTGGCCTATTTCCATTAGCATTAATGTAATAGCAGAGTGAGTCAACGAAAGAAAACTATTTTATTTATCCAATTTCTACACCGCCTATCTTACTAAGTGACTCTGGGCAGTTTACAAATATGGAGAAATCTCAAAACGATGAGTAAAAGAACAACTGTGCTCCAACACTAAATCTCTGAAAATATAAGGTTTGTGTTTCTAAATCCAAAGAGTTGTTTTCCAATCTTGCTGCTCAATGCAGCAAAATTTCAGAATGCACATGCATAGCAAATGTGCAGGGAAGACGGTGTGTCAAGATGAGACATTATGTGATATTGGATCCTTTGTGGTCTTCATCTCTTTAGAAAAACCTGGTTTAAGAAATTGCAAAAATAAGATTTTCTCTTATTTTCTCTTATTTGCACATGTTTATTCTACTCTACTTGATTAATTCTGTGCCTTTTTAAATAAATACTGCATTTGAACAGAGTTCTAATATATGTATGTATGTATGTATGTATGTATGTATTATGTATATAGTCCCAAGAAAATAAATATAGCTAAGAGACAAAACCTTAAAACAACAATGCTCAACATACTGCAACTACCCTGTAAAAACTTTAAAGCAAGGGAAATGGCACATTCTTTGATAATCCACTGCCAATGTCAATATATGAAAAGAGTTTGTGGGAGAATAGCAGTTCAAATATCTTCTTAGTGAGTCAAGAGTTTGCAATTTTTTTGGCAACAATTCAATCAAAAAGCCATTTTGTCTCCATTTAGTCTTCTTTCTACTGGGATATTATAGCCACAGAAACAAAATAAACACCTAGGTTCCAGCCACTAATACTGTTCCTAATATAAGCTATCATTTATTAGCTTCTCTTTATTGACCACTAATTGCTACTTGGTACCACTGTAAGTGCAGTTAGGTCTGTCCCAAGTTGTCCTCCTGACTTTATAGAACGGTCCATAAAGTTTCTTTGGCAGCTACATGGAAGTGGTTTGCAAGTGTCTTCCTTCCCCTTAAAGGTTTTCTTAGCCTATCCTGTAGGCCTGCAACTCCAAAGAGCTTCCCATTCAAACAGGCTCAACCTTGCTTAGCTTTCAATTTCAAAACTCAAATTGCTCTTATCATTATCAGTTGAGAGAGGTGGTTAAGACCTGTGAAAAACAGAAGCACAGCCAGAAAAGCACTATAATTTAACATAGGTTTTGTTGCTTGTCCTTTTGATTTTAGTGTTATAATATAGCTTGCGTGGTGGGGAGGAAGTATGCTGCATTTATAACTTGTAAATCAGTTCTATATATAAATGGTCCTTGTTTAGTGACAGCCTTGCTAAGCGACTGTTTGCAATTAGGAAAGGCATGGAAGAAATAATTTTGCAACCTGTCCTCAAATTTGTAATTTCACAGGTTCCTAAAACAAAGGAAGCTGAAGTAAGATAATAAAATCAGGAAGTTTCATTTAGTGACTGCTTAACTTAATAACCAAGTTGCCAGCCTAAATTGTGTTTGTCAAACGAGGACTACCTGTAACTTAATCTTGATTTAGTTCTACAAATGTTACCTTTTGGAATATGAATTAAGTAAATTCCCTGAAAAGGCATAGCCTGTGTTTCCTTACAGCTTCTCTTCAATTGACAAGGATGCGGTATGTTCAGCCCTCTTATCATTATATAAAATTTAAAGAGATGCCCATTCCATCCAGGTAAATGTGACCTATCAGGGAATGACCTTTATCGACATTAATGGAATGGTCCTATTTCCTATACATCAGAGAGACTTCTCAAATCACAGCACAGATACTAGACAAAATCTCTAGTTTGTACACAGACTGTCCTGGGCTAGTAAAGTTTCTTTGATGTACAGTTCAGCTACTGATGATGTACCTATATGGAACCTGTTTCTTCTTCCTATTTCTGGGATGCCTCTTTAATTTCTTCAACTTGTTTATAGCCTTTTCCCTAAAGGTCTATAATCCATTTATTAACGGTGGTGACCATGCTTAGCTTCCTTATGGGAACCAAGTAAAAGCAATTCATAAAGGCAAGAAAATCCTTTCCCTAAGGAATTTGCAGAGTCTCCTTCCTTACTTGGAAAGTCCTTCCTTATCCTCTGGAAGTCCACGTCTAACTTGGGATTGTTCCAGCTCCAGAGTGATGTGCTAAACTAAGGTTTATTGTTAAATGTAAACAGAGTAAAGCGAGCCTGTAGGGCAGATTTCAGAATCTCACAAGGCATATATAGAACTGTACAACTGAATCCATTACTCTGACATATAACCAAACCAAAACATTTATTCTCATTTTCAGATTTATCTGACCTCACATTTTTGCTTTGGCCATACAACACAAGCTGTCACGGGTTGTTTTACATATACCCAGGCAGTGGTGAAATCCAAATTTTTTTACTACCGGTTCTGTGGGCGTGGCTTGGTGGGCGTGGTGTGGCTTGGTGGGCATGGCAGGGAAAGGATACCGCAAAATCTCCATTCCCTCCCCACTCCAGGGGAAGGATACTGCAAAATCTCCATTTCCACCCCACTCTGGGGCCAGCCAGAGGTGGTATTTGCCGATTCTCTGAACTACTCAAAATTTCCGCTACCGGTTCTCTGAACTGCTCAAAATTTCCATTACTGGTTCTCCAAAACCTTTCAGAACCTGCTGGATTTCACCCCTGTACCCAGGTTAGTGGGCTTCAAAACCCCACAAAGACAACACAACCCCCCTTGGCCTCCAGGCAACACATCCACAAGTACTCAAAGGCTAGTATTCACTATTTATTATACCACTCTTTCCCAATTCTATTATAACTCCTGTTCCTCCACTACTGTTCTCTACTGAAGAACAATATTTTTTCTATTTGCTTTAGGCTGTTCTAGTTTTCCATACAAACCACTTTCCCTCCCACACAGACACTCACAGTTACCTCTCTGCTCAATGTTTACAGCCACCAGTTGTTGGGTTGGCTAGGGAGAAGTCTTAAAGGGTCAGGGCACCCTTAGTCCAGATGTACTCTGTTCACAAAAGCCAAGAAATCAGCTGAAACCATGTGTGTTACAAATCAAGCATATGCGGTAGAATGCTGTTTTACATGAACGATGCTGTTCAGCTGCCATTTTTCCAAGAGGAAAAATACCTAGTTTTGAATGTAAATGAACTCTTCCTTCCTGCATAGAAGAGAGAGTTCAAACCCTCTTCAAAATGAAAAAAGAGAACTGTGCAGAAAGCCTCATGTGCTGAATTTATAGGCCAGTAAGAGGTTAAGTAAATGAAGGTGAGATCCAAACTTGCTCCCTTCAACCAGACTAGATGAACAATAGTTGAATTAAAAAGAAACAGGAAACAGGACTGTTCAGCCAGGGAAGAAGTTCTTTCCATAGAGTTTGGACTCTCTCTTTTATTATCACTCTAGATAACTTCTAGGGTCCTTATCTAGAGGGATTATATTTGTTACATGGTCTTATAGCTCCTTTCAGAACCAGCACAACTCTCTCCTGACACTATTGTCACCACAAGATAACCCTATAGCCCTAAACACTGCCATTTCCCACTCCTTTCTCCTTTCAACCCCCACCCCCACCCCATATTTCTCACCGTTCAAGCATTCTGAGGAATGGAGAGCAGCCAACTCCATCTAAGTCCTGAGCCAAGTCCTTGAAATCAATGATTACTCTGGTGACTCATTACAGGCTACAGATTACAGTTACTTCTTGCTTAATTTGGTAGAAGTCTTTGCAATCTTTTGAGCCATAGATAAACTTTGTTTCTGTATCCACAGTCACACCTTAACCTTGAGACTTAGCGAAGAGGAAAAAAATCCCCCCCCCCCCCAAAACAGAAGTAAAAAACTAATATTACTGAAATCATGGAAGGGAAAAAAAAACTTCAAACGATCCAATTATATATTGCAATGTTGAAGGGACTGATATAACTGCCAACATCAGTTTTTCAAACTATATCACAGATATTCTATACCGAGATGCAAAATTAAGTCCAATTTCAGTAATGTGGTTCTTCTCCCTTCCAGTCAGCTCCACATACCCCCTGCCCCCCTCAAAAAAACCTAAATGTTTTTCTAACACCTACACTACAATATATTGGCTATAAAGTAAACCAACAGAGTGGGATTAATTGTAGAACGAATGTCCAGAGGTCTTAGTTTAATCCTACATTTTCTATCTGTGATGATGGTCAAGCATTAAGTAACTACACATGAAATGTCCATATTTAGGCCACTTATTGATTATTCTTAGAGATGTTCCAGGCATTCATTATTTAGCTTCTCTGTAAGAACAAAATGGGGCTCTATTAAAAAATAGCAGACCACCCACCTTCCGCAAACATTAGATCTGGGACAACTATTCCTATAAAACCATTTAGCTTCTATGATTGTGGGAAAATGTTAGAGGCTGCGTAAAGCTTTGGAAGAGGGTGCACTGGCCCTCAGGATAAACCTATCGTCTCCCTGCAGATTCCAGTTAATATGTCTCAACATTTAGAGAAAGCTTGTTTTATTGCTTGGCTGACCGTGTCTGGGAACCCTGAAAACTTGCAAGCTCCCCACTTTTCAACAAAGGCACCTACAGATGGTGCTCCTTGCAGGCAATATTATTTTAATCCCAATTATTTAGATGCATCTGATATTTGACCTTTTCCAAGTTCTATGTTTTTTTTAAAAATTCAATTTTATCGTACTGTCTTTTTAAAAATCTGAATATTTTTTTTCTTCAGAAGCCAGTAAGGATGACTTGAAGACAAGAATCTCTCTAAAACAAAAGAAAATACTTTGGACAAATGACAACTTTAATTAAACTTTAAAAAAATAAAAAAGGAAACCATTTATGTAACATAGCTTTGTCTTGCCAATTTTTGCTCTTGTTTAGAAGAGATGCTTCTGAGGGCACGTTTACCCAATTAACAATCTGCTGTCAGAAGTAGATACGTATAACCAGTTTCTTTACTCAGAATCTATCTATCTATCTATCTATCTATCTATCTATCTATCTATCTATCTATCTATCTATCTATCTATCTATGGATATCTCTGCTATATATGTCTTGTCTTATGGAATTCAGGGCAGAATAGGCTAGAATATGCATAGGCAGTTGAATGGGATACTCTGTTCTAGCTGGCAGAGTGCTGCAGGAGGCAGTCCAGTTCAAAAACAGGGTGGGGGGGGGCACAAGCGCTGCCCCCCCGCCCCGTTTTGGCTACCAGATTGCTACTTCCAGGCCGGTCCCATGGGCCAGATTTAAGCACCTCACAGGCCAGATCTGGCCCAGGGGCCTTGAGTTTGACACCCTTGATCTAGTGGATAAACAGTATACAAATGCTGTTAACCAAGGCACTTCAGCTCTTTACTTCGCATTTGGCACTTGGTGCTCACTGTATTTCTGTGGTAAAAGATAGCAATGAACTATAGCACTACATCTCTGGAAGACTGTCAGAAAAAGATACTAACAGGAGAAACACTGCATTCTCACTGAATACAATCTCACTGAACTGTGATTGCATTTAACCTTTTTTCTGACGATTTCCCTTGCTGAAAATATTGTTTTGAAGATTCCTCTCACAATTGGTATTTCCTTGAGGAAATGGTATGTTATACATCATCAGATGCAATGAATGAAAGTAAACAAGTTAGCATATTTTTTTTTTAAAAAAACAAAGGGATGGACAGATTTTGAAGACAATACTTGATCTACCTCTCTTATCAAGACAAGACATGTAAGGCAAGGGTTCTCTCTCTCCCTTCCCCACAAACACTGTTTTAAAAACCCAATTTAGCCAACTGGAAGCTGGGAAAATATTATAATACACCTACCCCTTAATAGCTACTAAAAGTACATTCCACAGAAATAATTTTCCTGGAGCAGTTCTCGTTACTGATACAATTGCCAGGAACTGCTGAAATGGCTCTGAATTCCTTGAACGCTCTCTGTGAGCCAAGGATAGGAAATCACTTGGACCTGTTGCTGTGCTGTACAGGAGTCAGCTGTCTTATTTTTAATGCCCGTCAGATGGATTTTTGATGTTTCTCAGAGCCAGGAGTTGTTCTTTTCTGTAGAATTCTTTCTACCCAATCAAAAAACAACCAAAGCAGAGACCGAGAAACATTTAAATTCTTAAGTGGCTTAGTGATGATTTGGAAATGGGTAGTAAACTGATGATGGCAAAGAGAAAGCTTCTGATATGTCATGGCTTTGATTAAAACAAAGGCAAAATTGAAAACTTTTCTATCCTTATAAGTATGGTATAAAAATAAATGCCCATTGGATGGGATGTACTGTAGCTTTGCACTAAAAGATGTTTTCATCAACAGCAAAGGATGAAAGAATATATCCCAAACATCAAAATAACACATAGGGACGTGAAGGGGTACTCTGGGTCAGGGGTCTCCAACCTTGGTAACTTTAAGCCTGGTGGACTTCAACTCCCAGAATTCTGGGAGTTGAAGTCCTCCAGGCTTAAAGTTACCAAGGTTGGAGACCCCTGCTCTGGGTGATCCCTGCCTCTGCTACTAGGTTCTCCCCACAAGTGAGAGACCCCCCATGCTTTTATTTCAGTACGTGCACCAACCCTCCTCTCACAGCAGCCAAACACACACAAGACATGGAATCATAGGCACAAGTCACACTGATAGATCATCACACAATTAACTTGGAAACTACGTTCATCCCACATGGGAAAAGTTGTTTGAAACTCCCCTTCTCCTTTGAAAGTTAGTATGATGCAAAAAAAATCAGCCCCAGAGAACATGATAATTGCTGCATATACTTTCAAGGCAACTACAAAGTTAAGAGGTACTTCTCTTAAATCCATTAAAATAATTCATGTTAAAAGTAGCATTTGTCTTATAATAGCAACAGCAGATTCCTTAAACTATTCCCAGTCTGTTCAATTATAATAACCAGGCAATTTTCTTAAGCAACTTTTTTGTCACCTTTCTTCCATATTATTAAGAATCTCTAAAACAGAGTTCTTGATTTATCTGTCTGTCCTTCTTAAAAACGGTAAAGATCCCCCTCAAGTCAAAATTGACTTGTGGTGATGTAAGTTTTCTTGATATTGTCATTTGACATTGCCTTCTTTTGGATTTTTTTCAACATCCTAATCTCACCTAAGGATTTCTAGGCAGTTGTTATATAAGTTCTAACCCAGGTTAGCTTCTGAGCTCATCCTAAGTTGGCTACGGCTAGGACTTCCTGAGGCCTGTCCTCTCTTCCATTATCTCAGTATTTGACCTCTATCTCCATTGACCCTTGTACTATCTGTTCACCAAATATAGATATTAGAAAGAGTCATGATTTAAATTCCTTTTACGTCAGTACCCCTCAAGTTTTAGACTGGCACATCACAGAGATATAAATACCTCATCCACTGATGATTAAGAAAGCTTCCTTGGTTGCATTCATAGAATGCATCTACTGATTCTAAATAGCTAACAACTACATCAGCAACATAAAACGGAAGGGAAGGTCATCTTCCAAAGAGTATGCAACTGAAGCCCTGCCTAGATTGTCCCTATTTACTAGTGGATGAAAGTTCTCCAGTACTCTTTGGAAAATCGTGTCCCATGAAGGAATGTGAGACTTTGCCTATTTTTTTAGAGGGCTGGTAAGCTAAGTGGGGAAAGATCTAAAACACTTCCACTTTGAATAAACTGCCAAATTGCCATCATTCCTAAGCCAATGGGGAAACTCAAAGAGGTTTACAGTTAAGGGTGGAAAAGAAACTGGGGACTGATTTAATCTGCCTTTCTTGAATACATAATTACCGTTTGATATCATGCCTTAAAATATGGTATTAGGGAAGGGTATACAAACACTAAGGTAGAACTGCATACAATGACAAGTATATTGAAAATAACCTAAAAAATATAAGGATTTGTCTCCCAATAAACTGCCAAATAGTGTGTAAATGTAAAATAATTTTATTTAAAAAAGGGGGGGGGGGTGGGCATGAACCCAATGGTTGTGTCTGTGTATATAGAGAGACAAATCAAAAGGATAAATATAGAGTACAGGTAATCTTTGACTTACAACCATTTGTTTAGCGACCATTCAAAATTACAACGGTGCTGTATGAAGGGTCTTACAACCTTTACCTTAAGTTAGAACTGTTGCACTGCTCCTCTGGTTACATAAATAATGTTTGGGTGCTTGGTGTGGGACCAGTGAAGCAGGTACCTCAGAGGGTGGAGGCGGCCCTGGGAGACCCAGGCAGCTCTTGTGTAAGCTAGGGAAGTGCTGCAGTACAACCTACACCAGGCTTCCCAACTCCAAGGCACCCTGTGCTTTGCTTAATGACAGCAATGGGGAGAGCCAGGATGGTGATCATTAAATGAAGCAATAACCTGGGCACCTTGCTTAATGATCACCATGACTTACAACCATAACTCTGGGCTTAATCGTTGTCATAAATGAAATTTACATAGGAATCTAATGAGAGTGACATAATGTCCAAGCAATTTAAATAATAAGAGTTTTAGAATACACAGATCTAGACTTCCACTTGAAAAAATATTAGGGTCGCCTATAGTCATGGATAAATGTTTATCTTCCTGACTCATTATCTATCCACTGCAACAGAATAAACACATTAGGGCAGAGTGGAAGGTGAACATTTGAAAGATGATATGGGGATGGCATTCTGTCAGGAATTACTGATCTCCAGTAAACAAGAATATAAATAATTTGGAAAAATAAGAGTCTAGTTCTCATGGGAAAAAAAATATGTTTGGATTTTTGAAATTGGGAGGAGCTGTAACATGAATAGAGGTACAACATTTTTCCTAAACATAAAATGAAGAAGTGTTTTTCAGCTATAGCAACTTAAGAGTTTGGCTCCCTAGCATGCTGGCTAGGGAAATCTGGAAATCTGTAGTCCATCCCCCTTAAAGTTGCCAAGGTTGAGCAACACAGCCCTTACTTTTCTCCCCTACATGATTACATCTGGTTTGATAACCCAATATTAAAGAGCCAACATTCAAAGCATAATAGCTATTACTGGATAATCATTTTAGACAGATAAGTGGTTTTTCTGCACTATATGGGTTCTCTTTGTTCAGTGGGACCCAGCTCAGAGATGGGCCATTTACTTTCCATTTTAACTTTGAGCCCAAGACAGGAGATACAGGTGACATAACCAGTAACTTCAGAAGATTACCAAAATAAGCAGGGCCTAGTTCTGGGGTTATGAGGAATTGAAGTGAGTTTTAAGGAGTGAACGGTGTGTTATCGCCTTTGCAGAATTATGATCTCAATTAGAGGAAACCCTAAGCATTCAGAACTTGAAGATTTTTTTTAAAAAAATATTTTTATTGATTTTACAACAACACAACACAAAACAACATATAAAACACAAGCACATGATATGTGTTTCCTTTTACATATCAGTTTCGTTCCTCTTACTTTCTACTATATACATTCCCCATTTTTCCTATCCTTTATCATCATTTTTACCATCCCTTTATTTTTTAATTTTCTTCATTTACAATATTTTACACATTTGTCATCTTCTTCTCTCCATCGTTTATTCACATTTACTTTCCCTAATCTCAAGCCAATTATACCACTTATTCCATACTTGATAATATTCTGTATCTGCCTTTTCTTTTATTTCTTTCGTTAATTTATCCATCTCTGCACCGTCCAGGATTTTCTTAATTATTTCTTCCTCTGTTGGGATCTTTTCACTTTTCCAGGACTGTGCGTAGACTATCCTTGCCACTGTAATTATAGGCAGAATCAAATATCTAATTTCTTTACTGTAAGCAGAACTTGAAGATTTTTAATGAATGAGCTCCCCCCAGAGATACGGAGGATCCTGGATCTGCCCACCTTCCGCCGCGCTCTTAAGACTTTTCTATTTCGCCAGGCGGGCCTGGCCTAACCACTCCCCGTTTTTAGTGTCAAATTTTAAAAAATTTTAAATTATATTGGGGTGTTTTAATTCTATCCGGGCCAAATTCATTTAATCTGTTTTTAGTTGGTTTTTAAATTTTGTACGTATGTATTTTTATTGTTGGCTGTACACCGCCCTGAGTCCTTCGGGAGTAGGGCGGTATATAAATCCAATAAATCTAAATCTAAATCTAAATCTTTAAAGTGTGATTGAATGTCTTAGTGCCTACAAGGCCTCACAGAGCAATTCTGCCCTTTAAAACATAGTGCCATTCCACCCCAAACATCAATCCTCAAATGTAGGCTTTGTCCACTCCTCTACTAAAAGGGTATTGAAGGTTGAATGTAATCTATGGGTTTTTGCTAGAAGGAGTTAACAGGAAAAAAAATTCTAAACAGATAAAAACAAACAAAATCATTTCATAAGCCTGAACATTCCTATATCTGCTAATCTGGTTTAAGCATACTGAACTGAACGGGATCCACTCTTGGACAATATTACAACTAAGGCAATGCTGACACACCAGTGCTGGGAGTTCTTACTGACATACCAAAAGACATACACTTTGAAGGTAATTTAAAAACTAACATCTGGGACAGAACTGCTTTATTGAAAAACCATCACATTAGAAACCAACTCTTCATGTCTTGGCCAGACAACAATCCCTTTATTCTAGCAACTGAGTTTCTGTTTATTTTTCCCAGGATGCTCATGAGAATAATTATTGAAAACATGAATGCACTATGTACATCAAAGAGAACTGTCGGAAAAGAAGCCAAGGGGAGGAACAACTAATAACATTATTTGCTTCTTTAAATGTACAGCTGTGTTGATTCCACACTTGTCACCTGAAGTCACAGTTGTTGGTCCTGACTCCTGAGTAATTATATTATAGCAGCTCCACCAGAATTGCTCACTGATAGGTTGAATGCACAACGCCCACCACTGTACCCTGTAAAAATTGATGCTGGAAAGGTGCAAAGCGAGTTAAACAAACAGGTTGAAAATGTCAAGTAAATGAAAACTTACCATCCTCAATTACGATTTTCATAAGACGGATTGAACCATTCCGAGCCTTTGCAAAAAAATCCTTTAATTCCGTAGTGGCTAAAAGAATCAGAAACATGCTGATCAGAATTTGAATCCCAAAGTTATTCCACTCTCTGACACAATAAAGGAAATGGCAAAAAAACAAAAACAAAAAACGGGGGGGGGGGGACTGAGAGAAACCCGAAGGTATAAGACTAGTACAATGAAAAAAAGGAGCAGATTTCCTTAGTTCTGATCGAGGCTGTCTGGGGAAGTATGCATTTCACTTTCACAGAGGTTCCAGAGTTAAATACCAGCTGGAAGCACATGTGATCCAGAGAACTTGATACTTGGCTGGGGCAAACATAATATCTCAAATTTAGCAGTCTGTTGGCTTCCAAAAGCAAGGTGGGCTCAAGTGACAAGTTTATTAAATGTACAGCATATCCCGCTGTGCAGACCAGGCAGGCTGAGAGGACGGCTGGAAAATGAGATGACGATGGGCAGGAAAAACCCTTCTGATTTTACTCCTGTGATATGTTTTGGTTTGACATCCCTCCACCCGAGTTTGGGCAGGTTGCTAAGGAAAAACATTTAGATAGGAATCAGAACTGGAGCTGCTCTGGGTATTTTGTCCCCTGCCTTTCTGATGTGGATTCTTCAAGAATGTTTTTTTTAATATAAAATAATTTTTATTAAATATTTTCAACATTAAAAAACAAAACACAAATTTTTAGTCATTACAGCAATTCCATATCAGTATCCATATCACCCATAACATTCATATTTACATAGGTTCTATTTCTATGGTTCACTATCTTATATTATAGTCATTTGAATAATAATATTTACACCAAATATGATATAATCATAATGTCATCAATATTATATAATTCTTATACAATAATTTTATTCCTATTTACTCCTCTAGCCATGTATACCATCTACTCCAAACTTGATAGTACTCCGATTCTTCTTTCTCTTTCAATTCCATACTCAACCTATCCATCTCTGCACACTCAAATACCTCAAGGATAGTTTTTATGACCCTGAAAGTATGGTAGCTGGCAGGGCTTCCATTGCTACCAAATTTGAACAACAACAAAGCAGATAGCATTACTCTTCATACAAAAAATAAACACATATGGATTTGATCACTTTGGTTGTGGATGATGTAATTCCCCCAAATGTTCTGAATACCTTTCACCAAAGATGTCCAGATGAGTCAGAACTTGACACGCATTGATCTCGTTTCATTGAGAGCACAAATGCCGTAATAGAAAAACTACAATGTCACCAATATCATTGGTTTCACTGTGTAATTAAAATAATTACAGTAATAAACACACTGATTTGTGGATCACCTGTCAGAAATTATTTTCACCTTTCCACTACCTTCAGTATAATCCTTCTTCCCAAAATACTACAATACTACTGTGCAGAAAATCATTATTTAAAACATCCATTCTATAGCTACACACTGGAATAAGGATCTCAAACTATACGGGTAGTCCTCAATTTACAACCACAATTGAGCCCAAAATTAATGTTGCTAAGTGAAATATTTGTTAAGTGAATTTTACCCCATTTTACGACTTTTCTTGACACAGTTGTTAAGTGAATCATTGCAGTTAAGTTAGTGACGTGGTTGAACCTGCCTTCCCCATTGAATTTGCTTGTCAAAAGGTCATAAAAGGGGATTGCATGAGCCTGGGACATTGCAACTGTCATAAATATGAACCATTTGGCAAGCATCTGAATTTGGATCACATGAGCATGGGGATGCTGCAATGATCGTAAGTGTGAAAAACGGTCCTAAGTCACTTTTTTCAACTGCTGTTGTAACTTTGAACAGTCATTAAATGAACTGTTGTAAGTCAAGGACTACCTGTAATTGGAGGGATTAAATAACAAACTTCCCACGGATACATTTCAGAGATGTATAAAATTGGTGACCGTTTGTAAGAAAGTCATGGTTAAAGTACAAAATTTAACAATAATTATCTGAATCTGTAAGTTTTCCAAAATGAATCTCGTCGATATTGAGTGTTACAATCTGGCATGTTTAATCAGTTTTAATAACAGAGACCCCTTGCAGGAAAGACCCAAGGCCCACATTGCCACTTGCAAAATGGAAAATAGATGCCCCAGTAAATGCCCAGTTGCTCTACTTTAGAAAAGGAAGCGATAACAGTGTCGCCTGTTAGCGAACAGCTGTTCTGAAGGGTTGCTGGGGCAATCACTAAGCGCATCTCAGGATCAATCAACACCAAAGCAGTATCTGTTCCACTGCATTCCCTCCCATTGACATCCAAGAGGACATCAAATGCATGCGCTACGGCACCGATGTGCTACAAGGAAAATTATTTCATATCAAGACTCATCTTTACGATGCTTCCATATAACCAGAAAACTGCAAATACAGCCATCCAAAAATGTCATCATGCTTCAGTCTGGCTTTCAGCAGGCACACAAACACAAATTTATATGGGTTAATACATGAGGAGAACCATCACATTCACCTAGCTTCATGAAGCCCAAAAGTACAGGAAGTCCTCAACGTATGACTACAACCCAGCCCAAAATTTATATTGTGAAATGAGAAATTTGTTGAGTTTTGCCTCATTTTACAACTTTTCTTGCCACAGTTGTTAAGTGAATCACTGAAATTGTTACATTAGTAACATGGTTGTTGAGTGACTCTGGCTTCCCGCATTGACTTTGCTTGTCAGAAGGTCGCAAAAGGACTCTGGGACCCTGCGGCTGTCATAAATATGAACCGCTTGCCAAGCATCCAAATGCAAATCATGTGACCATGGGGATGCTGCAACGGTTCTAAGTGTGAAAAATGGTCACAAGTCACTTTTTTCAGTGCTGTTGTAACTTCTAACGGTCACTAAACGAACTGTTGTAAGTCAACACAAGACTAGCTGTACTTCATGTATTTGCTCTTTGAATGTACCGGTAGCTTTTCAAGTCCCAATCCATCAGCGCTGAGGTATGCTACTTAATAAATAAGTCAATACATTTGTATTGTTAATGAAAGCCAATATTCCCAAGATGCCAATCTCTGGATCGGTGCATTTCTGTATAAATCCTAGAGGAAGATGCAGCTCTCTGAAGAAGGCTCTAATGTTGGGAAAAGTAGAAGGAAAGAGGACGATCAGCAGCAATGTAGGTAAACTAAGTTTCAGTGGTGATGAACGCCCTGTTGGAAGACCTGAAAGTCCAGGTTAGGGACAGACTGTCATGGAGACAATCTATCCATGGGGTTGCTAGGAATAAAAATATGACTTGATGGCACAAAATCAATCGAAGGAAAATTCAAGGCAAAAGAGGAATTCTAAAGACAGCTGTTAAAAAGAAATGGGTACCACAGTGTTGATCTTGGGGCCAACTGCAGGTTAGTAGAACCGTTTCTCCCCACTTCAAGCCCTCATTTGCGCGCTTCTTCCCCCTATGCCCTCTGCTCCTGCATGGAGGTCAAGGGTGATGAAGAGAGTTAGAACAGGTATTCCTCGACTTACAACAGTTCATTTAGTGACCGTTCAAAGTTACGACAGCACTGAAAAAAGTGCCTTAGGATGGTTTTTCACAGTTAGGACCTTTGCAGCATCCCCATGGTCATGTGATCAAAATTCAGCTGCTTGGCAACTGGTTCATACTTATGACCGTTGCTGGGTCCCAAGGTTTTGTGATCACCTTTTGCGACCTTCTGACGAGCAAAAGTCGATGGGGAAGCCAGATTCACTCATCAATCAGGTTAACCAACTTATCAACTGCAATCATTCACTCCATAACTGTGGCAAGAAAGGTCGTAAAACTCACTTAAATGTCTGAAATATCTGAGTTAACAACATGTCTTAAATGTCTCAGCGAACATCATAAATTTTGGGCTCTATTGTGGTTTTAAGTCGAGAACTACCTATAGTTTTTCCAGTTTGTTGTCCTAATCCAGGGGTCAACAACCCTTGGCTCTGAAGCCGCATGTGGCTCTTTCATCCGTCTGCTGTGGCTCTGTTGCTGGTTAGCTCCACAAATGATAGGGCTTTCGGTTAGGACAGGCAGAGGAAAAAGAATGCCGTGTTAGGAGGAGACTCTATGGTGGGGGAACTGGACTTCCAGCCAGCAGAGGAAAAAGGACGCTACACTAGGAGGAATCTCTATGGTGGGGAAACCAGACTTCTGGTCGGCTCCAGAATTGAACGGGGGCTTCATGTTAGGACCTTTGTGGCTCTTTGAGTGTTTAAGGTTGCCGACCCATGTCATAACCCCTATTTGCCTAAAGGGAGGTTTTATTTATTTAATACTTCTTACACAATTTCACAAACACCATCAACAACATTAAGACAATAAGACATATAAATAAGCTACCCTGATATCCATTGATAGGCACTAGGATAAGGGCAATCAAGAACACTTCCTCACTGCTTCTGGTCTCAAACAAAAGAAAACACAGACCCAAGGCCAACTGTGCATGATAGGAGACTTTAGGTAGAGAATTTAGAGCAAGCTCTAAAGAAGCAGCTACATAATGCATTGAAGTCCTTGTTAGTAGATCCTTGTCAAATAGCAACTACCAACGTTAAACCAATGGCTTGCTCAGCCTAGAATCCTTCCAGCAAAACAACCCAAATAAGGAGAGAGAGAGAGAGAGAGAGAGAGAGAGAGAGAGAGAGAGAGAGAGAGAGAGAGAGAGAGAGAACATATTTGTCTCATCCTCTTTCACATCCCGCAATTGCTAGAGCAATCTGTTTTCTTCTTATTTCAAACTTCAGTATACAAAGACCACAGGTCCTTTTTTTGTTGACGCCGAACAAATAGCTGTGACTAAAGGAGTGCCTTGGTCCACATTCTTCCAAAATGAGAAAGGAAATCCAGGAGTTGTGCATGTGTGCGGAATGAAGGCTATGAGATTCATTTCACCCTAGTGCTCAGGACAAACTTGTAGCTCAGAAATCTGTCCGCATGACTGAGTGAGTAAAAGGCTAAGCAGAATAATTGTTTGCTTGATTAAATAAGCCACAAATGTCGGGTTCACAAAGTATGTTATGCTAAAACCAAGCTTATTATAAAGGCAGGCAATCTCAGGCACCCCCTTTAGTCATTGCTGTTGGTATGGTGTTAAATGTTTAAACTATTCTCTCCCAGGTTCCCTCACCACAGGCCATGTTTCCTAGGGATGCTGGGATTTATAGCTCAGCAATATCAGGGTTATCTTGCTTTTGCACAATACTGATATGAGTCTTCAGTTAGTAAATTTTGGTAAAATTTTTGAGCCATGATATTTCTATCAAACATAGAGTGCAGCATGGAACTAACAGTTCCTCACTGATCAGGAAACCAATTTATCTGCAGAGCTGCAAGCTATTGCTTCTTCCTTCCTCTCTAAAAGCAGCAGCAACGTTCTAAGTATTTACAAGGCAGTTTTCACATATTAATCAAATGAGGTTCCTTAGAAATATTAAAAGGTTTGTTGTTGCTGCATTGTGTTTTTGAAAGAAATTCTGAAGAACTATCTATTTATACTACCAGTTATACATTGAGAATTGGCACTCCTGGCAATAAGACAAATGAATACGAAGTGATTATTTTGCGGCACTATGTAAAACACAGCATTTCCCCTCTGAAATGAGAAAGAGAGAGAAAGGTTCAGAAGTTTTTGCTTTGTTGCTTAGTAAAAGTCAAGGAAATCAGTATTATTTATATAATAATGCACCACACGCCACAAAATTCATGGTGGTTTACAGCTAAACCGGATTATCAAAACAATACTGTAACCATAGCAAAATCCATATCGGTAGTCCTTAACCTATAACCACAATTGTAACTAGAACTTCTGTGGTTAAACAAGGTGATTGTAAGTAAGTCATGTCCAATTTTATGATCTTTTTTTTTCATGCAGTAGTGTAGCAAATCCAGCTTCCTCGTTGAGTTTGTTGGAAGCTTCCTGGGAAGGTCAGAAATGATGAATATCTGACCCAGGGACAAAGCAACCATCAAAAATACATACCAGCTGCCAAGTGCCTGAATCACAATCATGTGGAATGGTCCATGATTCATGGGGAAGCTGCAACAGCCATAATTACAAAGATAATTACAAGGTAAATGAATGGTCATAAATTGAAGGCTACTTGCATACTGTAAGTAATGCATTAATAATAAAAAATCATCAAAATTTAAACTCATATTCCAAACATCATTATAGTTGCCTTCATTATCTGTTCTTAACTCCTGGATCTGTCTGAACTACTCCTTTTTAACTAACTTTCTAAAAAAAAATCAGGTGTGAAGGCACTATTCCAATTCCCTTGGAAGGCTATTCCAAAAGATTGGTGTTACAATGAAAAATCCCATGTTTTTTCACCTTTCCTGAATTTTGCACAGGGGGAGGAACCTTCTACATTCCAACCCAGGATTTACATACTGGACAAAAAGAACAACTTTGAAAGAAATAGTCCTGCATCTGTAAACAAAAAAGCTGAAAACATGAATAGATAAATGGAATGAAAAGTGAATGTGTGAATGGAAAAAGAAAAAAAAACCAACCATCATCATTTGTTATTAGTACAAAGTCCCACCCTCTCTTTTTTGTTTATTTAATGACTGGATCTCAGCAATGTGAAAATACAAATGAAGGCATGCAGATAATTATACTTGGTGAAAACTTTGATGGCAGACAGACTTCAGTATATATCTACAAGGGGAGACTGAAAATTTCCTTGCTTATAGAAGAAAAGAATAAGTGACAGGCAAATGCTCTGCTTAATATCTTTGAAGAAATTCAGAAGGTACCAACAAAAATCTATGCATTTCTAAGGAGATGGGGTAAATGATTTAAACGTTTGGATTAATGCAGAGGTAATATTTACTTACCTTCCCACCGGTTCGGAAGTCACATGCACATGCGGCCCCTCTGCACATGCGCAACCCCTTCTGCGCATGCACAGAGGGTAAAAAAAACAGGTTACTTCCTCGTTAAAACCAGGCAGTAATGACGACTGGGTGGATGGGCGGAGCCTCATGCTGCCATCGCTACTGGTTCTCCCAACCACCCGCTGCCATCACTACTGGTTCAGCTGAACCGGTCCAAACCCATAGTATTTCACCCCTGGATTAATGCCATTGTTTGTATAAAGGCTCTATTTAACAGCAAAACATTAGGTCTCCATTGTTAAAATTTTAAAGCTCCATCACTTTACTTAAAACTTAGTAGGGAAATTTCCCAACATCAAAATGGGAATTTTAAATTGGACTTTAAATTAACTGGATTTTAAACAAGAATATGTTAATGTTAATTAATGTTAATTAATTAATGTTAATGTTTAAATATGTTTTGTCCTCCACAACAAAACCTTCTGCTTTTAACTAAGTGTGTTTATCCAAAGAGCCAGTTTAGTGCAGTGTTTAAGGCATCAAGCTAGAAACTGGAAGACTGTGAGTTCCACTCCTGCCTTGGACATGAAGCCAACTGGGTGACCTTGGACCAGGCACTTTCTCTCAGGTCAAGGAACGAGGCAATGGCAAACCACTTCTGAAAAACCTTGCCAAGAAAACTATGGAGACTTATTCAGGCAGTCTCCAAGAATCTGATATGATTGAACTGACTAAAAAAATAAAAATATCCAAGCACTTTGATATAATTTGAACTGAAAATATTTCCATATAGTTTGCTTGTCCTAGCATCCTCAAAACCTGTGCCAGTGATATTGATTCATTAATCACAAGTGTAAGCACATGCTCTTTTCACAGATAAACAGTATCATACTGGGAGAGAATAGGCCTAGTTTTTTACTGAGCATCTCTTGTTCTGTCTATCAGCGGTAACCAACCACTTCTGATTCAATAATACATGAACTCTGAAATGGATGCCTTCCTGATTCAAATCATTCTGTCCTCCTGACAGGACACTTGAGCCTCTGTCTATCAATCTTTAATCCACTGGATGTGATGACTGTTAAAAAGACTTCAAATAGCTGCGTTCATTTCCAATTCATGGTTTGAAAAAGTAGGTACTACATTTCATGCTATTATTCCAAGGTCCTACTTATGATGGATTTCTGAAACACTGAATTTCTAGTTCCCTATGACAAGCTTTGCTTCATGGATTCCTGTTTTGAACTTACTACAATTGGCTCTTCTTCTTTTCCAATTTCCTCCAGTTGTTACATCTTCTTTTATATGCATCTCTGTTGTTAGCAGGACTGTCCAAAAACTACCATGGAAGTCACAGAACATTTGTGCCTTTGCTTCATAATGGAAAACATAAGTGCCTATCAAATCTTTGGTTTTTTTCCACACAAGGCATATCTGAAGACTGGACTACATGTTATACTCTCCATTCTAGAGCTATGCCATGTCAGATACTCTGTGCAGATTTGGAAAGAACTGAATATTTGGACTAGAACAATATTGTGAAAACTTTTGCTTGATACAACCAACTTGCAGAAAAAATAGCTAACAACGGTATCAATAAATTCTACCATAACAACCTCCATGTTACAAGAGTTTAATACTGAAACCAATTGTTTCAAGGCAATATTTGTCTGCTGGTGGATTGTGTTTATTATATCTGAGGGTAAAGTTAGTCAGCGTCTTTATTGTAATGGTCACAAGGGACAAAATTACTGTTAGCATCTGACTGAGGCAAACAACTGACTTGGATATTTACTTGCTCCTGAATCACTAGTGTCTCTGAAGAATTATAAGCCCCAAGTGTAGGCTTACAAAACAAGAAAGTTTAGATGCAGTTAAATTCAAAGGAGTAACTGAGGATTTTGAATCACAGTCTTACAGAACACTATGTTCTAATTTCCCTTTTATATACAACTCTAGGAGAGGAAGGATAATATTTCAGATCCATCTGATTTGCTTATAATGCGACTTCCAAATAGCTTACATTTCAGTGCCAGTGTATCGTTGAGAAGGTCAATATTTCAAGGTCAGTTTATCCCTGCTAACAGAGAAATTAAGAAGAGGAAGGAAGAGAATTGCCCTAAAATGGAGCCCAATCTTGGCCGAGAGGGATATCATCGTCAATGGAACTGAAAATGGCTGAGAGCTCAAGCAGCACAAAAATTGGTCATCTAACACAGGGGTCCTCAATCCCTGGGCCAGTCAGTGGCCTGTTGGAAACTGGGCTGCATGCTGGAGGTGAGCAAAGGGCAATCAAGTGAAAATGAAACCATCCCCTGGGATACTAATTTATGTGTGCGGAAATAGGTCATGGCACAGTCTTTGTGGCATACGCTACTTTAAAATACAGTAAGACACTGCTTGTCTAAAAAGTTTTTTTTCTGCACATAGAAAGCTAATACCGTTAAAGATGACTACAGTGAAGTAACAGTCAACAGTTAATGACACATAGGCAAGAGCCACGGGAGAAGTCCTGATGCTTTAAAAATGGAAGGCAACAAAAAAGAGGCCAGTAAAAGGAAATCTTTTTTATAATCCCTGATGTAGTATAATTCCTGATGACATAAGCATAAATTTACAAGAACTCAGAGAAGTAATTACTGTCAAGAATAAAGATTTAAGTCCAGCTTTCCTTATTGCCCTGATATCAAAAACTGTACCTGAAAGAAGTTCCAAAATGTTAACTCCATCATGTAGAATATATGGCCTGTGACCTTCAGTTGGTTTCCAAATAATATAGCACTCATCATTTCTGCATATTTAAATGGGTGCTAGGCAGAAGAGAGCTGATTTTTTTTTACTCTCTTTCGTGTTAGAATTTTATGAATCCCTTCATGATGGATCATCAGCCATCACCATGACTTTGCAACTTCAGTCCCAAGTAGTACAGGCTGGACAATCAGCCTAAAGTAAGCCAGTGAAAAAGCAAATTTATTAAAAGATATTTTGAAGCATTACTGTGCAGGTCATTCAACCAGTTGGATTACTTTAGCTCAATCTGTCTAGTAAACAGCTTTAAAAACATGCTTCCTTAAAACATCACACAGTGCTGTGCTCAGATGATTCACTACTTCAAATATGCAAATGTACAGATATCCCAGAAAACTAATTTCTGAGCATTTCACAGCTAGAGAAAAAGAAGTAAAAAGGGAACAAATCAGTATGCTTCACTTCTGTTTTCCTTCAGACTTGTTTGCATAATAATATTTGAACAGGATTTGACTCATGGCTTTTATCCAAAGGGCTTCACTAGGGCAATTTGCCAGTATAAGCACAAAACTATCAAACAGGGTATGAACAGCAGAAACACTTTTGCTTGGGATCAAAACTAATTATTTCCTACATGAAACAGCAGGATAGGTTAACGTATTTGAATAAGAAACACATTCACACAAATGTTCTGGTTTACCCATAATTTTGCCCAGATTAGAACTATGTGCACAAACAGCAACTTGAATTGGGCTAGTATGTTCTCCATGCCTGCTCTCTCAGAGAGATTCCACTGTTTAATTTCATTTTCCACAAATCTGGTTAATGCAAAAAAAATAAAAATAAATAAATAAATAAAAAAATACAGGGAATCCTGTTCCAACAAATTGATCTGCTTCTAATCAAGCCAACTGCAAATAACAAATTATGAAACAGGCATGAAGCAAACTGTAATTTCTGGTCCATATGTAAGAACTAACAAGGATTAGTAGAAAGAAAAATCAAATGTTAGCAGCGTAATTTTTCTCCTGGCTGTAGAGGTGGAAGAGATAGCAAATGAGTTAACCTTTTGGATTAACTCAGATTTGTTCCAGTTTTCATATCAGCATTACTCTATTTGATTCTTGCTTATTTACCTTCTCTATTTAGTCACGCAAGTAAGAGGACTATCTATAGTCACAACCTAATCTAACTTCTATTTGTCACACTAATGTCATTTTAAGGGTTAATGTCATATTAAATTGCGATAATTTTTGTATGATTTGCCATATGTAAAGATAAATGTCAGGTGTAAACTCTGGGTTAAGATTCGTATTAAAAATTTCTCTACTCATCCACAGTGGAATACTTGTTATAGTATAGTTTGGTAATATCAGTGGAGTACTAATCCATGAGAACAAACCAATAGATTATAATTACAATTTAGTACAGAGGGCAAAGTTTTGAAAAGATCTCCACAAGCATGTAATAAAAAGTAAAAACAAAAGGCTACAATATAATGTAATGATAAACTTGCACATAAAATATATATTAAGAATTAAACTCTCTGGGTATACAATCATTATTTTTAGAACTCACCCGACAGCAAAGAATGTTTCTTCTAATGAAGGCAATTAGTTGAAGAAGCAGAATAAGATTCTCAGTTTACAGAGCGATCCAAAGCCATCTCACACACCTGCCTCACCCACCAATCAAGTTACCTTGGACAGTCTGAAGGAGCAGAACTCTATTTGGGAAAGCAAACCCAGGGATCTCCTAAAAAGTAGCAGCGATAGTAAAGAAAAGCTGGCCATCAAACCCTTGTCACTCTCCAAGCGCAAGCCGAGGCCAAACCAAAAAGACGCCCACTTGGCAGACGATTCCTCACTGAAAATGATGCCGGGGGCGGGGGGCTGAGAGGAACTCCCCCCTGGCCAACTGAGAGGTTGGCGGAGCAGCAAGAGGCCTCCCCACAGCTAGCTGAGGAGCCTGTAGAGCTGCCAGAGCCCCCTGCCAATGGCCCCACACCAAAGGCGATAATCGGCACGGGCGGCACCCGCTGTTTGATCAACCTGCCCACCATCCTAAAACTGGAGATCCGGATGAGAAAGTTGAGCTATGGATTTCATTGTCAAGCTCCCTGAGAGTGGGGGAAGCACGGTCATTTGGACCATTGTAGACTTGTTCTCCAAACAGGCCCACTTTGTAGCTTGGTCAGGGCTCCCGTCAGCACAGAAGCTGACTAACCTTTTTATCAAGCATATTTATAGGTTGCATGGAGTCCCTCGCAGGATCATCTCCAATTGGGGGGTCCAATTCACCGCTAAGTTCTGGAGGGAGTTCATGAGGGTCATTGGGTCCTCGTAAGGGCTTAGTTCGGCTTGTCATCCAAGCACTAATGGGGCCACAGAATGGACTAACGCTATGGTGGAACAATACTTAATGTGTTATGTCAACTATCAGCAATTGGACTGGGCAGAGTTACTGCCGTTTGTTGAAGTAGCATATAACAATGTTGTGCACAGTAACACCAACCTAATCCCTTTCCAAGTGACCAGTGGTGTAGAGTTTGTCCCCATGCTGGAGCTTCCCAGAGAGTCACTTTCTTCTATGTCGCAAGCTGAGTGGATGGAATCGCTAAAGAAAGCATGGGAGAATACAAAGCAGGCCCTAAGCAATGCAGCAAAGGCTTATAAAAAACAGGCCAACAAGCACTGGTCTCCCCAACCGGAGTTTAAGGTGGGGGCAAGGGTTTACTTGTCCGTGAAATATCTCAGATTAAAACTAACCTCAAAAAAGCTCGGTCCTAAATTGTAGGGCCGTTCCCTATAGTGAAAATGATCAACCCGGTCACAGTACAACTTCAACTTCTCCGGTTGCTAGGGAAGGTACATCCGGTGTTCCACAGTAGTCTGTTGAAACCAGCAGTGAGTTCACAAGTCCGACCAGTAGTTTGGGCACCCCCTAAACCCACGGTGATCAAGGGTCAGACTCATTATGAGATAAACAGAATATTGGATTGGAGGGTGCAGAGGGGTCAATTTGAATACTTAATATATTGGAAGGGATACCCACTTCCTGAGGCCACCTGGGTGAAGAGTTGGAAGGTGAGGGCAGGTAAAGCAGTTTCCAGACAAATACCCCCAGAAATCAAAGGGGGAGGGAAGGGGGGCAGTGGTATTGACTAACCCTACTGTGCTTTGTCTCTTGCAGAGATGTTCCTTCATTTGAGGGGGGGCGGTGGCCAGTCAAACCTGAATTTTACTGGGTTGTGGGATTGTTTGTATCCTGGGTTATTCTCTCATGAATTCAGTTTGACAGAGTTTGGAGCTGAAGAGTGAGACCTGAGGTGGATGGAATCTTCAGCCAAAACAACATAGCTAGCTGATGAGTCAGAGACATTCCAATGGCTGGTTGGCCAGAGGAGGAGGAGAGAAGTTGCCAAGCAACCAACTTTAATCCCGGTTGGACAGTGTGACATATTGTTTTGAAAAATTGAGAAACGTTTACTTATAGTGGGTGGAAAGACCAGGAACTTTTAGTACTGGCTTTCCACCAGCTAGTGCCAGGATGGTGTATCTAAATAAATTTGTTCTTTGAGGAAATGGAATGCCTCGGAGTTCGATTTGTGATCGATTTGTGATTATTTGGAACCTGACATTTGCTTAATTTAGCTAGAATGAAACTAATATCATTCTGTGTATTTCTCTTAAGAGAACCAAGAGCCAGGTGGAATAACATGAAATGTGGATTACAAAACAAATATTTAGAAGATGGAACAATCACTGCATCTATCCTTTGATTTTACATTTACGTGTAGAGCTGTGTCTGGGCTGCAACCCGGAAGAGGAGCTGCCCAGGGTGCATGCACGCGCCCGAAAATGAATTTCCGGTTTCAGCCAGCTACTCTTCCGGGTTTCTGGTGCGCATGCACACGCGACGATCAGGTGGCTGGCATGCATGCTCATGCAGGAAAACCGAAGACCAGCTCTTCTAGTTTCTGGCACTGCCACATGCAAAAAGGCTAGCTAATCATCACACACGCATGTGCACCAGAAACCCGGAAGAGGAATGGGTGATGCCGCACGTGCCACTCCCCACAGTAACTATGGAGAGGCTATGGTCAGAAAAGCAAAGGGGGTTCAGAAGGGGGCCATGAGCAAAAGAAGGCGGACAATTCTTACTCTAAATGATTGTGCCATAGAACAATTGTCTCAGAAGCAATCTCCTCTCAGGAGAGGAGAGTCAAATACAGGTAGCTCTTGTCTTAGGACTACTATTGAGCTCAACATTTCCCTTGATGATCAAGGCAGTTGTTAAGTGTTTCATTTTATGACCTTATGCTACTGTTAAGTGAAACACTTGAGTTGTTAAGCGCATCATGCAATCATTAATCAAATCTGGCTACTCCCGTTGACTTTGCTTGTCGAAGCCAACTGAGAAATAGTTATAACATGTCCCCAGGACAGTGCAACTATTGCCAAGTACCCAAATTTTGATCATACAACCATGGGGATACTGCAATGGTCGTAAGTGAAAGCTGGTCATAAGACACTTTTTTCAGGGCTGATATAACTTCAAACAGTTACTAAAGACATGGTTGTAAATTGAGGACTATCTATAACTAGATTTAATCCAAGGCAGTGACCATGATGAACTAAAAGAATGAGTACTATAGAAAGCTATTACATGACAAACTCTCCCAACACTTAATCTTAACAGAGGCACAACTGACCACAGAAAGATTTGTGAAAAAAAGGGTGAAAAGAGATTCCTTTTTCCTAATGAGAACATAGTATAAACTCTGACAGAAAATAGTGTAAGATGATATGTTGTGTGTGCATACTTTCAAGTCATGGTTGATTTCAGGAGACTGTCTGGGCAAGTCCCTGCAATTTTCTTGGCAAGATTTTGGAAGTGGTTTGCTATTGCTCATTCCTAGGGCTGAGAGACAGTGATTGGCCTAAAGTCAACTAGCTGGCCTTGTGTTTAAGGCAGGACTACAATTCAGTCTCTGGGCTACTAGCCTGGTGCCTACTAGCTTCCCATTACACCAAACTGGTTCTAGAGATGATAAGGAATTTTTTTAAAAAATGGCCAAAACCTTTAAGAGAAATAGCAAGAACTTATTTCAGTTTTAGGGGAAAATCAGTCGGAAAAGTGGGATAGCTCTTTTGATTGCTTGATTACATGACATCAAGTTGATATTAAGTCTTCGTCCCTATTATTATATTAGAAGGCTGTTTGAGGCTTGTGGCAAAGGAGAGGACTTGTAATTTAGCTGCAACACCAGATGATTAGAAGGTCCATAGGTATCATTTGATGTTTTGCTATTATTATTATTATTCTGTGTTATGTTATTGACTACAGTAATGCTATTGCTTACCATTTTACAGTTTTCATCCTAGTTATTAGAACTGAAAACTGAGCTGATTAAAAGACTGAAATGACATAAAAACCAAAGTCAATAATTAATGAATGTTTGCTCAGCGATGAGCAAGCCCAGCCCAAGCAACATAGCTGTAAATCGTTTTCAGGACAAAAACCATATACTAGCATGCCATGGTTCTTCCTAACATACACACCAACAACACATATACTTCTCTTGTGATGCAATACTGTAAAATCAACTGCAAGGATACTATATACATAAACTTTAATATTAATACAGGTAGTCCTCAATTTTTAACTGTTCATTTAGTGACCGTTCAAAGTTACAGCAGCACTGAAAAAAGTGACTTGGTCATATGATCAAAATTCGGATGCTTGGCAACAGGCTCATACTTATGATAGTTGCAATGTCTTGGAGTCATGTGGTCACCTTTTGCAGCCTTCTGACAAGCAAATGTGCATGTGCACATTTAATAACCATAATGAAGTGGCGCAACGAATGTTTTTGAACTAGAAATAGGGTTGTGGGTTCAAATTCATATCTCAACTTAGCCACAAAACCTACTAGGTGAGTATAGAACACCCTCTACTTTTTAGTCAGGGTTGATATGTGGATAACATAATAGGAGACAAAAACATGAATAGATGAGATCCTTGGAAAACAGTTGGAATAAAATCATTATTTAAATGTGTATATTGTATTGTGATGAAAGCAGTTGCATATTTCCACATTTGCCTGCTAGTTTATGAATACACCTTAAATTGTTATTACTGTAATCTTGCCAAATCTACCCTAACTGAAAAGCGATTGTTTAAAATAGCTGAACTTCATCAAATCCAAGAAGTCTAGAAAATTGTAACAAGCATAATGAAGCTTAAACTATCAGTATCCATGAGATTGTTCTTTCTTTCAGAGAAAATGCAGATGTGCAATTCACTTAGCCATTCAGTCAATCCAGCATGTAATTTACTGTAGTTTAAGCACTGCCCAGCAATACTGCTATTTTTACAAATTCTGAGCACTACCACTCACTCGCAAGATATTTTCTTGGTTTTCAAACACAGTTCTTGCAAGTCAGCTTCATCCTGTTTCATCAAATTGCACCTTTGCTGCTTTACTATCAGTCTCTCACTCTTTTGGGTTACAGCCATTTATGCAGATTGTGCTGTTTGGATGTAATGCACTTAAAATTAGCAGCATGCAACACTTCCAACTACTGAAAAAGTGCTGTCTAAGTCTAGAGACTGAATTATGAACAGCTAGACTAGGCCTTAAATGTATTCTCGTAGCCTGACACTGTAAACTGAAAATTCACAGCGACTTCTTAAAGCAAGATAAAGATGTGCCATGGGGTGGGGGTGGGAGTACTGGAGAGGGATTCAGGATGGGCCAATTATAATCACCCCTATTTGATTTGTGCAGCTGATACATGCAGAATTTACTGTACTGATACAATCCCATTCTGACAGCTTTCCAACTCAAATCTTTAATTATTGTTACTTCTTGTAGCACAGTTATTCTGTGGTGCATTTCAACAAAATCCAAGCATGCAGAAAGACACCGATTAAGATTTAGCCTCTGGATGCTAAAGATACAAGGAAACAGAGACATACTGTAAAACCATAGAGCTGCTTCCATGTGGTGAGGGAAATGGCTCCGGCAATTATGATTCACACTGCAGAGCCAACATGTTAGGTGATTTATACAGCAGCAACCAGAACAGGCTGCCACATCTCAGATCCATTGCAGAGTAGAGAAATGCCATGAGTACTCACATTCCCACATTAGCAACTGCACCCAAAGGCATGAAATAAAAGGAGGAATCTTCTATTCAGATCTGAAATGTACACTTAAAAGAGAAAATAAATATGTATATATGTATGTATGTGTATATATATGTATATATGCATGTATGCATATATGTAGAATGACAAGCTAGGAAGGAACACTGAACATCCGGATGAACAAGGGCTAAGGAGATGATGCCTTTTACCTTCAAATAAATGGTGTAGACAATCCCTTTGAATAAACGGATACTTGCTGGTGACTATGATGTAAGAAAAAATAAGGGGTGCTGTGGGGTATCCTCGGCAACCACGGCCACCCACACAGCATCGAGCGAGATTTCTAGGAATTACTTTTCATTGTAAAGGTGCCCCCACTGCTTCGAAAAGCCTCCCATCCCCACCGCACAGGCAGATGGGTCACAACTCCAGGCGGGGAAGATCGAGGGAATCAACCCGGGAGGAAGAGTCGTCTGAACGATCGAGGCCGAGCTGCGTGTCAAGAGCCCCTTTTCTCCGATCCCAAATCGGGAACGGAACCGGAGGGCAGAAGAATGGAGGTTTGTACGAGAGGGCGGCCAGCCGCCAAGGCAAAGCCGGGGGAACCGGTATGAATGGGAAGCAGCGGCATTGGGCGGCCCGCTTGGCGACAGGCTTCGGAGCGCAGCGCTCCGGGGCGGCACAAAAGGTGGCAGCACCACCACCCGGCATCCCCTCCCGGGGCTCCCCGTTTTCTTACCGTGGATGCCGGTCTGGTGAGTCATGGCTCCGCAGCTGCTCCGCTTTACCAGAACGCAGCTCAGCCCCGTCTCCGACTCTGGCGCAGGAAACGGCTTGATTGCAGCACCGCCTGCTTCCGGGTTCCTGCTGACTGGAGCTGGCGGGGCTGGGCGAGAGCCGCCCGAGGCAAGGCCGAGCGTGTTGCCAAGCGAGCCGCGCTCCGAGATGAGGGGCGGCGCTGCAGCGAGGCCTCCATTCATTGCTGTCGCCCTCGGATCTGGAACGAGAGCTCCGCCGTGTGGGAGCCGGGGAGGGAAACGCGCTTCAGCGTGGGACGCAGCTCCAAGCCGACGCATCTTGGCTCTTAGGGAAGAGGAAGAGTAGCATCCGCTACGAGAAGTCTGAAACAATGTGGCACGGAATGGCTTGGCCCTTCTGACCTGTTCTGAGAAGAACCGTTTGCTGGACCGTTTCATACAGAGAAAAAGTAAGGAAGAGGAGCAGTTTGGAAAAGGCAGGCAGGAGAAGCCCAGATTGAGGTGCTTCTACATCTCAAAGTGGCTTCCTATTAGTGCTGCCCTGTGCTGAGAATTTCATAACGTTAATTTTTTTAAATACATCTTGGTATTCTGCTTGATGAAGAGAGTCAGTCTGGTGTAGTAGCAGGTTAGAAACTGGAAGACCCTGAATCTTATGCACAAAGCCAGATGGATAACATTGGGCTTACTCTTAGCCCTGGCCCAGGGGTCAGCAACCTGCGGTTTTGGAGCCGCATGTGGCTCTTTTGCCCCTCGGCTGTGGCTCCCTGTCACTCAAAATATGTGTCAAAACCCCCAATGTGTGACATCTGCCGGCACATGATTTATTGAGCTTTACAACCCCCAGTAGGCCAACCATGGATAAATCCAAGCAAAGAAAAGTTTCAGAAGAAAATAGAACGTTTCATTCAACTACATATGCTAGTTTTATGGCTGCTCAAGAAATAGTCAGGCACGGGAAGGGTTTGGTGGCTCCCGGTGTTTTCTTTTCTGTGGAAAATGGGTCCAAATGGCTCTTCGAGTGTTTAAGGTTGTAGACCCCTGCCCTAGCCCTAGGAAGGAGGAAATAGCAAGCCACTTCTGAAATCTGTCCAAGAAAGCTGCAGGAACTTGTCCAGGCAGTCACTAGAAGCCAGAATTGAAGGTGTTTACCCACCCACACATTGCCTGCCTGCCTGCCTGCCTGCCTGCCTTTCAAAAGAATCACGCATTTCACTGAATTTCTCATGTATGACTGTGGAGTTGCAGACTTACTTGGGAGGGAGGGAGAAGGAGATGGGGAGATCATACAATGAGTAAGTAATTAACCACTCAAATCTTAGTGTAATTGGTTGTGGGAATCAAGGTTAGTTTAAGAAATACTGTTCCCTTTGAATCTAGACATGGGATTGAAGAAGTGGTTAAATTAACAATGGCCTGTTGTGCAAACAGCCTGTATGTGAAGTTGCAGAATGTAACAGCCCAAGGCATTCAGAAATAAACTCCAGAGCCAGTTAGAGCTAATGGTTAAAGCACCAGGCTAAAAACAGGGAGAGCATGAGTTCTAGTTCTGCCTTAACTATGAAAGCCAGCTGGGTAACTTTAAGTCAGTTTTTCTCTTAGCCTCACAGGGGCCTTAGACTTCACAGGGTGGTGATTGGGGGAAAATAGGAGCAGAAGAGTGTACTGGATATGTTTGCTTTATTGATTTGTAAAAATAATAAAGGTGGGATGAAGAAGCTTCTTAGATAAGAAGCAAAACATCTTCAAGGAAAAACAAAGTCCGGTTGCCTTTTGAAAAAGCACCTTTGAGACAATAAAGGTGGGTTGTAAAAAATAAAATAAAGTTAAGAATATGTAGGAAAAGAGACACCTCTTTTTCAGATTTAACGGTTTGGATGAAATTGGAAGATCAGTTGGGATATGCTCTTCCATTAAAAGTTTAGTAGATCATGTGTTTGAAAAACAGCTGCTTTACTTATAGTGCTGCAATATTGCCCTGCAATTCATACATGTAGGCTGTGGGATATAAAACATAGTTTAAGATGCCCAATTTGGAAAATAAGGTAATAAGGCACCTACCATAGCAGTATGTGCTGGCAAAGATTTTCCTACGGTCTCTATATTTCTCCTACCCACCTACTGTTGTTCCCCATCTTTCAAAGACTCCCAATGTCTGGTTCTCACTGGCTTTGCTGTTTTTCTCCTGATTACTTTCTTCCAAAGCATCACAGTGACAACTAGCAAGGCAGCCAGCCCACGTTACCTTTTCAGGTAAACTGTTAATTGCAGCTGTGTTGCAAAGGGAGAGTAACAAGCATTGGGGAGAGTGGGCTGTAAAGACAGGATATTTGCAGTATCTGCCAGTTTTTTGTTTTCAGATTCTCTGTTGTAGTCACTGATAAATAGTGGTACATGATATTTGTTCATGAAGGTAGTTTTTGGAAGAAAGATATCTAAAACAGTGAGTTAGGTAAAGGTTTATTTAAGACATGTTTTTCAAGGGGCACTTAAAAACTCTGTAACTCTGCTAGCCTTATTTTCTCACCCTCCCATAATATATAGTAACAACTATTATTGGAATGGTATTGCTGTAATAATGAGTGGCCAGCCATGCTTCATGTGTATGTATCTATGTGCATTTATAGTTTGAGAGTCTGGGTAACTCAAAAAGAAACATATATTGGGATTATAGGTTGGAAGATTACAGAACAGTGGAATAAAATTACATGGAATAAAAATAGAATATACTTTGGGTGAATTGTAAGTTTCCAGACAGCCCACTTTTATATGGTTTTTCTTTTCAGCAATAGTGCTTCGGAACTCATACCTTATGCTTTATATCTCTCAGTAGTTTGATATCTCATGTTTTTCCAGAAGAGGCATTTACTGAACAGAAAAAAGGCATATAGTTAATCTAAAGTTAGGAGTATAACTTTTGTAAGGAGGTATTCCAGAGGTTGGCGAAAGAAAATAAAAATAAAACTCATGTAAGAACTACACAGTGGTAAGTAATAAGTGATAAGAGGGCCATTTAAATCCCTATAGCTAAGAGCCTGTCAGGTGCTCTTTAGGAAGGAAAGAGTTCTCCTCAAGTGACTGCTGGAACTGCAGAGTCCATCCAAAGGGAAAAAGGAGATGAGGTGAAAGAAGAGACAAGTGATGAAAGTCCTGAGAGCATCAGTCTAATCAATAGAAGCCATGTTACAAAGATCTTCAATTTAAGTCCTTTAGACAAAGAAAGGATACAGAAGCCCATTCTTTTTACTAATGCTTTGGGTGTTTATTGCCTCTAATTTGCAGGAGATTATAGATGCAGAAAGCCAGGACATGCAAAGCTGAATTAAAAATAATGGCTCCATTTTGCAAAGGGGTTTCACTGAGAATTCAGTAGCTTTTCCATGGGAATCGTTTGGCTGTCAGTTTCTTCTGTATGAATAATCTCCTGGGGAAGAATCTGTGTTTCATTTGTTCTGGTAACATAATTAGATTGCTTCTTTCTAGCTTGAAAAATGCTTTAATAGTTTTTCTGTTTCTTTAATTAGGAAATTTTGCAAAAATGATGGCATGTTCAGTGTTTAGATGCTACTAACTAGATTAAGGGATATATAAGAGTTATTTTCCTGTTCTCCAGTCTATGAAGGTCTAGTTCAGTATCTTGCTGATTGGTAGTCTTATTTTCATTCTATCAGTGTAATTTGATCCTCAACACCTTTTTTAGATTTTCTAAATCCTGATTTATTATTAAGTCATAACATGATTTAGGTGGGTTTTCACAGAATCATTTTCATGAGTCCAATAATAGCAGTTAGTTCACTAAATCAAGCTTAAATTCTTTAGGTATTATAGGAGCCAAGTATAAATAATATGAATGAGATTTGTTATATTTTATTTAAAAAAACAGGCTCACATTAATTATCCAGATTTCTGACACTTTTAAATAGACGATTTGATGATACCAAATCTGTTCAAAGGCATTTTCTGATATATATTTTTTCACACTACCTAAAATTTTCCTTTAGTGTTCTATTGCCATCTAGTGGATTTTCAGATTTGGCTTTTTTTAAAAAAATTGCAACAGATAGAAGCTACCTCCTTTTTGCTGAAGGGTGGAAATGAAATAAGTTCTGATGAAATTCCAAAATTCAAAGTTGGCAAGATTCCATCTGACTTCAAAATTTGAGATTTATAAAAGCAACAGGTCTTGCTTATGTCTTGGCAATAGGTTAGAGACACAAGATGTAGAAGGACCATGTATCAATATTGTGTACAGAAATGGCACAACTACCATCATCAATATGCAAAGATCAACAAAAGTGATCAATTTCATTGAAACTATGCTCACAAAGTCTAGAAGTAATTGTGTCAATTGTCTGAAGTGATCCAAAGAAATAGGATTAAAAATAAATAATCTTAACCACCTATGTTTTGTCATCTTTAGTATGATCTTAAAAGACAAATAACAGAATTAACATCAGTGAATTATCAGGCTTGGAAATGAACTTGAAGAAACAAGTCATGTATAGCAATTCTTCCAAATCTTTGTCAATAAAAAATTGAACATCATGAATTGGGAAGGTCAACAGCTGGATCCACTGATTATATACCATTTAAAGTCAGTTTTTATTAGATGGATAGCCATGTAAATTTGATTAATAAAAAATCTACCTCAATCAAAAGATCATGAAAGGTGTTCTGAAAGAAATTCTGAACTGAAACTGAATTAGAGAATGTTTGGACAACTTCATGTTGCATTACAAAAGCATCATACTAACCTACTTAAAGAGAAAATTATTTACTCAGTGTATATTAGCTGGGCTGATGTGATTGCAAAATGTGGATGTTAAATTGCAAATGTGATATACGGGTTGAAAACTACCCCAAAACCCAGGAAATGGCAAATGCTTAACATATCACAAGAAAAGAAATACATGGATTTGCCAACAGATACATGACATAATTTACCATGGTATTGTTTGGTATGCTTTAATGAGTTATTTTGTATTAATTATGGTTTTCTTTTTCTTTGTGCCCAGTTACATGGTTTAAGTTGGGCAGCCTATATATGCATAAATGAAATAAAATATGTAATGAAGTAGCAATAGCACTTAGACTTATGTATTGTTTCAAAGTGCAATAACAATCCTCACATCTATAGAAATGCTGGGCAAATGATATAACTCAGTTCCAAAGGTTAAAGCAGGAAAGGTTAAAGCAACTGAAGAGATCATGAATTGTAATCATTTGGTTTGGCATGATAATGTTGATGCATGCAGATCTACTTTGGAATAAGCCTCATAAAATTATGTGAAATAAACATAAATTGGAATAAACCACTTTATGATTTAGACTGATATGTGAATCCAATCAATATCTGGTGGAACTGCAGGCATCTGGGCACGGCTCTGGGAAAGTAGGAGGTCCTTTTCCCTTGGGTCTGTTCAAACAAATTCAAACCAAGGCGGTCTGGCATAAATCTCTTCTAATTGTTCTAAATCTTTTTGCTGAAGATTCTTAACTGATGAGCCAAACTGACTTAATTTATCTTATATTCACATTTTATATGTATATTATTTTAACTGTTCACCGCCCTGAGTCCTTCGGGAGAAGGGCGGTATAAAAATTAAACAAACAAACAAACAAACAAACCTTTCCAGTACCATTTTTACAAGTAGACATTGGGACTGTGTATCCAGATGATTTGGCATTAGAAAACTATAAGAGAACATTTCAGCATTGTAGGACACATTGCTATCAACCTCGGATTCAACATCCTTCAGGAAAAGCACAACTTCAGAAGAGTCTAGAGTACATAAAATGTTTAAGGTTACTTTGCCTCATCTGTTATAGTTCAAAACAGTGCTCCAGAATGGGATTAAAATAATAGAAGATAGTATTGCAAAAGTTGAAAACTTTTATGCAAATGTCATTGTTCATCTCTCTGTTACCCGGGAACAATTCCAGGATGCTGCAGAAGGATGGATCCCCCAGTTATGAACCTTGTATGAGGTTGGGATGGGAGGATTATTCCCTCCTTCCCTTGCAGAAAAATAAGGTAAGCAAACCCATCTTCCAATCCATCTTGATTCCAGGTACTGTAATACTGTAAGAATACACAGATACTGTATTCTTGATAGCAGTGTAGCATTGTTTGCCATTACCACCTTTTGGAATTTTATTTAGTCAGCAACCAGGAACACATTAAGCAAGTAGCTGTTGCTAAGACTTTCTTCTCATTTTGTATTCCATTCCCCATTATGTGCTTGCTTAATCATTTGTAATCTCCTCTTCAATACAAGTAAATGTAAATATTAATTTTCTCATACTAATTACCCCAAAAGCTGGGTGAAGTTTACAAAGAGCACAGGAGTGAGGAAAAAGGGGTTTATAAGATTTACCTCTTTTTTTTCCCCATCTCCTTGAGACAATATGAACCTTCCTTGCCATTAGGGCTTACCTGACTGTTTGGAGTCAGGTGAATCTTCCTGACCTTTAATTATTTAGGGGCAATTTCTGAATAAACTCCAAGATTTATGACTATAGAGGCATCTCTCTTGGTGTCTTCCTCCTTTGGTATCTCTCCTGCAACTTCTAAACTAAGTGTCAATATACAGATTAATAAAAACAATGCCATATTTTATAAGATGCAAAAAGGTTTGAATGTTAAATGTTTCAAGCTTAAAAGAGGTTCTAGCTTTTCCAGAAATATTTTTAAACATCCTGCATATCTTTAGTCCAATTATTATTATTATTATTATTATTATTATTATTATTATTATTATTATTATATTATTATTATTATGCGATGGTTGTAAGAATGAGGACTGTTCCACCTGTTCAGTGCCATCATAAGTTTCAACAGTTACTGAACAAGTGGTCTTTAAGCGAGGAACACCTGTACATGAAGGCTGTCTCATTTTATCCTCAGTCATGAAAACCTGTGAAATGATCATTCATGTATATATGATTTGATTTTGTCTTTATACGTACTGGAAAGGCAGGTTTTGTTGTTTGTAAACCATGCATTCTGGCTAGGGTGAACAAATGCTGGTGGCTCCTGTATCCATGTCATCCTTGTCTCCCTATTTGCCTCCTTTTCTGCCTCTCTGACTCATTGTGGGGAACTGAATTTCCTGCCATTTCAGGATGGAAAACGGATAAAGACAATCCTGAAAATATGCATATTACAATTACAAAATAAAGGACAGCTACACAACTTTTTCCCTTAAGCTGTATCTTACCCCAATAAAATGTGGCTTCATTCACTATTCAACCTTCAGACTATTCAAAATATTAAATGCAGCCTTTACCAACTTAAAAGAATATTGATTCTGATCTGAGGGTAGGATCCTAAACTCAAGTAATTGAAGTTACAGATAGCCTTAAACTATGACAACAATTGGGACCAACATTTCTGTTGCTAAGCAAGGTGGTTGTTAAGTGAATCATGCACAATTTTACTACCTCTTTTGCCACAATGGTTAAGCAAATTGCTGCACTTGATAAGTGAATCATGCAGTCGTTAAGCAAATCAGACATCCTCACTGAATTTATTTGTTGGAAGCCGGTTGGGAAGATTGCAAATGGCGATCATCCCAGGATGCTGCAAATTCTGTAAATACATGCTGGTTGCCAAGCACCTGAGTTTTATTACATGAATGAATGCTATGGTTGTAAGGTTGACTGCAAGGACCAGTCATAACTCACTTTTTAGTGCTGTCTTAACTTCAAAGGGTTTCTAAATTACAAAGGGTTTGTAATTTGAGGACTACTTGTAATCAAACCATGTTTAAACAAGCCATGATTTAGCTTGGGATATAACCACTAACTTAAGTGCATTATGTGAACCCCAGACAAGATCCCACAAGATTTTCTCTCCCTCGCCATTCCCCGCCCTGAAAGCATTGGGTTGGGTTGTTAGATGCATCCATCTCAGGAGGTTATATCTTTGATGGCTGAAATGTATCTTTTTATCTCTGAACATTGATATTGATTAAAATTTTTAATTTCACATTAGCTGCCCAGAGTTGCTTTTCAAGCTGGGTGGCCAAATACATATAATTAATTGATGCTAAATTCATTAAATATGAGAGATTGTGGGAAGGGTAGGAAAGGAATGGAAGAATCGGTCCTTTCAGGCAGGCCAGGTGAAAAAAGAGACATTGGCAAGGACTACTAGAACAAGATATCAAGCAAAATCAAGGTGGGGTGTCTTGAATTTCTGCTTCATTTCTTTTATGTACACTGAGAGCATATGCACCAAGACAAATTCCTTGTGTGTCCAATCACACTTGGCCAATAAAATATTCCTATTCTATTCTATTCTATTCTATTCTATTCTATTCTATTCTATTCTATTCTATTCTATTCTATTCTATTCTATTCTATTCTATTCTATTCTATTCTATTCTATTCTATTCTATTCTATTCTATTCCTTTTTCTGTCCTAGGTCTATGTTGACACCTCTTATATGAAGAGATCATAGGCAAGGTTGAAATGCTATCTAAAGCACTGAGACAAACTCTGCCATAATTAACTTACTATAAACAAAGGTGAGAAATCCCTATAAAAATTTCCAAGATTTGGTGTTTATTCCAGACTAGTATTAAAGTTCATGTGTGGGTCGTGACATTGAATGAGCTCTATGACTTAGCAGAACCCTGACTGTTTTTCATTACTTCAAACAAACAGTGGTATCATGAAACCTTTGGTAAGTGTTGTACAAGGCTAAGTATCAGAAAGAAATTGGAACGGAAATATAGAGGCTTCAAAATGTTGCTAATGTTGAAATCTAGTCAGACGATGCTCGATTATGAAACTAGTGGCGGCACTGGCATTGATGTCATCTGAAATGAGTCAGGATGTGCAACACAGAAGAAAGGTGTGAATTCCACTATGTGTTTCTAGCAACTCTCTGTATGGCGAACATTATTTAAAATGAAAACGAACTGTAGATACAATATAGAAATCCTCCCCTCCAATGGCAACCATGACAAAGCCATGAAGAGCTATGGAAGCCAGTACTAATGAGCAACCAAGTAGCAGAACGAATTGGCTGTCCTCCTTGGTTTTCCATGTGTCTCCCCGCAAGACATGAGTGCAGTGATGAAGATATTCTTGAGCTACAACTGCTGGAATTTTGTGTTCTTGGCTGGTGACCGGGATTCCCCAAAGTTGTACTGTAATTCTGATGGGAAGCACACAGCCTTTACAGGGAGAAGAGATCAAACATGGAGCTAGCTTGGAGTCACTGTGCAATTGCAAAAGGGCTAGGGTAGACCACTCCCCCCAAGTTCCTTGCAGCCTTATCTAATTGTTCCTAGGTGTAGGTTGCCAGACTGGAGAGATTCCTGTGTGATAGGCAGAGCACAATCAAGGAATTAGCTTGAACTCTGCAAGTGTTGGTCTAGTCGCTTGCACCTGATAAATTCAGCAATACAGTACATGGTAGACGTTCTGCTCTCCATACACTAGGGACCGAGTAAGTGGGCACTCAATTCTGCATGAACAAGCATAGCCTGTACTATTCTTGGTTGTTGCATGGTATCCCTTTCATATTTTATTTGAGAGGTAGCTTAAACATTAGAGATAGATCAAAAATGAAGTATCAGTGGAGAAATTCTGAAGAAAGGGTTCAAGTTTAGAAAATTCTAGTTTCTACTACTGTATCGCTTATTTGCTTTTTTGTACTGCTTTTTTTTCTTTGTTTCTTTAGAAACTGCTACTTAATCCTTGTTTTGATTAGAACACTGCTCTCTTTTCACTTCTTTATTACTAACTGTATTTTTGTTATATCCGTCTAGGACAGGGGTCAGCAACTTGCGGCTCTGGAGCCACATGTGGTTTTTTCATCCCTCTGCTGTGGCTCCTTGTCACTCAAAATATGCATCACAATCACCAATGTGCGACACCCACCAGCACGCAATTTATTGAGCTTTTCAACCCCAAATAGGCCAACCATGGATAAATCCAAGAAAAGTTTCATAAGAAAACAACGTTTAATTCAACTACATATGCTAGTTTTGTGGCCACTCAAGAAATAGTCAGACACGGGAAAAGTTTTGTGGCTCCTGATGTTTTCTTTCTATGGGGAACAGGTCCAAATGGCTCTTTGAGTGTTTAAGATTGCAGACCCCTGTTCTAGGAAATCCTGGTAACTTCATTTATTCTGTGGGTGTTGTGGCACCAATATATTGTTTTTATTAGAACATTGGACTTCTGTTTGCCAACCACAAGATTTCTTAATTTATTACTAATTATATTAATAATTAATAATTTTTATTTTTGTTGTTTTCTAAGAAATCCTGTTTACTTCATTTTCACTGTGAGTTATTTTTTTAGCACCATCTTACTACTGAATAGGAATGTGCCTTTGAAGTCAGTTATTCTAATAAATTAAAGAGGTTTGGGTAAACTTGAAGTTGGCAAACTGCAAATCATAGTACAGCCAAAGCCATCATGACCTGAAGACTTCCCATAGGTTTCATATACATACATTTCCTAGCAGTTACCTCATCTGTGTAATCAACCGGGTCACATGGGAAATAGCCTTCTGCTTTTCCTGCAGGTCAAAGAGCTGCAGTGGCATAGGCCACTGTCTCTATGCTTACCAAGTTTTCAGTGATATCAAACGTGGCTTGTCCACAGACACATAACAGGGTTGCCGCCTTCAGGATGTCATCTGTGATCTGGTTAGCCTGGAGATAGTTGTCTACTCGGGAGATGTATGAGCTCCAGTGTTACGGCTGAGTAATGTTGAACTCGTTGAGTCTTCCAAGTTTAGCCATTTTGAGAAGGCCCCTGTGGTACTGGTTAATGCCTGTTTTACTGCGGGTGGAGCTGGGGTGCACTTAGGAGTCCTGGGCACGGATCCCTTAGGTGCATCTGTGCCTCCAGTGTGTCTTACTGGCAGGCAGGGTGGGGAGCAGGGTCCCACCAGGGCTTTTTACCTGGTCTGACACTCAGTGATTTCAGCGTGCCTCCAGTGTGATTTATGGCGGGTGGGAGTGAGGACTAGTCCTGCTGGGGCTTTGTTACCCAGCCTATTACCCAGTGACTTCAGTCTCTTAGTTAGCAGCAGCTCTCTCCTCTGCAGCATCCCATCCTTGTTGCCACTATTGTGTAGTGGGCTTCAGTAGGCAAGAACCAGACCAGAAGAGCTGCAACAGCATTTGTTGACTCAAAAATAGAAATGAGGAACTGCAGACAAATGCCTGTTATTTATACTCTAGCCAATCATAGAACTAGAAAAAGCCCACCCAAATATAAATGTTCTAAATTTTCCTCCAAAACTGTTGGGGTCATCTAAAGGTTAGTTTCACTTTAACACAATTATATACATTCGATACATAACAAAAACTACCAAGTTCAAATGGAAAGACTCATGATAAGCTTTATCCCCATAAGAGCCAATGTAGTGGTTAAGGCAACAGGCCAAAAATCAGGAGCTCCCGAATTCTAGTTCTGCTTAAGCACAAAAGTCTAATTGGCTGCCTTTGGACCAGTCCCTCTCTCTCAGCCCAGTGCATCTTGTTGTGGAGAAAATAGGAAGGAATGCTAGATATGTTCACCGCTTTATGTTGTTTATAAAAACAGTAAACAGGATACTGTATAAATAACATATCAATAAAACAACACCTGTTTTGAGCCCAAAACAAAAATTAAGAGATACATCTGAAGGGGCGTTTTAACAACTGTTTGAAAGCATTGAAGCATTGCTTTGAAGCTAAACCAAAGCTTCCTAACAGGACAATTAACCAGTGGAACAGCTTGCCTTCATAAATCGTGGATGCTGCATCACTGGAGGTTTTTAAGAAGAGACTGGACAGCCACTTGTCTGAAATGGTATAGGATCTCCTGCCAAAGCAGACGGTTGGGCTAGAAGACCTCCAAGTTCAGTTCAGTTCAGTTCAGTTCAGTTCAGTTCAGTTCAGTTCAGTTCTGTTCTATTTCTATTCTATTCTATTCTATTCTATTCTATTCTATTCTATTCTATTCTATTCTATTCTATTCTATTCTATTCTATTCTATTCTATTCTATTCTATTCTATTCTACCTCCTTTCTTTTGAAGGGGGGAGGGGAGGACATTTTATTTCTGGAAACCCACCCCCTTCAAACATTTGCTTGATTCCCTGGCCTTTCATTGAGTCCTCGCAGCTCAGAAACTTTCTATAATGGCCACTCCCTCCCTCCCTCCACACACACACCCGTTTCTCTATCAGCTTCTTCCTTCGGCACCTGGAATCCAAGTATGCTGGTGGGGGAGAGAGGGAGGGATAGGGTCCTGCAAGCTCAGGTGAGTCCCACTCACCTGGCAGGCCAGCTCCTCAGAACAAACTGTTGACCAGACCAGGTGCACGGGGTTGCTACCATCATCTGATCTACTCCCCATACCTGCCCCTGCCTCTCCTCCTCCTTCCTGAGCGGCTGATTGATGATGGAGGCGATGGTGCTGGAAACTTACCAGGTGGAGGGTTGTTGATGGGACTGGCTGGAAGAGAGGACCAGACTCCGGGGAACAAGGGCAATGTAGAGCCTAAGGGCTGCTTGTTCCACTTCCCGTCCCCATCATCTGATTGCGGGCAGCTCCGAGTTGCCACTCACCACCTTCATGGTCCTGCGGCTGGGCTCGTTGGCCATTCGTCCCGACCACTGGCCTGAGCAAGCAAGAGATTCCGGGCTTAGGGGTGGGTTTGGAAGGGAGTGCCAGCAAGAGGTACCCACCACCCCTCCATGGCTGGGAGCACCCCCTATGTTTCAAGGCAGTCCCCCCACTTTTTCTCCCTCCCTCCCTTCCACCCTCCATTAGTTGGAAATTGTAACTGTGTGAACGACAGAAGCTAGGTTTTCTGTGTTTGGGTGGTGGAGAGAGCAAATATAGCAGGTTGCTGCCTTCCTTGCTGTGCGCCATGGGGGAGTTATGTTGTCCAAGTTGGAGATTAGAGCAGGCAGTTTACTTCCTTGCCTAGCTGGTTGCGAAGCTTGGTTTTCGGTGGCTCAGTTGGGCAGTTAGGGCTCATGGCTGGTCCGCAGACAGCAATTTGAGGTGAGAAGTGGCTGGGAGGAGTGAGCATGGCCTATTCAGCTGAACTGCACTAAGTTAGTTATCGGTTCTCCTGAACTGCTGCGAACCGGCTGAATCCCACCACTGCTACCGATAGAGGATAATATTTGTAACTCAGGTTGAAATGTGTAATCCTTTGTGTTCTTTGAGCGTGGTTGTTTTCTTGAGGATGTTTCATTATCCAAACTAGGTAACACTGATATTATCTGCATAATTATTTATTTAAAATAGCGCTATTCTTTACAAATAATTATTTACAAATAATTTAAAATATTAAAACACAGTTACGTTATTCTGTTTAATTCAGTTTTAAATGGGCTTTAATGCTGTATGGTTCACTGTTTTATCATGGCTGTACACTGCCCTGAGTCCTTCGGGAGAAGGGCGGTATATAAATTCAGTAAAACTAAAACTAAGAAGTAAGGAGCATTTCAAACTTCCAGTGGTTTTTGAGTTATAGTTTTATTGTAATTTCTTATATGAATTACATTTCCATCAATTAAATCCTCCTATATGGCTCACATGAGCCTCATTAATTATGCTTTGTTTTGACTGCCTTCACACCCTCTGTTCAGAGTAGGCCCTTTTTCACCTTTTCACAGGATTGTCAGGCATTTTGGTGGCATTCTTCTCCAATTCAGGGGTTTACACTGTCTTCTCTGTTAGCATTTATCAATTAGAGCCTCCCTATATCTAAATCCAGCCCTTCTGCCAGCAAGGAAGTGGTAATAATTGTCAAATTGACCAGCAAATATTTTATAATTAGACTCCATAATGCTCTGCAGAACTATTATAGGCTTCAAATAGTGAGGAGGCATGACTATGACTAAGCAAAGATGTCATTTGCTATAAATATCTTCTTTCTACATTATTGTTGTTAACAGTAAAAAACAGTAAAAACTGAAATTAAAACAAGGAACTAAATTTTTATGTATTCAAGTATTAGTAATCAAACCAAAGTCTATTTAGAATGGTATCTTGTCTCTAAAAGAAAATCTGGTTTGAATAATAATAATTTACTAAGCTTGTATGCCATCTGATTCTCAGCAGCAATGGGTGGCTACTTACAACATCCCTCCATTTGGTCATCAGAAGTATAGGGATTATTGATCTGGTAGGAAATATGGTGAGTATGTACACACACGGATATGTACATACCAGAGGTGGGTATCAGCAGGTTCTGACCAGTTTTGGAGAACCAGTAGCAGAAATTTTGAGTAGTTCGGAGAACCAGTAGTAAAAATTCTGACTGGCCCTGCCCCCATCTCTTCTCTGCCTCCCAGTTCCCATCTGATCAGGAGAAAAAGGGGATTTTGCAGTAACCTCCCCCTGGAGTGGGGTGGGAATAGAGATTTTACAGTATCCTTCCCCTGCCATGCCCACCAAGCCATGCCATACCTACCAAGTCACACCCACAGAACCGGTAGTAAAAATTTTTGAAACCCACCACTGGTACATACATACATTCATGTATATTTTCTAAGAGGGTCAATTTTAGAATTCTAGAATCTTTGGAAGTTATTTAAGACAACAATCAAAGCTTATTTGGAATGTCTATCGCAATTTATGATTGGTATTAACTCACCCAAGCAGAGAAATAATATGACTAAGAAGCTGAGTCAAAGAAGATGTAAGAGAAAGGAAAGATTTCTTCAGAAAAGAGAAGCACTATCTACTCACGAGACTATAAAAAGAAACATGTACTTGGGCAAAATAAATAAAGTCGATTATAAAGGGTGCAGACATGAATCTGAAAAGCAATAAACCATTAAAACAATTTTAAAAAGTTATATACAGCAGAAACAGCAAAACAAGAAACAGCAGGGAAGCCAATGAGTTGGACTGCTTAAAATATCAAAAGATGTCCCCCCGCCCCCAGCATTTCATTTGTTCATGTTTTCATGCTCATTTATGTTTACTATATATGCTTTTCTAATATGTGGTTTATGAAATTTGATATGGACCAGCCTGAGTTGTGCTGAGTGGAGAGTTGTATAAATTGATCAAATAAATAAAATCTTTAAAGTAATTTCCCACCAATGTGCAACTATAAAAGCTTAAGTGTGAAACTGATTATGGTCTGGTCAGCTTCAGGAAGTTCAGGGAGAGTTCATATCAACTAATTAAAGTCACAGGGGAATTTGTTAACTTGTAATTAGTACTTTTTAAAGATGCTTGGTGCTGCTGAGAAAAATAGCTCAGAAAGGATACCTTATTTATGCAAATGTTTCTACTCTGAAAGGGAACAAAAATGAGGAAGAAATGAGTCAGATACAGGACACTGTATAAGGATGAGATGACAGCAACCAGCAATCTTCACAGTCTCTCTTTCAGTTAGATATTTGCACAGCAATCATTTCACTTAACAATTGTCATGAGAGTGGCAAAATCTAAGTTTGAGACAATTAGCAACTGCATACTGGAACAAAAATATGCAGTGACTGATGTATTGCATTTTATCTGGATAGCGCATGATGTATTGCATTTTATCTGGATGCTTGACCCAATAACAATAACAAAGTTGTGTACTTTTTCATTTTTCTCATAAATATAATCCAATAGGTAATATGCCAATGTAAAAAAGAAATGACAATATAATCCAATAATTTACTGTATGAATGTCCCAAAGATGCTTTTTTTCACAGGGCAACTGGATTTTCTGATTATTCTTTGAAGACATTTCGCTTCTCATCTAAGAATTGTTATAAGTTAAGTCACAATTACTACAAGTTCAATAGTGCAATATCTGATTTAGTACGAATAATAAATTGATACCAGGCCATATTTAATGCAAGCCAAAATTCAGTTAATGCAAGGTTGTTATTTTGGACACTAACCACTGGTGTACAAAATGGAGGAAAGTTAGATAAACTGCGGGACCGCCTTCTGCCGCCGATAGCCTCCCACCGGCCAGTACGCTCCCACAGAGAGGGACTCCTCAGGGTGCCGTCAGCCAGGCAATGTCGGCTGGCGACCCCCAGGGGGAGGGCCTTCTCTGTGGCAGCACCTGCCCTCTGGAACGACCTCCCCCCGGAAATACGGAGGATACCAGATCTCCGGGCTTTTCGCCGTGCCCTAAAAACTTTTCTGTTTCATCAAGCTGGGCTGGCGTAACACCCCCCCCCCCTCTAAATATTTTTAATTGAAAATGGATTGTAGTCGGGAGGTTTTAAATTTTAGGCCAATTTGTATAATTCTTTTAAAGATTTTAAATTTTCTATTGGGATGTTTTTTATTCTTGGCTGTGCACCGCCCTGAGTCCAGTAGGAGAAGGGCGGTACACAAATAAAATAAATAAATAAAATAAATAAATTCATAGAGAAGAAGAGTATCTCAAAATTCCAGTTACTGATGTGGATCAACAGGGGGAAAGTTATTGCACTGATACTCCACTTCTTTTATGAGTAGCCTCTGGTTAGCCAACCAGAGCTGGAGACTAACTTGATGTACTTTTCTTTGTCTTGGAACGGACTTATCTTAGCAACATCTGGTGAAAAGGAGAAGCGACATGTCATGCTGCAATTATAATGAAGGGATCCTCAGCCCGTCTGAGCACCCTGGACGACAGGTAGAGACTGGTCAGTTTAGAGGAGATGCTCTCAGGGAAAGCTTGCATTCTTCTTCCCTTCACTAACTCCCTTGTGTGAGTAACAGCAGTGAAAAGACCCCTTTGGGTTACAGATTAACAGAGTTGGAAGGGATCTTATAAGTCATCTAGCCCCCCCCCAGCAGAAGACCCTACACCATTTCTGATAAATGGCAGTCCAATCTTTTCTTGAATGTCTCAAGTGATGAAGCTCCCACCACTTCTGAATGCAAGCTGCTCCATAGGTTGATTGTTCTCACTGTCAGAAAGTTCCTCCTCATTTCTAGGTTGAATCTCTCCTTGGTCAGTTTCCATCCATTATTCCTTCAGGTGCTTTGGGAAATCGCTTGACCCTCTCCTCTCTGTGGCAGCTCCTCAAGTATTGGAACACTGCTATCATCTCTCCCCTGGTCCTTCTCTTCACTAGGCTAGCCATGCCCAGTTTCTGCAACCTACAAAGTTACTTACAAAGGCAAGCTTGGCTCGCCTTTGCGAGGAAACTGTGGATTAGCACGTCGAGTGAGGCCAAACGGTTTCTTGCACGGTTGCAAAGAGCAACCCCCAAAAAAGAGACGTCAAGCCTGAGGCCCCACTGCCGCCGCTCCACGCCCTCCCAGGACCGGCAGATGTCCAGCCCTTTTGAACTCCCTTGCCCGCCGTTGAAGTCATTGGTTGCAAAGAACCGCCTCTTCTCCGCCCCTGCTGTTAGCTCGCTCGCAGTTGGGCGCTGCCTTAGTTAGCAATCCGCTCAGTTGGTAGGAAGAAGTGGAAGAAGAAGAAAGGCGGTCGGATGGGGCTTCGCTCACCTCAGTTAATGTCTTCAAGGTGGTTTAAGAAGTGCTTCTTGAACGGCGAGACGAAGCGCGGAAAAGGCGCTGCTGATCAGCAGCAGCAGCGACCCGAGGAGGGAGGTTCGCAGCAGCCGAAGCCGCCGCCAGCTCCTTTGCAATACAGGCGGCCCAAATTCCTGCGTGGAGCGGTTTGCGCGGAGAAGTTGCCTAGGAAGCGACCCATCTGCTGCCCCTCCCGGGACAAGCCTCTCCAGTGGGACACGGGCTATGCCGAGTGAGTATCCCGGGCACCCTAGGTAGAAAGAAGGCTGCTTGACAGAAAGAGTTAAGGCGCGGGATGAGGAGACGGCCCCCGTGAGAAGCCTGACTATTGCTGCTTCTGGGCTTGGTTGGCCTCTCTCGGGTGTTAAGTTTTCTTTGGAAAAGGCTGCACATCCGTTTCAGGGACAAACTAAATCAGGGGTCTCCAATTTTGGCAACTTTCAGCCTGGCGGACTTCAGCTCCCAGGCTGGGGAATTCTGGGAGTTGAAGTCCGCCAGACTGAAAGTTGCCAAAATTGGAGACCCCTGAACTAAATGATATGTATGTAGAACAGCTACATATAGCAGTAATGCATCTTATCGCACTTTGAAACGTGCCCTTGCTACTGTTCTGCTGAAAAATAAACAAGCTTATTAAAGTGGTACAAAGTCCTATCAAATAGTTCAGTTTAATAAGACTGTTAATTACAACCTAGGACATTTTTAGTAACTTTTTGTACCTTTCGGCAACTGGGTTGAGGATAAGAATAAATAAAAGTAAGACAAGAATAAGACAAGAACAAACAAACAAATGTTGGCTTTAGGGTATGAACAGAGAGCTAAATATCCATATATGAATATGCCAAATTCAAAGGAAAATGTCTCATTGTTTTTAAGCAATTTTCCTAACCATGAGTCTGGAAAATTATCAAAGTTAAGTTTACATTAGGATGGGCTAACAAGCTTTGGTTGACATAGACTTTCCCAGCCTTAATTTTTCACAACTTTAGAACTTATTATGAAGTCACCCATTACATTGTAATTCTAAAAGATATTAATGTTAAACTACATAACTTTTTATGAAATCAACTCATAACTTCACCAGTTGTATTTACACTAGTGAAAATTCCTACCATTGCATTTGCTGAAAGAAAATGTGTGTTACGGTTTTCCTGGAACTACATTTGCTTTATTACACAGTTGTCAGTTGTTAAATTAATGGCATTAGTCTAGGTGTGTTGTGAGTTCCTTTTCTTGCAAGGATGTTTTATGAGCACTGGTAGGAGACACAAGAAACAAAACAGGAGTTTCAACTTCCCCATTTGTATTGTCAATAACTTCATTATTTGCATTTGAAATCTGATTCTTAGACCATAATTTAAACCTTTTTCTGGGGTTTTAGAGGCAGTATTATGTTCAGCTTTGCCTGGTGTGCCATCTGCTACCTTCTTTGAATCACTATAACCTCAGTATCTCGGCCTTTAAAATTTCTCAGTGGGATGATTCCAACATATTTGATTCCCGCTAAATTTATATTCTGTTTTTCTGTACATGCAACACTTACAGCATCATTACAAATAGACCCCTATTCTCCATGGTGTTACCCTTGAAGATGGCTTGGAAATTGCAACTAGCTAATTGCTGCTATTCAATAGTTAAGTGGGGTGGGAAGTCACTCTGCTATATTCATTGCCAGTAAAGCTGCTGGACCCAATATGTAAATCTGCCAGTCACTTAGGATCAGGGACTGAAAATATTACTCTTTCCCTGAACAAGAGATGAGGAAGGGTTTTCAAAGGCTAAGGACATATTTTTTTTTTGCTTCAGCTATTTCATCATTGTAGAGGACAACAAACAATTCTTAGGAAGGTGTGAGATTTAAAAAGAATAAAGTGGTGAAGAAGTGGATGAGTGCTTTTCGATTGTTCATGCTTTTAAATCATTAATTGCCAAGTATAGTGGAATAAATTGAATGCTTACTTTGAAAACTACATTTTAAAAGGGAAAAATAATACATTGCTTCAATGAAACAGATTTTCTCTGTTCCAACAGGCGAGTGACTTTGATTTAAAGTGCAGCAATCCATAGTGAAGCAAATATGCTGCATTTCTGTATGATTAAATAAAGCTTCATTACCTTTTAAAATAAGGTACTTGTACAATTATCTTGAATATCTTCATCTAAGTATTATTCAAGCAGGGATTCTGTGGCTTATTGCCATAATGTCATGTCTTTATTGTATTTTATATTTTAATTACTAATGTCTCAAGCATTCAAGTGAATAGAAGGGTAAAATACAAAGAAGTCTGCTTGAAGCCATACGTAATAAGCAAGGTAATAATTGGTAACCATGTTGATAGGGGAATGCATCGGTTTGATAGGATGATAGACTGAAATATTAGCACGTTTTATATTCTTATAAAACCATTCATATTTCCAGCATGATATTTTGCAACTGAAAAAGCTAAACTAAAGTTCTGCCTAACATGGAAAATCTGGCTATTACAAAAAGGACCCTTTTTTTCTCTTTGGACTGAAATTTTTGCACTAAAATCTTAACCTTTCCTTGAGATAATGCCTTTAGATAAAATATATTCAGTGAGGTTAGCTAAACTTGAAAAACAAGACCAGAAGATCATTTCAGTGTGAGAAAAATGACATGAATGTATCATAGTCAAAAGCTGAATTTTCAGTAATTTGAGTTGAGCCTTCTGTGTTTGTAGAAATGGATAAGAATGTTCTTGTTTGAGAAGCTACATTACCTTGGGTCAAACAGTTTTTTGAATATTTCCCTCTTGCACTGGATCTGAATATTAGTTGAAGGTTCATTTCTGTTGTCTTCTAGAACATGTGAGATGTGTGCAATGCGTAGGAAAAATCTAAAATATCATAGTTGACAGTATTGAAAGCTTTTAGATCCAATGGTGACATAATTTGCCCAGAGTTGCTATGTGGAGAAGATGGGTGGTTTCTAAATGTGATATATAAATCGCGCTGTTCACTTTTTACTGTAGGTCATTGAGGAACAAGAATGGAAAATTTAAGATCAGTCAGAAATTATGTATACAGTAAAACTAAGGTAGAGTTCCTCCTAAACTCTTGCCTCTTAAAATTATCTGGAACCATCCTTTAGAAGATGCTGCTATTTATATGATAAGTCCAAATGTAATTGCCCTCTAAGTTATTAAAGATAAAGTTTGAGTAGATACATGATTGACCTCAACTCTAGTTGAGTTTGACAAGTCAAAGTTTATGGCAAGTAAATGAAAATGGAAGTTTACTATTGAGTCCAAGAAAACAGAAGTACATTGAGTAGTGTGCTTGAAAAGTCAGGTGAATAATCCAAGGGAGATACAATATTTGATTATAAATCAAGATGTGACGATAAAGGATATTGACAATAATTAAAGTAACGATTTCCTTTTGGTATTTTAGTTCTATGAAATTATTTTCCCCTTTTTTAGGTTTTCTGAACCTTTGCATTTCTTTGCCACTGAACATTTATCTAACTTTGCCCATGGTTGTTACTGAAACTTCATGTGAATTCTATTAATATACAAAGGATGCTTGACCCAACAACAATAACAAAGTTGGGTACTTTTTCATTTTTCTCATAAATATAATCCAATAGGTGATATGGCAATGTAAAAAAAGAAATGACAATATAATGCAAGTAATTACATTAAAATCTTAACTTACTGTATTTTTTTTAAATTTGATTTATATGCCGCCCTTCTCCAGAGACTCAGGGCAGCTTACAATGCATTAAGCAATAGCCTTCATACTTTTGTATATTTTATACAAAGTCATCTTATTGCCCCCACAACTGGGTCCTCAATTTACCCACCTTAGAAAGGATGGAAGGCTGAGTCGACCTTGAGCCTAGGGAGTTTCGAACTGGTGTAATTGCAGGCAGCTGGATGTTAAATGCTGCCTTTAGTAGGAGGCATTAGCCACCTACGCCACTCAGGCTTTGAATGCCCCAAAGGTGCTTTTTTTCAAGAGGCAACTGGACTTTCTGATTTTTCTTTGAAGATATTTTGCTTCTCATCTAAGAAGCTTCTTCAGCTCTGCTGAAGGAGAAAAAAAAACAAGACATAAAAATGAAATACAAAACTTACAAATCTCTATGTGAGTGCTTTCTATTGTCTCTATCCTGTATTCTATTAGTATTATTTCTATATTACTATGCTAATTACTATTACTATAACAATATACTGTATTGTATTATTAGTTACTATTATATTTCCTCTATAATGTACCTTAGTGTATAACTATTCTATTGTTATTACATTTCCTCTTTAAGTTCCTCTTTAATATTACTACATCCTATAATATTACTACATCCTATAATATTACTATTATGTAGCAATGCTTTTTTCTTGCAAATCTTGTTCTCTCCCCCGTTTTAATTCCTTTCTTTGGAATTTCTTCCGTTTTTTCTTTCTTTCTCTATTAATGGGCCAGCATAATAGAGCACTTGCATCTTTCCACATGATGCTTTGCTTTGCTTCCCCCCCCCCTCTCATTTGGACCATCCATTCCCTTTGAAGGAACATGCTTCTTTTATTCAACTGCTTTTTTTGATTTGCTGGTGGCTCCAGAGCTTCCAAAACACACATCTCCTCTGACACCTGTTTCAAGGTTGCTGCTTTATTGGCAACTCTACTCTGCTGTGGTGGGGGTGGGGGCGTCATCCAAGTCATGGTTGTCCCAAAGGTGCTTTTTTCCAAAAGGCAACTAAACTTTCTTGATCTTTTATTGAAGACCAAGAAAAGTCTTTGAAAACATTTTGCTTTTCATCCAAGAAGCTGAAGAACCGAAGAAGCTTCTTGGATGAGAAGCAAAATATTTTCAAAGAAAAAAAACCAAGGAACTCCAGTTGCCTTTGGAAAAAAGTACCTTGGAGATCCCAAGATGAGCTGTAGATAGTTGTTGCGGTCAAGTGAAATGGGAGACCATTTGGCCATATAGTTACTTAGTTGAACCATATCAAATAGAACCTAACTAACTAACTAAAATGTTGAAGATAAAATATTCTTACTTGGACAAAGTTGATTCGAGATTAATCTTTGCTAATAACCTTGAAAGAAAGAAATGATACTAGTTCCTTTCTCTTTGTGTTTGAAAATCAATTATCTAATCCATCACATCACTTGTGTTACTGGCAGGGACAGATTTCTTAAGATGTTGTCATATTGTATATCCTTCACGTCTGTGCTTTGCTTTTATATTTCTTTCCTGCATGACTGTCTTCCTCTTTTGCTAGAGTTGCTACCCTTTTATGACCAAGGAATCACATCACCAGTTTTGTCATGACATAAACATCGAATCCAAAATATAGCAGATATCTGTCTTTTGAAATAGAGTACACTGTGTGTACATGCTGATTAGAAGAAAAGGACATTTTGCATGTCAGCTACTTCCTGTGTTTATGAAAATTTAGCACAGTGAAACTGATTTATAGGAAGTTGGATGGATGAGAGGGCAATCTTGCAGCAACATCTGTCACCCCACTGATTGCCAGGGTTGATTTGGCTGATCTAGCTGACAAGGCAGGTATCCCCTTCATCCTTCATTGCTCCATGTGTGTCCCTCCTGAAGCTGCTTGCTAGGTGGAAGAGGACGACTATCCCAGGTCAGGTATGCAGTTTGTAGGAGGTTTATGGTTAGTTCATATTGGAAGAAAAATCTCCAATGTGAGATCATTTAAAGAGACACAAAGAAAGGCAAGAAAAGCTCATCCCCCAAATAGAATTCACAGATAAATGAAGAGCTCTAAGAAGTAAAACCAGATTGGGGTAATAGCTAAGCCTCTGGGAGTTCTAGTGCCATGTTAGGTACAAAGCCAGCCAGGGGACCTTGGGTCAGTAACTCTCAGCCCTAAGAAGATGGCAAACCACTTCTAAATTTTGCTAAGAAATTGCCATCAGGATTCACACTGATGTGAAGGCGCACACATGAACAAGAAGTCAAACAGCTTTGTTCAACCTGACTCTACCGTCCCTTCATCCCATGACGTTTAGGTTACAACTTCCAGAATTGTCAGTATACCTAGAGGTGGGTGGATGTTGTAGTTTGAATGCATCCGAAAAGTATTGCATATCTACAGTGAGATATATTGGAAGCCAATTGGTTCATGTTTTGATTATTCCTGAGAAGTCTCCATTACCTTGTTTTATTGCTACTTTATCCTATTTCAGAAGCTAAGAAGGATTAAGCCTGTTTAATACTTGGTTGAGAGTCTAGTATCAAGAAACATGAAGGTTGTACTCTGGTATTCTTGCATACAGGGAGAGGCAGACTGTTTCCATGTCATTGATAATATAACTGTTTGTTGTATCCATATAATCACAAGTTATGAGAGTCTGTAAATTGGACTTAAGTTCATGCCCAGTTGTGGAGATATAAATGTGTCCCCCCTACTTACCAGATTTGGGGCCTGAAAAATTGTGATTGTATTTCCCTGTTAAGATGTAAGACGGTTTAATGCATTGGCATTGTCTGAAACTTGATGATGTATTAGTTGAATTGAGGGATTTCTTGTAGAACTAGGATTCACACGTTATTTGACTTAATCAGCTTATTTTATTTTAGTCTTATTTTAGCTTACAAAATATTGTTATCAAAGCAGTTCAGCTTACAGCAGCTATAGAAGTTGCAAGATCAGAAAATTGTTTCATATCCTCTATAGAGATAGAAGCCCTTCAAGCTTTAAACCAGGAAACTGACTTGCATGAATTAGATTGTGTTAAGTAAGTGAATGCTAATTATAGAAAGAGGCATAAATTAAGGGACCAGAAAAGGACAGATTCTAAAGATAACAAAGTAGACAATCCTCATGGCTCTTCTTATAGTTTCCCACATCTCCTGTTATTTCTTGTTACATACAGTAAATCTAGAACCCATTGCTAGAAGTCTGCTATTTTCATCTAGTTAAAAACGGATGGCAACTAGATAAAACTTGAGGAAGACCCTAGGAGCACTATTTTAGACAGAAATGACCACTTCCAGAAGAGAAATGAGGAGTTAGGAAATGGATAGGATTCTTGCAGAATTGCAAACAGGTGCTTAAATCTCAGTGGGATAAACCACTGAAGAGGATTTTCATGCAGTTCTTATGGGGCTCAGGGAATCTGATAATAAATAAAGGAAAAAGAAAAATGGAACAAAAATCACCTCCTGTCCGAAGCTCAGGAAGACAGTGTGAATATTAAGCAAAAATATTCAGGACCCCAATTCCACTGATTTTTTTTTTTTACATTGCAGACCAAGATTTTTTTGCGCTGTGCTTACATATTTGTCATTTGAAATAATTATTAGCATCTCTGCCTAAAGCAAATCCAACCAAGTTTATTGGACGTGGAAGTAAATATGTATAGGACTACAGCGTATATACTAATGATATATTAGGCTCCATTCAATTCCTTTACAGAAATTAATTGGGCTTATTTTTACCTGAGGCATGTTTCAGTTACCCTAACTGTTTTGAACCTTTATTATTTGTTTCATTAGAACTGTTAATGCAGAAAAATCAGAATTTAATGAAGACCAAGCAACATGTTGCCAGATTTCTATCAGGAAGAGACCATTTGGGTGTGGTGAAGTGGAGGATCAGGAATGGCTAATTTTGTGTTCTGCTGAGGTGAGTTCAGATATCAAAACTAAATATGCTGTTTTCATTAAGATAGTCCACTGTTTTAGGATAAGGAGGAAGGAACTGAATGATAATGTTGCCCACCTAGGTATGACTTATTCTGGAATTTGAACTTCTTTAAGATCAGAGAGAAAAGAATCAGATAGAACTGCAATTACCAGCTTCCATGATCAGTTCCAAGATTTTCTTTAAGAACCTTTCAATATTTATCTTGTGGGACTGGAACGCCTGTTTTTCACTGCCAGATTTCTTTTCAATGGGCTGTTCATTTAAGCTTGGTAAAGGTGTGGGAAGAAAAAAAAAATCCTTGTTAATATAGACTGCATTGTTCTGCAAACAATAAGAGTATTTGTATAGCAGCTTCATGCTGGCAATTATGAATGACTTGCTTGGTTCTTAAATGTGTTAGTAAATCATTATGAACACCCGTGAAAGGCATTGAATTAATAAGCATTACAGTTTTATAATTAAATAAAAAATAATTATGTCCAGAATAAAATTTGAAGCAGGAGGAGGTTCATACTTTACAAGGTGGGCAGCCGAGGTCCTTATGAAGCAAATCAAATCCCTGCTTTAGATTCTGTAGCGTCCTCTTGATTATTCTGACAGTTTACAGTAAACAAGAGATTGCCATTCCTCGTGGTGTGAATAATGCTTGAAATGCCTAAGAAGCATGTGTGAGCTCTTCCATATGCCTGCACAAAGAAATAACTGCTTTCCCTTCCAAGTTGTGGTTATCAGCCATTTTATCTTTAATTTTATTCAGTTATTTTGGGAAGACTAAAATGGGGGGGGGGGGGAATCTGTTGCACAGAAGTGCTTTGTTTTCATAAGCTTGATTTGCCACCTCTAAATTATGCACCATGTATGTAAAGAGTGCTCATTTGAGATTGTCAGTTGTGTGCAGCAGGAGTAGAATGGGCAGGCATGTACCCACCTGATTTGTCATTAAGTTTATTTGCAAGAAGTGAATTGGCATTGGCATTTTAAGTTAAGATAGCAATATATAGGCAGTTCCTAGTCAAGGTTCTCTAATAAGAGAACAAAGGTTCTCTTATTATAGACAACCTCTATAACAAAATCCTTAAGAAATTGGAAGAAGTAAAGTTTTTAATAAATTTTAATTACTGCACGAGCCTAATTTTTCTGATGCTCCTGCTATTTCTGAGATTAGCAGGCAGGATTGATTAGTATCATTCTTTTATCCTTTTTCGCTTCTTGCCTTTTCAATTATAACTGTTTTACCCCTTACATTTTCTACCTAATGAATCCAATGCATACTTTTGTGTGAACGCATGCACACACACACACACACACACACACACACACACACACACACACATGCATAGCCACACGCTTAAAAACAGGGCAGTTTACAATTACAAAGGAAAATAAAAATAAGATATAATGAAATATAACATAGGCTAAAATTAACCCTGCAATTTTGTCAACAAACAGACAGTTCTATTGAATGGGATCAAACTCCTGGAGGAAAAGCAGATCTTTACAGCTTTACAAAAACCAGGCAGGGTTGGAGCCATCCAGATCTTGGGGAAGTACTATTCCATGAGATAGGCACAGCAGCCAAGAAGTCATATCACTTGCATTTAATGAGATTATATTTTTTAAGGGATGGGACTTGATGATAACTAATAACTAGCTTACAGACATCCATACTTGTCCAAACTTTCTACTCATCTCTTACTATGATGAAGATAAAGCTGAAATATTGTTGACTTGTCAAGACTTCTCACTGAGATTCATGCCCAAGCAGATAATTTAATCTGGGTCTCCCATTTCCACATCAAACATTCAGTCTCACAAATGTCCTTGCAGTAGCATGAAGGCATGTCCCATATGATGATTCTCATAGTAGATTGGTTTTCAGTATCTGACAGGCTATTACTGGGCACTGTTTGATGGCCATGGTGGTTCAGAAGCTTCAATTATGGCCTCCAATTACCTGCACTGTTGCATCAAGCAGAAACTAGAGGATGTGATAGAAGGCATCACTGAAGATAATCCTCCGATGCACCTCAGTGGGCAATGCATTTGCCAGAATGATCCACTGTTTGTGGAAGAAAAGAAAATTCAGCAGGAAAATGTGGTCATTGGAGCTTTGGAGAGTGCCTTCCAGGAATGTGTGAGTGATACCACTTACTTTTTTATTACTGTCCCAAGAATTGAATTATGTTGTACACTGTGGGAAACGCCGAATGCAAATGATGTTGTAACATAAACATATTTGCAACCAACTTTAGGACATAGCTGTGAGAGAATGCAGTTTGTGTCATTGCAGTTTGTATTAGTCATATTTTGTAGATGGCTGATGGAGTTAATTTTACTGTTTCCAATTCTGGCAGGACAGCTGCTAGATCAGGAAAAAAAAAACTATGTTTCCCTAGTGGCTTGTATTTCAGTTCCCAACCATCAAGTCAGTATAGCTGATGGTAAGGAATTGTGAATACTTTTTGGTTGTCTATCTTTGGCCTACATCTTTTCTGGGTTCTTGTTTGTTCTATTTTGTGCTATCAATTCTTATATCAACAAGGAATACATATTACATGCAAAATGATATAATAAATGTTTCTACTTGCAGTTTATTTACAGTTAAGCGTACTTGAAACATTAACTGGCAATTACCTATTTTCATCCAGCACCAGTGGGGAACAATGGTGATGAAATTAAGCTTCAGTGGTGGGAAATCTGATATCTGTCTTACATCATTAATATTGTTTTTCCCAACAGGATAAAATGATAGGTCAAGAGATGAAAGCAAACAACCAATCAGCAGGCTGCACTGCGCTGGTTGCTCTTTATCTGCAGGGAAGGCTCTATGTGGCAAATGCAGGTGATAGCAGGTGAGTTCCAAATCCCGGAACATCATTGGATAAGATTCAATATGTTCCTTTAATAAGGATATGGAAGACATTTAGCATTTTATTTTAGCTAAATAAATGTCTACAGTAATCTACATTTTATTAAGCCTAAAATTGAGTATTTTCAAAGAATAACAACACACACTCACACATGCAAAGCAAAAGCCATTAAAAATTACTATGTCAGAGGTTTTTTCCTTCTAAAGGAATTAGACCATAAGCATGTTTTTTTTTTAAAAAAAGGGTAGTTAAAGTAGGTATTTTTTAAAACAATGCAACTTCATATGGCCCTGATTTGGAATAGGAATGTGGTATGTGGAGCAAACACAATCTTTCAAAACCCTACCAGTAGGTCTTTTTCCAGGTTGGATGCACAAGAAAGATGGCTTCATTTTAATCCTACCCATGTTGGTTTCCTCCCGAAAATCCCATTCCCAGATGTTGCTAAATTGTTGAAAATGGATGTTTTAATTGTGAGCTACAGAGAAGGTGCCTTATACAAAAGAAAATAGGCTTAAATTGAAGCAGTTGAGTTCTTGGACTAAACAAAAAAGAATCTTCCCTTGGCATGTAATTATTCTTCCATCTTAAACATGAAACGAGAGACAACCATTGAAAGTGGCAAAACTCCTCTCTTTGAAAGAAAAAAATACTGCTTTTCAGGGTACTTCTTGTTCGAAAACGGAGCATCGTTCCCTTGAGTACTGAATTTACCCCTGAGACAGATAGGAAGAGAATCCAGCACTTGGTAAGAGTAATCTTTTTCTATTTTTTTTAAAAGAGCCAAAAACATTTTACTTGTATCTGATAAGCTCAAGAATGCTTGTTCCTGTCAGAGCGGCAATCAGCCCCGTTACCTTGCGTGGGGTAATTGCCCTCATTTTGACTTGGATCGTGGCTTTTATCCTGTTGCATACTTTGATCAATAAAACTGAAGAAACATCTTCTAATTAAACTCATATTTATTATAAGAAAATAAAAACATCTCACTATCTAAAATAGATTACATGTTGGCAAAGAATCTCCAGCCTGACCTTAGCTGGCTGGAGAACAAAGGAAAGTTTCTAGAAGAAGTACAAAAGAATGCAATGACATGCGTAGTAGGTGCTGTAGGTGCTGATAAGGAATTTGGCCATGTACGGTGAGTCTGACAGTCCAGAAATATTAGCTCTGCTGGTAAATATAAAAACGCAGTGACAGTTCCCAGAATGGTCTAGAGTAAAGAAATGTTATGATTTTTCTGAACACTATATATTTTGTAATATTTTCAGTATTACACTGAGCTGTGCTTAGTACAGTCTTCCCTAGTTTGATACCTTTCAGATAATTTCAGCTCTCTACATTTTTAGCCCATCTGCCATGCTGGCTTCAGATTTCTGGCAGTTGCATATACTGTAGCTAGACAAAGAGTACATTAGATTGATGTTTTTCTCCTTTAGAATAACAAGTTGTTTGCCCAGTGAAGAAATCCAAACCTTTTATCTTTTTCTATGAGGAAAAGTATGTGTAAAAAATCCTCATGGGGAAAATCGAGTGACTTCCCTAAAATCTGTAAATATAAGGGCCAATTCTTATCTTCAGCTTCTACTTCTTAAGGCTCACTGTATTTTGAGTACAACATTGTTCTCCATTTTCATTCCCCCCCACCCAGGCTTTCATCTACCCAAATCTGCTAGCAGATGAGTTCACACGGTTTGAGTTTCCAAGGAGATTGAAAGGAGATGATGTAGGCCAGAAGGTCCTCTACCGAGATTACTCAATGGAAGGCTGGTGAGTTTCTTGAATGGCCTGGTTTTAGGTGTTTTGTATGAGTAATCTTTTAGGTCTTTCTGTTTTGAATAAGCATTCCTTCCTTCCTTTTCTCCTTAGATTGTTTCTTAACAACCACCTCTTGGTTATGGTTTGCATTCATTTATCCTACCTACTTTTGTTCTTTCCTCTCCTCATATTTGTAATCCTTGTTCCAAATTAAACCACTTAGGCTAAGAGAATCCCAAGTAACATTGCAGTGGCCAGTTTGCCTACAACCATATTGTTTTCTTTGCATATCAAAAATATTGAAACTAGAACGGATTCTGGTCTACAGAAGGAGGAAATGCAGGGATGAAATGCTCCCGGTTTGGACTGGATCGCCTGATCCGGTAGCGATGGAGGCAGGTAGTTCGGAGAACCATTAGCAAAAATCCCTGCCCCCACCCCATGCCCGGCTGAGCCGCACAATCATTAGAGGCTTTTTTTTTCTTTTAAAAGCATTTTTTCTACAAACTCTTCAGCCAAAAAAATATGCTTTTAAAAGTAAAAAAAAGCCTCTAATGATCGCGCGGTTCAGCTGGGCTATTTAGAGGTTGTAGAAAAAATGCTTTTAAAAGCCTCTGATGATTTCAGCTGAGTTGTCTGATTGGCAGAGGCTTTTTTTCTTTTAAAAGCCTTGGACAATCCCAGCTGAGTTGCCCGATCATCAGAGGCATTTAAAAGAAAAAAACCCTCTGCCGATCAGGCAACTCAGCTGGGATCGTCAGAGCCTTTTGAAAGCATTTTTTTACAACCTCTTTGCTGAAGAGGTTGTAGAAAAAATGGTTTTAAAAGAAAAAAAAATTGGCCACACCCACCCAGTCACATTATGCCCCCCCCCCACCAAGCCACGCCCACAGAACCAGTAGTAACAAATTTTAGATTTCACCACTGAGGGAATGTTTGTAAAACATAAAGGGAACTTTTGTTTCTTTCTATATCTTGATAAATATGCAGTGTTCCGATGATCTTTAATTGTTACTTTCTTTCCTTAAAAGTGGAAATGAAAATTAGGAATCCTTTGGGCCAAATTTCTTATATTTAATGTTCATAATGGTGAACAGTAAATGATGGGGGAGAATGAAATAGGTTTGCTAATAAAAAATAATTTGACATTTGTTGAAGTGGACTTCTATAGGCCGGTTGACTGAAATTGCTTTATCTGCTGCTCCTATTGCATTTCACACAAAGTATTCATGTATGGTGTCATTCAGATGTTGACCTCTTTGCAAATGGAATTTCTCAATCATTTAGAGAAAATAATACAATTTTGCTGTATAGGGTATTCTATAAATCCTCTGAGATGAGGCCTTAGATTTCAACAAAGAATTAAGTGTCCATTAAGATTAGGTGGTTTAAACATCCATGTTAAATTGTAGACACAGTGCAGTGTAAAGACAAATAAAAAGACTCACTTGTCTGGTTTGTTTCAGGGGATATAAGACAGTAATGAAAGAGGATCTCAAATACCCTCTGATTCATGGACATGGGAAACAGGTATGATGTCCCTCAGGCCTCCCAGTTTCATAGTTTGAAACTGTGATTTCTTTTGTTCTGTCCTTGTAGAATTTGATGACCAATTCTTCTCTAGATGGCTTTTGGGATATGGGCAGATCATTTTGTGGTCCCATTAAAAAATCAAATTCATTATCATGTCCTGTTGCCTTCGCTTTTCCATTTTTAAAGAGTCTTTCCCTTTTTGGTCTTAATCTCAGGCCTTTTCCAAATAGTTTGTCATTCTTGAATGTGCTCAGTATGAGGAACAAATTTGGATTTTGGCATTGTTGGCTTCCATGTTTTTACCTGGAACACAAAGCTAGACAGGCTAGCATTTATGAGGTACTGTATTTTTCAGAGTATAAAACACACTCCACCTCCCCACCCCCCAAAAGAGGGTGGAAATGTTGGTGCGCCTTATACAACGAATACAGCAATTTTTGGCCTCCCCAAGCCCTGCTCCACTTGTCCCATTTTTGGAGAAAATGGGCCCATTTTTTGCAAAAACAGGGTGCATAAAGGGTTTGGCAGCCTGCAGAGTGTTCCTGGGGGTTGGGGAGGACAAAAACGTCACGGTTTTTGCAAAAATGGGGGTGTTTTTGTCCTCCCCCAGCCCCCAGGAGCACTCTGCAGGCCTGCTAAATCTTCTGCGTGCCCTGTTTTTTGAAAAATGGGCCCGTTTTTGCAAAAAACGGAGTGCGCAGAGGGTTTGGGAGGCCTGTAGAGTGCTCTGGGGGCCAGGGAGGGCAAAACCCTTTTCTTTTTCTTACTTACCTCTTCAAAATCTTGGTGCATCTTATAGTCTGAAAAATATGGTAAATCTGGCTGTAGCCTCATGAGCCTGAGGTATAAAATTTCCTCCTGCCTGTCCTCTGGATAATTGATGCTTCCACTATGTTAACAAAGAGTTCAAGGTAAGAGCTACCACAGAATATACTGCGAGAGTTCAGGAGATGATTTAACACTGGCTGAAGAAAGAGGTGTGATAATCAAGGACACCTTCACTATCCTGTGCTTTATAAATATAACTGAGTGTAATTATTAATTATCTTGGGAAACGTCAATAGGGATTCTCAGTCATCCAGGTCATGGTTATCCCAAAGGTGCTTTTTCAAGAGGCAGCGGGACTTTCTGCTTTTTCTTTCAAAAAGAAAGAAAAAAGGAAAGCCCAATTACCTCCTGAAAAAGCACCTTTGGAACTATTTTGGGAAACAGAAAACCTACAATTAATAACCGAGCGAAATACCTCTGACCAAGAGAATGAGTGACTGGTTCTTTCAGGCCTAGAGACTTGTGGTTGGGGAAATTTTATTTTATTTCCTAGAAAAATCTGGTAGATTTGAGACCTGGTTGTTATTCCTCTTTGTTATGTAGAGACAATTCCCTATTCTTCTCTATCTGAGAAGTCCTGAGGGGACGCATCTATGCCACCTAGCAGGGAACTACAGCATGTTTCACTTGTTGGATGGCTATCATTTCATTCTGGTGTCAGCCTAGTGTTCACTGGGTCATTGGGAATTAGACAGGAAATCTCTGAGGAAGAGGAGGGCAAAGGAAGAGAATTGGCACTATTTTTTCTATCTTTCTCTTTGCTTCTCTTCTCTCATGGGGCACAGTCGGTGGAAAGGGCTGCTTTGACAATGGGACCGTTGAGGATCCCATGGTCACCCAGGGAGCTCTGATGAGTGGAATGCAGGGACTTTGTGGATGGAAAGTTATTCCACTGCAACAAATCCTGAGGTGAAAAGAAGTGAGGGAATAGGACATCTGGCCCTGTCAACTTCTCTCCTTTGCTATCCCAGCTGTCCAGTTCACCAGAGGGCTGATGACAAATGCAGTTGGGCTATTGGTGGCACTTTATCGAAGGTGTTCATGGCAACAGCACCAGAGACAGTTGCCTTATTTGGCCCCAACAGTCAGAGAAATCCTCTGATGTGTCCACAGACAGGAAGCTGCTCCCTGTAATTTTGTTGGCCACCAATCCTCTAATTCTAACAATTACAGTACACTGATTATAGAAACAAGGTGTAGAAGAAAAAATAAAGTTATAAAGCTATGCTAAGAGAATCCTTGCCACTTGAAAAGCTAATGGACATGTCAGGCATGAGTGCTCTCCAGAGCAGGTTAGACCAAAAGGAGAAGCTTCTTCGGCTGCTATATCGGTGCATGTTTCAACATTCTCACTATTTTTGGCTATTTTTTATGATCATGTACTAGGGAGTATGCGAATTATTTCAGGGGAAGTAATTCAGAGAAACTTAATCGTGAGAATGTAATGTGTATGTTAAAACCTAAAAAACCTTCAATGGTCAGATGTTCCCTGGTTGTGTTAAGTTTAGAATTCCTAGCTTAAAAAATTGTCAGCTGTGTGGGTTGGAAGTTGCAATTTCAACATAATTATACTGTTGACTATGCTGATTTTGCAAGCTGCAAAATAAATATTTGGATATAAATATACTGTTAATTATTTATATATTACTGCTTACTTTAAGTCTTGCTGACATTGTCTCCCATGACTTATGTTATTACATCTTTAGCCTGGAACCTGTTCTCATCTCTTTCAGGCTCGTTTACTAGGCACCCTGGCTGTATCTCGAGGCCTGGGAGATCATCAATTAAAAGTAATTGAAACAAATATTGAAATTAAGCCTTTCCTCTCCTGCATCCCTAAGGTAAGAAAGTACTATGTTACATTGATAGTAGCAGCCTGTATTTTAGATACTTCCTCTTCTCTATATTTAGCCTACTCATCCTTTCAGAACAGTGGCTTTATTTCAAAGAAACTACAGCAGTGTTACAAGTGTTATGTCTGGATTGGCTGTGTATGTAAGTACTGTGTGGGTGTTTATATTGATATAAAAAAATAGATAGCATTACCAAAATCTTCCTGGATTGAATACTGTAGGGAAGTCTGCAACAATCTTTCGCATTGGTTAAATTAAATATGAGAAGCCTCAGGATAATGAGGTCCTAAATCACAGGAAGGGTTCTTCTGATTTTCAAGTAGACTCCACTTGCATATTTTTCACCTTGACATGAAGAGTTGAGAAATTAAGTGGCATATAAGATGTTGAGGGCAACACTGTTGATGTACATATCCCACTTCCATACAAGTGTTCTTATATTTTAATCAACTCAAATGCCATCACAGAGATTTTCATAGAGATTTGTTACACTCATAAAGCTGTAAGGGCATAATTTACTCACCCATGTAGTTAACCGTGTTTTAGATTAAGTATCCAGCCCATGTATCCTCCAGGAGGAATCTTGAAACTGGGAATTCAACTAATTAAGCAATGTAATTAATGTAACCCTGGATGAGTCTTCCTAAACGCAGAACCAAGATTCTTGGTCCCAGAAAATTCACTTTTTAATTCAGGTTTTTTTCAGTGACCATATGCCACAGTGACTAAGTACTGCCAGGGATTTGTACTGTAGCATCACATAATTGCAAACCAGTGGTGGGCTTCACTTACCTTCGCTACCAGTTCGGAACTGTGAGCGTGTGACTGCATGCACTTACTTTTTTTTAATTTTATTTTATTTATATGCCTCCCTTCTCCGGAGACTCAGGGCGGCTTACAATGCGTTAAGCAATAGCCTTCATACTTTTGTATATTTTATACAAAGTCAGCTTATTCCCCCACAAACTGGGTCCTCAATTTACCTACCTTAGAAAGGATGGAAGGCTGAGTCAACCTTGAGCCTGGTGAGATTCGAACTTACAGTAATTGCAGATAGCTGGAGTTAATCACAATGTACAATGCATTAGTCTGCTGAATTATCCAGCCTCCTCCACACTTCACTCCTGTGCAGCGCTTCTGCACATGCATAGAACCTTCTGCGCATGCCCAGAGCATCCGTGTTCATGTCTGGGTGGGTGGGCGGAGCCTCCCACTGCTACCAGTTTGTCCGAACCAGCAGAAACCCACCACTGTTGCAAACCTATACAAAATTTAGATTTTTTTTCCCTTCAAAAATTGATTACAAATTACACCTTCAAATTTTGATTTATATTTTGGTAGTGCAATCTTCAGGGCTTCTAAAACAGAAAAATATATTGAATGGGTTGTATATAGGGTACAGCTTTTCAGTGCATACATTTATAAAATTTTAGCACCGAGACATTTAAGGAATCGTAACTGAAAAAGTTTTTATCATTTCATTATTTCTGACTAGGTGGAAGTATTTGACTTAACGTCAGAAAACGTTAATGGAGATGATGTCCTCATCATGGCAACAGATGGCCTTTGGGATGTTTTGTCCAATGAAGATGTAGCCCAAATTGTCAGAAATTTTCTCCAGAACAATACAACAGATCCTTACAGGTACAATTAGAGGTTGCAAAAATTATGGGAATATCAAGGTTATTCTCTCTCAATGGAATTTTGTAGAACAGAACTGTAACAATAATTAATCAATTCCATTTTCTGACTGATAGTTAACTATGATGTATATTGTGTGAACTGTGTTCAACCTGATGGCACTCCTACCACATTTTTTAACATTAACACTACAAGTTTTAAAGGAATCCTTAAGAAATCTAAGGCAATAAAAATACTTGGCAGAAATACTGGTGTTAAAAATATAAGTGAAACATGTTAGTCAATCTGTGCAGTTATAATTCTGGTCCTTTATCAGTATCCTTTGCTCACAGAGCTGTTAGAATACCAGGCAACTAATACATTTTTATATTGGAAGAGGGCGTAGAATTCATTTTGCCTGAGACATTATAACCTTATAGAAGTTAAAAAAAAACCCACCTGAGCTAAATTTGGATGAATCTTTCATATGTGATAGCTTGAGCATTTATTCTGGGATACATTTGGTCTTTGTTTTTTAATTTACCTCTTTAGTTTGTAGACAACTGTATTTTCTATCTCAACATGATATAGGATTTTTTTTCCTCCATGATTCTTTACAACTGGCAAAATACAACACTAAATTGGCTAGGATGTTGGGAGATGAAGTTTACTCCATCTCTTAATAAAGAGATTTTCTAATTTTTTTAAATCTCTAAATTACTTTTTATAAAGATGAAAAAAAAAACAATTAGTAAAAGTGCTGGGGGTTTTTTTTGGTTATTTTAACTTGTTCAGGTTTAAACAATATTTTGTCTTTCTTTGCTGCTACAATAAAATAGCTTGAAAGTAACTTTTCTCATAATGGGATGAGAAATACAATGTCAAGTTTGGGATACAATTGTTCCGCTTGGAATCTTCTTTCAGAAAATTGTAAGTTATAAATCAGGGGTGTCAAAGTTGAGGCCTGCAGGCCAGATTCGGCCTCTGGGATCTGGCCTCTGGGTCTGGCCCATGGGGTGGGCCCATGGGGTGGGCCCATGGGGCTGGCCTGGCAGATCTGGCCCATGGGGCTGGCCTGGAAATATCAAAGGATTAGCCCACGGTGCCTCTGCTGACCAAAATGATCCATGTGGAGCCCCCAAGCAGCCCATATTTGGCTTCCCCGGCCTCCAGCAGCACTCTGCCAACCAAAAATTGGTTGCGTAGAGGCTTTGTGAGGCCCCCGCGATGCCCGTCTTTGGCTGGCAGAGTGCTGTTGGAAGCCAAAAAAGAGGTGTGCATAGGCCACACTTGGTCCCCCCGCATCGCATTTTGGCTGGCAAAGTGCTGCAGGAGGTGTTCCCCCCCGCCGCTTCCTCTCCCCCGCCACCCCATGGAGGAGAACTACAATGCTGATCCGGCACTCAAAGAAATCCAGTTTGATATCCCTGTTATATATGATCCACAAATGAGAAGAGCCACAAATGGGAACGAGGGACTCAGAACACTCTGCCAATTCATTTTTAAATCTAGGTTCATAAATGACATAAAATGACAGTCTATGATGACCACTATCTACTTCCCATTCTAGAATAAAATGGGAATTGTATTATTAAAAATTTCCACAGCAAAACATAAACATAGTTACACATTATTTTCAGTCTTTGTTGGTAAAAAACAACATAGTTTAGCACAATCCATTAATAATATAACGGCAAAAATGTATTTTCAGGTGTTTGGGTTAAGCAGTCACAATGCATCAGTACGACACATATTTTTGTATTGGCAGCCTGTCAGACAACAGTGTTTAGCAAACTATATATTTTTTCCATTCATAAGGGAACCTGAACATTTATCAGCAAGCACATGCACAAAGAACACACATTAAAGCTCAAGTAATGAACAGAATTTTTGTATCTAAATATAGAGTAGAGCTTCAAAAACATTTCTGGAACACTTGGATAATTCACACAGCCTGGTGCCCTGCCTTTGGGAAAGACAAAAATGGTTGCTGTCTAAGCTTAAGGCCCTTGTAAATAGCTGTAGTTTCATTTTCATTTTCCTCCTTACCTTGTCTGTTCCAAGAGAAATAGAATGTCTGTATGTTAAGAAAAGCCAGTCATAGCATTTAGAACGTTTTTGTCTCCAGCCTGATATAAATTAGTTTTCTGAATTTCAGTCAAAATGGTTAGTTCGTAGAATATATTGTACAATATTTATACCAGGGGTGAAATTCACTTACCTTCCCTACTGGTTTGCAAAAGTGCGCATGCTTTACACGAGCTTGCTTCGCTTGTGCGGTCATTTACACATGCTCAAAGCCTTCTGCACATTCACAGAGGCTTAAACTGTCATAAAAAAGCAACATCATGACGTCCGCATGGGTGGGTGAAGCCTCCCACAGTTGCCACTACTGGTTTACCCGAGCCGGATAGAACCAGCTGAATTTCACCCCTGATTTATACCATTCATGAACATTACGCCATTTCTTTTTTAATTGTTTCTTTAGGATTATTTAAACTGCACTGCATAAAACCTAGTATTATTTTCACAGGTTTTCAGAATTGGCCAAACTGCTTGTGCAGAAAGCAAGAGGGAAGGAGGATGGCTATTACTGGATCAAGGACAATAAAGAGTCTGCTTCTTATGATGACATTTCTGTATTTGTAATTCCATTGCATAACAAGAATGAATACTAAACAACCTGCTGCTAAAGGAGGCACAACTGCCCTACAGATGGCAATGGAACTGTATCAAAACATACAGCTACAGAAAAATGCAGGTCCAGACTTTGAAAGCAGAACAACAGAATTGGAAGGGACCTTGGAAACCTTCTAGCTCAAGCAGAAAATCCAGACAAATGGTTGTCCTATCTCTTCTTAAAAACCTCCAGTGTTGTAGCACCCACAACTTCTGAAGGCAAGTTGTTCCATTGATTGTTCTGTCAGGAAATTTCTCCTTACTTCTAGGTTGCTTCTCTCCTTGATTAGTTTCCACCCATCGCTTCTTGTCCTGCCTTCAGGTACTAGGAGAATAGGTTGATTCACTCTTCTTTGTGGCAACCCCTGAGATATCAGAACACTGCTAGCCTGTCTCCCCTAATCCTTCTTTTCATTAAACTAGACATACCCAATTCCTGCAACTGTTCTTCATGTTTTTGCCTCTGGACTTAATCATCTTGGTTGCTCTTCTCTGCACTTTTTCTAGTCTTAATATCTTATTTATAACTGGATGCAATATTCCAAGTGTAGTCTTTCCAAGGCATTATAAAGTGCTACTAATACTCCATGTGGTCTTGATTCTATCCTTCTGTTGATGCAGCCTAGGACTACGTTGGCTTTTTTGGCAGTTGCAGCACACTGCTGCTTCATATTTAAGTGACTCCAAGATCCCTCTTGCAGTTACTACTATTGAGCCAGGTACCATCTATTCTATATACGGGCATTTGGTTTTTCTTGCCTAAGTGTAGAACCTTACTTTTCTCAACAATTAATTTCATTATGTTAGATAGGATGTCAAGTATGTTGAGTTCCTTCCGTATCTTGAGTCCATCTTCTGGAGCGTTGGCTATTCCTGTTAGCTTGGTGGCATCTGCAAATCTGCAAACCCCCTCTATCCCCTCATCTGAATCATTGATGAAGATATTAAAAGTACTGGGCCTAAGACAGAGCCTTGGGGTACCCCACTGCATACTTCCCTCTGTGTAGATATAGTTCCATTAAGGACTATATATTGGGTGTGATTGATCAGCCAGTTATGAATCCATCTAGTGGTGATGCTGTCTAAGTCAGAAAAGGTCATTGGCTTTGTTTCACACTAATCTTGTGTTTTCCTTGGATTTACAAATTGCTAACTTACTATAAATGCTAATTTAGCATTTAAGAAAATAAGTTTTAGCTTTCTCTATTCTTCATCTAAATATGGAAGGATTAGCATGTGCTTAGTAATACATAATGCTTTTATTAAGATGAAGAAAAGTTTTGTATTGCAGCCTAAAATTTTATGCAATATACAGTGTTTCCTCAGCAGTACAAAATATATTAAAAATAGTAGTAAAACATATTGCTATACAAAGCCATTAGCAAAGATCTGTTTTAAAGTTGCTCAAAAATTTGAATTACAGGACAGTAAGGAGTATCACCCTTTTAAAATGTTACTATCTTCATTGTTTGACTTCTGGCTGAATCTGTCAAGACAACACACTGATTTGGGCTTTTGAGAACCATTTTTATTGTAGCTCAGGTTATCTTTGTATTTTATGTGGGTGACTATATTTATATATAAAACTTACCTGCATATTAAATTGTAATAGTATAAGCATGGATTTAATATCAAACATAATATATATATTTAATATCTTAAAATAACTTTATTTTCAATAAAATACGTGCTAGCAGAATTTGTCTCATATTTGAAATAGGAAGGTCATTTTATATTTATTTTTATTAGATTTAAGTGCAGTCTTAAAATATTACACAGTACTGGTACATTTTAATATACCCATAGTGTTTAATATAAGCTATTTCCAAAATGATTGTCTTGTGTAAATAGTGATATTCCATGATTCATTATAAAATGTTTCATTACTTTGGCTTGTCACAGAAATGATTTTATCAGATACTTTTTCAAATAAAGATATATATATATACCAAATATTATCTTTTCATCTCTCCATTGAAATATTTTCCAGGTATTCCCATTGTTTAGCTAGCCAAATCAGCTGCTTTAGGCAAAAATGTTAATGTTTTTTACTTTGTGGTTTCTTAATCTGGCTATCAAATATGCACAGCAATTGAATCTTTTGTTTAGTTACATATTTCTTTAAACACATTCTTCCAAAATTCCAATACCTTATTGCATTCCTACCAAAGATGAAAGAATGTTCCCTTTGACTGTCAGCTTCACCAGGATCTCAGGGAATGTTGATAAGTCATATGGGAGCTTGATGCCACTGATGTAGAAGTTTAAGATATAATTCCTTTATTAATACTGATAAAAATCCTTGATGCTGCCATAGAGATTGGCAAATATCTTTAATTTTAATATTTATTTTTAAATAACTAAAAACCCAATTGTTCCTTTCTCTTAAGTTCCTGGTTTCTTTTAGTCCTGTAGCAGACTTGCCATAATACATTTCAATTATGTTTTTTGTAGCCCATCTTTTATTATTTTTACAAATAACTCAAGGCAGCAAACAAATCCAACACATCATATTCCCATTTCCCCCACAACAGCAACCCTATGAGGTGAGTTTGGCTGAGAGTGTAATTGGACCCAGGTCACCCAGGTATGGAATTGGGTAGGGGGGATTTGAATTCATGGTCTCATGCTTTCTCTAGCCTCTTGCCTTAACCACTAGACTAAACTGGCTCTCAACAGAACTGTGTAGAATAATTTTTGAAATAAATTCATCCTCCAAATTCAGCTTATTATTTGGGTACTTATTGAAATTCTTAATCTATTGGGGAGAAAAGAGACTTATTTCAGAATGGAGCATTTTACATTTCAGACCATTGTTTGGTGGAATTCAAGGCATGGTTCATGCCAGCTGGGCTGTTTACTATATTTTTAAGAGATATCCCATTTTTTTGTGGCATGTTTTTATGGTATTATATGTTGATTTAAAACAGAATAAAGCTTATTTCTGCCGATTAGAATCTTGTCAACGTTTATTTTTTTAGAGTTTGAAATCAATTTTGGGCACCACAACTCAAAATGTTTAAATAAATCATCTTTTAAAACTACAAAGAAGGCTATAATCATTATGGAATAGCTTCGATTATTTGATATGCTAATTCCTAATTATCTAAGATTTGAAGGGGAAGATCCAAGATATAGGAAATATTTTTGTTTATGGTGTGTATAAATGCCAACTATTGTGGACTTTTTGAAAATAATGGCTAAACTGAAGACTGACACATTCTTGTTCTTTTGCATTGGAAATTATAGTCATGTCATTGACAAATACATTCAATGATTTTTACTTGCTATGCTAATTCCCTTAATTTGGTCATTTGCACAAAGTCAATTTTGGTAATTTGATGCTTCTTGCTATGAGAAATTCATGATGGACTAAATATCCTTGAAGGCGCTGGGACGGTATTGCAGCAGATTGGTGGCCAGAGAAATCCTAATCAGCAGGTTTTCAAGATAAAGGAGAGGTTGTGCGATTGCCCACTTGCAGTCTGGATTGCTATGCCTCATGAACAGGCTGCAGAAACTAAGGTGGTTGTAGTGGGGTCATGAGTAAGAGGCTAGGAATGGAGGGATTTCAATCAAGCTCGTAACCAATGATTTAACACTTTTGGATGTAATTAATTTACATTTATAGAGAGATTTTTGGAGCAGCAGGATAAGAGAATTCGACTTGGTGAATTATAAAATGGAAAAAAGTTTTTTAAAACTTTTGGTAAAAAGCATAACATGGAACTAATGTACGAAAATTTAAGATAAGCTATTTGATTATTTTGTGAAAGTGCTTTTGAAGAAATTGGAAAGGACACCGGAAGATAAAACGGGAAAAAAGAGATAAGCTTTCCTTTTACTTTCTCCCTTGCAATGGAGACACTTTCACTTTTGGATTAAAATATTACAATGGCAACCACCAGAAAAGTGGCAAAACAGCAGAGGGAGGAGAGGATCACTAGAGCAATCTTCACAGAGAATTACACTAGACTTACTTCAGGGAATATTTGAGGAATTGGGCAGTATATTAGCTAAATCCCTTAATACTAAATTGATATTTTAAAAAAAATATCAATTTTGTCCAAAAATATTTAAGACGAAGGAAATACATAAGGTAGTCAAAATATGACGCTGCATTTTCAATGTCCAAAGGGTTACAATTATACGAAAACGGACTGGATGCAATTACATATCTTACTATCTTGAGCTGCTTCAGATTTTATTTATGCTTTTAAAATAGTAATAAAATAGCCAACCAATGTATTTTCACGTAAGAATGTGTTTAGAGATGAAATTAAAAAGGAATTAAAAAACAATTTATACAGGAGAGCAATCCTGTTTTATACCTAATACTGTAATTTATTCTTGACTGGAAATATTTATAAAAAATATTCAAGCTGCAAATACAGATGTAAAAATGCAGTATGTTAGTAGAATGCATAATGTAAGAAATCAGAATACATTGCAAATGATAACATTTCTAAAGAAAAAAAAACAATCCCTCAATCAATTCCCAGTAAAAAATTAACTTTTACTCAGTTAAATGAAAACCAGTTCTAGGTCAAGGGCATGTATTTAAAAGTGTATTCATTTCTTAAAAAAACATTTCTATTGATTTGCGTTACTGAAGAAATGATGCTAAAATTACGAACAGGTCTAAAGTTGATTAAATGGTATCTAGTAAAAACTGGCCATAAAAAAAGAACATATAATTTAGTGTATTGTGCAATTAATTGTTGCAAAGGGCACCGCGAACAACAATCTTGCCCTGTGTCCCAAAACTGCTCATTGGCCTGCAAAACCTTTCACAAACAAGCCAAGAGGTAGAACATTGATGTATCTACAGTAATTCCCTAAACTGGAGTTATCTGTATTATTAGATGCTAGCTGACTAAGGAAAAAACCTTACTGTGGGATAGAAACTGTTGAGCATAAACACAAAACCCAGTTTAAATACGAATCCAACAGTCAACTTAATGTCAGCTAGGAGATTCCCTTCTTTTATTCACCAAAACAAACTTCCCTGATTATATTGCTCAGGCTGACTCATGCCTCTCAACTCCATGGAGCGTTTAGTACAATACCAATAATGCAAAAATCTCCATAGAATATGAACACTTCTGAGCAAAGCCAAATGTACTAAAGAAGGGTGCTGATATTATCCAAATGTTCTGACAGATGGAAAAGGCAGCAGTATCTTAATATTAAGAAAACTAGAGCATGAAGCATTGAAATTATGCTTCTATGAAATGCAGTTTTTTAAGTATACAGATTGTTTTCAGGTGAAGAAGATTATGGTAGCTGACCACCATTAACATGTATAGGAAATGCAGCATCAATATTATAAAATTAAAATCTTAGGAAGTTAAACACATGAATTTAAATTTTCTGCTGCCTTGGAAAGGATGCTAAGAGAAAGTTAAAACGGGGCCTTGCATTCTACTGCAGGGAATAAAAACCGGCTTGGATGAAATTGTATAATTATCGGCAGAAATAAAAATGAGATCAGCTGGTAATTATACCATTTCATCCAACCCACTAATGAAAAAGGCCAATTTCCACGTACAGAATATCTCAGTGCTTAATGAATGGCGATCCCCTATGTAGGCAGGAGGAGTTGTACTACTTGCATTGTGAAGAGTGGAATGTAAGTTTGTACTTGGAAGAATAGAAACTTGGAATGCTCTTAGAAAGAGAAGTACACTAACACTCATTCCAGAATACTGTGTTGGTCCAATGTTACTATTTTTTAATACCTGCTAGTAAAAAAACAATAGTGACCCTTTCACATTCTCCTCCCTTTCCCTGTTATTTATAAAAATCTGCAAAGATACACTGAAGGAAGAGATATAGGAAGTGCATTTCCATCCAGTCCAGCTGAGACTTCTGTATTGCTTGGCATTCTACCCAAACACCCAATTATATGTTCATGTCGGAAGCTGCCCATGACAAAGAGGATCAGTATGGTTTCCTAAAGATTCAGAACCTGTTGGAGCACTTAAGGCTAAACATCTTTAACAATGTCCCCCTAACAATTGATATTGATCTCTCTGTATAAATGTTGTATGGCACAAAGGTATCTATATAGCACAAGAGTACATAGCATGGTTACTGCTGGTATTTCAAATGGGACAGAGTATGTTAGAAAGTATACTTTTAACCAAATCCAAAATCCCAGGAGTTTACAAGTCAGTTACAAAGAGAAAGGACTGGCAAAATTCTTTCTGAATGTACTCCAAAGCAAGGCTGCTAATTGATTTCAGCTTTAATAGTTCTGCTTCAATTTGATGTTGGAAGAGATGTTCAGATGTTCAGAGCAGGAACTGTATAGCCATGTGTAGAAATCCTTTGTAGGAGATGCAGGAAAGAGCTTGACAAAAGGAGATACATGCAGAATGTGCTTGGTGGGAATATTCATCTCCAACTGACCCAATTCCAATACTTTCACAGTTGTCTTTATAAATACTGCATTGCTTTCAATACAGTATGGAAACTGTCCACTGGAAGTGATGAATTCAGATTAGTCATCTATAGTTGGCAACCAAAAGGCCTGAATAAAGAACAGAGGATAATGTTAATGTTCAAGGTTTGTCTTAAAACAATGCCAAAAACTAACATACTGCATCAGCAGACAATCCTGGCTATATTGTGATGGCCACCTATGCCCTTTATTTAACAGCTATCCAAATGATTATGCAGCAGCTGTGCAGAGACAATATTTTTCTACTCCATCACTAATAGGGAAGTAGCATCAGAGAGGTAACTCAGGTTGCTAGTACTTCCTGCAGGAAGGGCTGTAGGAGTGTACAGCGGTGGGCAACCAGCATTCATAGCTCTTTAGAAATTCAGTTTCTAAACTGTGATACAGAGTTTTTACTTTGTAAGAATCTTCATATGTTCCCAGGTAACACTGATTGTCTTTAACACTCTGACTTTTCTGATACTACAATGTGATTGATTTAATGTGATACTACAAGATTAAAACAATGCACCTATACATTTTTCAACCATGACTAGTTCAGTAATGCGGAGTATTTGTAAATGTATACTTGTAAGCAACTTTTTGGCAGAGGAAAAACAGGCTAGAAGAATGTTATGTATACATAATGTTATGTATATATTTATCATCAACACCACTATTACATTCTGAATGTGATCCATTAATACAACTCAAATGTATTTTAAAATAAATTATTTTGGTTTTTATTAAATAAGTGTTGGGAGAAGTAAAAAAAAAATCAAATCCAGTATACCGATTTGTTATAGCACAGAAACTGAAATGCATATATGTAGGATAAAAATGCATGGTATTTATTTAAATCAATCTGAGCGCCAAACATTTTCTATTTCAATTATTCCAATCCACATTACTTAACTGGCATAGGCCAATGGGATTCTTAAAATGATACCCTTCCATATACCAGGGCTTTTAAATAATACTAAAGGAAGGCTCTGCCTCTGAATAGTCATCATCTGGAGTATGTTTTATCATGCTTTAAAAATATTTATTTAAATAGAAAAATAAACATTTTTCTGCCTATCCAGAGCGTCATCCAAGTATACAAAAATAATTGTCTATTGTCTAACCTGTGTATGACTTGTGTGTATGTGTGTGTCTTCCTTACAGAAATAACACATTCATTTGTGACAGTGAGAAAAATGGAATTATAGTATTGCTTCTTTTTTAAATATCGGAGAAACGGCATTTTAGTAATGTATAAAAAACAAAGTAGCAGAATGATATCCCATGAGCACTACTTTGCCACTTCTCCAGATCCACGTTCTAGTTGCAGTAATGAATTTTCAGAAAATAAAAATGACTGCAGCCCAGTGGCTTTGTTTGAAAATGTCCCTGTCTGCCTAGAAAAAAAGATTAGGGATATTAAGTGGAATACAGGCAGTATATCTGGGCTGCTAAAAATGGATGCTGACTAGATAGTTTTCTAAACTTTTCCACTACTATCTCATGGTTGTCCATACCGTTATAACCCATGGAATAGATGACATTAGAGGTCATCTATTCCAACCCTTGTCCAGCGCAGATCTGCTAGAGGTTCTGACCAACTTTGTAGAGAAAACCTTGAGCAAAGGAGATCTCATATTATGTGTTCGCTTGTTCCACTGGCTAACATGTTGTGCAATCAGAAAGTCCTTCCTGTCATTTAGCTTACCCACAATTCTTTTAGTTTTAACCTGTTGGTTCTGGTCCCTCCTTCTGGGTCAATATAGAGTAAACCCATTCCTTCTTCAGCATTATTTCAGGTATTTGATGATTACTATCTTGTCTCTTAGATGCCTCATGCCAGAGTGTACAGACTAGTGGAAAACAAATGCATCTGATTGCTTCCTGGTAAAAAGGTATGTTGGAAATAACCATACCTGCTCTGGAAGTTTTTGTTGCACTGTTTTCAATTTGGAAGCCTTTTTTTACAAATAGGCAAGCTCCCCATGGTAATCATTTTGTGAGATCATTAATAATATGGTCTCAAAATTTCAAGATAATGTAGAGTACTAACAAGAATTACAAAGAAAAGTGATATATTATTGATAATAATCTCTTGATCTTTTTAATTTAAGTATAATCAATCCTGAAGGTACCAATAAAAGAGAATATTTGTAGCTCAAGTCTGAAAGGAAGGGGTCCTTGGTGCTCTCTGAGCTTGGTTGTTTTCTTGCAGATGTTGGGTAATGAAACATCTGCAAGAAAACCACCAAACTCAGAAAACACCAAGGTCCCCTCAATCCAGGATTTGAGTTGCTCAGAAATTTGAATCAATTTAGGTTTCCTTACCATATTGGAACATGCACTGGCAAATGTCATAAACTTGGGGTTGAATTGCAAACAGGTAATGGGTCCTGTGTGTTTCCCATCAAGCACTGCTACCTTCATTCCAGTCTCTCCGTTCCAGACATGAATCTTCCCATCCTCTGATCCTGCAGTTTTAACCAGAATCAACAGAATCAGGACTGATTCATCAAGCAACTCAAATAAATAGCAATAAACAACACATTGTAGCAAAAATGAAGCACCATATAAAAAAATCCTCCCCCAAAGATACAAACCCCTTGGATGCTTTATGGAAGTGACCCTGAAATTATTTTATGTAATTGGTGCTGCACTGATATATACATAGGAAATATAACTCTCTTACCAATCATTATAAACTGAGAATCTGGAGTGAATGAAGCTTCCAATGTGACAGCTTTGCTATTATTATATCCCTGTAAAAAGAATAAGATGAATATTAATTTGAGCAAACTCTGAAGAGACAGTAGAGGACAGGTTGGCCTACTGTACTATGGACCATGGAGTCGGACACAATTTAGCGTCTGAACAACAATGACAAAAAACAGTGAGACTGTGACCATAAAATATAACAGAAAAGTTAAAGCTAATTCAAACAAAAAATGGTTCACAATGTCAGCGTGCCCAAGAAGCCCCTTCCAACCATTGTCCTTGCCATTTCAGGAGAGAAACAGAGAAAAAGTCGGCTGAAAGCTTTTAAAAAACTTTACTCCAAGGAAAAACCAGTGAAGGAGAAAGCCATGCTCTTCCCATTCAATAATGGAGCTCACCAACCATACTTTTTTCCTTAAATACTACACACATCTACGCTATCACAAGCTTATCCACTCCTATTCTAGAAGATTTAATTCTTCAAAAGCCTTAGTACAAAATAATCACAAAATATTTCTTAACTGCCCATCTCCCTCACAAAGGTGATGTATAATATCAAACACATTTAGTAAAATCAATTGTTATCCCGTTAATCCAAATTTAGGATTAGTCTTGGAAAGATCTGAATCTATGAAAAGTTTGTGTAAGAGATTATGGTTGAAAACAGAATGAAAAAGGCATCACTCAGAAGGTCATCATCACCATTTTATATTGCCCATTTTCCCGTATTGATCAACTGAGGACAGCAAGCATGCCTACTGTCTCTTGTCTCCTATTTTTCCCACAACAACAATCCTGTGAGGTGGGCTGGATGAGAGGCAATGACTGGCCCAAAGTCACCCAGCTGGCTTTGATGTCTAAGGGAGGCCTAGAACACACATTCTATTTTTAGGCCAAGTGCCTTAACTACTATGCCAAACTACCTCTCAAATTAAGCCTTAATTGATGGGAAAAAAATCTGAACAGCATTACAAGAACACCATCTATAATTTCCCCCAGGAAAATTTAAAAATGGAACAGTGGAAAATTGTTACTATCTCTGGAGTATTTAAAAATCCAGAATCGACCACAGAACAGGAGCTTTTTTTTCTTGTCATGATTAATGAGAATGTATACTTGTAGCTATGAATGGTTGTGAAATTTAGAATAATTTATTTTTTAACTCCATGGGTTGAAGAGAGTATAAGAGGATGAGAGGATGCTAAAACATAATCTAAAGTGTGATTTTATAAAGTGCTTTTTACTTTATTAATTATCTTTTCTTCTCTTTATTCTAGTAGATCTCTTTCAATTAAGAAGTTACTTTCAGATATTCCAGTTTAATGGTTCAGTTTTACATAAGGATTGCACCATCAAACCTCAATTTGCACTTAATAAAAAGGGGTCAGCAAAAATATCCTGATGAATTAAGTATCCTTATTTTCAGCTATAAAAGTGTTTTCTACTGCAATGCTAACTCAATATTCCATAAATCTTGTCTTAATTCTAAAGAACATCCAAAACAAAGACCATATGTGGAGATATAAAAATGTCCCTTACTGTAAATGTATGAAGAACTGCTCCTTTAAAGGCATCAATGAGCCGTATGATCCCTCCATTAGTTGAAATAAGAACAAGTTTTCCATCATTGCTGAACTTCAGGCCAGTCCACTCACAGGTTCGGTCATATTGCATCTGAAAGGTAGCAAATGGACCCTTCAAAAAAGAAAGACAGATGTTGGCATGTAACAAAACTATTCCAGATGTTCAGATCATTTTGCAAAGAATACCTTACTAGGCAGACTGTATCTGACTTGGGAAGGAATTTTCATTTTCTTAGGCCACAGAACTTACCAAGGATACCTGAAAATTATTTATACTTAAATTCCTAGAAGTCCCGAGTTTAATGTTTTGCTTTTATATGTCTGAATATTAAATCTACAATCCTAGGAATTTCATCTCAGAAAAGAAGCCATATTCAGAATCCACTTAAACATTACATATTACTTACCTTATCAAAGGAGCGAAGATCATAAAGTTTCACCATTTCGGAATTGACCCCAGCTGCAAAGATCAGCCCCTCTGGATCAAATGAGCATACAGGTTTTCCTTGTGGATGCATCAGACCCTAGATTTTGAATACATACACACACATATATGTCCATCCAGAATTCAATATAAGATGAGCAGCTATATAAATGTTGTAAGTAACACACACACCTTTGCGAGCTGCACTAGTTGCCTGTTTGCTTTAAGGCACATAAAGCTCTTTTTGGTGTTGGACCAAATTACTTCAGGGACTGTCTGTCTTCCATAGTCACCGTATTTTTCGGAGTATAAGACGCACCTACCTTTTAGGGTTGTTTTTTAAAAAAAGTTTTTTTTATTTTTTAGACAAGCACACATACAAACATACAATGTATTTTCTTTGAACAGAGTATTTGGCTGATTCACAAATTTAAACAGTGTTTAGTCATTTCAATTAAATTTACAATTTCTATATTTCCTTTTTGCCATATTTACTCCTTATCTATTGTTTAAAAAAAACCAATATTACCCTTCATTCCCATCTCTAATCTTAATCAAATTCAATTTTTCCCTTCTATTCTATATTATACCCCTTCCCATTGTCATCTATTTTTATATCCATCCTCACTTTGGTTAATTATTTAATATTACAATTGTTTAATACAAATTCAACATTTTTGTATAAATCAGTTAATTATAACTATCTTTTTTGTATATTAATCAATATGAACATGAATATTCCAATTATTATTATTATTTTTATTTGATTTATATGCCGCCCTTCTCCGAAGACTCAGGGCGGCTTACAATGTGTTAAGCAATTTCCATGCAATCCAATTTCTTACAAATAAATTAATTATATTTACCAATAATAATAAACCAAATAATTTTCCCCATATATTCCTCCAAACCATAACTTAACCATTTCTGCTTTCAACACAATATACAATTAATAGCATCTCAACTATTACAATTCCCTAGTTAAATAGACCTTTTTTCCTTTTGTGTTTTAAAATCTTGAACTCTCCTCTTTGCCCTAAATTTCCCATCCTTGTACCTACCTTTTTTGGTGAGCAAAAAGAAATCTCTCTCCCTGCCTCATTTTGTCACCTTGCTGCAGAGCCTGCTTTACTTTCAATTTCGTTTCAGCTAACTCTCCAGAACTCTTTGCAGCAAGCAAAGAGCTTGCAAAACAAGAGCTTGTAAAAGAGCCTGCGCAAAACAGCTGAGAGCAAATCAGCTGAGAGTCGGAGGCTGACCTAATCAACTTGTGGTAATTAGCCTATGCTGAAGCTGAATGTGGCTGTTTTTTCTTGCTGTTTGCTTGCAAGGAGGTAACTGCTGGGAGGCAGAGGGCAAAGGGTGGGGGCCAGTGGGTGGGCAGGGCTACATTCGGTGTATAAGATGCACCTAAATTTTCACCCCCTTGTCGGGGGTAAAAAGATGCGTCTTATACTCCGAAAAATATGGTAGTTGCTTGTTTTATTCAATCTCCAAGTTTCTTTGACTATTAAATAGTATGAGCTACTGGGACTCTGGAAGCAGCATTTCTCTGCTGCAGCACATGTCCTCTGGAATGAGCTTTCCCCCAAAATCTGATTGACTGATCCCACCTATTGGTGTTTCAAAAGAATTTGAACACCGTGCTGTACACCTGAGTCTTTGAGTTGTATAGGTTTGTGTCACTTTCATTTCTATTGGGTGCTTGTCATCCTTGTCGTATTTTATTTTTGTCTCTCACTGTATTTTTTATTTTGTTTAGAATAGTTGTACTTGTGGGCTGCCCGGAGTCATTGGGAGGTTGGGCAGGATGCAAATTTAAATAATAACAATGATTAATTAAAGTCATGATTTGTTAGAAGCATCCATGGTGGATCTATATTAATTTTCCAACTGCTTTTTATCAAAATACAGTGATAGGATCTCTAACAGAAATGCAAAACTATCATTCTGAAACACTGCTTTTTGTTAAAAGGATATGAAATGTACTGAAATGTTTGGGCTTCTTTTTTATTAGGTAATTAAAAAATTCAGGCAAAAAAGTCAAAAGTACAAACATAAATATACACTCACATTTGTGTATTTGAAGGAATTTGAAAAAAAAAAACAATTAAAAGGAATAGATCAATTGATATTTTGGTAGCCCTTCCCTTTTTCCTCCAGCCATTGTTACTTGTTACACTTTATTTTGGACATGGTTACTGATTTTGGTTTGAATCTTTGAATCTTTGTTGTTATTGTTGTTGTTGTTGTTATTAAAAACTGTTTGTTTTTCTTAAGAATCACCTAAGAGAAAGTGCACTTTTCAACATGCGAGGCTTAGGCTTGAGGTGTATGTGTGTATCTATTGTTCGTATCTATTACTACACTGGAAATAAAGTCTGTAATCTACAATCTACCCAACACTTGAAATACATTAACATACTTCATGTGGACTTTAGAAGTTTACCTGGCAATTTGGTGACCGAAGATCCCAAAGTCTGATAGTCTTATCAAGTGAGCCAGATATAAAGGTATCATCCACTGGAGACATAGATAAAGCAACAACTCTGAAATGAAGAGAAAAAAAAATAATACAGCCAAAGCAGTCTGCATCATATGCCATATATATTTTATTCTTCAAAAAAAGGTGAAAATTTAGGCAATGTAAATAAAAACAGAACAAAATCTATTGTGGATTAGTTATAATGACTCTTAGGTGTTTAATTCTTATAGTTAAAGCAATATAACAGTATATGCTATACTCTACTCATCTTACCTCTTGCTATGTCCTGGAAAGTATCTAATGTATTTATTGTCATGAAGAGAAAGGTATCTGATAGTATCTGTATGGAAACATCAACAAGGCAAGCATTATATAAAAGTACTTTCTAATGCAGCTTGCTTATTAAAGTAAGACTTTTGTTAATATTAGCCGACTTGCACATCTCACATTTTAATAATGGAATTAACTACCATGTTTAAGTTCACACACATTCAGCCATGAACACAGTTTCTAGTTTACCCAAGCTACAAAGATTTAGTGCTATGTATGAATTCAGGTATATGGTTTGGTATTTTATATGAACCAAACACATATAAAATCACAGTGAAAATAAACCATGGCATAACAAAATATGTAAATCCAATCAGCTATTGTGGGTGTAAACAATACGGTCATGAGTACGGTCACGAAGTGTAACCTTCTCTAAGAATCTGGCTCAAAAAGACACATAGAGTATTTCTATATTCACAAATACAGAACCAGAATTCATCTCTAGCTCAGTAATTGCTATAAAAATGTGTATATGAAATACTGATTACACCTTATATTATAAAGCAATAAACAATGTAAAAGGAAATAATTTAGTAGCATTTATAAACCATGCATATGAAATCAAAAATAAGTGTAATATTTTATTGCACCATTTCTTAACTGATTTAAATTTAGATGATTGTTAAATACAGGTTGAATGCATTGAAAGGTTGCTAAATTATAGGACTTTCTTAAAAAAAACATTTACCAGTAGGTGATCAAGTCTGAAAGTATATGTAAATCAGTTGGTACAATAGATTAAGTATACTTTTCCTATAGGATAACAAGTCAATTTTCCTTTCTTCAAAGATAAACTAAATGATATTAATTTATGCCTGCAGGCTCATATTTCTGCAGTTTTTCTATTTTGTGGAAATAATCTGCTTCAGGATTTTCCGATGAATCAGTAAGCATTTATTCCAAGGCATAGTTTTACAGAGAAACATGAATGAACAAGATTAGGCCTAAAAGTTTGAAGAGCCGACTCTCCACAAACAAAAGAGCTACAAGGAAATCTGCAACATATATAAGCATTTGAGACAAACTGGTGCTTTCCAGAGAAAAACTGTTACCTGGCACCAAACAAACATGGGCAGGAAATCTCTTCTTGTAGTCGTAAAGCTCTGCCCCAGGCAAGGCAGTGGCCTGTACAGTTATCTCCTGTACCGGGTGGTATCATAGACCCTCAAACTGTACAAACTACTACCTCAGCCTGGAACCAGGCAATGTGCAGTAAGCAGAAGAAAAGCTAAAAAATCAAGAATTCTTCATAAAGGATGGTATGAATAGACTTGGTTCACGTTCAAGGGATAATTCAGACACACTAATTTCTAGCAGGAAAAAAGAAAATTAATTTATCTGTGTCTCTTCTGTATGCTTTCTCATAAGAAAAGTGGCCAAAATATTTCCATTACTATGTATTAAATACAGTGATTAACATAACATAACATAACATAACATAACATAACATAACATCACATCACATCACATCACATCACATCACATCACATCACAACACAACACAACGTAACATAAAATATTAAACATTAACATACACAGCTGCTCTTCTCAAATACTTTTTTTTTTAACATCAAGCATTTGGAAAGCAAAGAAAGAATTTGATCAGGATTATTCCACCTGTATCATCTTACAGCATATGAAATTGATTCTCAGTGAATGAAGGCGAATATACGTGTCCCGGGATAATGTTGCATGATCCAATTTTGGTTGGTCACCCGAATCAGAATTTTAATCTTCTGAACTTTTGCTGGAGCCCATCTTCAGGAAATGTCTCTCTATAGAGAAGTTCCCTGAAGATGGGCTCCAGCACAAGTCCAAAAGCTCAGAAGACTTCTGGTCCCGGGACCAACCCAGATTGGACCTTGCGTCTCAGTTTCACAAATTTGTGATAGGAACAGGAACAGGAAAATAATAGTAACATAGAATAAATAATGTAGGTTAAGCACAAGAATGAGTTACATACAAAGATGCATTAAAATGCTCCATCCAATAGCCATATGGCATCATCAATACACATTCACTGCTAATGTGATATATTAGATATGATACATCTTCTACAGTGCGCTCTGGGACCGACTTGCTGGTCAGAAATTACTCTGTCATTAACATGGCCTGGTTACTGGGCTAGAACTATATAAATCTATATTTTATTAAAGCTTTTAATTTTTAAAACATTAAATAATGTTGACCCAGCAATAAAACTCAGTTAATAGAAGCAATCATTCAATCTTGGTTTCACATTATAACAGCTGCAGAACTAAAAGACTTGGTTCACTCCATGGAAAGACATTGTAAGGCTAAATGCTAAAGGTTACCCAACTAAGTATTAACTGACGTGATAATTTTTATATATCTTGTTTTTTCTACGTGTTTCTTTTCTTCTTTATACTGTAACTGCTATTCTAATAGCAAATCCTACATAAGTTATCGCATTACATTTTTGATTAAATTATCTTTCCATTGATATATAATTTTATGGTACTACTCCAAAAAAAGGTGGTGTTATTAGCTAGTTTTAGAAAATACACTTTTCCCAAAAGGTTTCCACAATTTTGGCCACTACCATATACCTGTTTTTTTTTAGGTCTCTAACTGGTTTCCAGTTAGCTTCTAGGTATAATTTAAAGTGCTAGTTTTTACCTATAAAGCCATTTATTCCTTGTCACCTACCCTGTTTTCCCCAAAATAAGACATCCCCTGATAATAAGCCCAATCGGGCTTTTGAGTACGTGGCAATAAGGCCAAGCGCTTATTTCAGGAGTCAAACACACACACACACACATGTGTGTGTGTATGTATATATATAAAAGTCAGAGTCTTATTTTCGGGGAAACACGGTAGTTATTTGTAGGACTGTGTTTCCTCACTAGAGTTGGTCTCAGCACTTCAAATCATGCCAGAAGCAGCTATTTGTCTCCTATTTGGGTTAAATTAGGGGAAGAAACCCAGAAGCTTTGTTTTTCCATGATGGGACTGGCCCTCTGGAAAGACTTCTACATAGAGATTTTTCCATCTCCAACATTGTCCACTTTCTGAAAAAAATGAAGTTCTTTTTCCCAGAGGGTTTCCCCAGAAGCCCTGCAGTTATGAATTAGGTCTGGTTTCAATTGGCCTATGTTTATTTTATAACTCCCTGTAGTTTGTAAGCCACTCAGTTTTATGACTGTAGCAGAATACAAATTTGTTCAATAATAATTTGCTTAACACATTGTAAGCTGCCCTGGGTCTCCAGAGAAGGATGGCATATAAATCAAATATAATAATAATAATAATAATAATAATAATAATAATAATGATCCAACAAATATTTTATTAGTTGAGGATAGCAATGAACCAAAAGTAAAAACTGCTGTCTGTGAAAGAATAAGAAAAAGCAAAAGACATGGAAAACTAGTTGTTACCAAACAATCAGGAGGAAACATATGAAAACGAGGCCCTGAAAGAAAAAGACATGCCAACTAGATGTAAATTTTCAAAATGCAGAGATTTTCAAGTTAAAATTTTTACTTTGTGCTATTTCAGACTTTACAGAAACATGTAAAAGATTTTAGGCCTTAATGAAATTTGTGTATTGTTTATAATTGCTATGAAAGGCATACAAGGTCTCCAGAGTAAATGAAGAAATTGCTGAATTAGGCAAAAAGAACTTCCAGAAACCAAAAGCTTTTTAAGGGAAACTTTGAAAGGATGAAAATAAGTGAAAAATTGTTGCTTAAATGGATAGGAGGATCTAGGGGGTTTGATATGCTTAACAGGGTATTTTATTGCTTTGATAAAGGACAATGATTGCATTGTTACTGATATGCACTGTTCCAATAAAGTATATAATTTACTGTCATCTAATGATCTGGAGGAAGCGGGAAAGAGAAGTAGCCTGTTTCTCTTGTTTGCAAGTTAAAGCAATAAAAGTCATCCCATTAAATGTACAATTTATTCTTGACAAAAAGTTTGTTAATTGTTCAAAGAATAGAGAAAAGAATAGAGAAACTTTTAACTGATATTAAATTAAGTATGCTTGCACTTCATTGTGATGTACTTCTGACTCAAAACTGATCAAGAAACTACCTTAAACAATGCTTTAAAATTAGGATTTAAAAGTAAGAAACATTATATTATCAATTAACAGCTTCAATGAATACACTATTAATTTCAGTCAAAATCAGTCTTCTCAAATCTTCAATACTTATTGCATAGACAACTATCAGGAAGAATGGCCACTTACCATCTATTTTATTGGAACTGTATACAACCGTGTTGGCAGCATGAGTGTATCTGATGAGATCAACTCCATATTTTTTACTATAAAGTGTTCTCTTGGGCCTGCCAAGGGGAAAAAATATTATAGAGAAATTCCATTTTGCCATACAGGTAGCCCTTGACTTAATGACCATAATTGAGCCCCAAATTTCCATTGCTAATCAAGGCAGTTGTTAAATGAGTTTTGCCCCATTTATGGCTTTTTTTGTCAGTGCAGTTTTGAAGTGAAGCATGTGGTCATTAAATGAATTTGGCTTTCCCCCATTGACTTTGTTGTTGGAACCTGGCTGGGAAAGTTATAAATGGTGATTTAAATTTAGTCCTTTCATGTAAGTCTAAATGTAATATCTTGCAAGGCATGGAGGTGCTATAGACACAAAATGAAAGAACAGTCTGTTGTTTTTTATGGTTAGCTTTCCACAAATTAGAAGAAGAGCTCTTTTTAACCCAAGTATTCAGGGAACTATAACAAGCTCTTTGATATAGTCTAACTTGAAAAATGCTGATCACTTTAATGACAACATGTAACTAAACTTTTAAATTTCAAATAAAAACCAGGACTAATTGTATTTTATTTCTAAACATATTGGTAGTACTATTATTGAATTATAACCTATATTGCTCCCTAGACTGACGCACAGTAAAAAAGCTCCTCTTTGAGAGAGATGAGCAGTTTAGAAATATGAAACATAAATAAATAAAACAGGATGCAATTTTAATAGTGACAATGGAAAGTTAACAATGTGGTTAGTATTGATACTATGTTTGCACAAGGTTTCAGTTCTAAGATGATATTTATGTATTTATGAGACATATGCCTGCTTGTCCGAACAGCAATAACTGTGGACAACTCACTCCAACAGCAATAAAAACATAAAAGAAGCAATGAAAACCAGCATCCACAAAACAACTTCTGGCGCTCTAAGCAGCACTCCCTTAGACATAAACAGTCAGAATCACTGGGCTCCAGCCTTACCCCATCCCAATGCTTGGGAGAAAAGCCAGTTCTTTAAAGCTTTTTGGAAGGTCAAAGTGATAGGAACTGTGTGGATTTTAGTGCCTGGCAAGAAATATTTGTTCCTGTTACCAGAAAAGTAGCTGAAGTAAAGCTATTTTTCTTGGCTGAAAGGTGAAAAAAACATCATTTCTCTGCAAGCTATCCAAAACCCCATTTAAGAGTATAAACTGGTGCAGAAAAAACAACAATCACATCCCACCACTCCCATTGTTTTAGATTTTAAGCCATCTAAGTTAATAAAAGGGTCATGAAATCTTGAAAGTTAACCAACAAAGGATTTCTGGATATTTTCCCCGATATTAATCCGGTATCCTTTTTGTTTTATATGTTAAACTGCATTCAAACTAATTATCAATAAAATTTACTTGAGATGATACAAGATGATATCTAAATAAGAATTAGCAATTCATTATAAGTTTGAAGATTTAACAAATTTGCTTATTCTTACTTAAGGAACTGAGAAGGACAGCCTCATGCTCAAAAATTGAAGAATGCCTGGCAAGCGTGAAGGTCAAATACTTTGCTGACAGATAAAGTTTTGGATTTGGGACAAAATAACACTGATAGTTTACAGCAAATGATATCAAAATCTATCTCCAACTTCACTATCCACTTCATTAAAATCCACTAATATGAAACTGCATTTGCAATAATGATTCCCATCATTGAGTCCCAGCTAAACAGAAAAATAAATATAGTGCAGTTCTTGAAGTAATTACAGCTACAATTTCATTTCTATTGGTTCACAGCAGTGAAAGTATGATCAGTTAGCAAATAATTGCCTGGTGTGATTACTAAATTAGCTAAGGTCATAAAGGAAAATATTTGTAGCTCAGAGGTGAAATGAGTTCTTGGTGCTTTCTGAGCTTGGCTGTTTTCTTGCAGATATTTCCGTACCGAAACTAGGATACCAAAAGACTAGCAGAACGCATCCATGAACACCAATTAGCTGTCAGAAGACATAATGAGAACTCCATCATTTCACAACCTATGAACAGACTTAACCACAGTTTCAACTGGGAACTGTGACCATCCTAGACCAGGAGTCTGCAACCTTAAACACTCAGAGTCATTTGGACCCGTTTGCCACAGAAAAAAAAAACCACTGGGAGCCACAAAACCTGGGTGGGCATGGCCAACTCGATATCACTCACTCTCAGTCACATGACTCCCCCCAGCCACGCCTACCCAGGTTTTGTGACTCTCAGTGCTTTCTTTTCTGTGGGGAAACAGGTCTCTCTCTCTCTCTCTCCCTGTCTCTTTCTCTCTGTCATCTCTCTTTCTCCCTCCCTCCCATCTCCCTCTCCATCTCTTTCATTCTTTCTCCCTCTCTTTCTCTGTGTCTCTCTCTCTCTCTCTCTCTCTCCCTCTCTCTCTCTCTCTCTCTCTCTCTCTCTCTAGTGTGTGTGTTCCCTCCTGAACCATTTCCAAAAATAGGTGAGGGATGGTTTTAGTTTTTTTTACTGTTGTTCTTTTTTCTTTTTTGGGGTGCTTTTTACCATACAATTCAAATCAAGAGTCATTTCAGGTTCCCAGATAAATGAAGCTCTTTCGTCCCCCTGCTATAAGCTCCCTGTCGGCTGAACTCACCACTGGCTGGCCCTGCCCCTTGCCCTCTCCTCCCAGTCACTCCTGGCCTGGCCTGAAAAGCTCTCCCCCACGAGACATTGGCCCAGCTGTGGCTAATGCTCCATGTCATAAAGGGCTCCAGGAGGAGGAGGGGACCCCACTTTGCAATGGGGTCTCCCCCATTGCAAAGTGTGCTAAATTTAACTGTGCTATGGAGGCTATGGAGGTGGTGAGAGCAGTGATATTGGCCACAGACAGGCTGGGCCAGTGTCTTGGGGCAGAGAGCAAGTCCTGCATCTCCTTGAGTGATTGAGGTGTGTGCAGCACCAACAAGGGCTGGAAGAAGTGCCTGAGAGATACAAAAAGTACAGGGGTGCTTTGCTCCCACTCTGGAATATGGAGTGAGTCTCCATACCCCGCCGACACCCTTATTTTCTCAGTGCAGGCGAGGAGTGATTGGGAGGGAAGGGCAAGGGGTGGAGCCAGCCAGTGGTGGGTTCAGCCGACAGGGAGCCACAGCAGGGGAACGAAAGAGCTGCATGCGGCTCTGGAGCTGCGGATTGCTGACACCCGTCCTAGACCAACCCAAGTCAAAAATGCTAGAGAGTTCCAGGAAGCCTGGCTCTCCCGACAAATCGGCCAACAACAGCCACATAGAAATAAACGACATTTACATACCGTTCAAAAGAGACAAGACAAAAAGGAAACATAAAGATCAGAACACAACCTCACCAGTAACCTACATCCAGATGAGCATAGATTAATATCAAGATTAATACCAGACCTGCAGTCAAGAAGTAAACAATACCCTAATCAAGGAACTGTCAAGCAAGCTAACAATAAACATCCCAAAAGAATAATCACCAAGATCACTCCTAGTAACACTGACAGGGCAAGCCACTAGACTAGAATATAAACTGAGAGCAAACCCCATTCCTTACTAGCACCAATGATGTTACCTACAGTACTTTGGATAATGAAATTTCTGCAAGAAAACAACCAAGCTCAGAGAGCACCAAGCATCTCTCATAGTTAAGCCCACTCCATATTTTGCTATTAACCCTAAGATGAATACATTTTTGAATAGTGTCTCAAACTATTCACAGTATATCTATAAATATTCTTGCAAACTGTAACCTAAGCTCCCCACCAGTATAATACTGTCCGACACAGCCTACGTTTGATTACCAAATGCGTACACTGCCCATTTTATTAAGTGACTCTGGGCAGTTTACATACAACTACAAAATAAATAACACTTCTTGAAACGGTGAGAAATTTAAGAGGACAGTCCTGACCTAGATTTGAGAGCTTTTGGTGCCATAGGAGACTCATTGATATTTTATAGTATTCTATTTATTTAGAAGTCTACACAACTCGATGAAAGCCGCTATAAAAATTGGAAGTCCTCCTAACGATGGACAGGAGTTTTAAAGGGAGGTGCTTTTCATATATTTAAAAATATATATATATTCCGGGTTAGAATGGCTAAAATCCCAATTTAGCGGAATACGAACATGAACAAGAGTTTTAAAAAGGGCACGTTTAACTTAAGGCACATCTTTTTCCAGAGGGGTGTGTGTGTGAATAATAATAATTGCCTCTAGTTTCTTCTACTTTCAGACGTTGTCCCTGCAACGCAAAGCCTCAGAGATGCACCTGAGCATCCACCTAAAAAAGCAACGTATCTCCCCCCCCCCCTCGCTTCCCACACACACCGTTTAAAAGCTCAAAGGAGCCGCTCTTTGTGGCCTTGGGCTTTGGATGGATGGAAAGAAAAGGCGCTTCTCTGCTTCGGGGTCCACATCCCGCCTCCTTTATCCGCCAAGGCCTGCTGTGCAGGGCCACTTTTTCCCCGCGAAGAGCTCCTCGCATCCTCCCGCCACACAACCACCACCCGCCACTCACTTTCCCTCCTGGCAGTCGTAGAGGACGATGGAGTCGTCGTCGCTGCTGGAGATGACGGTCTCGCCATTGGGGCTGAAATCGAAGCAGTTGATCTTGTCCGAGTTCTCGCGGAACACCTTGGCCACGCGGAAGCTCCGCAGCACGTTGTCCGTCAGCTTCATGCCGCCTCCGCCACGGGGAAAGGGAGCCGGCGGGGCCTGCGCGCCGGACCAAGGCTGAGAGGAGAAGCGGAGTCGGTCGGGCAGGACTAGCCTGCGGCGAGGGAGTGGGGAAGGGGAAAGGCGGGAGAAGAAAGCCGAGCCGGCGAAGGAGAGAAGCGACTTTGCCCCTCGGGCGGATTCCACTCAGGCTGCGGGAAGGAGGCGGCGGCAGTTTCGGCTCATTGTGTCCGCCATTTTGCGGCTTTGGGGGAGACGGGGGTGGTTGGTGGTGGTGGCGGCGGCGGAGGTGGTGGCGGCACGCGTGGGATTGTGGGCCGCCGGAGGAAATAGAAGCGACGAAAAGGAGCAGCGACGGAGACGCTACCGGTCTGGTGCATGCTGGGATACGCGAGTAAGGCCCGAGGCCTGCGAGGAGTATTTTAGCGCGCGGTGGGTGGGGGGAGGGAAAGAGGCTGAAAGCGCGCGCAACCGATTGTGGGATCTAACGATACTCTAGTACAGGAATCTCCAAACTTGGCCGCTTTAAGACTTGTGGACTTCAACTCCCAGAATTCTCCAGCCAGCTATGGGAGTTGAAGTCCACAAGTCTTAAAGCGGCCAAGTTTGGGGACCTCTATAGCACTACTACTGCTACTACTACTACCCTGTTTCCCCCAAAATAAGACACCCCCTGATAATAAGCCCAATCGGGCTTTTGAGCACATGGCAATAAGGCACAGCAATTATTTCAGGGTTCAAAAAAATATAAGACAGGGTCTTATTTTCAAGGAAACACGATACTAATACTATTAGGCGGGACTATTGTTATGGTGATTGCAGCCCATCCCTACCTAGGGATGGACACCTTGCCTCATTCTACTCTTTTTGGAGAGATTGAGTCTCTGCATGGCCTGCTATGCAGTACCCTGTCTCTCAAATTTGCCAATTTAAAGATGCTTGGATTTCAAAAACTGCCTGGGGGATTCTGGGTGTTGAAGTCTCAGTTGCTTGTTCAGTCGCTAGGTTGTGTAGCCGACTCTTCGCGACCCTATGGACCACGCAGCACACCAGGCGCCCCTGTCCTCCACAGTCTTCCTAATTTCATATTTTTGGGGTTCCCAAATTCAGGGTTTCCCCAAATACATGTTCATTGAGTCCGTGGCACTATCTAGCCATCTCATCCTCTGCTGTCCTCTTCTCCTTTTGCCTTCAATTGTGCCCAACATCAGGTTCTTTTTCCAATAAGTCCTCTCTTCTCATTTGGTGGCCAAAGTATTTGAGCTTCAAGTTATGTATCTGTCCTTCCAAAGGACAATCGGTTGGTTTCCTTTAGCACTGACTGATTTGCTCTCCTTGAAGTCCAAGCACCACAATTCAAAAGCGTCAGTTCTTTTGGTGCTCAGCTTTCCTTATGGTCCAGTTCTCACAGCCATACATTACATCTGGGAAAACCATAGCTCTGACTCTATGGACATTTATTGGTAAGATGTCTCTGCTTTTTATTATGCTGTATTACGTTTGCCATAGGTTTCCTCCCAAGGAGCAAGCGTGTTTTAATTTCATGGCTGGAGGCACCATGGCTGCAGGATCTTGGAAGCGAAGAAAATAAAATGTGTTACTGTTTCCATTTCTTCCCTTCTATTTGGCAGAAAGTGGTGGGGCTGGATACCACGGTCTTAGTTTTTTAAGGTTGAGTTTCAAGCCAACTTTCGCACTTTCCACTTTTACCCTCATCAAGACAGCTTGTCATATTTGAGAAGCACTAGGAGAAGCCATGCCCTTCAAAGCACTATATGGAGAGAAAATTCTGACTGCCCATCTCATGGAAAATTACTCTAGGCAGTATATAATCCACTAAAATAAATACAAAATAGTTATATAAACCACTATTTAATTGTTAAAAATATTAAAAACTATAAAAGCTTTGTATACCATGCAAAAATGTTGCTTTATAAAAAAAATCTTAAATTCCCAGTGTTAACGCTCAGGCTAGTGAATGGAAGATCATGTAATAATAAATAGTAAATATCAAACACAGTTAAGGAAAGTCTATGCATACAACAATTTTCTAAGGGTCAAGTACATTATAGCTCTTACCTCCGGTCCTTGTACTGGCACTGGACTGTGGCATGCCAGAAACTGGTCTGCGCAAACAAGCAGAGCTCCTTCTGAGGGATGGAGCACACAAAATTACGCCCCCTTGGTTTGCAGAAAAACCTCTACACAGAATCAGTTCCTGGTGCCCAAAAGGTTGGGGACTGCTGGTCTAGACCAATGGGTATGGGAATGCCTCAGTTGTGTCTCCTGAAATCCATCTTTCATAGGCAATGAAAATCTTGAGTTATCAAAAGTTCTGTGGTTCTACTTTCTAAGCCTCCTTGGATGATCCACATATTATAATATTAGAAGAGGAAATGTAGCATCTGACTATATTTTATTTATTTATAAAACATACCCAATAATAGTCAAATGACTGTTGTGCATGCATAACACACTTTACACACTTTTGTGGAATTCCCCATGGTCATTTTTTCCTAAATTAAAATACTTCAAATTATATTATCTACCGGTATCTTCTAAAGGAGAGGCTTGAGATTACTCCTAGTTTTCACTATATCGGGCTCTGTCTTTCCAGTTCTGAAATATACTTTGTAAGAAATGGTAAGAAATTCATTGTTGTCACTGAGTTGAGTTCAAATGCAATTTTTTCACTTGCTGTTGGTAAATTATCTGGTCAGTCCATCTGCTCTCATGTCATTTGTCTTCTTTTGGAGGGCCTAATTTGTAGTTTGGGACTGTTTCTAGATCAGTCTCAACCTGGCATGGTTCCATAAATGAATTGTTCTCTTTCCAAGTAATAATATCACAAAAACGTTTACTTTCCACTCACAAGTGCAGTTGCTATAGCTGTAAGAACAGTGGGTGCTATCTTTCATAGTAATTAAGCAAATACTGAATTGCTTGAAAGTGGGACATAATTGCAGTAGCCTTTTTTGACTGTGACCCCCTCAACAATGCCATTCAGTGGCAATCTAAGTTTTCTTTTAGACGTGAATAATAATGGTAGTGCTTGACTTAATGATCACAACTGAGTCCAAAATTTCTGTTGCTAAGCGAGACAGTTATTAAATGACATTTCCCCAATTTATGACCTTTCTTTGTCACAGTTACTAAGTGAATCACTACAGTTAAGTTAGCAACATGGTTGTAAAGTAAATCTGGCTTCCCCATTGACTTTGCTTTTCAGAAGGTTGCAAAAGGAGATCATATGACTCCGGGACACTGCAACCATCATAAATATGAGTCAGTTGGCAAGTAGCCAAATTTTGATCACATCATGACACTGCAACCATCATAAATATAAAAACAGTCAGAAGTCACCTTTTTCAGTCTGTTGTAACTTTGAATGGTCACCAAATGAATTGTTGTAAATCAAGGACTATCTGCAATTTGTGATAATTTAACCTTTGCAGATTTCTTTCTTTCTTTCTTTCTTTACTATTTGAAAGGCTTCTAAACTAGAATAAGTCCCAGTGTTGTATTTTCGCCCACTGCCCTCTTCTTTCCATTGTTTTGCCTGCCTTCATTTAGCTGCCATAAATCTCCATAATAGGGATGCTGATAATGAAATTTTGGAATTGAAGTCCTCACTACTAGAAGTAGATCAGACTTCGAAAGACTGGTATATAACAAGGAGGGAGTGAGCAAAAATGTTTGGTAACTGACAGTAGCTGAACACATGCAGTGTGGCTGAAGCTTTTTTTCTTTCCTCTGTCTTTGTGCAGAGGTGTTTTTTTTAAAAAATGTGCTTATTTGGTGCCTACAGCAGACGGCAGCACTTTGTCAGTCTTGCTTGATCTCAGAAAAGAAAATACTTGGCCTGAATTACTGCTTAGATGGCAGACCTCCAGAGAATACTAGGGCTGTAGGCTAGTAGACTAAGAAGTAAAAATGAAATCCCAGGCAAGTGGCAAATCATTTCTGTATTGCTGCCACAGATTTGTTCATGTAGCCAGCAAGAGTTGAGCATGAGTTAAGTCATTCTTTTTCTAAAGAATGACTTTAGACAAATAATTAGTTAATTAATTGTCTAATTAATTAATTAATATGACAATTATATTTTACATTATAATGTACAATATGATATTAGTTAATATGACAATTATATTTTACAAACTAATAGGAAACTGCCATGAGTTTTCAGGGAATGGGAAAGCATTTTGGGAACCAGAATAATGTTGGCATACATTTATTTATTTGTTTAATTTCTGCACTGTCTGTCTCCCCTACAAGCTGACTCTAAATTCTAAATTGTTAAGATGTTTAATTTCTTTTTCTGCTCCATTCCGGTTCTTTATCTTGTTTCCCTCCCTCTAAGCTCTTTTCTCTTACTCTGTCTGTATTAAAAAGCTCCAAAAAGGATGGGAAAATTACTTCAAAATATAATCAAAAAAGGCACAGCTAGGAAAATATTGCCTCTCTTTACCACTTTAAATGATAGGTTGGGAAGGTTACAGGCAGGTGAACAAACCCCAGGAAAGGTCTCAGTGCTTCCATTTTTGAACTTAAACTCATTTTTCTCTTATGTGTCATTTGCAAAATCTCCTTTTTATGACCTGCTGGGTCCATACCTTATTCTGACAGCTGGAACATTGTAAGGATTTTTTTTTTTTTAGTGTAGTGGTAAGTTAACAGAATAACAGTTCCTGAAGAGAAATTTTGTTTCATACACTGATGTAAACTTCAATGGCTGGTATCAATGAACATCTGAACTGAATTGCTGTAGTCCAGATTTCTTTTCTCTGACCTTTGGCCAGCACCTGGTGTTTTCAGGCTGGCATCTTCAGAGAGAATGAGCCTTTCGTCAACTCACAAGCAACTGAATTAGGCTGACTGGGCTCTTGTGGGTTTTTTCTCAACCTGGCAAACTGATCTCTGATTTCCTGTTTTCTCTCCACCGCCTGATGTGTTGAGTATCAGGAACTGCCTGTAATGAGCTTGTGTGTGAGAAGGTGATGATTTCCAACAGGACAAACTACAATGGGCCTTGGTTGTTTTCTCGCAGATGTTTCATTACCAAAACGAGGTAACATCAGGACAAACTATATCCAGTTACTTGTTCTCCCATCCAGTGCCTCCTTCTAAACTGGAGAGAAATGATGGACTTGTAGGAACAGGAGCTTTGAGATTGGCTGTCCTGACCTATACGATCCTCTCTGGGGGATAGTTGGGGCTCAGGGTCAGATCTAGGATTTGCAGCGGGGGTGGGGGGAGGGTCACTTAGCTCAAGATGACTGTCTACCCATGCAGCAGAATGGGTAGCAACAGAAGTGCAGCTTCAGTGCCTGGAATGAGGAGCATACAAGGCCAAAATGTATGTTGTTGTGAAAAGATATTAGGAAGCAACTGATTAGGGATTTAGATAACATTAGATACTCTTGAATAGAATAGAATAGAATAGAATAGAATAGAATAGAATAGAATAGAATAGAATAGAATAGAATAGAATAGAATAGAATAGAATAACAGAGTTGGAAGGGACCTTGGCGGTCTTCTAGTCCAACCCCCTGCTTAAGCAGGAAACTCTGTACCACTTCAGATAAATGGTTATCCAACATCATCTTAAAAACCTCCTGTGTTGGAGCATTCACAACTTCTGGAGGCAAATTGTTCCACTGATTAATTGTTCTGTCAGGAAATTTCTCCTTAGTTCTAAGTTGCTTCTCTTAAAACATAATATTTCCTAGGTTGCTAGAGTGTGTTGTCAAAATATTGACAACATTGTTGTCAATATTTGTTATTTGGTTATGTCCCACAACTGCCTGATTTCAGATAGTTGTTCTCTCTCCTCTCCTCTCCCCCACCCCAACTCCTGGCTTAATCACCTTTGCAGAGGTTGGGTGTTAAATGATGTCATTATTCCGTGATTTCGTAGACCACCTTGATTAATTCAATTTTTAAAAATTTATTCTTGTAACGTTATATCTATTTTAAGTATATTATATGGTATTACTTGTTCTCTGATTCAGTTTTTTATTTTAGAATGTTTTTGGTATGGCACTCTGTGGAATTAATGAGAAATTAAAAGTTACTTCCATTTTTATACACTGAAAACTAAACAAGAGTCGCAAGGAACCATCGGAGGAACATGTTGGGATGATTTATTCAAATTAATATGCAGATTAGGACCAGTTTTCATTAATGACAGCTTATGAAGTTTTCATTTAAAAGAGATTAATCTAAGCTCTTCGCAGTCCCAGAGCAATGCTGTCATAGAAGATGCAATTCTCAGCTGATCTGCCAAGATTAATGATGGCTTCTGGATCACTTTCTGAGCAGCTGCTACGATCAAGTGAAAACAGAACAAGTAGAAGAAATTTCATTTCCATCCGGCTAGCCATAACTCTTGCCTCAAAAGTCCTAATTTCAGTGCAGAGAATAAATTATTCCCCTTTTGGTCTGTTCTCTTGTTCAGAAGTGAAAGGCGGCAGGGAAGCCCTTGTGGCTCTGAGATCCCAGTGCCATCCCTGATACGCCTGTGACCTTGCTTGTCAGTGGGAATGAAAACATCAGGCTCTTGGCCAAAATGCGGCAGATTAAAGTAGACAAAACAACTCAAGAACATAGGGAAAACTTTTAAGAGCAGTGGAGGATTTATTTTCTTCAGCTGCATATATAGCCAGATAGCATTTGTTTATTGTACTATTGCCAGCACTGGATCAGTAATAGCAGAAAAGAATAGAAAAGGAGATTTATTACCTCAGGTTAGCCACATTTATGAGAAAACATTATGTAGAAATTAAATAATTTTATGGTTTTATTTTATTTTTCATTCTTTAATACAGGTTGTCCTTGACTTATAACAGTTCATTTAGTGACCAAAGTTACAATGGCCCTGAAAAAAATGACTTGTGACCATTTTTCACACTTACAACTTTTGTAGCAACCCCATGGTCCTCTGAACAAGATTTAGATGCTTGGCAACTGACTCATACTTATGACCACTACTGTCTCCTATGGTCACGTGATTACCTTTTGCGGCATTCTGGTAAGCAAAGTCAATGAGGAAGTAAAATTCACTTCATAACTGGATTGCTAATTTATCAGCTGCAGTGAATCACTTAACAACTGTGGTGCTCAGTTCATGAGTTGAACGGCTGGGTTTGAGGGATTTCAATCAAACTCACTGCTTTATGCAGCCTATATGGACATAAGGCTGCTGAGAGTTATTTCTTAATCACTTTCAGAAATTGCTTCTTAATTACTTTTTAGGTATTACCAACCTTTGCAACAGAATTATATGGAAAAAGATGCTGCACTGGATATACAAATGAAACCAGCTGGTGTCTTAATAATAAAAAAGGATATACAAATAACAAATCAAAAGAGGATAACTCGATAACTTTCCTATATTGGATTTACAAAACAAATTTCTTAAAGTTTGAAAGATTTTGTAAGGAGGGACAATGAAAAAAAAAAAGAAACAAATCAAGTTTTAGGACAGTATTTGAAGGGATTAAAGATTGTTAAAAGCAAAAGGAAGGAATATAAACTTGGTTTCTTAGATCAAAGTTAATTAAAATAGATTTTAATCTCTGGTAACTTGCTGACCCGAATTGAATGACAAGGTTTTGTTTATAGATAAGAGATGAGATATTGGGAACAAGAGATCATTTATTGTATTTTAACAGAAGTTATGAAAATTGTTTATATTTGTGATGAAGGAAGAAGTCATTGCATTATATATTTCTTTTCATTTCCTTTATTGTTACTCTTTCTTTTCTGTTGCTTTCTTTTTTCTGTATTTTATATTTTTTCTTTTTTTTAGTTTACATTAGTTTTTATCTTTTTAACTGTAATTGTTATGCAGGGAATCAGGTGTGGCTTGGCACGAACAAAAAGGTAGAATCCAAATTCTCTTTCTATCACATGTTTTTCCAGGCCTGGACAAAAGTGCCCCCCCCCCTCCCACATAAGGCTGGATGAACCTCAAATGCAAGTTTATTTAGATTTTTTAGTTTTATTTTGTTACATAAGCAGAAAACAGCACATAGTAGATAAGGCAAGAAGTTCCCACTTCCTGACATACACATCCTCAAGCTCTGTGGTTTCTTTAACAAGGTTTTATGATACTTTCACAAGGTCTTTGTGAGCCTGGAAGCCTGCTGAGGCCTGTCTTTTATTTCTGTCATTTCAACATAAGAATCTACATCATCAGATCAATTCTCAAACCAGTTATCAGAATTCATAATGTTTAATAAAATTGTTATATAAAACAAATCTAATCCTAAAATCAGAAATCTATAAAATTTCAATTGAAGGGGTCTCCTTTGGCAGTAAAAAAAAATTAATCACAGCACATCGCTTAATATGAGAATAGAATAATTAAATAATCACTCAATAGAGTAACAGAGTTGGAAGGGACCTTGGAGGTCATCTAGTCCAACCCCCTGCTCAAACAGGAAAGTCTATATTGTTTTAGACAAATGGATGTCCAATTTCTTCTTGAAAGCCTCCAATGATGAGACATTCACAACTTCTGAAGGCAAGTCATTTGACTGGTTAATTGTTCTCACTGTTAGGAAATTTCTCCTTGGTTCTAGCTTGCTTCTTTCCTTGATTAGTTTCCATCCATTGGTTTTTGTCTTGCCTTCTGGTGCTTTGGAAAATAGTTTGCCCCCCTCATCTTTGTGGCAGCTCGTCAAATACTGGAACACTATTATCATATCTCCCCTAGCCCTTCTTTTCACTAGACTAGATTAGACATTCTTCATATATTTTCGCTTCCAGTCTCCTAATCATCTTAGTTGCTCTTCTCTGCACCTTTTCAGTGCCTCAGTGTGCATTGATGAGTGCTCATTGCAAGCTTATATTTCACAAATAATAGAAGCACAATATTTTCTCAAAGCAACTTCTTATCAATTGAAGTGAAAGAACAGTGCTTATAACTCATCAGTTCTGCCATCTGTTGGCATCTTTAAACATAAATTAACTGCTATATAACATAGAATGTATGAGTATGTGCATGTGTGTGTGCGCGCACACACAAGTACATATATGTGGTTGGAAGATCCAAAAAGATACAGTTTTGCAAAGACTCTTGGGAGTTTTATCAGGGCCCCTGGGAAGCCAATGAGATGGATCCAAATATCACAGAATTCAGGATGTCTAAAACTCAAAACTCATTTGAAGGACAGTTTAGAAATTTGGATTCCATATACTCAAAGACTTGAGTGCAAAGTAACACCTCCAATGTTCTAAAATGCCAACAGATGGCAGAACTGATGAGCTGGAGAGAGAATTCTCCCAGGGGCCAGGTGGGATCAGTGTGTTGGGCCTTCCACAAACACTACTTCTGAGAGTCAGTGGTCAGATAATGATCACTGGTCATGGGGCTAAATTTCTTGATCATTAGGTTGATTCTTAAGAGTTGGAGATTTTTCTTTCATGTTTAGTATGTAAAGAGAAATTGGTACATTCATTGCTTCATCACCATCAATATCTCTCACTCTTGGGTTAAGACCTTTCTCACTATCTGATGCTCTTATTGACCCTATTGCATGACTCCATAGAAAATCCTTACGGGTGAGGTAATCTCACAGATGGAGAAAAAAGGTTCATTCTCTTATTTATTTATATTCCACCTTTATTTTATTTTTTTTATAAATAACTCAAACACAATACACCACTGTGAGGTGGATTAGGCAGAGAGAAAGTGACTGCCCAAAATCACCCAGCTGGCTTTCATGTGCAAGACAGGATTAGAACTCACAGCCTCCTGGTTTGTAGCCTTAAACAATAGATCATTCTCCCTCTGTCTCTGTGTGTCTTTCTCTCTCCTCCTCCTATTCCTCCTGTTCCTCCTCCCTCCCTCTCTCCTCCTGTCCCCTTCTCCCCCAACCGAGCATGTTTTCCTGGGAACTTTTAAGTAATTCTTTGGAGCTTCTTATTTTGGAACCTTAGCTTCACAAAATATCCATCTTTGAAGTTTTATTGTTTTGTAATCAGTAATTTAGTCTGTATTCTACATTTTTGGGGGGAGGGAGGAAAAGACAATATGTGGTATATGTTTCTTTTTCAGTGTTATATTGCTTAACTAACCCTGGTTTTTTTCCATTCCCTAAATGCCAAGTAGATTGTTTTCAAAAAATTCTTGCTGGCAAATTATTAACCTTCCCATTTGATCTATCAAATGGGGTGTATAAAAAGACCTCTGGACCTTCCCAGGAGAAGAAAAGCACAGGAGGGAGAGGAAAAAGAGAAAGCTCATGGCAAGCAAAGGTTCTATAAAACATATATTCTGGGAGTCAAAAGCAACTCGGCAGATATCCTTAATCACTAACTTAATCATCCACTTTTTTCAGGATATTATCATCACTTATTCCTGGTGGATTCGGGCATGGTTTCTGTTTTCAAAAGCTTGCCAATCACTGGCAAAAACTGTTGGCGGCCCAATTTTAGTTTCACCAGTGAGATACCCTCTCTCAAAATGACTCTCAAGGACCATGGGCTACATTTCTTCCGCAGTGCTGTGGATACAGTCCTGCCAGGGCCAATACTGAAAAGGGCCTTGGTGCTACAACCAGGTGGATGCCCCAGACTTTTGCTACATGGCCGTCCTTTTGAACTGAAGAGAAATCTATACCTGGTTGGCTTTGGAAAGGCTGTTCTGGGCATGGCAGCAGCGGCTGAGGACATCCTCAGAGGCTACCTCACTCAGGGAATAATCAGTGTTCCTCAAGGCATCCAAGAAACTCTGCGACATGCAGGAATGAGGTAAGGAAGACGGCCACCTTTTATGGAGATGACATACAATATCTGTCTTGGAAGCCAGCTTCAAGAATCCTATCTTGAGTCCTTCTTGGCTTGGTGTACCTTAAATCTCAGTTGTAATCTGCTTTCCTACTTCAAGTACTAGGTACTTGGACGGAGCTATTGAGATATTTCCTCTTTTTACTTACCCTGAAGAAAACACAGAAGCCAACCTGATGTTTTGAGTTGCTCCTTAGAATTTTAGGTGATCAATATTCCTTTGTTTTCCTTTCATTATCACATTAATTATACTGGCTGGCCATCTGCTGAAGAAGTTTTAAATATCATGGGTTTCAGAAGTACAAAACTCAGCTAATAAATGACTCTTTTTGAAAAAAAAAATGTTGCAGGGAAACGTTGCTGAAGCCACACAGCCGAATCCAAGTCCTGGAAGGCGCGAGAGACAACCTTCCTGATAAAGAAGCTTTGGAGGCAGCCAGGGCCATCTTGGAATTAGCCAAGAGTCTCACAGCAGATGACCTTCTCCTGGTACTAATTTCAGGTAATGCTTGACAGCCCAAAAGGACAGAAAGGCTTTTGTCGCTTCCAGATGCTTTTTAAATTCTTCTTTCCCATTGTTACATTTTTGCACGTTCTGCAAACATGCTTGGCAACTAGGTTGAGTTGTCTGCTGTTAAAGAAAAGCAGATGGCATGGGGAGGTGACTCAGGTTTTCAGTATGACTTTGCCCTGGGTGATGCTGACTGGCCCTTGAAGCACCCTTATTCTTTCTTGTGTCAGTTTGCTTTGGAAATCATATTCTTGCTGGCCGTGGTAGTCTTCTCCATAACCTGCCCTTAGCTTTTGCTGCTGTTCTGCCGTGTGGAAAGTGGGATCTTCTGCAATGGAAAGAAATGTAATACTAATAGTTTTGCATAAGTGTTTTCTTTTATTATTATTGTAGCTTGCTAAAATAAATGAGGTCATTTCATATGAGTCAGTTGTCCATATTTTCTGTGATTCACACATATGGGTTCTGGGTCTGCCTGATGTACATTTTTTTCTCGGTCTCCATCTAATTCAGCTTTACTGAAAAATAAGAAGTATGTATGCTTTGACTCTTATTTTGCAAATAATCTCTCAAATAGTTTCTGTTGCTCTACTGAGCTTTCCAGTCTAGCTGGTCTAGAAATGAAATGAAACTGGTCTAGACTTTCTTGCTTAGAAATTTCAAAACTGCTAGGCTTTTTTTTGTCCAGCAGGTGGCAGTCCAGAATCAGAATATGCCATGTAATATTGAAAAATACAGTAAGCTGAGAAGGAGCATGGACACAGAATATAGACTAACAGAGTTGGAAGGGACCTTGGAGGCAGAACTACCGGTTTGCAATGGGGGCCATGCGCACTCACGCTCTTCTGTGCACGGGTGCTCTTCTGCGCACATGCGCAGAAGCATTCTAATGACGTCGGGGTCGGTGGGCAGAGCCTCCCGCCTTTTTTACTACCAGTTCTATAGAACCAGTGTGAACCGGGAGGCAACCCACCACTGCTTGGAGGCCTTCTAGTCCAGCCCCCTGCTTGAGCAGGAGACCTTAAACCATTTCAGACACATGGTTGTCCAGTCTTTTCTTGAAATCCTCCAGTGTTGGAACACACACAGCTTCTGAAGGCAAGCTGTTTCACTCATTAATTGTTCTCATTGTCAGGAAATTTCTCCTTAATACTAGGTTGCATCTCTCTTTAATAATCTTTCACCCATTACTCCTTGTCCCATCCCCAGGTGCTTTGGAGAATAGATTGATCCTATTATCCATGGAAACAGTCTAGTCTGCCAATGAGTTGGCAAATTTGTTTGGTCTGAAGGGGCTAGGAAGAACTGAATTTCCACATAGTGGAAGTTCCAAGTAGTCATGCTTTGGAGGTATACGTCATAGCATTCATTTCATCATTGATGTTCTTGGTATCAGTTATGTTGGTGCAATTATTGCACAGATTGTTCTTTCCACTATTTTCTTAACTGTCAACTATTTCTTTTTGTTTGAGGTATAAGCAATAGTATGATCACATCGATTTGCCTTAAAGACAGTCTAGGCAAGAATCTCTCTTTAAAAGAAGAAAAAAACTTTACTTGTAAATATATTTGAATTGTAAGCAGCCCAGAATCATTGACAGAGATGGGCAGCTGTAGAAATTAAATGAATGAATGAATAAATAAATAAATACATAAATCTTCCTTTAATAAATTTAAAAAACTCTTGAGCAGCTTACATAATAATGTTATGGGGAGTTCTTAAACAGAAGCTTAATTCCCTTTTAATAACTTGAAACAGAATATTCATTGAATTATATGAAGCAAAGATACTGAGCCAGCTAGTAACTGCACAGTATGGTAGGGTAAATATATATACATAATCATTTTGAGTAACTGAAGCAATTTAAAAATGTTTAGTTTCAGTTGTGTAATGCTAAGCCAAACATAACTAAAGAAGAATTAAGATTTTATTCATAAAATAGCTCTTTTAAAGATTACTCATGATCAAGCTGCCTTTATCTAAGAAATAACAGATACCACTAAATTTATGTAAGGAAGGAAGGTCTCCAGTCTGAATGCATATTCCATAGGGTGGTATAAGATCTCTTCAGCTCTTTCCCTTCTCTCATTGGAGGTATAACAATGCCATTCCACCCCCGCCTCCTTCACTAAACTTTATGTTACCTGAAACTCTGCATTTGATCATCTGATTTCTCTTTTCAAGATTGAGATGAAAATGTTAACAGAAATCTGCTGTTCTTGCTAAGTCTGCTTGGCTTTCCACAGCCCCATGGACCACAAGTCACCAGGCTCCCCTGTCCTCCACTGGCTCCCGAAGTATCTACCCATCCCAACCTCTTGCTGTTCCCCATCTCCTCTTGCCTTCTGTCTTTCCCAACATCAGGGTCTTTTCCAATGAATTAAAAGCAATCTTGGTCTACAAATGACAGACAGTATTAGCTCTGACTACTGAATCCCTCCTGCCCATCTAGTTTTATAAAAGATCGTCAAGTATCTGATAATATCAGATTACTAATTTATATTCTGGATATACATTCAGAAGAACTGAAATTGCCATTGATGGTTTTGTTGAAGATAGAAACAAGCCTTCGATGTGATGCAGTGGAAATTTTTGAAACAGATTCTGCCTAAATATGTTTTTTTTTAATTTAATTGTATTAATAAGTGATGTTCTAATTATTGGTGAATGAGTATTTCAGATGGAATTATGGTCTCATGAAATTTGTAAAGTTTGCAAGTTTTTTATTTGATTTTAAGGTTTATTAGAAAATGGAGAATATTTGGTATATAACAGTGGATGAAACTGGGTACAAATTGTTGTTATCAGTAATATATCATATTAATAAATATATACTATGTATATTTTTGTTGATATGCAACAGTTTGATCTTCTATAAGGTTGTTCAGGTAAGTGATACAAATTTGATTCATTTCCTATCGGAATGAATATTTAAATGGAAATATGTAATCATTGAGGTTTCTGCTGTTCAAATGCTTTTAAAGATTTATTTATTTAATAAATGTATTTATTTAAGTAGTAATTCTATATTCTGTAATATATATTCTTTTAATAATTAAGAATATAGAATTAAGAATTCTATATTCTTAATTCTATATTAAGTATTCTGTATTTTAATATGTTATATATCGTATTTTCCGGCGTATAAGACGACTTTCTAACACACAAAAATCTTCTCAAAAGTTGGGGGTCGTCTTATACGCCGGGTGTCGGTCTCCTGTAATCAGGCAGACCAGCAGGAAAGGCTTTGACCAGCCTTAAATGGCTCTAAGGAGCCAAGCTGAATTGCCTGCTGAGTTGCCGCTAATCAGCTGAGTTACACGCAAGTCCCCTGTAAAAGGGAAAAACTTTCCTTTTACACAACGCTGGCCATCCCAGCTGAGATTAGCAGGCAACTCAGCTGGGATCGCCAGAGCTTGGATGGCCAAGCGCTGTGTAAAAGGGAAAAACTTTTCTTTTACCCAACGCTGGCCATCCCAGCTGCTAATTTTTGCCTGCTAATTGCTCCGTAGCAAAAATCCCCCCCCCCCCCCACCTCCAGCTTGCTTACCTTAGCTGCTAGCCGCAAGGCTTGCCTTGCCTTGCCTGCAATCCATTGCATCAGCAAGCAACTAAATCTCCCTGCCTGCTTGATTGCAGGCAGGGAGATTTAGTTGCTTGCTGATGCAAGCAACTTGTGGACTTCAACTCCCAGAATTACTCAGCCAGTAAAGCAAAGCTGGCTGAGGAATTCTGGGAGTTGAAGTCTACAAGTCTTAAAGTTGCCAAGGTTGGAGACCCCTGTTCTATTGGGTAAGTTTTTTCCCCCCTTTGGGAGGTTTTAAAAAAATAGTTAATTGGGGGGTTTTTAGTTGTTCTTTTTTAGACCTAGCCATTTAAAGGCTAGGTCTAAGTTTTAGGCTAGGAAGTTTTAAATTTAGCTTTCAAATAATAAAAATAAAAATAATAAATAAAAATAAAATGTGTGCAACTTTCTGAGATTTAATGTGTTTCTGTAGTGTTTCACTCTAACTACACAAACACACAAAATCTCACAAAGCTGTATGTGGAATTTTGTGTGTGTAAACCCACAATGTAAAAGTTGTTTTTTTGGGCTTTTTGTGGCTGTGTGAGGTTCCTGCTTATTGCAGGGGCCATTTTGGGTCTAGCACAGCTGCTTTTACATTGTGGGTGAGCCAGTTGATGTTTTTTAATTTTTATTTGGTGTGCGTTGGAAGAGGGGTCGTCTTATACAGCAAGTATAGCCCAAACCCTATATTTTTACAGGAAAAGTTGGGGGTCGTCTTATACGCCCAGTCGTCTTATACGCCGGAAAATACGGTAACAATGTATTGCCTATTACAGTGATAGCGAACCTTTTTGGCACTGAGTGCCTAAACTAGAATATGCGCGAGCGTTGGAAACCTGAACACCAGCTGGCTGGTGCGCATGCGTGCCAACCAGCTGGTCTTCATGCGCACTGGAGCGCCAGAAACCCAAAGATCAGTTGGCTGGCGCTCATGCACCAGAAGAGCAGCTGACAATGGCACACGTGCCCACAGAGAGGGCTCTGCGTGCCACAGGTTTTCCATCACGGGCCTATTATATAGTTTAACAATTATTTATTATTGACTAGTTGTTAATATTTAGGAATATTAGGAACATGCAGAAAACTTTCTTCATTTGCAGTTGTAAAGATCAGATGCAAGTAATTTAAAAAACATGAAAGAATAAAAATTGAAGAATGTAAGGGGATCAAGACCCTGACACGGGGCTCGATTTCAGCATAGCTCCATTGTATTTCCAAGTTTATGTTTGCAGAGTAAATTTGGAAAATATTGGAATGGAAAGCTAATTTATACCTTATTCCCATAGTAAACATAAACTCTATTAATCCCAGTTTGAAAATTGCCTGAAATCAGGCTGTTGCCGATCAAATGGTTAAAGCATTTAAATTATTGCAGGAAGAATTTGGATTGCCTAACATTGCAAAATGCCAATGTAAAATGCATTGCTCAAATGCATTGTCAGTTTCTCTAGATCAGGGGTCAGCAACCTGCGCCTCTGGAGCCGCATGTGGCTCTTTCACCCCTCTGCTGTGGCTCCCTGTCACTCAAAATATGCGTCACAACCACCAATGTGCGACACCTGCCGGCACGCAATTTATTGAGCTTTTCAAACCCTGGTAGCCAACCATGGATAAATCCAAGAAAAGAAAAGTTTCAGAAGAAAACAACATTTAATTCAACTACATATGCTAGTTTTGTGGCTGCTCAAGAAATAGTCAGGCATGGGAAAAGTTTTGTGGCTCCCGGTGTTTTCTTTTCTGTGGGAAACAGGTCCAAATGGCTCTTCCAGTGTTTAAGATTGCAGACCCCTGTTCTAGATTTTCAAAACATTTTCAAAACATGGTTTGGGGATGATTCTAATTCTACCTCTTTTCCTAAATAAACAATTAAAAAGTTCCAGTTAAAAATGAGGTAGGCATTAGTTATTTGCAAGAAGAATTGAATAAAGAATTGAAGCATCTTATTAAAAATGAATGGTTAAGAGTTTTAAAGAATAGTAAGTATGTTTCTTAAAATTATTAATTTAATAAAATAATTTTTAACATGTGCTAAGCACCCCAAATAATATTTTAAAATGTTTGGATGTCAGTCACATGTAGCATGTATAAATGGGTGAAGAAACACTTACTTGTGTGATATGGATTTGATCCATATTACCCATTTAATGGTTTTATACTCATAAACGTATTACTTTGGTATACAAACTTTAATACAATTTAAAGATGTGAATGTACTTTTGAATTATGGACCACTACCACCATCCCACAAATTGGAACTAATCTCTGTATGAAGATTATTCTTCGATGGTGTGGTCACAGATTTATAATTTGGAGATTACTGATATGTATTTCTGTTTATGAATTGGATCTCTCTTGATGTAATGGAAAGATTGGTCAATATTAGTCTGTGTGGTCAAGATGCAGAGATGAATTTAAATATTGGATTGATATGTTCCGTGATTCCCCCCCCCCCTTTTCTCTCTGTATGTTTTTTTTATTTCACCCATTTTGTCTCTTTTTTGCATATTAAAGCAATGAGATTGTTAAAACATGCATGGATTATTGGGCATCTCAAGCTACAGTTTGTGTCACTGTAGGACACAAAAGTCTAGGATCCTGGCGTCATTTCTGGAAGCATTGCTATTTACCCGGTTGTAAGATAACTGTCATGCAAAACTGATTCATGGTATGGACATGGTTGGATCAGGGATGAAGCTGAGACAAAAGAAGTCTGGAGCAGGGGTCAGCTTGCTTGTGTTTCACTCACAATGCCTTTCCGCTTAAATTGGCACAATTCTGCAAGCTTGGGTAGCATGTTCTTTATTCAGGGGTAATATCGGCTATGTGGGAACTTTCAGGCTGATTTTTAAAAAATACATTCACGCTTACTCCTCACTCATCCTCCACCACTAGCCACAATTAACCTTTTTTAGGTTTTGCATTTTAGATGTGTAAAATTTACATTTTTTAAATGAAAAAACATAGGCTGCATGAAGAAGGAATTCCAGATTAGGGAGACAGAAATTAATCAGTGTGGTTACTGATTTTATTTTTATATGTACGGTATATGCACATTGTGTTCTTGCCCTTTAATGCATATGCATCACTTGGGGAACTTAAAGCACTTGAAACAAATGCAAGATTTAAATTTTGGCAGCGTTTGAAAAATGTATAAAGACATCTAATAGGAATAACCATATCTTCTAAAACTGAACTGGATATTGAATGCCTTCCTAAAATAGAAAGGCATTGCCTATTTGCAAAACATTATCCAATAGGGTGACAGTCTAGACTCCTAAGAAGAGGGTTCCAGAGTTTGAGGGCTACCATTAAGAAGGCAATCCCTGAGGTATCTTAGACCCTAAGCCTGTAATGCTTTCAAAATTACTCTCAGCACTTTAAATTGTGCCCCAAAATAAAGAGTTAATTGTTCGGGTATAGCAATGCCTTCAGACAGCTAACCCATTTACCTCACCTATTGCTGTTACTAGAACCCAATTTAGAACCCATACCATCCCTAGCAATAGATAAAAAAGAGAAGTGAAGCTACATGCCACTGCGATGTCCAGCAAAATGACAGGGACATAGCCCCCTTGTCGTGGTTTCACTGTGGACTATTTACCAAGGCAACCAAAGTTTTTCCAGCCTCATTCCCAGTTCTCAAGCTAAAATGAGTCTAAGCAACCTGTTTCATCCAGGAACTCCTGAATCTGAGATGCCATACTATGGTTAAGCACCTTGTTCAAGAATAGCAAATTGGAAATTATCTAACAGGATTAGGAACTAGAAAAGACTTTTTTATTAAGAGGTTTAATACTAGCACCACCCACGCCCACCCCAAGGCTGAATGTTCAATGGCAGATTGGCCATCTAGTTGACTTGATCTTCCTTGGTTGCCTTAGACAGAAAAGACGAGGGTCAAGGGTACATGTAGTTTGTCTTAATCTACTAAAGAAGTTGTTAACAACATCAAAACACAGGCAGACATAGCAGGATCTGATTCTGACATATGAAGGAGCGTAATTGTTTTTGAATCTAGGGTGGAGAAGACAGTCTCCACATCCCCTACAATTTGAGTAAAGATCTGCTGGCAATGAGATAGAAGATAGATGAACTTAAGAAGATAGATATAAAGAGACTCTTACCATCCCAGGAAGAGTGATCAGTATGATACTGCTGTTTGAGGAAAAGTCTATTCATACTTTTGTAGGCAATTCTTTGAAAAGAGGTCATTATCATACCACTGCCTGTTGTCCTTAGTTTTTTGGAAGCCACTGCTCTCATATGAAAAGAATTCCCTTTCTGGTTAATGTTGCCATGAGTAAGTTGTTAAAAATCCCTTTATAATGGTTTTTCAGGGGTGTATTTTGCAAGATATTGTGTCTCAAACTTCATCTTATTTTGTATTTCATGGCAACTTTTGAACTATCATTGACATAGAGTTGACCTTGAGGCCTTTCCCTACTCTCTTGATCTTTTCTTTCCATGGACTTTCTGTTAGTTGTGATTGTGCATCCATTGCTCAGGTAGTCTGTCTGGTGCTTGAGATATTTATCTTTAATGGATTGTCTCCCTTTAATAATCCATCTATCCCTGACACCCGGCTGAAGTGTTCAGTTGCAGTTCATTTCCCTTCTCTATTTTGCTTAAACTGGCCCTGTATTTAGAGCTCTTTTTATGCAGAAATAACAAGCACTGTAAAATCTGTTCTCATCTGTACATGTGATTCCATCTTGTTAGTCTATGGCTTTCTTTACATAAGTAAACCTGAATGAAACTTTCAATTCACTGGATTATTGGGAGTCTAATTCTGAGAGCTGTGTGTTCTGAAAATAATTCTTAAGAAGTGTGTTGGATTTTGTGTGAGCTCAATCCTTCTCAGCTATTCGTTCACCTTTCTTTATATGAAAAAAATGCCACTTTTGAAGATACATGTTAACTTAAATCTGTGGATTCCTTAAACCATAATCATCTTTTTTTCAGGCTTACACAAAAAACTGGGGATCTTTAATGACTAGCAGAGATAAATTGCAATCATGTGAGTTCAGAGGCATTTCTGAATCTTATAGATTTGGGGAGGGGAGGAGTGTTTAGGAAGTGAATGATCCCTATTATATCTCATTGTCACGCCCAGCCTAAGAATGAGATAAAACAATACAACCAACATTCAGTTATTTAGTTGCTCACATCATATAGACAGAATCTTGCCAGACTAAGCCTATACTACTCTCACCCTAACTAGATTCTAGGGAGTGGCTATCCTAACTTTCTTCCAGATCCAACTTTGGGTTGTGGTGCTTCTTGTCTTGCTCCCCTCCTTGGACTATTCTCTCTTCTTTCTGAGAAACTGCCCCTTCACTGCAATCCATCTCCCCTTTCATAAACACAATCCATCACACACAATGATATGTAGTTAACTTTCCTGTGCCTATATTGCTGCCACACCACATCATCATTTCCAGATTTCCTATCTTGTACTTGCATAGATGAATTTTGTAAGACATTAACACAGCCTACCTGTAGTTTTCATGGCAAGGTATTTCAGAAGAGGTTTGCCCTTTACTTCTTCCTGGGGCTGAGAGTGACTGGCCCAAGGTCACCTGGATGTCTTTATGCCTAAGGCAGGATTAGAACTCATGGTCCCTGGTTCCTAATCTGATGCCTTAGCCACTGCACCAAATTGGCTCTCTAACTTTAATATACATGGGAGGAAAGCTACTTTGCCCTTTTAGAAGGAGTCTATATGTCAATCTCTGTTTTAATCACTTGATACGAAAGTATTCCCAGTTGTCATTCTGTAAAATAATCATCTGAAAAGCAGGAGGAGAAAAATGGCAAAGGATGGAAAGAGGCAAAGAGGAAAATATTGCCTGGATAGGGCTCTCTTTGGTGGGTCTGCTGTCTTCTGATAGAGGCTACCCTTGGCAAGAAAGGAGCCTTGTTGCCTAAAAGCATACTTTTCTGCCTTTTAGGAGGTGGATCTGCCCTTTTACCTGCACCTATCCCTCCTGTCACCCTCGAAGACAAGGCCACCGTCACCAGGTTACTTACTTCAAAAGGAGCCACCATTCAAGAGCTGAATACCATTCGAAAGGCTCTCTCTTTGTCAAAAGGTGGGGGGCTGGCCCGGGTGGCTTATCCTGCCCAGGTAAGCGTATCAAAAGCTGACTTGGCCCAATAACTCTTGGTTTTAAAAGAAATGCCAGTTGTAGTTCTCTAGACTCTAGACTATGGTTGAGAGAGGGATAAATCTAAGGTCAGGATAATGATAGTCCTCACCAATATCAGGGACATTATATCAGTCAATTCCAATGCTTAAACATTTGGAGCAATCAGAAACATCTAAGGAATGTAGGGAAATGGTTGTGATTGGTTCTTAACATATTTTTAGTATTCTTGAAGAAATCTTTTAGTTCTAGGCTGAGCTAGGGTATGTGCATACAGAATAATGCAATAAATACAAATTAATACCCCCAGAGTGAAATAGGCAACAATAGTGATTTGTTTGTAAAAAATCATTGCAACACGGGCTAATTTGGTACAAATCTGGAAGACCTCAGTTTTAATGAACCAACTTTCGTCTAAAGTCCTTTCCAGAAGTCCTTCCTTCGCATGATCATAAGGGCTCAGGTTTTTTTCCCCCAAATGTGATAAATTCTGCTCTTTGAGGTGAATAGAATATTTGAGCAGGGGACCTAAAGTTCTGTTCTGAAAATGCCAAAGCATCCCATCAAAAATTCTGATTGCTCAGCTGTAATGAATAATATAAATTAAGTAAAAGGGATGCCTTGTTGCTTAATTTTTCTTTTACACAATTTGTAAATAATTTGAGTTGAGGGATTTAACTTTTAAAAAACTTTTCTGCTTTGCAGATATTTCCAAACATTTAACAATTAAGAACTTATACAGGTAGCCTTGTTTAACAAATGTTTGAAGTTATAGCGGTGCTGGAAAAAACCCTTATGCCCAGTGCTCTCACTTACAACTGTTACAACACCACCATGGTCATGTGATTGCAATGTGATTGCAATCGTGTGGTCACATGATCATGATTTGTAACTTTTTTTGCCAGTTTCCAGCAAAAACCTGCCCATTGGGAAGATTGTGGATTCACTTAATAACTACAGTGGTTCACTTAACAACTGTTGTAAAAATAATCATAAAATTGAATTCAAGAACTGCAATAATGTATGACAGAAATTCTGGTCCCAACTGTGATCATAAATCAAGGACTACCTGTATAAACTATGGCATATGACCTATTTTTCATAAAAGCAAAAGACAATAAATAATTTTGTCAGAGCAGTAGGGAAGAAATTGAAGAATGATTCATACTTTATATGTCAAAAACAGTTCTGTCTATTAGTAATACACCGAACCCATTTTTTTTTACAGCAGGAATCTTACAGTATACGAAGACATAGATTAGCTATATCATTCATTCCCAGTTTTTCAGCAGGCAGGAAATGTGAAGGTGGCTGCCTTTCCTGTCCTAGGACTCTGGCTCGGCTTCATTTCACATATGTAGAATTTCTCCAAATCTCTTTCAGTGTAGATTCAAATGTATACCTTATTTAGTGCATGATTCCAAGTAGTGCAATTAGTCATGTAAAGCCTATTACAGCATTAATGTAATTATTTTATTTTAGTCTGTCAATCTTGTGATGAAATTACAAGGTTTATAAGGTTTATAACTGAGCTTCTAAAATGCCTCCAATTGGAATCTATAGTTTCCAGGCAGGGTTTTTGGTAGGGTTTTTTTTTTGGTGGGTTGTTGTTGTTGTTGTTGTTGTTGTTGTTGTTGTTGTTGTTTTGTCCTTTCAAGTTAGTTTTTGTCAGGTTAAACCCAAGAATAATGAAGAGCAATTCAACCAGAGTTCAGTTTTTTATTTGCCTACACACAAAGTCATTGTTAAACAATGGAATTATTGGGATAATATTTCAAAGGATAGAAAGAAAGATGAGATCTGGTCTTTGAAAAGTATCAGAAATCCATTCTGTAATAATCCAAAGTAGAGAAACATTGTTTTATAAGGAATGGCGGAATGTCATTTGTTGTATAAGTCATACCTGAAAGCAACTTATTTCAAATATTATCAGCATATTAAAATTCACATTTTTTTTCCAAAAAATCAGATTAGGCAGTTTAAAATAAGATCAATTCCAATGCAACATGAACAATATTTACTATTGCTTATTTATTTCAGGTTTTGAGCCTCATCCTCTCTGATGTCATTGGAGATCCATTGGACATGATAGCAAGTGGCCCGACTGTTGCCACTTCTCACAGCATGCAGGACTGCTTTCGGATACTGGCCAAATATGATGTATTGAATACCTTGCCAAAGTCTGTGTTGACAGTCCTCTCTAGCTCTGTCACAAAGCACAGCACCCAGCAAGACTATTCCCACGTCTGCAATATTGTGATTGGATCCAACAGGCTAGCTTTAGAGGGAGCCAAATGCCAAGCAGAACAGTTGGGCTACCTGACTATACTTTTGAGTGATGCTGTGGGTGGGGAGGTCAGCACTGTTGCCCATTTCTATAGCCTATTGATTCAGTTTGTATGCTTGACCATTATAAATGATACTGGAAATAGACCTTTAAGAGACTCTGTGAAAGAATCGCTCACAGGCATTTCAGGACAGCTGGAGATTCCAGTCTTGAGCCTGATAGACTCTTTAATAACAATGAAAGAAACCCATGGGGAAAACCCCATTTGTCTTCTGGCAGGTGGAGAAACCACCGTGCAGATTCAAGGAAATGGGAAGGGTGGAAGGAACCAGGAACTGGCTCTGCGAGTGGCCTTGGAACTGCACAGAGCTAAATTCACTACAGAGGGAAGCTGTCTTAATAAATATGAAGTCATGTTTTTGAGTGGTGGAACTGATGGACAAGATGGGCCAACAGAGGCTGCTGGGGCCTTCTGCAGCCAGGATCTGGTGGAGGAGGCCGAGCAGGAAGGCTTTGACGTGGGAAGCACGTTGAGCAATAATGATTCATATACATTTTTCACCAAGTTCCAAAATGGACATCACCTTTTGATGACAGGCCTGACAGGCACAAATGTCATGGATATTCATGCTGTTTTAATCCGAAGCCGAAGATCTTAGTGATGTCACAGACATGGAGTTGTTTTGATTACAAAGGATTCTTTAGGCAATCTGAATGGAATAACTCTGTCCAGGCTGTTGATAACAAGGACCTAATGGACGGTTACTGATAGACAAGGGAGGGTCACTTTGTTGTTTTAATTAGATCACGGAAACAGCTGTTTGAAACTATCACAATTAGTTTTTTATAACAACTTTCTTCAGTAGTATGAAGAATTCTTCTGGTCATTCTGAATGGGCCAGGCCGAAAAAGAGGAGCTAACAAAACTCCATTTAGTCTTGAGGATGCCATCCAGAGAGCACCTTAATTTTGTAATCTTCGGTTGTCTCAGGTTGGCCCACAGTATTTTGTAACTGTACCCTTCTCAGATGTTAAACAGGAGCTTGTCTCATACGAGGCTTGCTTCCCTCTGCTCCCCCAGCTTTCATGCATGTGATGATGGCATCTTTTTTTCAGCCATCTAGAAGTACATGGTGCATGTTTGTAGATGGGGGGAGAGTTTGACTGTTCACCCATGCAAGCAGGAACCAAGATAATGACCAAGTAGTGACTAAGGTACTTGGTCACTAAAGTACTTGCTCACTTTGGATTCTTTATGTACATGGCACAGTTTCCTGCCCCTCAGACTTCATGGAGACAGAGAGACAGTTGTAGGAGACATGACACTGGGAGGAATGGTTTCATATGGAAGCAATACCGTGCTAACCTTGTAACTCTTTTCCCTGTGGATTTGCTGAAGTAGTTTCTGAAGCTAATATAGTGTTGCTGAACTTTTTGTGTATCACTGCAAAAATAAAGCATTTTCTTCAAGAATTGTTTATTACACCTTGCCACGGGACATCTAACCTAAATTCATATATGAGACAATTTCCCCACCATAACTGAAAAGTAATAACAGAAAAAGCTTCAGATCAGTGATCTCAGGTTCGCATTAGCTTTATACTTCTGGTTTCCAAACATGAAAAATCAGCTTGTCATTGTATGTTAACTCATCCTAGTGGAAACTCAGAGCTCCAAGTTTCCTTTGTTCAGCTGGAGAGTCCACATCAAATAAGGTTGGAACTGAGAATCTAATTTCCATCAAATCCAGGCAGGATATGCATTTTTTAACACCTGCTCCATTTCAGTACTACCACCTGTTATTGGGAGAAGAGTTTGAAAAATGGGCTAGATGCGCTGAAACTAATGTAACCTTGACCTTGCTCACCTTTCGTAATGGCTTTTTCTTGCTGATTGATAATTTCATGGGGGATTGCATTGTGCAGAATGGAAGCTGCGAGCATTTTATGTATCAGTTTACCATTGACTGGAAAACAATGGAGCCTCAGGTTTGTGACCTTTCTAACTATATCAAGCCAGAAGTCACTGTCGCTTTGATTAACTCCTCTAATCCCAGAGAACAAAGGCAAGAAAGACCCACACAGGCAACTCTTGCCAAATTGCTGCATTGAACAATGCAGTTGACTATTGGAGCAAAATCACCAAGTTCATCTGGTCACTTGGATAAGCTGAACAAAACATCGGTTTTTGATCATACATGTAATGTAATGATTTTCACAAAAATCACCCATTGTGATTCATCTAAGCTAACTGTTCCTGTTTCTGTTCAGCGAATTAGAATACCAATCCATTTTTCAATGAGGCTTGTGCTACTTTAATGAGAATAGAAAATTGAGTATTCCATAAATTAACCACAACTTAGTTTTTGTTACTACAACATTCTACCCTTATTTTGCAATGAACTAAATTGGTCCCCCTCTGCTACCCTTTTTTAAAAACACACACAGAATGCAATCTTACGGTACTTGGGAACCATAGGCTTGATCATATCTGCCCCCACTTAAATAAAAAAGAGGAAATTTATATTTGATTCCATTCTCCCACTGACACTACATTGGTGTCTTCCTTAATCAAAATCCCTAAATTTGGAAAATACTCAAAGATTTGCTGGACCCTAACTCCCCCCAGGTTTCCATCAGATTTCCATCAATAACATTTAGACAAGCCGAAGAGATATTCCATCCAGCTGGATGCAGAACTGGTATAGTGCTGATATATTAAGTGGTTGGAAATCTGCTGCCAGCAGATCTTTTTATTTCACTGAAATTGAGTGCACAATGTGAAATGCTTAGAAAAAATCCTAAGCTTTTCTCCTTCAGCATTACTATATCTATATATCATATTTAAAAATCTCCCTCACAGAGTGATTCTGGACAATGTACAAATTAGACATAAAAACCTAAAAAGCTATATATAAATATTGTAATAGGTGGCAGTTAAACAAGAACAGGCTCATTAAAATTCAAAATTAAATTTAAAAGTGAGGTGGGCCTTCAAGACACTAACCAGCCTCATGGCTGCATGCTCCTCTGGGCACCAAACAATTCGGCAGAGCCAGGTTTTCAGACATTTCCAGAAGGCCAGAATTGTAGGGAGCCACCTCACCTATGGGGAGCAAAAGGTTCCAAAGACTGGGGGCAAAGGCAGAGAAGGCTCTCTACCTGGACCCCACCAGTTAAAATAATTCTGCAAATGTTTGCTTGCTTTCTCCTGTTGAAACACCTATTAACTATATGACCATTTTTAAAAAACTGTAGTAAATAAATTAGAGATTATTGCAGTGATTATTGCATGACTCAGATGCCCTTTGGCTGATCATTTAACTATAATGGAAACCATGCATCTGAGACTAGAGGTTGGTTAGCTTAGAAAACAGCCATCTGGGAAATAGATCCATGTAATCAGGCTTTGCTCACGAGTTGGTGGCTAAAATCATTTCCCAAATATTTGAGAGCTGTTCGTGAGCAAATACCTCCCATCTAGCTGGCAACATTTGAAAGCTGATCTGTCTCATTCTTAAGTGTAAATCACCCTCCACAATTAAATTATGTAATTTAAAATCCAACAAGGTGTAGAAAACCTATTAAAAATGAAACATATTCCTTTGGACATTTTGGTCTTTAAAGGCAGTCTAGAAATAGTTGGAGGGTTAATTGTTGTACCTTCTCTAAATATTATATGCTTGCGTTTTGATCAAGAGATGTAAGAATAAAGCATCGACTTCTAACTTGTTATTTACAAGATAATGCTAAAACTATATCATTATTAGAAGGTTAGGGTAGATAAGCAAACTCATTTCAGTTGGGTGTGTGGTCTTGGGGTATACAGGATGCTAAATATTTGTCACTTGGTCTCTCATCTGGTTATCTAATACAACATAGTATTCCTAGCAGATACTTATTACATTTGGAACAGTACAAAGCAGTCTTATCTTTGTTTTTTCATTTTACTGTAGTGCATTTAGCTTCCAATGAATATATCACACTTCAAGCACTTAATGGCATATGAAGAGTTAATGGCAAATGAGATGCTTTTTTGCCGAAGTTTCAGTGAAGAACCTTTGTGTTAGAGGACCAGAAATTAAGGCTTGTATTGCTAAAATCACTCAAGGATGAAAGTCTACTTATATCTGCCTTCCTGCACAGGTTTGAACCAATTTTGTGTCCTCGTTGTGTTTTCTGTATCCCTCACAGCAACAGCTTCAGGAGAGCTTTTTTAAAAAAAGACTCCACACCAAAACAGTTTCTTTATATCGGCAGAGTTCTTCATTAATCCTTGGAGATGCTGTTCATGCGTGATTTCAGGCTCATTTGCAAAGACTTGGCAGCAGCTACTTCTTCAGGGTAATCCCATTGCTCTTAAAGTTTTGTGTGTGTGTGTGTGTGTATGTGTGTGTGTGTGTTTAAAATGAACATTTCACTGATTATTAAACTAAATACCTTTTTCAAAAAGGAAAAGCTGATGAAAACAGATGAAAGGATGTTGTTGCTTGAAGCACACTTCACACCAGTGTTCTCTTGGCTTTTCTTCTCTCTGAATATCTTTATTTCCTACTCTCCTTTCCTTTAATGAGGTGAAACTAGAAATGAGGAAAGTTGTCAAGGACAACAAAATTATAAGAAAGCATTTTCGAAATATGATGTACATGTTTTGCAACCATTACTGTCGTTGGAGATCAAGAAAGAAAAACATACAGGATGTAAGCAAATCTGGGTATTCTCTTCCTTCTATAGTAGAATAGTCATAGGAAAGACTGTGTGTAAGAGGGATGGCAGGGGGATAAAGCTAGACTCCACCACTAATCTTTTCCATTCTTCTGATGCTGCTGATTAAAAATCTCCTTGAATTTTTTTTATCATATCTTCTATGGGCTCCTTTGCAAATAAAAATGACCAAAGGGGGAGACTTACAAATGCATTTTATGAACTAGGACATTTGCACAATCAAAGTAAAAGTCTGCTTTGCTAACACCCATGCCAAATTTCATATTTTTTTGAATCCACACCACCATATATCATCATTCGGTAGTTTCTGACTGGGAGTGGAGTCAAGGGAAGTCATTGGTTTAATTATTGTACTGAAGGCACATACGTCATTGTCATACCCAACAGAATACTCGTTGGTACCTGGTGATTTTGCTCTACGTGAAAAGAAGAAGGAGACATGTGAATTAATCATTTCCTTTCATTTCCGTACTAATGGTTTTGCTAGAAACTAGTTCTGCCAGCACCGCAGGAACTCTATAAATACTAATCCAATAGTAAAGTGTTAGCAGTTTAATTTTTATTCACCATCTGCAGTAATTGTGACTTAGAAAAATAGTAAGAAAGGCAAGTGTCAGAGAAAGAAAAATAGAGCACCAGAAGATTATAAGTACTTTCTTTTGTGTCAATGACCACATCAGTGTTTCTTCATTTAAATAGGATATACATCCATAAATAAGTCTACACATTAAAATCTACCTTGTTCCAAAATAGCCAAGACACAGGAAAGATGGGCAAGTCTCTGCGGTCAGTTTCTACCCTACCCCTACAAGGAAAGGAAAAGGAAAGGAAAGAAGGAAAATAGCAAAAGAGTGGCAGATCTTATATGGTTCTGGTATTTGGCATTCTAAAATATTCTTGCAACATTTCCCCATCCCCCCCCCCCCCGAAATGGGAGCAATTTGGTGTAGCATCCTTCCTAAACCCAGATGGGTATTCTATTAATTGAAATCTGGTGCATCTGGAGAGCCTCGGGCTGAGAATCACTTTGATAGATCTATGTTTACCTGTTATTGACTGATCTCAAGCAGAATGGCACCTGCTTAGTGTTTGTCAGAAATGCCCAGAGCAAGACTGTAAAGCTGAGAAAACATTTAGGGAGAAAGCTATGTCAGTCGTGTCTCTATTGCTGCCAACTACGTTCTGTAGATATATTGACAGAATTTCCAGGATTCAAGGTCCATTTTAGAAAGTCTTTTATATGTTAGTTTAGTTCACATGTCATTCAGACTGTTCTTCGTAGAACAGTTTCAAAATCTGAAAAAATGTTTTGACTGGAGAACAATTGCATTACTCCCTTCTATCACTTGAGGTCCTTCAGTCTTTGACCAAAATCTTCACACTGTTAAAAATGCCCCAGGAGGAAGAATACTCTTCTAAAGTCGATTGTATCCTTTCAAAATATGGAATGGAAAAATGGTTAAAAGACTACTGTCTTTTTGCTAGACTTTGATAGCGTTAGGTGAAACAGGTCAAGTCAAGTGTGGCACAGAGACTGACAGTTTATCTTCTCCAAGTATTCTCTCTGTGGAGGGATGGATCCTATACCGCCATCACAACCAAACAAGAAAACAAAACTGTGGCTTGAATGACACCATCAGTTGGGAAGGATGAATTAGACACTGATTCCACCAGGCAGAATAGAGCCAGATGGGAAGAGGATCAACAGTCCAACAGCTGGCACTTTCTCAGGGCTGAGCTCATTTATGTAAGTGGAACACTTGTGGCCAAACAGTGCTAATGGCTGAGGATAAGTAACTACCTTATTAACAGTGGAAGCTTTTGGCACTAAATTAAAAACCTTGGCTTCTAGCCTTTCCACTGCTCTGGACTCTTAGGAGACATTAATATCCCTTCTCCCCAGCATTCTTATTATCGCTTCATTAAGGATCAGATAATGATACGTGTGGGTAGTTTATTCTGCCCAGATTCTGATTAATGGCTAATGTTTCACAAGGTGTTAATGGGTGCTTTATGAAGTGAGCAGAAGGGGTTCTCCAATAATCTCTTTCACAAACTAATTTTGCCATTTTCACTAATGTGACAGATTTAACACATTCTTTATAAAAGCCCCTGATGATGCCTCAGAAAGTTTTGGAAAAATTATATAACTGCAGTAATACTTCTGCCACAGCATCATTTTCAGCTTTCTACTCCCCGAAATCATAAAAATCCAAGAGTACCTCTTGGCTGCAGATAAAAAAAATATTTGTCCATCGCTTCTTTATCAGGGAGGATCAGTGGCAGGACATGTCTTCACCCTGTGCTAAAGGGAAGAGTTCCCCTTCAGCTTTTCAGAGGAAAAGCAACTTGGCACACTTTTGAACCCAAGCAGATACCAAAGGGCGGAGTGTAAAAGCATAATCATTCTTCTCCAGATATAGCTGCAAACAGCTCTGAGATATTTTCAAATAGGAAGCGGCATGCACATTTTGAACAAGTATAAATGCATACATATAAATAAATAAATAAAACAGACTCTTGAAAGTACCAGTGTTTCTTCCATTGTTTGTGCTTCTCTTCAAATGATGGCGGAGAACCACTTCAGAAAGCTGCTTAGATGCAGGTGCTTGAAAATACTGCTCTAGGCATGTTTTCTGTAGTTAAGGATGAACTACGTAAGGTACCTCTGTGTAGGTGGTTGCATATGAGAATCCCTGGATAAAATAGGGTTTGGAGATGGAAGGAAGGAGGGAGGGAGGGAGGGAGGGAGGGAGGGAGGGAGGGAGGGAGGGAGGGAGGAAGGAAGGAAGGAAGGAAGGAAGGAAGGAAGGAAGGAAGGAAGGAAGGAAGGAAGGAAGGAAGGGCTAACAGAGCAAAAGGTCCCAAGTACCCATCAGACCTGGATAATTATTAGGGGTATCTGGTTTCTTGGTCTTAAAATGACAGGCCAGGTAATTTACTGAGAAATAATTCTTACATCTATGTATTTAAGGAGCTCTTCTCTATCTGAAAAATAATTTCATCATCACCAATTTTTTTTGTTTTTAAACTGCTACAACAGAAAACACTGATGCCTCAGCTATTTCTCTGAAGGACATACTAAAAGTTCAATTCAGATTGATGACACTCTTATTTTATTGCCATATATCATATATCTAAGTACCCTGTTTCCCCCAGAATAAGACACCCCCTGATAATAAGCCCAATCAGTGTTTTGAGTGCACGGCAATAAGGCCAAGCACTTATTTTAGGGTTCAAAAAAATATAAGACAGGATCTTATTTTCAGGGAAACACAGTAGTAGAGGTGAGCACATCTTTTTTTCCCCCTTTAAAGTCAGTAGAAACTCCCGTGTTTCTGCACTTCTTCCGAACCATTTCAATCAGATGTATAAAACAAATTCTGGAAGGAAGTGAGCAAAGCTCCAATATATCACCCCCTTTCCAGCTGCCAATGACATGCTGCACCAGCCTGCCCCCTCCTTGCCCTCTGACAGGTCGCATCCAGCTGCCGGTCCCATCCAGGTACCACCCCTCCAGCTGCTGACCCAGTGCAGCATCTCACTCTGTCTCAGCCACCCCCAATTTTCTCAGCCTCCCAATTCCCTCCTTTTGTTCAACTGTAGCCCCTGGCTGTGCCCTTCTCCTTCTACAATGTCCCCAACAGGAGACGTCAGCCTATCTGTGTATCACTTCCGATTAGCATGTTCAGCCCCGAGATTTCCCAGTACTTCCTTCCCACCTTTCCCTAGGAGCAGTCAATGTGCTTGGCTTTCCCCAGTGCTTTCCACCTAAGCCCCCTTTGCCTGGACCCAAACAGCCTGGTAAGGGCAAGGACCCCTTGAAAGAAGTTGTACTGTGCTTTTAGAAAAGTTCAGTCTCTGATAGTTTACAAATCTCTACTCTGTGGTGGCTGGTTTTAGCATAATCCCACAACAGAAAAGAAGCCAGCCATATGCAATGATATCCAGTCAATTCTACACGTTACGTGAAGAGTCAGATTGGTAAAAAAACATCCTGCCAGTATCCTTGTTTAGCAGGAGGCTTTGCTTGCAATGGGGAAAGAGAAGGAAAAATGGCCACTGATGTAGCAGAGCAGGTAAAAGCAGGATGTAGCAACCACACGATAAAGAGTAATGGAGACAATCCTTTCCCCTGTTTATGAAGAACCGAGTTCTCTCCACTGAACAAGGCATTTAAAGGCATCCTCTGTTGCAAGTCCCCAATGTATTGCATGGCTTCAATCCCTATATGAAATTAGCAATATAATCACATAGGAATAAAAAGCCATAGAAGACAGTGGGATAATGGTGTATCCATTATCCTGCTTAGCAAATTTGTTGTAAATTCTTCCACACTGCCTCTTTCCACTCTTCTTTTCCCCAAATGCATTTTCAGGCCACAGCCTTCATTGTTCAGACTTTAAAAAAAAACAGACCAAGGTTTAGGCTGAACCGAAGTCATCAAGTGTCCTAGGATGAGTGCCGAGTTGCATTAAAGAAGAGAAGGACAAGGAAAGAAATGTGTTATGTTGAGCTTGGATAAAGAAAAAGTGGAAAAGAAATGAATAAGACATGAACATGGAAACAAATTTGTTTCTATGTTTTTATTCCTGCCAGCAGACTATGGATATTTATTATTAATGTTGATATTTTCATTGTTCTTTGGTCATTCTTTTGGAGGTTGTACAAGTAACTTTGGGAAAGGCATTCTTTAAAAAACATAGTCCTGGCAGTGTTTTCATGGACGTTGGAATTGCTTGTACAACCATATGAAATTGTAGTAGCCTCAAATGCAGACATTTAAACCCAAATAATTGTGGGTTTTGATATACTATATAAAAATAGTATATCAAATAATTGTTCTGATATACTATATATCTAAATTTCTGGGAGAAAAAATACTATGTTTGGCCTATTATAGATATATGTATGTTTTTAAACATCTTACTTTAGTTATCTCATTGGTATAAAGCTTTACTTTATCTTTCATGTGTTTTAGTTATTACATCTGTACAAAGCATACCAAAGTGGTGCTTTTGCAAAAAGTGTCTACAACTCACCACTAATGCTCTCATGAATATTGGCATTGGCCTCTTAATTTCTGATCTTGGCAGCATGAATAAAAACATCAACGGGAGCTACAACTGCTATATTCTAGAACAATGATGGCTAAACTTTTTGCCGTCGCGTACCCAAAGTGGGGGGAGCGTGGAGAGGTCACCCACGTGGGTGCCCATGCCCATAATTCAATGCGTCCCGCCCCTGCGCATATAAGTGTGCATGCCCCACCACTTTTAGCACATGGTGGCACAGTGGGCCTGGTAGGCCTATTTTTCACCCTCCCCAGGCTCCAGAGGCTTTCTAGGAGCCTGGGAAGGTCGAAAATGGCCTTCCCCACCCCTGTGGAGGCCCTCCGGAGGCCGGAAACAGCCCATTTCCCAACTTCTGATGGGACCAAAAGGCCCAAAAATCAGCTGGCTGGTGCACACATGCATGCTGGAGCTGAGCTATGGCAATACTTGCGTGCCCACTGATATGGCTCTGTGTGCCACCTGTGGAACCCGTGCCACAGGTTCGCCATCATGGTTCTAGAATATGAGTATAATACTAATAGAGATGAGAACCCTAATCATGCTATGTTCCCAGACAAATGGAAGTCTTTGCAAATGTTGAAGCCAATGCTTCCTTCTTTCCCTTAATCTGCTACACATTAGCACATTATACATTACAATATTGATTTGATTGGGCTATAATCAAATCAATAGTAGCTGGGAGTTATACAAAAAACACTAGTTGGGAATTATACAAAATATAGTCTAACCCTTTCAGAAAGCACAAGATGGCAAAGAATTCATTTAAAAATGCTCACCTGTCTGTTACATCACTGTTGGTTACCCTCTGGAGCTTGTTCATAGTAATCATGCAGCTATGAGAAATTGCAAAAATATAAAAATGGTTTGATGAGTAAACACCTCAGCAAGACCTGATAAGAAACACGTCTCAGAATCAAACGTCTCAGAATTATAATTCCAAATCTCTATCATCTGAAAAGAACTAATCATTCAGTATAAATTGGCTTGCCAAATGAAAGCAAGACCTTATTATCTGATAAAAAATATTTCTCTCTTCTCTATTACAAGGTGCAGGTGTTAGTTCCTTTATTTAAAAAAAAATAATAAGCAGTCACTAGTATACCAATAAAGACCCAATTATTTATAAGATCTTAATCCATTATTTCTCACTCTCTCTCACTCATACCACCATATACTGCTGTGTAAATTTATGCAGTTTTATTTGAGCCATCTTTAAACTTAGCTATAAAATCTTGTGCTGACAGCAGACTGGAGTAACACCTCTTAATGCTAAATATAATTAGAGGGAAAAAAACCATAGCAAAGATGTTTTTAAATCAAAGAATATTTGTGCATCCTTCAGAGGTAGTCTAGAAGGCATTAAAGCAAACACATTCATATTCATTTTTGTGGGACCTTCCCATCCTGAAAATATTTGAATTCCAGGAATATAGAATTCATCAGCTTTGTCTGTGATCTAGTCCACCATTTTATTCAGAATTACTGAGAATTAAAAAGGCATAATTTTTGCTGCAGTTTTACCAAAGGTGAGTAGTGTGTGTGCCTGTACACACACACACACACACACACACACACACACACACACACACACACGGTTATCTCATTTCCAGTATATGTAACCAATATGTGATATATTTGCATTATAGAAAATTGAATTTATAGAACTATTTTGTTTGTTATTGTTGTTCCTACTGAGTAGATCCTTAGAAGACCTTCTGCCTAACTATGGTTTGATATGAATTGACCAATGGATACTAACTGAATGTAAATGTACAATTTTGGATGCTGAAAGACTCAGACAGTTAATATTATCATGCTCAAAAACCTGTTTCCTCTGAACAGAACTCAGACAGGTTTTTAAAATATACCTGGAGCAATGGAGCAAGAGGCAAGACACTGGTGAAAAAATTTCATCAAAATTGGCCTGTTTCAATTAATTACTAAGCTCTTTAATCATGATGCCAGCAGAAAGAGTTTTATTTTTCATTATTATTCCATCTTCTCAATTTCTAGCAGTTTGCATCTGCTGCAATCTGAATTAAGGAAAGAGATGATTTTTTTTTTAAAAAAAACAACCAAATGGCTTGGTAGATGGCTGTAAAAAATTTGTGAAATATTTTAACTATATTGTCACCATATGATTTGGGCTCCACAATTAATGCAGATTGCTTATCCCACCAGATCAAGGTGATTTCTCTTAAATAATGTAACCCTGTTGGATCCCCAAATCTTGCCTTCTCAGTGGCAGTACCTGCCCTATGGAACAGCATTCCCACTCACCCACCCACCCAATTTGTAATAATTACACAAGATGATCTTGAAGGGCAGAGGGAAGATCTACTATCAAGGCAACAACCAGATAAGCAGAACTTGTTGAGCCCAGCTAAGAAAACCGTTTTTGAAATCACCTCAGATAGCCACACACAGATACATCCCATTCTCATGAAGATACAAGAAGGTAACACATTCAGACTTGCAAGAAGCTGTTTCTATACCTGTACTAATAAAAGTACTTTTACATCTGCATGATGTCTGTTTCTAAGTCTTATCTATCTGATAGAGCTGACAGGTATTCGAAGCCTGGTTGTTTCCACAGGCATTTCGATCAAACAGATACATTCTGCTACTATGGTTGTGTTTTTTCTTTTCCCCCTGTGAGTAGAGTTATGGTTTGTTCTTGGGTGCCTGGGGTTATGTGTTGCATATTTTTCTGTGTTTGTTTTTCTGTATTTTTCTGTCCTTATAAGCTGCCTCAAAGTCACTTGTGTGAAATGAGAGGTTCTATAAATCATATAAACTAATCCATAAATCCATGAGCCGAAATAGGAAAAATGTGTATGACTCTAGTTTTATTAGACAACATTTGACCTTAAAGTCTCAGGGATGCAGGCTTCAACAAGGAATAATTTAGTACAGGCAGTCTCGACGAATGATCAGAATTGAGTCCTAAATTGCTGTTGTTAAGCAAGACATTTGTTAAGTGAATTTTCCCCATTTCAAGACCTTTCTTGCCGCAGTTGTTAAGTGAATCATTACAGTTGTTAATTTAGTAATACGGTTGTTAAGTGAATCAGGCTTCCCCATTGACTTTGAATATCAAAGTTGCAAAAGGTGATTACATGACCCTAGGACACTGCAACCGTCCTTAATATGAGCCACTTGCCAAGTGTCTGAATTTTGATCACATGACCATGGGGCTGACGCAACGGTGGTGTGAAATACAGGCATAAGTCACGTTTTCAGTGCTGTTGTAACTTCAAACAGTCTCTAAATGAATGACTGTAACTTGAGGGCTACCCATAGTCCATCTATGACGTTTGTGCAACACGGTGCATTATAGCTAATATGGAGAAGAAGCCTTGCTGGTATTAGAGGTTAAAAATGTCTTACCAAGAAAGAAAGGCAATAAGCGAGATCAGCAGTTGATATTTTGCACCTGAGGCAACCTCCTTGATAATTATCTTGGCTTTCAAGAACCACAGGGGCATGACTGATGATAACGACACCATATAAGGTACAGGTGTCAAACTCATTGCGTCATGTTGCCGTCATGTGATGTTTCATGATGTTTTCTCCCTTCACGGAACTGGGGTGGGCGTGGCCTACATGTGACACATCTGGCCTGCAAGCCACCAGTTCGACACCCCTGATATAAGGGATTAACAGAATAATAGCATGGGAAGGACCTTGGAGCAGTGGTGGGATTCAAATAATTTAACAACCGGTTCTCTGCCCTAATGGTTTCTTCCAACAACCAGTTCACCAAATTGTTCAGAAAGTTAACAACCGGTTCTCCCGAAGTGGTGCAAACTGGCTAATCCCACTATTGCCTTGGAGGTCTTCTAGTCCAACCCTACATTATATTATTTTGGCTGATATGAAATTAAGTTTAATCGGGTTTAGGAAACAAAAGATATGCCTTATGTATGACTCTGACTTCAGATACCCACTTCACTCTTTGAATCCATATCCTCTAATAAAAGCATTTTGGGTCTATCCTCCACAACATGTTGTGAGGGTTGCAGAATGAATATTAGGAAACCAGACGCAGGACACAAGACACAGCTAGCCATAGGAGGATCCTTTACAAGCAGGAACTGAATGGTCATGAGCCTATTGATTCTCTTGGAACCCTCTGTGATTTTAACTACAATTTATTTATTTTATTTATTTTAATCAATTTATTAAATTTTGTTTGCCACCCATCTAGTCACAAGGTGACTCTGGATGGCTTAAAAGATTAACAATACAATAATATAACAATAGAAATATATATATATATATGTGTGTGTGTGTGTGTGTGTGTGTGTGTGTGTGTTTTCTGAGGTTTTCGCGGGTGTTTGTATGTAGGTCTTTGGTTATTCGGGTCTTCTCCCGCATAGAATTGGAAGTATCTTGGCGACGTTTCGACGAAGTCTCATTCGTCATCTTCAGGCTGGTGTTCTCGGCTTCGTGCTTCCAGGAGCAAACACCAGCCTGAAGATGACGAATGAGACTTCGTCGAAACGTCGCCAAGATACTTCCAATTCTACGCGGGAGAAGACCCGAATAACCAAAGACCTACATATATATATATATATATATATATATATATATATATATATATATATATATATATATATATCAATAAAATTATAAATTATGATAAAAAGATGAAGAGAACACGGTGTGCAGGATTTGAGGTAGGCTCTGCTATTAGTCCATCAACCACCACCAGTGCGGCACTCCCCCATTGGAGCCCCAAGACAACTGGCAGAGACAGGTTTTTAGGCCCTTAGAGAAGGCCAAGAGGGTGGGAGCAGATCAGAGGTGGGTTTTAGCATGTTCTGACCAGTTCTGGAGAACCGGTAGCAGAAAGTTTGAGTAGTTTGGAGTAAATACCACCTCTGACTGGCCCCGCCCCCATCTATTCTCTGCCTCCCGAATCCCAGCTGATCAGGAAGAAATGGGGATTTTGCAGTAACGTTCCCCTGGAGTGAGGTGGGAATGGAGATTTTACAGTATCCTTCCCCTGCCACACTCACCAAGCCATGCCCACAGAACAGGTAGTAAAAATTTTTGAAACCCACCACTGGAGCAGATCTCAATTTGGGGCGGGGGGTGGGGGAGGAAGGCAAGATGTTCTTAAGGACATGAGCCAAAGCAGAGAAGTCTCTTCTTCTGGACCTAACCAGTCAAAATTCCTTGACTAAAGGGTTCCTGCCAGATGCTTCCTCATTATAGCCTACAAAAGCCTTTTTTGCTATCTGGATTGGGTGTTGAAGGACTGTATTGTACAAGTCCATTTCTGGTTGGGTGTTTGATACCAGAAGATGGTGCTATAGTATAGCTGCTCTTGACAATCATACCATTGATATCCATAGGCCAGATGAGCCTATCTTAAAAAGGTCAGGATGCTACCAATAAGAAGCGAATGCATTTAATTCTTTCTCTTCTTTTCATTAAACACAGACAAGGCAGTGGACAAAGATGGAAATTCAGATGAGATACAATGGTTTACCTGCTAACTGAGTACTACTCAATCTGTTTAGGAGAAGATTGTACTCTAAGAATCAAGTTTATATTCCAGGCTTGCTCTTAAATGAAGCACTGGAGCTGAACAGATGAGTGAGCTCTGAGATATGGAGAAGTTCTTATCAATTAATCTGTTACAATTTGTGTCGTATCTGGAAAGAGGTAGACAAGTTACAGTTATTCACGTTTGATAGCCTGTTTGAATAATTGCTTATGTTGGGTGTGGGGCAGCCTTCAAATTGTTTCAGGACCTTAATTCTTTTAAAAAACAACAATAACAGAGCTGTAAGATTGTTAACTGTGATATGTCAATAAATCTTATGTTGTTCCTTTGTAATCTGCACTGCTTTTCAGGACCCAAATAAAAGAAATAGTGTGAAACTTTAAAAACCTCAAAAGGTTGGGGTGAGATTGTCTGAAGGATTCTATATATTATACTGCCCTGCCTGAATTTGAAGATCATCTTCCAAGGCTGTCCCTTGAGTACCCTGGCCAAAATGAGTTGGGGCAAGAGGTTTTTAAGGGGAAAGTTTGTCCAGCAGTCATAGAATGACCTACATTTAAAAAAAAATGCCTGGTATTAATTAGATTAATAATTAATTTGGAGGCTGGTGAAACACTTTGTTTTTCTCTGTCAGGCTTTGTAAAAAAATCTAAGTTTAAAAAAAAAGCTGTGTTTTTCAGGTTGCTTGAGCAGGGGGTTGCAGTAGATGACTTCCAATGTTGCTTCCAGCTCTGGAAGAATAGAATAAATCTATTCTGACTGATGGATAGATTGCTTTAAAATTTCTTCTACATCACTTTTAGGATTTATTTTTCATTATGCTATCATTTAAAATTGTAAATCATCCAGAGAACAGCTCCGTTCCGTTGAAAAATATAGAAATGCAATGAATATATTAAAACAGGCTAACAAAATCAAACAGTAAATTGGTCTGGGTCAAAAAGTTTCTGAAAAATTTATTCTTCTACTGACCGCTTAGAAGCTGATGCAAATGCTTCTCAGCCCTGTTTTAATTTCACAGCCCGTCTCCTGCTGCTTTTCTCCATATCCAGAAATGTGGAAATCGCACTTGTGCATACAAAGGAACTCCACCCCCTCCTTTATTTTTTAATGACAGGGACAGACAATGGATGGGGCGAAAAATAGCACCTGCAAGTAGATCTGCTGCCAAAGGGGCACTACTTCATGTGGCGCTCGCTGATAACGCTAACCGGAACCTGGCCATTATTACAAGAGCGAAGGTGGTGTGAAAACAGGCTCCAGCCAGGCATCTTCAGGCAGAAAAAGCTGTCGGTGCCCCACCTCTTGCAGCAGTGAAAGACTGCAGAAAGAGAGCATCCCTTCCTTCCGTCTGCTATCTACCACTATGACAAGGTGAAAATGAGAGACCAATTTCCAATCAGGCAAGTAGAGCGAACTGTTCCAGCAAGCTGTCAGCACCTGGTCTACACGCCTAACAGACTAAATCCCCTGGCAGCCCATTAGAGGCTGCTCTAGGCTGACTGCAGGATATCTTGACAGGAAGCCAGACAACAGAGCGAACAGAGATATTCTGTTAAGAAGGCGTGTGGGAGGAATGAAATATGGGATCTATTGCTCTGTTAGCCTTTGTTTGATGACTACTTGCAGGACTGCTTATTTTGAGAAGGAGAAGCTTACGTAAAAGCACGGATGTGTCATGCAGAAATCCATGCATATGTGCCCAAGGGCAGGTGGTCCCATGCAGTTTGAAAACATGCGCTGGGTCTTCTTTTCTTAGCAGAAACATCACGAGTTGGTCTTTTTCTTTCTTAGGCATTCGTGGCTTTGTGTTGCCTTCTTTGAAAGGCGAGCTGTTCGTAAGCCTGCTGTTGCTCATTTTGCAAATTTACCCAGCTTGATTTGTACAGGCTAGTGCTCCTCTCTGCCTGTCTGCCTGAATGCAAATGCTGACAAGCATGGATTGTCTTTTCTTTTCTTTAACCATGTCTCCCCATTCTTACTCTCCAGTCTGTAGTAGGGAAGCAAGCGTGGGCTGTTTCAGGTAGAAAATCTATCAATAAAAAGCAAGTGGCACCTATATTTACACATATCTTTCAACATCTTCATACAAACGTCTACAGAAAAATTGGTTTCATACCAGTATCTGTCACTTCAGCTATAATTCTAATTTCCAAAGAAATTACTAATATGCTGGTCTAAATTAAACTTTAGTGACGATAGTTTCTTCTTGGTCATATTCAAGGGCAGACTACATAATGTGCACTACATTAATTCAAGTGGGATTTTACCACAGTATAGACTACTGTCACCTGGCCATCCTTAACCAATAATAGATGAGGATAGTTGGCTGAATGCACTTCAGGTCATTTGGGACCTCAACTTTTTCAGGATTAATTTCTGGACCCATGAGTTGCCAATCACAGCATTCAAACTTTGATTTAATTTCTGTACCACCTCATCTTATATGAGGGACAAGAAATATATAGCTTAATTTAATTAGCATGCTGGTTGGATTCTCCCATCCCAAGTACTGTCCATCACTCAGTGGCTTCAGATAGAGGTTAAAGACCAAGGGAAACAGAATGGACCCTTGTGGGAACCCACTGCCTGGTAGGCCATAGACTAACAAAAAATACCTAAGTTCATTCTCTGGTGTTGAGGGGGAAGAACATTGCCTCCTTTTCCAGTAACAGAATAGTTCATAAAACAGATCTGCATTATCAACAGTTGCTGAGAACTCTAGGAAGATCAACAGGAGTGTATTTGAGCTGTCTTAAGGGAAAGACGGGAGAACTGTCAAGAAACCAGAGTTGACATTCAAATGGAAGACACATATAATTTGTAATTTTTTAAAACTCATAAAGCTGATGAATTAGAAGTCTTTTAAGTACTGTGCCTCCAAAGGTGTTCTTTACAACACAGAAACTGTTTTCCAGGGATGTCCTCTTTACTAAGAGGTGCAAAAGCAGAACATATTAATTTAATTAGGCATACTTTAATTTAGCGACTGCCTTGTTTAGCAATAATTCCCAGTTACACCGTTGATGAAAAAGTAATTTTGCAAATCTCTCAAATTTATGAGCTTTGCAGATTTGTAAAGCAACGAAAAGCTGAAGGGAGTTCATAAGCACAGTCATGGTTTCATTTAATAACAGCTTTGCATCATGAACAAGTTGCCAGTCCCAACTGGGGTCACTAACTGAGGACAAGCTATATGTTAATTTCCAAGCAGGGCTACCATCAATACTACAGTTGAAGACCGAAGAGATGCAACTATCTATGGCCAGAGAAACTAACAATAAATCCCAAAGAATGATTTCCCCAGATATTGTTGCAATTATGATGTGAATTTCCACTTAGATAAGAGCAGTTTCACCCAGAGGGTTTATAGATGGTTAGGTAAAAACTGCCCCTTTCTATTATGAATGGCACACTTTGCATGCATGTAAAAAAGAAGGGTGGGGCTTTGATTTAACAGTTGTAGTCACCACCTTGACATTTAAAAAAATCTCCCCTGCAGACATGCCTGATTTCATCCAATGCATTTAGTATGTTAAAAATAATGAATGTCTAAATGTTCAGGAGCTATCATTACTGGCCCACTGCCCAGGAGTCCCTTAACCACTTAAAATGTTTCTGATGGATAGACCTCAAGAATGCAATAAAAAAGATAAAATAAATTATTTTGCCTCTTCCACAGCTCCATAATAGGCACAGCTAGTGCTCTCACTTATGCTCAGTGGCCTTCATCTTTAAAGTATGCAATTTGACAGACTATTTCAGCATCATAAGATGCTCCACAAGCCAAGGGGGCATTCTGGCTTCACCAGCATTAAAGAGGGGATTCATGGATAGCCTTTCCAATAAACTTTCCATCTCATTGTTCAATAGTGTGACAAATCTTAACAAGAACATCAGCCCTGTTAATCTGGAAATCTTCCAACCTTTCAAGAACCTCTGGATCTTATATGTTTTCAGGAGCAGACTATTCTAATAGGTTATTTACCCTCTAGGAAAATTCTACCACCACCAATCTAAAACTTATTAGGAAATAGACTATCCATGATAAAGAAGTCACAGAAGCCCTACCACAGAAATATTTTCTCTACTTAGTTCTCTCTGTCTCTGTCAGAGAGGGGGGGAGGGGGGAGGGGGGGAGAGGGAGAACACTAAGGTAAATGTTTTGGTCCTAAGTATGATCTCCCTCATGCATCAGACTGATAGTTATGAGTCCTATGGTTATCTTGATGATCACAAAGTTCAGAGTTGTTCCAAGATCACTAGACTGGAGATCTCCAATGCCATTTCTGAGTTCCCAGGGGTGTCTCTAGGGAATAAGGCAAATAATGCATTATTCTTTCACGCTGACCCATCATAAATGCATTTAAAATGTCTGTTGGAATATTATAGTTTCCTCATGTAGACAGTGGCATCTCTAAAGAGTACAGATAGCCTTTGACTTATGATTGTAATTGAGCCTGAAATTATGGTCCTATGTCATTGGACCTGGGACCCTGGCATTCTGGGATTGGACTTGAAGTCATGTCCATTTTATGACAGTTGTTAAGTGAACACAATAGCCATTAAGCAAATTCTATGGTTGTTAAGGGAGTCCGTTAAAATGTCCGTAAAGGGATGAGCCTGAGTGGTGCAGCAGACTAATGCTACCGTTAAAGGTAGTATTTAGCTTCCAGCTGCCTGCAATTACTGCAAGTTCAATTCTCACCAGGCTCAAGGTTGACTCAGCCTTCCATCCTTTCTAAGGTAGGTAAAATGAGGACCTGGTTTGTGGGGGCAATAAGCTGACTTTGTATAAAATATACAAAAGTATGAAGGCTATTGCTTAACGCCTTGTAAGCCGCCCTGATCTCCGGAGAAGGGCGACATATAAATAAAAAATAATAAAAATAATAAAATAAAAAAATAAAGGTGAGCTACTTGCCAAGCGCCAAAAATACAATCACCTTACCATGGCCCTTGTAATTCCAAAAACAAATCATGAAGGGAGACTTTCTTTAAGATAAAATTTCAAAAGAAATTGAGGACATGAAGGAATTCTTCGAAAATGTTCTCTGAGGCCACATATTCAAAAAAAAAAAAAAAAAAAAAGGAAATGAACTCCCTAGAACTTTGGTATTCAAATTTAGGACCATGATCAGCTGTATCTTTTTGGTACAATCACTGAGATGAATAAAAGTTACTATGTAATTTGTACTAATTTGTTCTCGCATAAAACACATGTATACATGGCATCGGGCCACATTACTTATTACACAGGAAGCCCTGAAAAATGACATCTCCAAATTCAGTCTGCTGCATCAGCTTTCTCCCCACATTCAATTGCTTGTTAGGACTTGGCTTTAATCTCTTCTATGAATGACCCAGGAGTAGAAAAACAATAAAAAAGTGAAAATAAGTTCTGTCACTTCTGCAGTTAAGACCCTGGGAAAGGAGCCACATTACTAATGTTAAGAAGACATGCACTTATTGCATTCAAGAAAAGGAAGATGAGATAAGCAAGTCTTTCTTTAGTACTTAAATAACAAGAGTATAATTTAAGGGATCCAATATAAAAATCTTACAGAAGTAACTGTATCAGCAAGGCATGTGTTTTCAATGGCATCTGTTCTTTTGGTAAACATCAACAAAATATTCCAATCTATGTACAAAACATATTTTAGTTCACCTGTCTGCATTTTTCATTTCCTACTTATTTATGACCTCTAGCAATGTAGGTAAAATATCCCCAGGATATACTATTTCCCCTCCATCATTATACTGCATACATACAGTATAAAAAAATGTAGACCTTGCACCTTGGGAATCACTGGAGAATTTCTAGGAGTGTTTTAACAAACCTTTTGGGATGGATTACTATCTATTTTCACCAAATGTATTTGCTTAACAGAAGCACCCCCCCCCCCCCCCCATCTTAAGGTAGTAATAAAAATCCACAAAATAACTGGCTGCCCACTAAAAGTTTTTCTGTATCCCACCCATATTTTAATTGAGCAATCACTTTAAATGGGGACAATTTAATTCACTTTAATTTTCAGATTTATTCATAAATCTGTCTTAAACATAAATGGGAATTATACCTGCAACAGTACTTTAAAGCATCTGAAGACATTATCTACTGGCAAGTACTGTCTGTTGTGCTTCTTATACAATTCACAAGTCAATCTGCAGTTTAAAATTCTATGCAGCTTTCACCTTCAGGAGCAGAACTTACAATTGCAGAAAATTGGACCACTAGTTATCTGTTACCATTAACAGAATGAAGCCAGGTTGATCCCTGAATAAGGGACTGAGAAGATAATGTTTGGGAGAAAGAGATAAAATTGTGCGTGTGTGTGTGTGTGTGTGTGTGTATGTATGAGAGATGGGGTCCATGTATGTGTGAATAAATGTGAATATTTATACCATTCTGATCCAGCAAGTTATGTTGTCCTCAGAGCTAAAAAGGGCCTTCTCTAAACATTCAGTTCCCATAATTCTTATAATGACTTTGCTGCTAAGGATTTCTGCGTACTGAACTCCATGTGTCTGGAGGATCTCCAGATGAAAAAGACCACCTTGCAACAATAGCTGAAGTCAATATTATTATTTTTCATTTCACAGATAGTAGGAATTGTGAAAAGGACAAAAGAGAGTGGCAGCTTGTCTTTGGTGACTTAGTAAGGACATGAAGGTGGTGACGACAAAAAAAAAAACTTTCTACTGTGCAATTCAGTCATTTAGTCTGCCCTGTTGCATTAGTTCCTTTCACATTTGGGGCACAAGACATAGAACAAATGTTCATCAGTGTTTCACAAACCACACAGAACAGCTTGTCAAATCCACTCTACTTGTGTAACCAGAGAGACCACAAAGTTAGCTGCTGACAAATGGCAGTTATGACCCTGACAGTTATGAGGAGCCGAGCTTGCAGGTTGAAAACTATAATTCTGCCATAGGGATTGTCTGATTTCAACTGTATTCAAAGCAAATGCAAAATTGTTTCCTGAGAAGTTGAAGATACAGAAACTCTTTGGACTTGCTGAAAGCCAGGCAAGCCCCAGATCCATTGATTGCTCTGGACATCCTGTTCTGGACTCAGTTCCTCCATGTGTTTGAGCTGAGAGGGGAGATGGAGGGAGAGTGACACAGAGAGGGGGTGGGGGGGGAGAGGGAGAGAGAGAGAAGTTTGGAGACTATGAACATTTTTCCCCTAGTAACTCCACTTTTCTCTGCAGAGCAATAAAGCAGAGACTGTAAAAGGAGAGACAGGGAGGGAGGCAACCACTATCTTGCCAAACTTCACTTTGAAGGCAGACTAAACTGCAAGCAGCCTCCTTATCAAAGATACATCAAAGGCCAACAACTTCAGGTATAAGCAGAAGCCAGATATCTAAGCCTTAGCACTATGGGAAATTGAGGACAGAGCTACAGATCTCCAAATTTGGCAGCCCCAAAGATTAATCCTATTTCTAGCATTCTTTTCTCTCTTTATACACCTGAAACACATATGAATGAAATATGGGACATGCCTCAAATACTTCCTCTGTGCTGGGTGAGGAATGCAGCTGAAAAGGGATACACATTGGTGAATACCACCTAACACAGTCCTAGTCTTTATAGTTGAATCCTTTTTCTCCATGTATTACGTTGTTACGTTGTTGCAGATTTTTAAAGTCAATACATGGAATTCAATAGTAGAGGAACGTACTTGTATGTGTTATTAAACTGTTCCAATCTCAGAATGAAGGCATTATGTTTTTCTAAGCTGCTCCTCCCTCCTATTTTTTTCTTTGTGCTGATTAATATCCTAGAAAAAAGATGCTCCGTCAAAAAGCAGTCAGAATGCTAGCATTTATAAGCATTTGGAGAGGAACACTGACACTGTAGTCTGTTCAGCATTCAGCTTTCATACATATTTGACATTAGTTCTGGGAATGTTATGATGCATCAGGCAAAGGTATTAATAGCTAAACATAATTGCACATCTGCCTACTAGGCAAAAAAAAGAAAAAAGAAAAAAGAAAAAGAAACCATGGCAGTAAGCATGCATATATATGCCCTTATGACACAAAATATTCCTTTCTGAAATGCTGCTACATTTATAGATTGTTGATCAAACAGAAGCACCATTTTCCACATAGATTTCTAGCGCTTTGAGGGAATAGGTTTCAGGGGTTTTAAAAAGCTGTATCTATAAGGAAATGATAAAATGCAACAGATCTTTCTCAGATGCAGTTTGGGAATCATACTGTCAATATTTTACTAAAGGCATAAGATTTAAACTTTAAAACAGAAAGAAGGGAAGCCAATCCATCTAGTGAGGCCAGTTCTTCCTTAGAATAAATGAAAGTTACAGTCAGAACAAGGCTTCATATATTTTCACACGTCACAAAGGAAAATAATCTGAACAAATCTTGGAACAAAATTTAAAACTTTTATCCCTGATTCCCAAAGCTCAGATTCAAAGGAACAACTATCACATTGCAACACAATTAACACAGGAGATCTATCTAAATGGAGAAGAAATATAAGATAATTCACTTGTCTTGGATTCATGGAGTAAGTTTATGGCAAATGTAAATAAAACCATGATGGATAAAGACATTTAATAACAGCAACTATCGGACTAGTTAAAACTTATAACTAAACAAATGCATCCCTATTGAACTGAAGGCGTATAAATATCATATAAAGAAATAAATGCATTGTTGGATTGAAGCAACAAAAAAGATATAAATGGTTTGAATAATGGATATGGAAATGTTACTAAGGGTATCATGGACTGCTCAAAGAATCTGTGATTCAGTTTTGGATCAGATAAAACTTTGCTGCTCTATTGAGACAATGAGCAACAAGCAGAAACTCATATACTTTAATTATGCAATATGGGTGGATGTTGAATGAGAAAATATATGCTTGGCAAGGTTGAGGGGAGCATATAAAGGGAAAAGATAATAGAAAAGGTGGATGGGTGGAATCAAAGATTATTAAAACATCCTTGTAAGAATTACAAGGCATTACTAAAGGCAAGAAAAAATATGTACATTTATCCAATTATTGGGAAATGAGCTCAGTTTGAAGAGCACCTAATCAAGTCGTGTTTAATTTATTTCAAAGTAAATGTGCATTTAATTGAAACCAAGTTTATGAAGTAACCTTATGGAGTTGGAGACTCAAGTTTGGATGCTGAAGAAGATAGAATTATAAGGATGAAACTAAAAAACATTCATAGGATAATTAGAAAAAACAAAGAATCCATCCGATGTTGTAAAATGTCTACACTGTCATGATTTCATATAGAAACAACACGTTTCACAACAAATGAGCTATTTGTACATTTGGCAACAGCTGGTCTTCAACATGGCAAAGGAAACAAGGACAGAAGATGTATATTATAATGCACAAGACTTTGCACCAGAATGCTTGAATACTAAAATGCCAATATAATAACACTACTGCGAAAACCATCAACCCCATATATGGTACCTGCAATCTCCACGGTGAAACTGGCTGAAATGATATCATATATCGTGTTGAGAACCATAGTCTGATACCCTTGAGAGACTTCAGTGTCCACCGTTCAGGATTTTATGGTCATTATAATAACCATGGAGTTCTTTCATTCATTCATTCTATCAGTCAATATATGATATCTTGAACAATTATTTTTTGTAATTAGGTAGAAATACTAGTCTAGAGTCCCTGTTTGGGCCTGGAAGCTTTAATTGTATCTTTATTGTGGATAGATCAGTTCCTCATAAAGTTTTAAATGGAAGTGGCAGATCCTTCCTATAAATTAACCGTCTACCACTGGGTTTACAGAATTCAAGGATTCTTGAATGTTTGAGCAGATTAGCCTAGTGATAATCTTTCAAACTCCTTGTCAGGTTGTGGAATGTGGAAATAAAAGAGTAATTGAGCCTGCTCCAAAAGCCTTCTCTGGGATTTGAAATATAGAATATTCCATAGTTCTCAGAACATCCTCAGGTTAAGATGGGTGAGTGACAGATTACAGAAGTCTAATGAAATGCCACAAAAAATTATGCTGTCTAGGCTGTGTGCTTTAGGAGAGTCACTTATTACACAGGTATTCAGGCAATAAGAAGCTATATAGTAATATTATAACTAGAGATGACCTTCTTGGGAAGGTCTTAGTCACAGTTTAAATACCAATTTAATCAATGAATGAGTACAATGATGGGTCAATTCTTAGGAAAAAGCACGGTAAGCATCTTCAGAAGAAGAGTTGGATATATGAAAAGACATAGATATGAAACATAATTTAATTCTCATATTCTTGAATTGGCATAAGACTTATCTTACTCATGATGCCATAATAAAAATAGTAACTATTTATTCTGATATTGTACATAATCAAAGGATCATATTAGAGGAAATGAAGGGGGGTTTCTGAGTTCACAAATCATCAAATGTCACTGGGAAAACTGGATTTGAATGAACTACTTCTTATTTTCCTAGAGCTACTGGGAAACAGCAATATCACACCATTTAACTGTTTCCTCCTGCACCATCATTTTGATGAAATCTCTTTCCCACTTACCAATGTAGTTATCAAGTCACGAAGGGGAAGTTCATCCTATAATGGTTAATAATCCTTTATACTTCTTAAAAGATTCATCCAACTACATGTGAAATCTCTTTAAATTCTTAGACTGAAATTTCATTGCAGCAGTTATGGATTAACTGACTCTAATGGACTAGATAGTAAGGTAATTGATGTGATTTTCGCCATTATTTTACAGTTTTGGCTGAATCCAGAAAGCAACTGAATATGACATTCCTTTATTATTTGATTTTTAAAAAACCAGATGCCCATTTCCGTTGTACTACACACTCCAATTTTGTACCCTTTTTAAAAATAGCCATGCTTGATAATTGTATAACCCATTAAACATAATTATTGCATTAATAATCTTCAGACTAAAATATCGAAGAGAGAATAACATAGCAAATCTGGCTGCTGCAAAAGAATGGGGAGTCAATTAAAAGAAAATATAGGTTGGAATAAGAAAGGCAGATTAGATATTTTAAAACCAAAACACAATTACTGTGCGATGCTGTTGCATTGATCTGTGAAAGGCTTTGCATGCAGTAGGAAGTGGTTTGGGAAAGAAGTCAATGACCTTTTAGGAAAAAAAGCATGTTGTGATTTTGCTCAATGAAAAGTGCTACATAAATGTATGATTAGTGTTATTAATCAGGATAAAGTACAAGAGTATATATTAGCTGTAATTGTAGCACTGCAGATTTAAGAGGCCGGTATGACATTTGCTCTATATTTTCAAACTGTTTCCTGGTGGTTTTGGTTTTCTGAGAGCGCAATTTGTATAGTGACTTTACAATTACATGGAAACGTAGCAGAATACATGGGAACAAGAAGTGGTTTTTTAAAAAATGGTACCAGAATACAGTGGTTTAGGATTGTTCTCCTTCAGACAGTCACAAATATTTTCTTCTATAAGTAAATTCTCATACATTTCTTAACCACAATGATGAAATATGCAATGTCACATTACAATCCAAGTCTTGCTCCTTCATAGATGTCATGCAAGTCTGTAAAGAATGGAATTTCCAACATGTCTCTTGCTAGATGAAAAGGCAACGTTTCTCAATCTTGGCAATTGGAAAATGTGTGGAACATGTTGACTGGGGAATTCTGGGAATTAAAGTCCATATAGCGTCAAATTTCCAAAGTTGAGAAACTCTACGCTAAGGCTTCTAAGAGATGGAATGGCCAGGGCAGGCAATCTGTACAGTATATCCACAGGATGGAGAAAACACATAATAGGATACTCTCCCCTCTCATTAAAAAAAAAAATTTGAAGACAATTCCATCAGTCTGGCACTTGAGATTTAGCAAAACGGAAATTATTTCCTAACGAATCTTCATTTACCAGGTTTCAATAAGTGCAATAAACTTCACGTGTAGTGAACCGCAGCAATTTACATCAATTGTATAATGACACCATCATGCAAATTATGTAAAATGATGCAAGTGACATGATTTGCATCATTTATGAAATGACATCTTCGTGCAACATTTGGAAATAACGGACACCTCTGCTTTCCACCTGAGCTGTTAAATTGAGGTTTTAATGTTTTGCTCCATCTACAGAACCTATAACAGAATAACAGATTTGGAAGGGACCCTGGAGGTCTTCTAGTCTAACTCCCTCCTCCAGCAGGAAACCTTACCATTTCAGACATATGGTTGTCCAATCTCTGACAAATGGTTTTCCAATTTCTATCTGTATAATATCAGAGTTTTAACAAACTTTTCAAAGCTTGGGAAAGTGAATGGTAGTTTGAAAAATATTATGAGACCGGAACATTTGCACATTCTTCCTTTATCAGGGAAGCAATTAGCAATTTTCTCACTATTTTAAGAGGCAGTCAGCAAGAGGATCAAAGAATCCTTACCATAATGAACTTCCTGATATATGGATTGCTGAAGTATACATATCCAGTTTCCAAAGATTATGTAATCCAATTCTTTTTTTCCTTTAAATAAATCTGGTTAATAAGACTGAGAATCTCCCTTGTTGTGTGTGTCTGCCAAGGAATTGACAATCATTCTGAGAGACAGAGGAAGTTTTATCCTTATATTCTATTTTAACGAATGAAAATCTGCATAGCCAACGTCTATCGTGGCTGCACAGTATATGAGTTGGGCATCTGATTTTATCACAAAATCTTAATGCAGTTCCCTGGCCTAACAATGCTGAGGAAGTACTGGATAAGGTTGGATAAGTGGGCAGGGACAGTCCATTACATCAGGAGTGTTTTGTTGACTGGGGATTCCAAATTGCTCCCATAACAAGCCGGAGAAATGCAGGATGCCTTCTGGTGGTATAATAATGCCACTGGAGTGAGGAGGATGATTTTTATAGCTTTTAAAAATGAGGATGGTTCCAGAGAAGAAATGGTTTATTTTCAGCAGTTAGTGTGATTTTGAAGGTGGAAATGAGAGCACTTTGCCTTCCAGAAATATTCAATTTCCATTCTTGTGTTTATTGTTGCAAGATATCGGTTATTTTGATAATACAGAATGTTGTGATGCTTTGGGTTGCCCACCTCTGGATTACATAAACACAAGCTGTATTGGCTAAGACATTGAGCTTGTCCATCAAAAGGTTGGCAGTTCAGCGGTTTGAATCCCTAGTGCTGGGACAAGTAACGGGGTGAGCTCTCGTTACTTGTCCCAGCTTCTGCCAACCTAGCAGTTCGAAAGCATGTAAAAAATGCAAGTAGGAAAATAGGGACCATCTTTGGTGGGGCGGTAACAGCGTTCTGTGCACCTTTGGCATTTAGTCATGCCGGCCACATGACCAGCAGCGCTGACTCTTCGGCTTTGAAACAGAGATGAGCACCGCCCCCTAGAGTCGGGAACAACTACGACATATGTGTGAGGGGAAACTTTACCTTTACCTTTACCTTTACCTTACAGTCAATGTGCTATCTTTGGTTCTCCATCAGAAACACCTAATTAGGTATCCATTATTCATGTAAGCATATTCATATTCAGAATAAAAAGTAAAGGGGCTATACTGCGAGGTCAGTGTTGACGAACCTTTTTGGCACTGAGTGTTGAAACAGGAACATGCACATGGGGGAGCACCAGAAACCAGAACAGCAGCTCCCCAGCGCGCATGTGTGGAAGCGAGCAGTTCCCCAGCACGCATATGCGCACCGGGAAGCTAAGCTTCTAGTTTCCAGCGTGTGCACGCGGGCCAGCCACCTGGTCTTCTGGTTTCTAGCGTGCATGCATGTGTGAAGACCAGCTGGCCGGCGCACATGTGCACACCAGAACCCGGAAGAGCAAAGGGCAACAGCTTGTGTGCCTGGAGAGATAGCTCTGTGTGCCACTTCCAGCACGCCATAGGTTTGCCATCACGGTGCTAAGCCCTCTAAGGGTGTTGCACTTTCTTTGGAGATACACAATTAAGATTCTTGCTTCTCTAGCTCAGAAATCATTATCCAATGTGCAGATGTCTGAGGCTGGAACTGACATTGGAAAAGAAATCAAAGGATTCATTGTCCATCTCTATATACACATATCTTTTATCAGTAATACTTGAAAGTAATGGTTGTCTAACTCACCCGTATAGGTAATCATTGGTTCGGCCACCACCATTGAGCCTAAAATTTCTGTTGCTAAGCAAGACAGTTGTTAAGTGAGTTTTGGCCCATTTTACGACCTTTCTTGCCACAATTATTAAGTAAATCACTGAAGCTGTTAAACTAGTACCATGCTGTTAAGTGGACCTGGCTTCCCCATTGACTTTGCTTGTCAGAAGGTCATAAAATGTAATCACAGGACCTTGGGACACTGCAACTGTCATGAATACATGCCAGTTGCCAAATGGTCAAATTTTGATCATGTGATGACAGGAATAATAATAATAATAATAATAATAATAATAATAATAATAATAATAATAATAATTGTTTTATTTCTATACCACCCTTTCCCGAAGGACTCGGGCGGTGCACAGCCTAATTAAAAGCACAAGACAAACAACAATTTAAAAATTAAAAATATTAAATAATTTGGCTCAATATAAAACCCCAAATTTAAAAATCCCAGATTAAAACCAATTTAAAAATCTTCACATCGATAGCTCGGCCTGGCGGAACAAAAGGGTTTTGAGGGCACAGCGGAATACACGGAGGTCAGTGATCTTACGTAATTCTGGGGGCAGTTCATTCCAGAGAGTAGGAGCTCCCACAGAGAAGGCCCTCCCCCTGGGTGTCGTCAGCCGACATAATTTAGCCAATGGCACCCTGAGGAGACCCTCTCTGTTGGAGCAGACTGGCCGCTGGGAGGCTACTGGTGTCAGGAGACGGTCTCGAAGGTAACCCGGTCCATTACCATGGAGCGCTTTAAAGGTGGTAACCAACACCTTGAATCGCACCCGGAAGACCACTGGGAGCCAATGCAGCTCACGCAGAAGGGGGGTCACATGGGCGCAACGGGTTGCACCCATAACCACCCACGCGGCTGCATTCTGGACCAGCTGGAGCCTCCGGGTGCTTTTCTAGGGGAGCCCCATGTAGAGAGCATTACAGTAGTCCAATCGAGAGGAGACAAGGGCATGAGTGACCGTGCATAGGGCGTCACGATCTAGAAAGGGCCGCAACTGGCGGATCAGGCGAACCTGATAAAAAGCCCACCTTGCCACGACCGTCATGTGCTCTTCTAAAGACAGCCGTGAGTCCAGGAGGATGCCCAGATTATAAGCCCTCTCTGAGGGGGGCAAAAGTTTACCCCCAATAGTCAGCGATGGCACCAGCTGACTATATCGCGACGCCGGGAACCACAGCCACTCAGTCTTGGAAGGGTTGAGTCTGAGCCTATTTCTCCCCATCCAGACCCGCACGGCCTCCAGGCAGCGAGACATCACATCAAAGGCATCATTGGGGTGGTTTGGGGTGGAAATGTACAGCTGAGTATCATCAGCGTACAGATGGACTCTCACCCCAAAACCACGGATGATCTCACCCAGCAGCTTCACATAAATGTTGAACAGAAGGGGCAAGAGGATTGACCCCTGCGGCACTCCCCATGCGAGGCGCCTCAAGGTCGACCTCTGCCCCCCTGCCAACACAAACTGCGAACGGTCGGAGAGGAAGGAAGAGAACCACCGTAAAACGGTGCCCCCTATTCCTAACCCCCTCAACTGCTGCAGCATGATACCATGGTCGATGGTATCAAAAGCCGCTGAGAGATCTAACAGGACCAGGACAGAGGAGCAACCCCTGTCCCCGAGCCCTCCAGAGATCATCCACCAATACGACCAATGCCGATTCTGTGCTGTACCCCTGCCTGAAGCCCGACTGGTACGGGTCTAGATAGATAGCTGCATCCAGGTGCCTGGGTAGTTGTCGTGCCACCACACTCTCAACAACCTTCGCAACAAAGCGAAGGTTGGAGACCGGATGATAATTAGCTAATTCAGCTGGGTCCAAGGAAGGCTTCTTGAGGAGGGGCCTCACCACCACCTCTTTCAAGCAGCGGGAAAGGCACCCTCACTCAAAGAAGCATTTATAATCCCCTGGAGCCAGCCTCGCGTAACCTCCCGGGTGGCCAATGTTGCATAAATGTGAAAAATGGGTATACGTCATTTTTTTCAGTGCCATTGTAATTGCAAATGGTTACTAAACAAGTGATTGTAACTTAATTGTAACCTGTGGTCTATTCCTTTTTTCACACTCATGACTTTTCCATATACACAAACTACAAGGAATCAAGTGGTTTAACATTAGAGATGGATGAAACACCTAAAATTCACCCATATGTATATGTTATTAGTATAGGTATATAATGGTTCCTTCAAAGCTTTAAATATATTTCAGTAATTCTAAATGCATCATCCTGGCCACATGAATCAAAGCAAATGGGAATCTCTTACTTTATGACCTGCAGAACTGTAAATGAGGGTAAATGAGAGTAGCAATTGAGGTGGAGGTAGTTCATGAACTTCCAAAGAATTTGACAGATGGATTCATAAGAAGCACAGCCTGCATGAAAAAGAAAACCAGAGTGAACAGAAAGGCCAAATCTATTATATTATGAAAAACTATAAAAGATTCCTGTCAAGAAGGCACGATTTTACGGCCATCAACATCTTTGTAGCCAATTGTATGTTCTGGCAGGTTCCTTGCACCATCTGACTTCATTTGGCTTGGTTCTTAATTTAAAAATAATTAAATGGGAAGTTGGCATACTGTATGGCAAAGCACTAGGCTTCGGCATCAGACTTACTGTATTTTCCTGCGTATAAGACTACTTTCTAACACGCAAAAATCTTCTCAAAAGTTGGGGGTCGTCTTATACGCCGGGTCTCATTCTCCAGTAACCAGGCAGACCAGCCCATAAGGCTCTGACGAGCCTTAAATGGCTCTGAGGAGGGTCGTCTTATATGCCCAGTCGTCTTATATGCCGGAAAATACAGTATATATAAGAACACAAAAATACTTCTAGGACTCTTATTGTTCCCATAAACATTCTTGGGTAATACAAATGAAATATGTGCTCCTCTAATGCTCTGAGGGTCTTCTGAGCTGGTAATTTCTCATTCAAATTTGACCCAGCTCCTGATCTGTAAAGAGCATAATCACATCAATCATCCCACTCATGTGCACCCATGTACCCATATTTGTCAGAAACTCAAGTTTTCATAGCGAACCCATTGCTGCCATTAATCTAGGCCAAGACAAATACAAATAATTTATGCCAGAGGCAGATGCGAAAGGAAAAACAAAACACCCAATGAATTAGCCTAGGGCCGGTAGCCTAATTCCCTTCAGCTATTAGATCTAATTTTCTCTGTCACATGCAATCTCCATTTTTACCCAGTCTGCTGCCACAGCCTTCCCCATTCCTCTTTGGACATAAGGTTCAGGAAATCTCACAGCCTCTGGATTATAACATGGAAGGGAAGGTGAGGGGGCTGCCAACAACAAAGCTTTTGGCTGAGCTTCAGCCTATTTTCTTTTATTTTCTCCTGGATTGAAGCGTCTACTACTATACATCAAGCAATTTAGCAGGGAAGATTACTTTTTTGGATGCATAAGGAAGGCAGCTGACACTAAAATCCAATTTTAAAATATTTTATTAAATAAAAAGGAGAGGGAGGAATCTGAGAAAATATGCAATACAGAATAAGCAGATATAAGGCTACAGAGCAGTTTTAGTATTGTTTATGCTGAATCATTTAAAAACTCATAGCTTAACGCTATAGGATCTTCACACACAAAACATCACACATTACATCCCATCTTTGCTCTCTATTGTCAGAGATTTAGTGATTGACACTTGAAAAATGTTGTGCTACTCAGGGTTAGGCAAAGGGATTGCCATACTAATACTTACATGTAATCAGACACACCTCAGGATGCAAATAGAATTATTAACCATCACAAGAAAGGAAGACAAAAGGAGACATTGAGAATAAAATTAATATTTTCCTTTTGCCATTGACGCATTTAAGATGTAAAGTCATGTCCTGTAGATTTGCGGGGGGGGGGGGGGAGAGAGGACTGGAAGAAATGGACGACAGGTTTTAATAATACAGAAAGGAGTATTTTGGCACATAGAGGCATACCTATTTTGCCTAAGGCGATTTTCTGCAATGTATAGTTTTGTTTGTCATTTATCCACACTTTTTGTCAAACTGTTTACCATTCAGTTTAACTTTGATGTTCCTTAGCAAAATTAGCAAATATTTCTGTTGCAAAAAAGGAACATCCAGAGTGTCCGATTTCCTTTCCTAAACTGTATCTTTTTTATGACAGTTTGTTTCTATTGCCCATTCCCTGCTGAATAAAACTTCACATTTTTTAAATTTGGAAAGTAGTGATTCTTCTGGGGGAAAACTGATGCAATCAAGCCATCAAATATGAAAACAGAATTCAGGGGAAATGATAGTTTTTCAGATTAAGAATAGCTATTGTTTCCTGGAAATACACATGCACACACACACACACACACACACACACAATTGTCCTGGCACTACAATGTTGCTAAAATGCAGGTATGGTGTGTAGAACTTTGCAATGAATAGATGTTATCACCAAAATGAGAAATATGATGCAGGTGGACTGCACAGGGAATATCCCCAAATGTTGAAAAATGGCCCTTCCCAAATGGAGAGAACACATTTAGATGTTGTAAGAGGAAAGAGCAATAAGATTGCTCCCTACAAAATACTGTAATCTTAATAATCCTGCCTAATCTCTGGATGCCTATATTCAAACAGTTGTTCATCTTGAAACTGTTTTGTGAAGGAGGTCATTAATCTTTCCTGCTAGGATTTAATAATTCAGCTGCTGCCTTCCTATATACAAGTGGATCATTTTGACCATTAAAGAAACCAATATCTTAACTGATCTTGCTTCTTCAGAAAGCGGTCCTTTGAAAAACGTAAGCGTACTCTTTCTGCTAGAAAACTGCATGCAGTTAAAAATATGTCTACCTAACGCCTAAATGCCTTTTTTCTATAAATGCAAAACACCAAAGTGAAAAATCCTTATTCATACTAATGACACATGAGAACACCCACTTAGGCAACTCATTTCAAGTTGCTTCTCAGCAAAGAGATTCAAAATTTCGTTCAGAGCAATACTGTGCTATGTATGCTGAAGTTTCAGTGCTAGATTTTAAAGCACACTCAATCATTTGCCTTTGACTACGTGTCTACTTCAGTTTTAGCAGGGCAACGACAGTGATAGCAATTATGGTAAAAGAAGAGTATAACGAGTAATGACTGAATTAACATCCTGCAGTTACAGCCCGTTGGTTCTGATGCAGCAATGAAAGCTGATTCTGTACATTATTAGACATGTAAAAGAGAATTTTGATCCAGGTTCCCTGGATTCTTCCAAAGAAATACAGTACTGTGTTTTCCCAAAAATAAGAACCCTGTCTTATATTTTTGAACCCTGAAATAAATACTTGGCCTTTATTTTTGGGGAGGTTTTATTATTTTGGGGTGTATGGAGCAAGATGGGGCTCCTCTTGCCGTCTTACCTGATTTCCAGCTCTGTGTTTAGATATTTTTGGGGAGGGCTTATTTTCAGGGGAAGGCTTATTTTAGCACATGTCTTCAAAATCCCGATTGGGCTTATTATCAGGGGATGTCTTATTTTCAGGGAAACAAGGTACATCAAACATATTCTGCAATAAAGTCCAAAAAAAGATTAACTCCTCATAGATGGCTATTTTGAGGAGAAAATATTGACCCAATAACTTAACTAGAGTTAAACAAAACAGGGAGGAGAGAGAGAACCCTAAAAATCACATTTAAATGGTAACATTGAAAATGAACTAGGGAAAAAAGGGGAAAAATGGAAAGATGCTGCAAGAAACACCAGATCATATTTATTATTTTGTTACCTAGCCATTAGATATCAATACTGAAACTACAAGATATTTTGCCGGTGGTTTGTTCTCCAAGCTTGTTTCAAATTATCACAAAGGTGCTTTTTCAGGAGGCAACTGGACTTTCTTGCCTTTTCTTTTGAAGATGTTTTGCTTTTCATTCAAAAAGCTTCTTCAGCTTTGACAAGATAGTCCTTAATAATCCTTCTGTCCAGAGCTATGGACATAGCTTCTAAAGCTGACACCTTCCATTCCCCACTATCCTTCTTGGATGAGAAGTGAAATGTTTTCAAAAGAAAAAAAACCAAGAAAATCCAGTTGCCTCCTGAAAAAACACCTTTGGGACAACCATGACCTGGATGACTGAGAATCTCTACAGACTTGTTTCAGTTTAGTTTCTGAACGTTTCATTACCAGACTAAGTAACATCATCAGCAGAATTTCCTTATCCTGTTCTTCTTTAGCTTACATGTACAGCAACCAAATATCAGAAGCGATGAAGTGAGCTGTTAAAAGCACAAGTGAGCTTGTGCTTTTAAATACAATCAAAAAAGTCTGAAAAAGTGTTCACAGAACTTATGCTGTGCAAGTCTGGTAACACGTAAGCATGAACTGTGCAAGTGTAGTGCTATCAATGCAACAACTGCAATACCTACATGTTTCCGTTATTATGTGCCAGGACATTCCATACCCAAATTGACCTGACCAGCCATTTTCGGTCACACCAAACTTAATTTTAAAGTGATTGATGATGCTGAGGTCTCCCCTGATGGATGAACAATTACACTCTTTCTGATTTGAGGCTCTAAGAGAGCGAAGGGATCATTTGTTGATGATATGTGGTCCATTTAAAAGCCTCAGGATATAAGCAGAAATGCTACACAGGACATCTTTAGAAATCACATCGAAGTTCTGTCTTATCAATGCTCATGGAACCATATCTATACAATATAAATTACAGCTTTCCTATTTTCTATCACAATCTGTTCAAAGTAAATCTGAGAAAACAATTAATGAAGAGATTACAGACCAGGAATGGCTTTTGATGGCAAGCAGGTAGCACAGGAAACAAGATGGACATAAACTGAGCCATTTTTAAAACGAATACCTATTTTTTAGCACATACATAAATCTAAAGAAATATAGCACAGGTATACATTTTAACACCATGCTTTTAAGTACCCAAAGATCATACATATTTGTATTACTTAGCAGGAAAATTCAAGTAGAGTAGGTTTACTTTAAGATAGAAAAATGTGGATTAGAGAGCATCACCACCAGATGGATTATTAACTGGCTGATCAACCACATTCAACATGTAGTTCTTAATGGAACTGCATCTACACAGAGGGAAGTATGTAGAGGGGAACCCAAAGGGTCTGTCGTAGACCCAGTACTTTTCATTATCTTCATAAATGATTTAGATGAAGAAATAGAAAGGGACCTCATCAAATTTGCAGGCAGCACCAAGTTGGTGTCAAATAGCCCAAACACCAGAAGATAGGCTCAAGATGCAAAAGGTTCTTGACAGATTTGAACACAGGACCCTAACTAATAAAATGAAATTCAATAGTGAAAAAATTAAAGTTCTACACTTAGACAAGAAACACCAAATACACAGGTATAGGTATAGAATAGGTGGTACCTGGCTCAAAAGCAGTAATTGTGAGGAGGGTCCTGGAGACCTACAGGACAATTACTTAAATAAAGGCCAGCAATGGGCTGCAGCCACCAAAAAAGCTAATGTAGTCTTAGGCTGCAGAGGGATAGAATCAAGATCACATGGACTCAAATGGTAAAAAGTATCATTTTATAATGCCTTGCTAAGACCACACCTGGAATATTACATCCAGTTTGGGTCACCACAATGTAAAAAAATATATATAGTGCTGTAGAAAGAGTGCAGAGAAGAGCAACAAAGATGATTAGGGGACTGGAGGCTAAAACATATGAAGAACAGTTTCAGGAACTGGTTATGTCTAGCTCAATGAAAAGAAGGACTAGGGGTGACATGATAGCTGTGTTCTAATATCTAAGGAGCTGCCACAAAAAAATAGAGAGCCAACCTATTCTCCAAAGTACCTGAGGGCAAGACAAGAAGCAATGGATGGAAACTAATCAATGAGAGAACCAATTTAGAATTAAGGAGAAATTTCCTGAAAGTGAGAACAATTAATCAGTGGAATAACTTCCCTCCAGAAGTTGTGAATGCTCCAACACTGGAAGTTTTTAAAAATAGATTGGAGAATAGATTTATCTGAAACAACATGAGATCTCCTGCTTGAGCAGGAAGCTAGAAGGCCTCCAACGTCTCTTCCAACTCTGTTATTCTGCCTAACTTTCTCATGTAGTTACTTGATCTTCACAGTGGCATTTGTCCCCTCCTTTCCATTTTGCATTTTCAAAACCTGGATGACAAACAATGATTTAGCGACATCCATGCATGAAATAACTGCTTCTGATCCTGGACAAGAGTTGCAAATAGTCAAATCAAACACTGGTGCTAAATCAAACTAAGGTGTAATAAAGCACGACCGTATGGGCTACGTTTTGTAGATGTATGTGTTAATAAAAAAAAAAAACCCATGTCACTTCTCTGTAATGAAATATCTTGTTTGGAAATATATTTCAGAAAAAAATGGTAAAGGCTTAAAGGTTTCTGATTTATGTTTTAAAAAGTAACTCCATTCAATTATATTTGTAGTCTGCTGAGGAATATTTTACAAAATCCAAAAATCAGGCTCAGAACCAAATTTGTAATAGTCATTTACTGTACCTTACAGAAGCTCAATCCTTTTGGGGCTGGAATTTATGTCTTCTATCTTGCTGTTAAGTCTACTGTCTCTATAAATAATGGGATATACACACTGTATAAACACTCTCACTAAACCAAAGTTATGGTAGGATAGCTGCTGCCTGTCCCTTGGGAATTTGTGCACAATCTTTGGAGACAGTAATAGGATTTATTCTTTATTCTCTGACAGCCAGTCATTTGGGAGTAATTGGATTTATACTGTAACCCTTAAGGATGATTTCTGCAATCTTTTTGGAGAATATAATAGAATTGAAGCAGCACCTCCTGATTTCAGACAAAATTAACAACTGCAGATCAGCCAAATTGATCCATAGTCTGCAAGTAAACAGTACGGCATATATTTAAATGCTAAAAAATTAGAGTCTGGTATTAACTATCCTTTCTTGTTGGCATCATCAGTCTTTGCTGTGTAGAGAAGGTGACAGCACCTTTAAATCTTTTCTTGGTCAGTCCAGTTTTCCTTACAGTTTTTTCATTGATTCAGATTGATTTAAAATCAATTTTTCTAAAGAACTAAAGCATAATTACCTGTGATGTTTACTAGGACTGTAGGAATGCTTAGCATTGATTCTTTTGCAAATGGATGAAAGCCTCCATTAGCTTGCTTTCCAGTTCTTTTTCAAAAATACCAATACTAGTAATTATCTATTTTCAAAAATAATCCTAGAAATAGAACTCTTCAAAGGTAATAAAATCAATTTGGAGCATTCAACTCCCCCACCCCTCCCACAATGATAGCATCCTAGCTACTTTTAATTTACAGCTATTTCACTTGCTAATTTTAGTAAATTTTCTGTTTTGTATTGCAGTGAAAGAGAACTCTTTGGAACAAATACGTTAGTCAGGATAGCAAGATAAGCAACATGTAACTAAAACAGTTCTAGGCAGAGATAGGCAAATCTAAAATAATTCTCAGAGTAAGTTTGATTGCATTCATATTATGGCAATATAGGGAACTAAAAGTATCAGATGAAGACATTTTGAATTTATTGTGTGGACGCAACAATTTCTATTGACCTGTCTGGAAGAGTCTTAGAGCAGGGCATCTGCATTGTTGTTAAGTCAATTTTTGAAACATGTAAACTAAAAGCATGTAGTGATTCTGAATACAGAAGCAAATGTCTTTTTTCAGCCAAGATTTGTCTCCTGTTCCCAACAGTCTTTTCAGCACTTTTTCCAACGTCGACACCAATGCATGTTACTTTCTACATCTACAGTATAAATCCAATCCTTTTAAAACTATTGTGATTCCTGAAACAGCTATTTTTCTGATCATAAAAGCCTGTGTGTCCTTTAACTCATCCTGAGAAGTAACAAATTAAACTGCATCCTGTATAAATTAAATGGAATCAAGTGAGGGGAATTCAGTCTATTAAAATCAACTGTGATTATTGCAATCAAGAGAATTTAGAATGCTCACTTTCAAAAAGCTTTGGATCAATGAAATCAGCTGCAGGTTTTTGAATATGCATCACAGTAGCCTTCACTCTTTGATATTTTTAAAGTTGATATAAAAGGAAAGTACAGAGTTCAAAACTATTTTTTTAAAAAAAAACCCTAAAGGACATTTTCCTCCCCAAATTATTTTTTATATAATTTATTTATAAGATTCTGTAATTTCTTTTGTGTCTCTTAATACATCTGCATGAGAAATAAAGGTTCATATGTGGATTACGGCCAATATCTAACATGCCAATTTAAGAACCTTAAGTTTAAATAACTATTATTCTCAAACCCATCCTTTTTTCATCTTGTAGGACATGGATTTTCAGGCTTTAAATTTTTTGATACTCAGTACGTACTCTATAGCCAACCAAAAATGTCTTTAACTTTGTGCAAAGTTTTTCTATTTTAATTCTCCTAGTCAGGTCCATCTGGGGAGTTCTTGTGCCAAGTTAAAGCTGAGCATCTTAAATCATTCTTACTATTGCTGTGGGTATTTTTTCCTGGTTGGATTTTATTTTTAATAACTTGTAATAGCAGAAGACTAGCCCTTGGGAATAACAGGATTACCATCAAATATCTTCCTCTATTTGCTGGCCTTTTAGAGGCTTGATTTATGTTAAAACCTGCAAAAGCTGGTGGATTAATTGAGGACTGAAGGAAGGATGTGAATAAGTGGCTCAGGATTTCAAGGACTAGAGACCTAAAAATAAAAACTTATGTGATTCAAGATATCTCCCAAATATTAACCAACTTCAAAGTTAGTTGGTTAACACTGGTTCAGTGTTATGGGGAATGGCTATTGAAATCTAATAAATGATTAATAGGGTTTCTCCCTTTCAGCTACATAAGAAACTACAACTATGCTGTACAATATTGTTGTTCTATTGTTTTGTGCAGCTGCATATCAACCAGAAGAAGCCCAATATCGAAGATTTCCTACTGTTTCTGTTGGAATTCATTGTTGGAATGTATTTCTGTGCATCAACTACAGTACTATTCAGCCAGTAGATGGCAGTATTTACATGTTTGGATCTATCTATACTTTATGTTCTTTTGTTCTAAGTAGTTTCCTGCTATAGTTAAATAGTTGAGCAGTAAAGCACATGGTGACTGTACTTTTTATTTGCTCTATGGTGCTTTATATAAACAGAATTTCTGACAATTTTTTCTCTAACCGTAATAATCAGCAGGACTTTAGACTAAGAATATCCTTTTGATAAGCTTCAAGTAATTCGAAATTATCAGCAATGTTCTGTACATATAGCTATGGTGCACTCTTTAGAACACTTGTGAGATTTTTCAAAGCTGCTTGGTACATCTTTTAGACATGGAGAGCAGCTTGCAAAATAAGTAAAATGATCCTTCATCTACATAGTCTTTAAAAAACTCCGATGTCATTCACTGTTGTTCTGCTTTCTTTAGCACTTATGGTTGATATTAACATACGGACTGGTGTCACAATCAACCGTCTTATTAAGATACATTCAGAGCTTCTTGGATATCAAGTGTGAAGGCAGTCACAAGCAGCCTTTAAACCACATCTAGTAGTATACACTCCAGGAGGAAAAATGGTTACTCTATTGATTTGCAGAATATTTATATGAGTAAAGCATAAGTAAAGCTACTTCAACTTATTCAGCTTCTTTGGATGCCATGTATGAAGCTATAGTTTTCAACTGTGGTAAATTAGCAGAATGTGGCATTATCTGTAGCTCACTAATTTTATCACAGATTAAGTAGATTAAATGTGTGAAACTTGTCTTTGTATATTTTCTTTCTGTTTCAGCTAGTTCCTCATGAAATCTGGACATAACCAAAATTTCTCAAATGTTAGAACTAAAATGATGGCTGAATAATTTTTTATTGAGTTTCCTAAAATATATTCTCTGTAGACTATTTTCTTCCCACATATTTTCATAGTATTCATCCACTTTCAATAGTTAAAACATTTTTCTTATTATTCAGAAACACACTTCACAGAATTATATCTGCATCTGTATCTCTAGTAATGCCTCTCAGATTATGAATTTCTATTCCCATTTCTTAAATTCACTATCTATTCTGTACTCCCCGGTTTCAACTAATCCTTTTCCTCTTAATTCTTCAATATCTCTTCTGTATTCATACAGAATATAGCAATAGCTAATTGACTCTAGGGAAAAAGGACATTTTTGACATTTTGGAAATTCCTCACCTTTCATATATTTAAAGACATATAATCAACAAGACATCAGAAATCATCCCCTCACTTCCTCTGCTCATGTCTAATGGCTAATTTAAGAAAGACTAAATTAAAGTCTGTGGAAGAATCTTCATGGAATGATGAAAAATAAAGGGAGCAGTTTGAGCTACAAGTACATACTTTTATTCTTTATCTCAGAAGATTAAGGCAACTGATGGAGACATATATTCTAAAACCTGGTAGCATCCAGCTATCACTACAATATTTCTGACAATTTCTGTCCCTACTTTAGGAGATAGACTCTTATGCAGCATTACAATTGATTGGCTGCTACTTGGGTGGTCTCAACAAATGGAATGTTGATTTGGTCAATTTTTATCGGTAAATAAACCACAGAATGATTAACACACACTAATTAACAGGAAAATCATTGCAAAGCTTACAGTTTTCTTCACCAGTAGTTAGACAAGGCAATTTCTCTTATCGAACTGTTCGGTATCTATAGAACAGATGGTTGTATGTTTAAAAAAAAAACAATTTCACAATATGGTGAAGTTTCACATATAGTATGCCTCTGTTAATTGGGGTGGATGGAAATATTCTGGGTTTTTTTCTGCACTCCCCCCAATCTGTTTTGGAGGATTAGGGCATGGGCAAACAAAATAGTATGGGAGACGCTGCAGGAATCTGCAGTGAGATATTGGCAAAATCTGTTTCTTTCCCTTTTCATTATTGTGAGAGTTTTCTGGAATCTTTCCAGTATTTGCACAAGGGCCATTCTGGATCAAAACCTTTATCTGGAAATATCTACATTCAGTTCAAAAAATGGCAACAGGGAACTGCACACCCAGGTTTCTTTCTTTGTGTGTGTGTGTGGGGGGGAAGGGTAGGGTATTGATTCTCAGAATAAACCACAATCTCCTTGAAGTTGATTAGCATTTTTATGTCAAGTGTCTATGGAGATTCTAAATCATCCAGGTCATGGTTGTTCCAAAGGTGCTTTTCCAAGAGGCAACTGGACTTGCTGGTTTTTTTCTTTGAAGACATTTTGCTTCTCATCCAAGAAGCTTCTTTAGCTCTGATGCCTATCTGGAGTTTGAATGTGGGGAGCTGAAGAAGCTTCTTGGATAAGAAGTGAAACATCTTCAAAGAAAAAACCAGAAAGTCTAGTTGCCACTTGAAAAAGCACCTTTGGGACATTTTTATGCCACTTTAACAACAGCAATAGCACTTAGTCTTATACTGTATATACAGTATCACCAGGGGTGGGTTCCACTTACCTTTACTACTGGTTTGCAGTGGGGCTGCGCGTGTGCTCTACTGCACATGCGCAGAAGCGTTTTGATGA